>CAVLGL010000115.1:65319660-66519660 GCA_963668995.1 Parnassius mnemosyne | reverse complement strand
TATAGAAAGGGGATCGTGACGGAAAAATCTTACACATTTTCTCGCCTAGCCCCCCTCTGCCAAAATCATACCATGCGATAAGGAACTTCGTTCCAAAAACAATGTTAATACGTCATGTTTCTCTAACATCGTCACCTCAACGCGATTTTTAAACTCTTTGAGCTCAACTAGCTAATACAATGTATAATACGCGCCATATTGTCTTGCCTCTTTTAAACACTGCAATTTTGCGTCTGATATAAAGGACGTCCTTTAAAATGAAAGATGTCTGGCAACCCTGTGCGGTGCAAACGTTGCTTTACTTGTCGAGTACCTGTAGTCGGCGCCATTGTCCAGCACGGCACGGCATTCCGCGCATAGTAGACCGTTGACACGTCACTGACAAGATTGGTCGCCAATTGTCCCTACTGACTAACTACCTAACTAAACCGATAGCTACGAGTAAACAGTATAGCGTAGTATGTATGAAATTTTTCATCAACACATTTCACTTCTCTACCTCAACTGTATTTTAGACAAATTGAATTTTTAAAAATTATTTATATTATTTTTAAATATACAACTTTTTTCATATTGCTATCCGATTGTGAGCTATTTTCAAAATATAAAGTCTCTAGCTATTCGGGAAGTTTAAAATCAATTAGTAAATTGAATCCAAACAGACATAGTCTATACACGAGTTAATGAAAACGTGTTAAAAACTTGTTTATATTTTAAGAACTAATTTAATTAAACTTTCCTAATGAAGTTATAAAATTGCAAAAGTGAAGTAAGGGTACATAAATCCCACTGATGGTCAATGGCCTCCTCTCTATTCTGAGAAGATTGTGGAGTAATTTGTCTGTCTGCTCTAGTCCGTGTTGGTGGACTTCACTTATCTTCAAAATATTTTTATTCCTAAGACATGAAGATTTCCTCACGACGATTTTCTCTACCACAGCGGACGTGGCAAAACTAGCACTTTACAATTTCATTGGTGTAAAGAAGAAATCATGAACAGACAAAGACAATAGAATAAAAGAATTTCATAAACTAAGGACTTCCAATCGGCACGATCCTGACATAACACTCTGTAAAAAATCACCTCAAAATAGAATAACTCTGTTATATAGCAGATGTACTCATTTTCTGCCGACTTCCAAAATGGAGACGGTACTCAATTCGACTGTATGTTTTTTATGTGTGTTACTTCATAACTTTTTACTGGGTGAACCGATTTCGATATTTCTTTTTTATTTGAAAGCTGGTACTTCTCGTGTTGTCCCATATGAATTTGATCAAGGTCAGACCAATAGTTTTTGAGTTATTCTTAATAACTTATATTGAAGTCGGCTGTACAAAATTTATAATTTTAAATTATTTAAAAGTTTAACCCATGGTAAGGATTACATCCGTAATGTGGCGGTGTTTTACATGTGTACATGGAAATATATCGAGACTTGAAATTATGGCTACAAATTATAGTACCTACGTGATTTGAGCCCACACAGTGCCACAGAAATGCACTTGGCTATAGGACTACCATCGAGTCAGTAATTCATTCTTGGGGCGATGTATACGCTTTTACAACAAAATTCCAGAAAATATGCAAAGTTTGGCCTGTTCAAAGTTCAAAAACTTTATGAAACTAAGTTTGTATAAAAAGGGTTATTATAATATTAAGGAATTTATGGATGATAATAACCCCTGGAAATGAGGTGATCGCTACCAAGCTATTTCTAATTTGTTGTGTTGTTAATTTGTGTAACATCATGATTGTTAGCGGTTATTTAAAAAAAAAGTCCCGCTGGGTTTCTTGCTGGTTCTTCCCAGGACAGAGGTTTTTTCCGAACCAGTGGTAATCAAACAAAAGAGTGACTTTCAATAAGTATTATTTATAATCTATATTGAATAAAAAAGTTTCTGTTTCTGTTTCATCCATCCATTACAGCTTAAAGTCCACTGCTGAACACAGGCTTCTCCCATAGATTTTACCATAGTTGCCATGCTTGGCAGGCGGGTTGGCAACCGCATTTTTTTTTATTGTTATTAGGAGGGTGCCGCTGCCCATCATCTGTTTCAATTTCTTCTATTGCCTCTTATGACACCCACGGCAGGATACGGGGTAGTGGATATTCTTACACCGCCACTCCACGCTAAATAGTGCTACCGATCTGTCGAATCAAATAAAGCTTTTAACTAATCAAACTTTATCGTATATTTTTTGCTTCACGCTACAGCCACACGGCACTGGTTTTCAATAGGTTCAGCGTTTTTAAACAATTTTTAGTTAAAATAACGAGCATTGTATAAAATCAGCATTAGGACGCCACTCTACTGTAACCTATGAATTCTTTTTATGGCGGCCATAAACTTGCCTCGTCAAGGCCACTTGCCACACTTTAAACAAACGTACACCTTAACGCACAACTTCTTAAGGTATAAATTTGGCTGTTGTACCTACAGTTCCGTTTTAAAGAAAACCACTTTTACCTACAACATATTGATTACTATATGGCATATAGTTGCAACGTAAAAGAATCACTCATCATCTCGTGGATCTCGAAGGAGGCTTACAATAGAACACTGAAACAGAGCATGGGTAGCACCATCTTCCTGATAACAATATTCAATAAATAATTTAAAAGAAATGCCGTTGCCAAACAGCCAGCCAAGAGTGGCAACTATGGTAAATATGCCCTTATGAGTATGTTGTAAGAGTATGTTCAGTGGAGTTGTGATGGGCTTTAATGATGATGATGAAATAGAAATTAATATTATACAATGTTGCGCAATCCCAATATTTGGGTGCCGAAAGAGTGAAATCAAGAGGGGCGAGGAGACTTATCAGAAACGTGGCGTCAAAAAGAGAGTAGTTTCTTATAATATGAAAATAAATCTAGCTTACATATTATGTCCCACTGGTGGACACAGCCTTTTCTCATTTTTGGAAGGGTTTGAAGCAAGAAACAATTGCAGATCCTCGATGTGTTGTAATTTCTCCGCCTGTTTTCTCACAGTTTTCCTTTGTCGTGGAGCATGCGGTAAATCTGCACTTAAAATTATAATGAACGCTATCAACAGTGTTCATGGGGATGTCTGGTACAACAATCGCCAACTGCACTGCGTGGCGATTTCGTCAAGCCTTCGTAGGAATTAATTGGCCAAGATATTTTTTAAATAATAGCAATGCTATTAACATTAGATATTAATATTCTCTTTATCCACTCCTGGTTAGCTTAAGATGCTTGAAGAACGGCGTAAAAAACAAAAATGATATGTCATCTATATTAAAGAGCATCTCACTTCTTGCATGAATTGCGTGCATCCGTCACCCCCACCACTCCAAACACCAGCACTCCCAACACCACTACCCAAGGAAAGACACACCATCATCGATAACACGACACGTACTTCGCCTCTTCGTTTAGGCAGGTGCTCTTCAAACTAGGTAAGACACATTATTTTCATTTTATTGTTTACGCAGATCTTGGCTTATCAATTCTAAACATCTTTAATCTGTGGACTGTTCACGAACGGAGGAAAAGATGTATTAAAATAAAATGTGACCTATATCACTTTATAAATATTTAGCAAGATTTAATATCAATGTAATAAAAAAGTTATTATGTCAATAAATTTAGAACGAAGTCGTTTTATTAATAATGGATTAAGATAAAAGATAAGATATAAAAATATCGGATTAATAGATGCTGACTGATTTAGTAAAAATTATGTTTTTACGTAACCATGCCTTCTGTAGAGCGCCCAAAACGTTACAAACTAAATCGTTAAAATTAAACGCGATGAAATCCATAAAATTGATTTTATTTAATACTTGAATGCTTTATCTCATAGTTTCTAACTGTCTGTCTGTCCTTCTTTGTCTCGGCGAAATTAGTGATGTTAGTCACTAGGCTTGTACAGCTTATATAAGGAAAAAAAAGATTCAATTATAAGATATTAAAATATTATTAAGGACGTTAAAATTAATTGGATAAGCTGAAGAAAGTAAACTCTCCCACAATTGCGTGCACTTTCACCGTCACCACTAATTCGAACAACACGTCCTACCCACACTATTCACCAGGATCTTAGCTAATTTCTTTTTTAATGAATTTCGGCAAGGCAACGCCTGATCCCATTAATTTTAATGCAATATTTTAAACCTTATGTACATACAACTGATTGAAATGAGGATATCCACAGTAGAACCAAAGTGACCGACATAGCCCAACGGATTAGTAAGCTGAAGTGGCAATGGGCCGGCCGTATAACCGACAACCGATGGGGAAGAAAGATTCTCGAGTGACAATCTCGTTCACGTAAGCGAAGCTTACGCCCCCCCCCCCCCCCCCCCCTAGATGGAGTGACGACCTAATAAGATATGCAGGTAGTCGGTGGATGTAGGTGGCACCGTATGATTTCATCACTTGTGAACCAATTTGATGATTCTTCTGGGGTGGTCCTACATGAGTTTGGAGAGGAGATAAAGTTTTTAATGTAATTATTTTGACGATATTGAGATTTTGATATTATAGATACTTCAATTAGCCCCGATATTTGCCATAATTGAAAATGTGAAATAACGTTTTTAGTTATTTGATTCTGCTTTTAATCTTTATTAAAATTATTTTTAGCTTATCATTAAATTCGAACTTGACTTTAGCAAAAGTTTTTTTGGGAAAAAATATTCCGAAGTGTTTTTATACATAAATAAAATTCTAATGTAGTTATTATTGTGTAAGCTGTGTAGTACAGACGCGAAATTTGTCAAGTGAGTAACACGTAAGAGCCGACCGGCCTACCTGCTCGCCGTCCGGTTCCGGACACTAGACGATAGCCTTATCACGTCTCGCATCTCCCGGCACTGAGTTATCGCGCGGCTCCTTCCGCAGCCTCCCGTCAGCTGACTCACGGCCAGATCTCGTTCGGAGATACGCGTACATAAACAACTGATAACCTGAGCATTTCTTGTCACAATTTGCAAGACGACTCCGACTCGAAGGTATCTTTAAATTGAAAAAAAAAAATATCATTAGAAGTACCAGCTTTAGCTGCATGTATTTTGTATTCGTTCTCTCAGTAATCTGCACTAATGATGTTTGGAGAATTGACAGTTGTTTGGTTCTTATAACGTTACTAACCTTGTTTGTAATCTAGAGTAGGATTTGCTTAGTTCTTTTAGCTTTTGTGTATGTTTTAATGAACGGCTGATATTTAGTCTTAGCCGTAGCAGCTTAGGCATTTTTTTTATAGGATCGGATGACAAACGAGCACACAGTACACCTGATGGTAAGTGGTTGCTGTGGCCCATAGACATCTACATCTATCCTCAATAAAGACTCAAGATGCAGATGCGTTGTCGCCCGTGAGGACTAAGATGGAATGCCATTTTGCCAGTAAAAAGGGTCTCCGGTTCTCTACACGAACCATACGAAACACAGCAGCGTTAAGCTGCTATTTTACGCTGGTTTTCTGTGAGGGCGTGGTCCTTCCACGATCGAGCCGACCCATTCGTGCCTCAACCATAATATAGCTGCAACATGGCTCTACCACGTTAAAACCCGCTAGGCAAGCGTGGCAAATAAGGCAAATATCCCTGGGGGGCCATGAGGCAACTTGTGGGGAGGCCTATGTTCAGCAGTGGAATTCAATAGGCTGTAACGGTACCGGTTACTCTAACTTTAAGTCTGACTATCCAACAATTAAAGAAACATATATATTTCACTTTCTGTAAAAGAGATTTAAGTCTCATTCAGAAGTTTAACGAAAATCTAATATCAGACTAATCCTCGATAGTAAGACACAGACACAAACTTGAAAAACACGAGATATCTACGGCTTAGAAAGAAACATATTTCAGCAAATCTCTATTGTTTGAATGTTTCTTAAACTTTAAAATAAAACTAATTTGACTAATTTTATCGCATTTAATTTTAACTTTTAAAATCAAACGTTACAGGCATTTTACAGCATCGATGGTCACCGGGGGGACTGAGGTGTTTGTCATCCTAGTATCACAGTTTACAAAGGCTGCCTTCAAGTTTTAATTATAAATTTTTGGTTCGATCTACGCAGAACGAGCTTACATTATCTTGAAGTATTGCAATTGTATGCTAGGGTTCGAATTTAATTTTGCTAACTGTGGGATCCCAAACAGATGGCAGCACTCAGCCACCTTTTCTGTTGAAATTAGGACGATTTATAATTTCAACAGCCTCACGAATTTGTAGGAATAGGTGTTCTTTTGCTTGAATGTGAGGTCTATCAAATCTTATATAGGTAATGGTTGAGAATTGAGATAGCAGACTTCCCAGAGCGTCGATGCTTGTAAAAAGTATCGTAAAGTGGCCGAAATGTCGGGAATTAAAAGTTAAAAATAAACACGATAAAGTACGTAAAATTAGTTTCATTCTGTGTGCATTATTTGTGTAAATATAAAAAAGTATTAGGTACATTCTTTTCGAGTCACAACTGCGCACTTAAATTAGTCGCATTATGTCACAAGTCCCTTTTGCAATGTTGCAATTACTGTCTTTACGCGATCCAGGCTTTTTTATATCGCTGGTAAGACCTACGCAGGGGCCTAACGACTAATTAAATTTCGAATACACGGAAAACCGATATAGAATCTCATATTCGGTCCATAGTCGTATTCAAATGCTTGAAGTGCGGTATATAAATACCAAACGTATTGCCAATGTCACGGCGGGCTCGTAGCCGATGTATCATTACCATACCGTACCGTATCTCGCTCGCTTTTTTAACTGATTTAGAAAGAGAGGGAGGATTCTCGATTAGTCTGTGTATATGTTTTACTAGATGGCCAGGCATACTTTGTTCTGCTTTGTCCTTTAAAAAATCTTTAAATTCGCAATAAAAAATATTTTCGGTCACTTATCGGGATAAAAACTATCCAATTTCTGAAGTTTGAGCAAGCAATACACATTTACAAAATTTCAAAATTGGTTGAGTGATTTCGGGAGTTCATCGCGGACAATCAATGTGACACGTAGTTTTTATATATAAAAGCCTCGCCCATAGATTGCATCATAAGACGGATATTTGCCATAGTTGCCACGCTTGGCAACCGTAGATTTTTTTATTTTCTTAGTTATTACCTATTAGGAAGACGCTGCTGCCCATCTCCTGTTTCAATTTCCTTCTATGGCCTCTCACGACACCCACGGGACGATGTGGGGTAGTGGATATTCGTACACCGGTAGATATACTTCTTTGTTTATGTACCGACTTTAGTGATTATTTTATTAAATTGATCATTTTGAGGACAATATCTGTCCATACATGTTATACAATTATAGAGTGAACATTAGGAACGCCCCAATATTTTTTTAAAAAAAAGAGTTGCTCCTCCTAAAGGTGCGGAAAAATAGAGGATGAATTTGTAAAATAAATATTTAGGCAACATTCTAGTTGTTACCTTGTGACTTGTGACATTCCAAAGTTCACTCAATATAGTCTTTACTATATTTATATATGCTTTAAAAAATAGATTTCTACTTCAAAAGTTAAAAATAATAAAACAGTTAGCACATAATAGCTTCTGAAGTAACCACTTTAATTCTTCGATACATTATCTCTTAACACTGACTTCAGAAGCTTTTATGTGTAAATCAATTTATTATACGTAGGTTTGTAATTTTTTGAAGTATATTTTTCATTCGATCCTTCATCGCCGACTCCAGTGCTCGTAAACACAAAATGCGAAGAAAACCGTCTCCGGGATGGAGATATTTCGCACTTAGCAGCGGGACTTGCGCCGGCAAGACGCCGTCTACTCCGACTCTGCAATCTCGATACTAATAAAATTTGCATTTAACGTAAACACATCAATAGACCTTTTATAGTTTGTTTGAAACTAATTTTCTGCAAATGTAAATAGTGTTTACTAATCTTATACAGAAATATTTGCACGTAAAATATTTCAATACACTATTTGTATAATTTTTTAATTTAAAGATCTATTCTGTCTCACTGTCTGTTTTCACAAATAAAATAAATTAAAAATTGAATTTGAATTAAAAAAATTTACCATATGAAGCGGCGTAAAAAAACCATCAGCTCAACATTCCGTGGATGTTATAAGAAGAGACTATGAGATATTTTTTTTTTATAGAATAAGGGTGACAAATAAGTGCACATTGTGCAATTTATCCTCGATTAAAAATGAAAATGGAGATGTGTTGACGACACCCCTGAGGACTAAGATGAAACGCCTCATTTCCAGAAAAAATGTCTCAGTAAAAAGATATGCCGAAAAGTTTTTATGGCTTTCGAAGTGACGGTGAAACTACCATGCTTACATCAGATGTAAAATATCCAGACGGCAACGGGCAAGCAGCATCAAAGGTACTCACATCTGTAGTTACGCCTTTGAGAATCAAGGCAAATTGTCTCTACAATAGGAGTGACCCATGTCAAGTAATTTACTTTTACGGTAACAAATAAGAAGTTTTCTTAAAATTAAATTGAAGGCGCGCTTTATCCTTTAACTATTTAAGAAGTTCGAGTTCGATCCAGCCAGCATCAGTGACATTGTTGCTTGTTAATGTATTGATGAACCGAAATCGATTAGAAATAACTACAGACTTAGGAAATTAAATTGAAAATTCAAGGACATAATGGTGTAGAAAAAACAACATTTAGGTTCTTTGCCTCAAAACTCAATCTGAAATGAGCTGTGCCAGCACCAGATCCAGGACCTTTGTATGTTTATTCTTTGCTTTTGTCATTTTTTTTTTTTATATTTCAAATGTTATGATGTAGTGCTACAGAAAACATTATATTTTAGAATATTTTGTAATTTTTAAGTTCTTAAACATTGTTTGCATCCATAGAAATTGCAATGAACCAGATTTTATTAAACTGGCGAGATTTGCTAGCCGTAAATTATTAAAAACTAGCTTTTGACCCGCGGCTTCGCTCGCGTGCGCTTGAATTTAGGAACATCATTAAAGGCTGTTCCGTGCCAAATTTAGAAAAATTCGATCACTTTTCGTCACCTCGGTGTCTATGTCTCTATGTCTGTCAATGATTTTTTCATTCTAAAATACTATTAGACGTAGATGATTGGTAACATGCTACAGAAACACGTGAATATATTATACATATGTCTAGAAACTGTGTCTTCCGAATTCCAAATTCCATAAGAAAGGTAAATATCATAGAATTATTACCCAGTTACACCAATTATAAATAATATAAATTTTATATTATTACGTAATAATTCTATGGTAAATATGTAGTTGAAATCAAAATGAAATATTATTATTTACATTTTACTCTTTACATTTATTCATAGTTAAAATTAATGAAGTTTTAACAAAGTAATATAATGTTTATTTGAGATATTTTATTCATATCATTGGTCCTATTTACCTAATATTGATTGGCTCCATAAAACAGATGTAGATATTTTTTACTTGGAGTTAGACTTGAAAATTTCATAAATAGAGATCTATAATAATGAATACTACACATCGATTAAAACTAATGTTACGGATTCTTTTACGCATTTTAGATGAAAGTTCTGAGTAAAAGAACATATCGTTGATGTGAAGCACCGAACGAAGCTCCGGGAAGTCTGTAAAGTATGTCAACATGTTTAGTATCGTCCCAACCATTATATCGGATCTGATAGACAACAAATCCTTGCAATAGAACACTATATATATATAGAATTTGAAAAGTTAAAATTAAACGGGATAAAATCCTTCAAATTAGTTTTATTCCTTATAAATTTTATTCACAGTGAACGTGAGGAGCACTACACCCATGGGGTAGAAAAATGTTCGTCTTGTTGTGGCGGTGAAAGAGAATCCGCCACCTCATATCGTCCTGTCGTAAGATGCGACATAGGAAAACAAACAGGAGATGGGCAGCATCATTTTCCTGACAACAGATATACCTAAATAATAATACCTGCCGTTGCCAACCCGCCTACCAAACGTGGCAACTATAGCAAATATCCAGCTACTTCACAATTTTATGGGGGAGGCCTATGTTCATCTCAGTGGACTTTTGATAGACTTTAATATTTACGGAAGAGTGAAAACAAAAAGTAACATAGCCGAAAACACGAATGAAATAAAAACTGCATAATATAAAAAAGTAAAAAAAGTAGTAGCTTACATACATGTTACTACTGGGCACAGGCCGCAGAGTTTTTGACCAAAAAAGTCTTCGCTGCGGTGATTCCAACGCGGGATGAATGTAATGTAAATGATCCAATTATTTACATTGTATGTTCAGTAGCATTGTATTATTTCATTTTATCGATGACTTGCCAGTTTAGTCTATTTAGAAGTCTAATATTAGTGCCACCTACTTAGGTGGCGCTAATATTAGATGAAATAATGAAAGCCAAAACTAGACCATCTAGTAATATCAGCAACAGAAGCTAACATTTATTTATTAAAAGCTTTTAGAAAAATTTTTTACTTCGCAAATATCCGCGTTATAAAATAAAATGATGTGTCTTACCTAGTATGAAGAGCACCTCCCGCCCTCCCTCAATTGCGTGCACTATCCCCGTCACCACTAATCCCAGCACCGCTACTCCCAACACCACTACACTAGGCAAGACACACCACTGACGATAATACGACACGTGTTTCGCCTCTACACGAGGCATCCTCAGGTGATATAGACTCTACGGTGGCTAACCGCTAAGTGAGCGGCGAGCCAAAAGCGATATTTATTATATCAATAAGGAATAAAGTTATGTCAATTCTCTTAAAAGTTCTGTTTCTGTTAAAAAATACGCTATCAGCGCCCCTAGCGGTGAAAAATGATTTAATGATATTGTCATATAACCATATTATGAAATAGCACCGTTGTGTTTAGTTATTAATATCTTCAAACAATTTCTATTCATTGATTTGGTCAAGCCATATCATGACATGGTCAACAAATAGTGCTAAATATCATGAAATGACCACACCATTTAACGAAATGATAGACTACTTTATGATATAGGTATTATCAATTCTCCGATCTGGCCACGACATACATAAAAATCTCTTTAATAAAACTATAATGATAATGAAAATTTTGCAACAATTGCAGACAGACCAGTTTTAATTACTTTACATAATTGAAATAAATACCTTAACAATTTTCATATTTTTGATAGACGTCACTATTATCTAATGAAATTATTACACTTTTAGAATAGCATAACAAAAATACTAAAATACTATACGTTAGAATTTTTTAAATAATTTTATAAATATTATCATTTAATCATATAAATATAAGTTATTTATATTATTTTTCACTTATTAGTAACTGAAGGCAAAATATACTACTTCTACCATTTGATGATAGATGGCGTTGTTTTGAATACCAAATCGGTGTAGTTTCAAATTATTTTACCAAGATTATAATTATATTTTAAACTTACAAATATGGTTTTTATTTGAAAAACTCCTGTCATCTCGCCTATAACTAAGATATAATAGAAAATTAACATCTAAAGTAAATAGAATACATAACTTACCTTTTTTGAAGTTCCGTAATCGGATAAAAGTAGCCTATAAGTTGCCCCGGGTTACTCACTACCTATATACAAAATTTCATGTAAATCGGTTCAGTAGTTTTTACGTGAATCCGGAACACACAGACAGACAGACAGACAAAAATTCTAAAAACCACTAATTTGGCTTCAGAACCCTTTATTTAGTCCCCTGGACTTGTTTTTTCAAGAATATATTAGAATTATAGACATTACAGACACGACTTTTCTACAGATTTATTATATGTATAGAAGATATGGATTACTCACGCATTACATAACTTTAATATTAGAAAAAAATATACAGGGTTATTTTGCAATAACCTGCCAAATTGGCAGAGAAGGGTCAGAATGAGAATGATTTGAGAATATAGGCAAATGGTGAAGAAAAACTAGTCATTCTCATTCTTCATTCATCATTATTTATATATTTGAACTTAAGTTTAAAATTTGGCTGCTTTTTGAAAAATAACCGTATATAGCTGTGACGATTTCAAACGATCCGACACGTACATTACTCAGGAAGTACTTACTTGTTACGTCAATAAGGGACACCGTGCGTATCGTGATGCAGTCACTTAGATAAATATGAAGCAATTTGCATGATCACCGTATCTACTATGATCCACTCGAGATTACAATGTATAGTGTCGCTGATTATTAGCAATCCAGATTACCATTCCACGATATTCAGTAAGCGCGATGTGTAATTTATTTGAATAAAGTCATTTACTATTAGATTTTTTAAGCGTTTTTAAAAATAGATTGTAATAGACTAATTTCATAAATCACTTTAAGCAAATCAGCCAAGGTGTCGCTCCAATTTAATATGTTAAATAATACAACTAAAAATTTGAAAATAGCTCTTATTAAATACTTTCGATTCGAAACTCAAACGCTTGTATTTCTCTTTCTCTCTCTCTCTCTCTCTCTCTCTCTCTCTCTCTTTAAGCTTGTAGCATTTAAACGTTAGTAATAACTATTACTAATATTACCTTACTTAAAACTAAAAGAACTTACAATATCAATGTTGTTCAAATTACTTTGCCATGTGGTGTTTAAGAAAATCAATCTTTCCATTTCGTACCACTCTTACATGATCACCCACGGGTGTCGTAAGAGGGGATTATGGGAAATGCCAGAAAGATTATGGTATCCCAAAACTGTCGGCTTTTTTAAAACGTTAACACTAGAATTTTCTCCCGTATCGTAGAGGCAGTTTACATACATTAATTGCACAAGGACAAACACCCAGATTCAGAACGCCAGGGATATATGTATAATCTTTCAGATCGTCTATAGGTATAGCCTTTCAGACCGGCGTCAGGGAGCAGCGTTGAATATGCGAGACGTCTAGTTCTGCGAGCGTGGAGCAGCCCGTCAAGCATGGGGACTATGTCAACTCATTTCTACCAACGAAGAAGACCATCTTCGGCAGTCGAATTTTATGGGTTTAGAAAGCAATTTGATATTGTACCTAAATCAAACTATGGTACAAATTTAATGTGAAAAGGCTTTTTTGATTTTGTATTTGCAATTTTGTAAAACATAAATATATTTTTTGTTGAAAGGGATTAAGCTTTTAAAATATTTCTTACTGCCCACTATCATTTCTCTTCCATTAAGCCAAGTATCATGTAGGGTCGGTCGAACTGGACGAAAAAAGCGTGGCGCCTGCGCATTAGGAGCCTTGTTATTTATAGCGGGATTATTGGGCTTGTCGCTGTCTCTCTCTTGCGGCCGCGGTGCGCATCTACCTATCCCTGTCCCGCAGACAATTAGCCGGCGACCGCCCTGTCACGGACGGCTCAATAGCGCTGTTGAGACAATGCGTCACTTTTTGCTTTCCAAGACGCAAGGCTTGCGCAACTGTTGGCGCGTGCGCGGCCCGCCCTAATGGCATTCCGATCTACGGACCCTTTTACATCTAAAAGCCATCCTGTTATTTATCCTGCCATTATCTGACGTGTCCGTTTTATTGGGCAGCATTTTACGGAGGAAATTTGCCAAATTGATGGATGTTGTCGTTAGTCACCGCCGGAGTATACTGTGTATAATTTGTAGCCATTGCAGCTTAATAGGTAAAAGTTCGTTTTTTTCCACGTGATTAGTAAAGTTCATCATTTATGCCGACGGATTGACTTGCTGTCAGCGTACTTTTTTTGATGACTCCGCTACAAGAGCATGAGTTTAGTAAAACAAACTTAAACTTGAATTGACAATCGAAATTTTAATTTCTAAAGTCTACGTTGTTATTAGGAAGATGCTTCTACCGATCTAATAGTTTGTTTCCCTCGACGATATTTCCGCAAGTATCCTTATTATATCAATAAATTAAATTTCTCTCAACGATATTGAATTCTGCAAAAACCGGCCAAAAGGATTTCTACTACGCATTCGTTTTTAAGTCTGGAAGTCATCTAACCAAAAAAAATCCGAATAGATGTATGATGTACCCATACCCAGATGTAGAAATTTTTATAGATTAAGATTGCTTTGTGGATAAGTATTGTATCCCAAAGATACTTATAACAGAAATAATATAGAGAAAGAGGCCTACATGACAGTCACTATTGATTACTAATATGGAATGTCTCACAGTCCGAAGTTATAATGGATGAATAGAACACTGCGTGTTGTACTGATCAGTAGTTTGTAAATGTAAATTGTTTTCTAAATGATGTATTTAGGTAATCCAGTAACAGTGACAAACGAATGCGCAGTCTACCTGATGGTAAATGTATGCTGTGACCCATAGACACCTTGAACTATCCTCAATTAATAATCAAAATGCAGTTATGTTTTCAACCCTGAGAGTTAAGATGGAAAAATGTCTCTCGTTACTTACCTTACGAAACACAGCAGTCATTAATCATTATGTTGTTGTCTTACATTGGTATTCTGTACCAACGTGATCCTCGGCTTAAACGATCCATTTTTGCTGCTGATGTAAACATAATACAGGTGCAGCGTAAGAGGTGGCACCCAAACGGACTTCCAGACATGGAAGCAGCTTCTAGAGAATAAACTCTAAATTCTAAACGACAGTAGTGCCACATTCAAATATTTTTACGACGTGGTAGTGGTAAAAATATGTGGTGGCCTGTGGCAGGTATATTATAATTGTATCACGAATGGGTCGGCTCCACCGGGGAAGCACCACGCTATCACAGAATACCGGCAAAAAATAGCAGCTTAATGCAACTGTGTTTCGGTGAGTGTAGAGAACCGAAGACCATTATTACTGGAGGCATTCCATCTTGGTCCTCAGGGATAATAATAATAATTGGTATTTACTTACTCCCACATATTATGATCAGTACATCACAAGAAACTTAGTAACAGTGAACTATACAACTAAATAACAGCTATAAATATTAGCTAAATAAGATCTAGGTGAGAGACTGGTGCCCAAACTAGGTTTCCCTGTGCTATGGGATCACCAGGCCCCTCCCTCAACAGAAGTGATAAGTGGGATGACAACGCACTTGCATTTTGATTCTTAACCGAGGATAGATGTAGATGTCCATAGATCACAGTAACCACTTACCATCAGTCGGACTGTATGTTCGTTTGTCACCCTTGTTTTATAAAAATTAGTGAAACTGAAATGATTAGAAAAATGTTCAACAGTCATGTCAACTTGAAGTTGACTTGTACGCACACCAAATTGTCGCAGCACCGCAAGTGTCACCGTGCAAACAAAAGAAGTAACAAAACGCACACGGACAGGCGCCTGTTTGTGTTATTGGGCCGGTAACGACAGTGTCGGCGGCGTGGCGCGGGCCCGCCGGCTTTATTTGCCTTAAGTGTAGTATCGTGTAACTGCATTCATCAATACTGATAAATTAAGCTACGCGTGTTTGTATGATTGTCTAGTTTTGGTTTCAAATTTATAGTTACGTAATTATCACCAATAATAATAGTTGAATAATTTTTTTTAGCTTGCGTGAATATTATTTCAATTTAAATTATTAATTTGATATTATATGTTAATAATAATTTAGTAATACGCATAAAATTAAATATAACACTCTTAATTAATTATTTACGTCATCATCTTTTGATATTTTCTCTATAATTTAATTAAGCAAGAAATCTACCTACCTACTTTGTATAGGTTCCTCATTTTGCAACTCTACATATATATGACTTTATTTAAATAACCTCTTAATTCATTTTGTCAAAATCTGGGTCATAAAAAAAATATACAAAAAAACTTAAATAATAATGATAAAATCCTTAAAATTAGTTTCATTTAATGTTTAGCATCCGCGTAAATATAAGAAATCATTACGTAACTTTAATTGTCTGGATCTGGTTGAAGTTTCTATGGGAGGGATGTTAAAGTATTCTGTTTGGCTGAAAAAACAAGTAAACAAGCTCAACATTTAAAACAGTTTAAAAAAACTCGACTGCGTAAAAAAGTTTACGGAAAAGATAAAATTTTTATAGTAGGTACTCTATGTCACTTCCACAACTAAGAGATTCTAACGACAAACCATGCATACGAGTGCATACACATAAAACATTACCCTCGTGCTAGTGCAGTCTGATAAATAGACTATGTGATATACATTAAAAATACATTCGTATTGATATTTGCGTCATTTTTCAAGTTGCTTAAAAACAGAAACAACTTTTGAAAGTCATGCGTGTACACATAGTTAGCTTTCATGTGTATTTATAATAAGGTTATATAATTTCTCATTAAATTATATATTACATTATTTAGTTCTACAATATGTATTTACATTAAAAATAAAAAATAAATTTACTACCGTGCCGTTCCTGGGCCTGTCCTCACTGTGCCTCCACTAACTTCTGGTAGGGATTTAGGGCAAGAAAGTTTTCGCTGTGCTGCCCGAAGGCACAGAACGAAACACCGACAACACCCGGACTCCGAACTGCTACTAAAAATTTTTGTCTACTATAGGTGATTTTTGCCTGACCCGGGATTCGAACCGGGGACTTCAAGGTCAGCAATTGCGCCTACAACCACTAGACCAACGGAGCAGTGGATTACTTATTAGTGGATTCTTCATATTCATAGTAAAGTTTACACTAGATCGTACCTAACATTCACTAAAAATAAACATGATTATAAAGCAATAGGAACTATTTAAAAATTAAAACTGGCTAAGTGCGTGTCGAGTCACGCACAATGTAGGGTTCCGTAACTGCCCGTCATTAGAAGAATTAAGTGGGCATTCTTGATAATGAGTATAATAACTGAGTTCGCGGTTTGATCGCTATAACGACTAAAAATGTGGACAAATAGGAACATTGTACCTAACTGAAGGACTTATTTTCAAATCAGACTTATAGGCAGTGGTGTTCGAAAAGATTAAAAAAGCTTTTCGATTTTGAAAATAATATCGTATCTATCTCGCAAGTGAAAAAGTGAAGCTAATATTAGTAATGCATATAAGTCATTTTCTTCATAAAATGTTTTTTTTAACAGTTTACAATAACATTACAAAGTTATAATGCAGCTAGTTTTAGATCAATTTCTATGGAGTTCTAACGAAATTTTTACTAATCGAAATGCATTTTATAACTTGGTTGACCTCGTTAATCTCTTAACTTTACTTAGTTGCGATAGTTTTCCTTTTAATTTCATTATATAAACTACTATTGTGTATACTTTTCACATTTCCATATACAGCGGGTTTAGTTGATAGAGGGGGAGGGGGACACACATGACTTTCATGAAAAATACCACTTTAAAACATACTAAAATATTTCGCAAACGGACCCCTGAATCAAAAATATTTAGTTCCACAGCCCCAGTGTTTTTGAAAAACCTATCTAACGATACTCTACATGATCTAATAGACGGATAAAAAAATCATCCTCCATCTACTTGACGGAGGGACGGACGTGGCGAAACTATAAGGGTTCCTTGTTGTGTAACTACGGAACCCTAAAACTGTTTCTTATAATTGACCTTAACTGAGCTTAGCGGTCAGCCACCGCCGAGTCTACATCACCTGAAGATGCCTCGTGTAGAGGCGAAACACGTGTCGTGTTGTCATCAGCGGTGTGTCTTTCCTGGTGTAGTGGTGTTGGGAGTAGTGGTGACGGGGAAAGTGCAGGCAATTGGGGGAGGACGGGAGGTGCTCTTCAAACTAGGTAAGACACATCATTTTATTTTATCGAGCGGATGTACGCAAAGTAATTTTTACCAACTTGAATATAATGTATTTCCGCAAAGTAATTAATTAATTAATTATCAGCATTATTTTGTACGCCTACGTCATATTCTCGCCATTTTTGCCCTTTTTCGTTTTTGTATGATAAGAAATGCAATAAAGTATAAATAGATTAATAAATACATAATATTTTAACCACAGTTTAATTTTTTACTGTTATTTGCGCGCTCTTATAGCATTAATATTAATTAGCAGCAAGATACAAGAATACGAGATGATATCTCGCTTTGTCCTAACCACGTGAACATATTTCTAACTGAGGTGCAAACACAGCCTATTCGAACGTTTGGTGTAATATCGACATTTCCGCAGACGAAATCTACGATCGAATCTCTAACCTTCAACTTTATTGACATCGCTCATGTATTATTCATTGCGAACCAATTGTGTTAATTATTTTATATTCGGCTATTAAATAATAAAATTATAGCAGATACCATCTAAATGACTGCAAATCATTATCGAAGACACATTAAAAAACTAAACTGAATTAATTCTCATATAATTTAAATAAAATAAAATTATTTTGAACAGAATTATTTAAAATGATTTATTAAAACGCGTAACGTCTCCATTTCGCAATAACACTCATGTACAGTCTCTAAACAAACCGTATTGTACATGAGCTCTGCTAAGTTCAAACTTATTTGCAGTCTACGTAAACTAACGTGTACAGTACGTGCTACCTCACATACACACATTCATAAACACATACACACAGACATAAACATAAACGGCCTTACTTATAATCAAACTGATGTCAATTTAAATAATGCTTAAAGTCGCTTACTCTCTCTTTTCACTAAATGGCAATAGAAAGAAACAGGTATGTAGATATTTAATACTTAATTTAAGTAAGACATAATCAACGATTATAAGTAAGGCGATACCCCTTATATTTCAGATTTAGAAATTTCTTTGGATTGTTATTTTAAAAAAAAACTAACGAAATGTAATAGCGGTACATACATATATATAAAAAGTATTTATGTCTGAGTATAGATAGTGAGTGTATGTATAAACTAACATATTTATGTTATAGTATACATTTGAAATATGCTTTGTTAAAATAAGCTAGTTTTTTTTTCTTTTCTTTTTGTTGCTGCTCCACTCATAGCTCATACGACACTACCGGAGGTTAGGAGGCAGAGAATGATTTTTCGGCATCAGGTTTGCTTTGTACCAAATTGCTTTTTCTATTCATCTATCTATTATTCATAATCTATATTGAATAAAAAAGTTTCTATTTATACAGTGATAAAGGTAGTTATTGTTTACAATTACTTTAAAAATCTTGTGGGGTTTGTTAAGGTGAGCGATGAAAACCGGAATTTTTACTGCTAATGAGGCATTACATCTACGTCTTCACTTCTTACATCACATCACACATCTCAATCTTAAGAGATGACAACTCATCAGTAAAATAACCAGCCAAGTGTGATTCGGACTCGCGCATGAATGATCCCGTACCATCGTAATACACGTTTCTAGTAGGTCTTTTAACTTTCAATTTATTTTAATTTTTATTATTTGTTGTTATATCGGCAACAGAAATACACATCCTGTAAAAATTTCAACTGTCTACCTATTACGGATCATCAGATACAGCCCGCTGATAGACAGACGGACGGACGAATGGACAGTGGAGGCTTAGTAATTGGCTTACGCTTTGGGTACAAAACAGTAAAAATGACTTTGCTGACAGCTTAGAGTCGATAAGCGAAGTCTAGGCCAACCCTAGATGAAGTGATGACGTGGCGACATGCACAAAGTCAATAGACATACTCGTATATGGCTCAGAACTATGCTTTGTGGCCTTTCTTGTGTTGTAAGCCTCCCCTTATGTTCAGCTGTGGACAATTGAAGAGTTGTAATGATGATGAAGATGAATATTATAATATTTATGTTATGGGAGTTAAGCTTTTGGTTTAATTTTTATCGAACGCGATTAACGCGAATTTAAAATAGTTAATAGCTATTTTATGTGCTTATATTTCACGTTAAGTTTTTGAATTCAGTTATTAGGGTTTTTACGTATATCGAAGCCGTTTAAAATTGATGTCATAACTCAAACTGGTCCCGGGTTCAAATCCGGGTTTAGCCTAAAAAAGAAATTACTGAGTTTTTCGGTCAAGAACTTCACAGTAGGTGCCCGGAGTCAGTTGGCGGTTTTACACTTTGGTGCATCGGAACGCATATAAAGCCATTAGTTCTGCGCCTGACCTCTCCCGGGTCGTGTCGGTTTTCCTTCACATTGAACTATGAGGGTGCGGGAATGGAGAGCACTATTATCCTGTCTTGCGCAGATGGCTCATCTCCATCGTGACTGGCTGCCGTGACAGAAATTCGGTCTGAAGAAAATTATTCTTTAACTCTAAGTAAATTTATTATAAAAACTTAATTTACTCTTTTAAATCACTGACAAATAAATTATGCTTTACTGAAAAATGTTGTAGAGTTCAGTTATATTTGACCTCGACATTTAATTTAAAAAGAAATGATACTTTGTTGGACACGATATACGTGGTAGAGCCATGCTGCAGTTATATTACTGTGGCCCATAGACATCTACATCTATCCTCGTTTGCGAATCAAAATTCAGATACGTTGTCACCCGTGAGGACTAAGATGGGACGCCTCTTTTCCAGTAAAAAGGGTATCCAGTTCTCTGCACTCACCCTACTAAACACAGCAGCGTTAAGTTGCTATTTTACGCTGGCATTCTTTGAGAGCGTGGTCCTTCCCCGGTCGAGCCGACCCATTCGTGCTACAACTGTACTACTAATATAGCTGCAGAAGCATGGCTCTACCACTAAAAAGTTGTTTGTAAGTAATTATTATTGGTGAAAGAGTTTTATTCAAAATTCATGATTATTTTATCATAACGTCACTGAAAAAAAAACCTTTAATTGTTTCTCGTCTCTTCGGTTAATAAAAGTGAAGCTTAAATATTCCAAACACGCTTAATAAATCTTAAGCTGTTTATCTCATGTTATATTAATTAATTAACATATGTAAATACTTATTAAAAATTAATCTGTATTTGCTTTAAATCTATTTGCTGTATTAAATAACAAATGCATAGTGAATCAAAGTAATTTACGCGCGTTGAAATCTTTCCCACTGGCATTTAATTCATTCGTCTATGAAATTACGGCCTACACTTTCCACACAAAGGCCGCAATACGTCACATTTTAACTAATTACACTCATAAAGTAAGCGCAGTTGCTTTATCCGTTATAAGTACTTGTTATAGGGGTACATTTGGTAACACTTGGGCCCGCATTCAAGCTCTATCTAATTTATATCCGTCAGTGGAAATACGTTTCGTTTTTGAACATTTTATCAAAGTTTATTTTATTTAACAGCGAGCACTTTACTCTTGAACTGAGGAACTCTAGTTCAGATTGTAGGCACTAAATTTAGATATTATAACTAAAAATACAGATCCTGGGTTAGAGACCCAGCCGTAATCAACACTTGTGCAAACACAATAATTGTACAGATCTGGCTATGCTGCGAGTGTTCTCGTGTCTCTGACGCTACATTCAAAACTACTCCCAATGTAACATCACACATCACATCGGTAAATATCACAAGCCTGCATTCGATTCCCGCCAATTCTAATGGAAATGGGCAGTCGACACCATTAATAAATTACTACGTTATATAACTTGAATTTGCTACTTTTAATAGTCTCTACTCTATACTTTTATTACTCCATAACCCTTTTAAAATTGTAACATAGCATAAGCTATTACACCGGTTAATTCCCAATAGTTAAAGAAACAAGAAAGTTAATATTCACTTTCTTTATAAAAAACATGTATCTCGTTGCTCAAATGTATAATCAACAGCGTAAAATAGACTTTATTCACTTCCAAAATAAGACATAAAGTTGAAAAGCAAGAGACATATAATGATACGAATTTTAGCAAATTATTTGATTACGTTAATAATCAACGCAATATAACAGGTTTTTTTTATATAGAATAAGAGTGACAAACGAGCACGTAGTCCACCTGATGGTAAGTGAACGCTCGTAAACATCTACATCTATCCTCGAATAAGAATCAAAATGCAGATGCGTTATTAACCCTGAGGACTAAGTTAGAACACCTCATTTCTAGTAAAAAGGGTCACCGGTTCCCTGCACTTACCATACGAAAGACAGTAGTACTTTATGCCCTATTATATTATAAGTCCTATAAACACTAAAAAAATTATTTCGAGACAGATATTTCACTTAAGCACCATAAAATGTTACGCTCAATGTTACAGTTAGATAGCGATATACGATTTCCACGCTGCTGTCAATTAATTATCAACTATTTAAGTAAATTTATTTGCAACGAATTATAAAATCTACCGCTACAATGTAGGATCTCCATTAGCACAACGTCACGTCTTCGTATCGTAAACCTCATTATTCGTATGCTAAACAAGTCTCCAAACGCAATCATCATCATTAAAATAAAACCACAATAATTAAAGGTATAATTAATTTAAGATGCTGTTCACACTATCATCAGAGAAGCGAATAGAAGCACTCCGCTATGGGGTGAGGTGTTCGGCGTTGGATTTTTTATTCAAAACTTAAATGACTTTCATTAGCCTCTTCTGTACATATTATTTAACTCAAAATATAATACTTAAATGTATTATAACAACAGATTTTTTTATATAGAATAAAGGCGATAAACGAGCACACAGTCCACATTTATACGTGGTAGAGCCATGCTGCAGATATATTATGATTGTAGCATGAATGGGTCGGCTCGACCGGGGAAGGACCACGCTCTCACAGAATACCAGCGTAAAATAGCAGCTTAACGCTGCTTTGTTTCGTATGGTGACTGTAGAGAACCGGAGACCCTTTTTACTGGAAATGAGGCATTCCATCTTAGTCCTCACGTGTGACAACGCATCTGCATTTTGATTCGTAATCGAAGATAGATGTAGATGTCTATGGGCCGCAGCAACCACTTACCATCAGGTGGACTGTGTGCTCGTTTGTCACCCTTATCCTATAAAAAAAAACATGATGGTAAGTAGATGCCGTGACTCACAGACATTCACATCTATCCTCGGTTATGAATCAAAATGCGAATGCGTTGTCACCCCGGAGGACTAAAATGCAATGCCTCGTTGCCAGTAAAAGGGGTTTCTGGTTCTCTACACTCACCATACAAAATACAGTGTGATAAAAATTCGTGCTACAACCATAATACAGCGGCAGCGTAGCTCTATCACATAAATTTATGGCAACATTTTCTATTTATACCTATAAAATTATCAATAAAATCAATCCTTATCTTAAAAGCTCTATTATTCCGCTTCTCTAGGATCGATGTGTCGCAGCTTTACCTTTTAGCGGCGACTCCGTCATGAATATCTACACAGGGAAATAAAATAATGGAACAAAAACGAAAACTAAGGTCACGGAACCACATTTCTCATTGGATTAAAAACGTATAAACCAAATTATGAAGTGTAGGAAAACGAAGATTATATTGATTGCAATAAACAATAGACCAAAGTTACATCTGCTAATTTACCTTATAATAAACGGCAGTTTCAAGGAGTCTCTGTTAAGATTAATTGTAATGTTAATTTTCTTCCATTAGCACGCCTGTGTACATTAACACTTGAGCTGTCTAACTCATAAATCTTTTTCACCTGCTTAATCTTTAAAAATCAAATCAAAAGATACTAAATGTAAATTTTTACCTTTTAAAAGTGATTATATATAAGACAAATTATAATTATTAGGTGCTAATATATTATGTAAAAATAAATTTATTTATAATGAATGTAACATATAAATGTCAGTGGGCAGGTTACCTTGCGATGCGAAGGGTGAGAGCGCACTCGACTACAAACAACTAGCGAAGTGAATAGAGATCGTTTAATCCACGTCAATGTGCCACACCTGCCGCGAACGATCGTTGCCACAAACAAATTAACTAGTTTAACGATTTCATTAGTGGGAAATAGATCAATAATCTAGATTAATGGGAACATGTGACTTCTTACTATAAAAAAATTTAGAAACCGTGTGATGTAGTGAGTATTACTGCGAGTCCTATTCAAAAATGACCAAAACTAAACTTGTCCAATAATATATTCTACGATGTTTGTTTACTTCCTATCGCATACTCGTATCTCGAGAACAAATGATCGTATCGGGTCTGTACCAATTTTATTCAACGCGCTATTGCATAATGAACGCCTGTTATGTTTTCATCAAATTCGATTAAGCATTATTATATCATTATTTGTTATTAATTGTTTAAAAAATCGCTACACCCATATTAGGATTAACCCCGTGTTGATATCTTTACGTGGTAGAGCCATGCTGCAGCTATATTATGGTTGTAGCACGAATGGGTCGGCTCGAACGGGGAAGGACCACGCTCTCACAGAAAACCAGCGTAAAATAGCAGCTTAACGCTGCTGTGTTTCGTGTGGTGAGTGTAGAGAACCGGAGACCCTTTTTACTGGCAAAGAGGCATTCCATCTTAGTCCTCACGGGTGACAACGCATGTGCGTCTTGAGTCTTTATTGAGGATAGATGTAGATGTCTATGGGTCACAGTAACCACTTACCATCAGGTGGACTGTGTGCTCGTTTGTCACCCGATCCTATAAAAAAAATATCTTCGCCATGACACTCCCAGATTAAGAAGAATCTTACGACATACCATACTTCAGGATCCGTTGATTGATCCGTTGTAGACTAATGGAGATCACAAGGAAGAATTCGGTCTGGATGACATTATAATTTAACGTTGAGGCTTGTGTATCGACTAAGTAATATGAGTGTAGTATTGCGCTAATATTTTCAAATTTGAATTTACCAGTTAGTTAAAATATTGTATTGTCATCGGTTCTTAACACGTGTGCTACATTTCACATTATTGAGACGGCCGCGGCCGGAAGTGGTTGATAAATGAGTCATAAAACTTCATTACATACATACATATAAATATACATGCTCATTCCAACACACCTTTATATGTATGAATGTAATTGTATTGTGGAGTTCAGTTCAAGCTAATTAAAGCATGATAATAATTGATCGAATGGCAAAATTTTACTCCAGCATAGATAGATATTTTACTAAGTAGATGCGCTCCCTAATAGGGAAATAGTGAGTCCCAGCTGTGGCCACCCACTGCAGTTCCGGTTTGAAGGGACCACTACTACTACAAACAGTAATCGAGAATAGATGTAGATTTCTTTGGGCCCTTTGGGACATTATTAATCTGTTGTGTTCTATTTGATTGTAGTTGTGCAAGGCTTTACAACTAGGTACACTATTGCTTCGTTATTAACCTCATTTAAGAAAATATAAAACTAGAGGATTTGTGTAACTCAAGTGGGAATTGTGATTGGTTTTGTTTTGATGTTAGATGTTTAGTATAGTTATTTTTACTTTGATAATCGACTCGTACTCTTGTACTTTGGTCAGTGTCTAGTAATAAGAAATCATCCCTAGGTCAAGTTCAAGCCGAAACCTCGTTTAGTATACTTTTTTTTTAGTCAATATCTCGATTGATGACTTTTTTTTTTATTTTAAGTAACAAAATATTAGCATAATGAAAACACAATGCAGTTACGCAGTCATTTCCACCGGCAAACGTATCCCACCAATCTTACACAATCCGACCATGATTTTTGACGACTCCATGGTGCAGTGGCTTACCAATGAGTTGCAGCGTTGGGGGCCGCGGGTTCTAATCCCGCATGAAACAAGTATTTCTATGGCCTACAAATAATTTTTCCGCGTCTGGATTATTGTCCTTGTCTAATTTATGTTTGTAAACTGCCTCCACGATACAGGAGAAAATTCTAGTGTGGGGATAACGGTTTTTTTTAAGCAAACAGGAAATTAGCCTTGTAATGAAAGATTGGCGATTGTATAACGTATAGAACCAATAACCCGATGAATGCAGATAGCTCATTACTGCTTTGGGGGAGGCCTATGCTTAGCCGTAGACTTATGAAGGGCTTTCACGATGATGATGATTATGATGACTTATACGCATACACTCCTAAGTCATCCACTCTATCAAAATACCAACTCAGTGTCTAGCTTTAATAAAAAAAAATAGCTAGCACTAAGAATTCCGATTTAATTTATGTGATAGCTTCCTCTGGCTTTGTTTATGTTCGCTACCGTTACGAAAGTAGTGTAAAGTGGCAGCTGTAGATTCTCATCTCGCGGACAAGATGCATATTATTGACCCGTCGCTGCTCCGCTGCCAAATTCTATCCAATTATTAACTAATTTATAGCATCGTTAACTATAAACGCACGCGGCGCACGTCGCATATATTAACACTCAATTTTATTCTATCGGTTAATTTAACATAAATTACGTTTCACACGTCGAACGCCACGGGGAAGTTCCGTTATGCTCTCTATTAAATTAATAAGGTTCATAAATATTTGCTAAATGATGGCTTTTTGTACGATTGATTTTGTGGTTAAGCCGCATGGTACCTACTCGTATGTATGATAAGACCTAAAAATGGTCTAAAACACTAACTTCTGTCATCATTATTGTATTAGTATGTCTATTTTAGTTAAAACAATATATTATGTATCTTGTATTATATTGTCGAATTATATATACGTGTTATGTAAATATATTTTCACTTTTTATAACACTGTTTTTATGTTCTCTGTAACCACCGTATTGTTAACACTGTCCTTAGGATAACTGGCAGACAATGCTTTTAGCATTGTGTCCGCCTTTTGATGCAGCGAGTGAAAGATTAAATAAATCAATACTTTCTACAAATCGTATGTATAAAAATATATATATTTTTTAGATTGTATCATGGAACATCGATTGGTAATTCTAAACCTTTAATTCGTAAACGAGATAATTACACTGCCATCTATCGGAGGCTAAACAAAGTTTCTGACATGTCCTATAGTCGTTTTTATAGTTTTTTCAAATCGCGAAGTCGAGCCTGCTTCACTTGTGGTAAACATATATTTGTATACGTGTCCATGTGTGCGTAAGACCAAAAGCGGGTATGGTCAACTGAACAGTGATCACTCCGTCGGAAACGCACATACAACCACGGGATGAAATGGGATGATAGATTCTCTTCTCACCATACACAGTTATTATGGACTCACGCTCTTATAATCACATGCGTCAAAATATGTAATCATCATAGTGTTCCCCTATAATGTGTAAATAACTATTGCGCGTTTATAGTGTAGAATAAATTAGAAGACTGTGTATGCATTCCGTGAAATGCTTCACTGGCGCTTTCACACCTCTTAATATAATTCCTCAGTCACATATTAATTACGTTATAAAAAATATCCACCGAAGCTAATAACACTTTCAAATAATAATGAACGACAGATTCTTAATAGAATCATTATCTGACACTCGGGAATTTGTCATTAACTCATTTATCAAAGTCATTGCGTAAAAATTTCAGCTTGAATAGAAACGCTCGTATGTGGCTTTGACGGAGCGGAATGTTCTGCGGTTACGTTCTCGATGTCTCCCATATTGCAGTCAATCAATGCTAGATAAAGGTACATTCAGGCATAACGGAAATGCCTATTTAGGCCGCGGAATAACGCTAGCTTATCGGCTGAATCGCTGACTCGTGGGTGCCGGTGATTTATTTTCAACCGATAATTGATTAGCTTCATATCCGTTCTGTTTATCGTCATTCTAGCAATGACTTATGACCAGTGTTATGCTGGAACTGTTTTCAATAACACGTGTTAGCATTTAAAGCTTCAACATTTTAAAGAAAGAATTATTTTCTACTGCTAAATGAAGTTTTTTTTTATGAATCGATTAAGGAACAACTAGTCGAATTGGTGAACTGGTTGTCCTTAATTCGATTAATCCATGTTTTTTTTAATGAAATAAGGGTGACAATCGAACAACCAGTCCATTTAATGGTAAGTGGGAGCTGTGGTACATAGACACCTACATCTGTCCTCGATTAAGAATCAGTAGGTAGATGCATTGTCTCCCCTGAGGACTATGACAGAATGCCTCGTTATCAATAAAAAAGATCTCCGATTCTCTACACGCACTACACGAAACACTAGCATTAAGGTCTTCCGCCGCTTGAAACTATCTGTACTGCAGCCATGTTAAAGATATCTGTGGTTATGTTTTTTACGTGGTAACGTCGCGCTGCAGCTGTGTAATGGCTGTAGCACTGGGGAAGCGTAAAACAGCAGAATAATGCTGTGTTTCGTATGGTGAGTGTAGAGAACCGGAGATTCTTTTTTGGCACTGGGACTACATGAAACACGTTATCTATACGTGGTAGAGCCATGCTGCAGCTATATAACTGGTATGGTTGTAGCACGAATGGGTTGGCTCGACCGGGGAAGGACCACGCTCTCACAGAATACCAGCGTAAAATAGCAGCATAACGTTGCTGCGTTTCGTATGGTGAGTGTAGAGAACCGGATACTCTTTTTTTACTGAAAACGAGGCATTCCATCTTGGTCCTCATGGGTGACAACGCATCTGCATTTTGATTCGTATTCGAGGATAGATGTAGATTTCTATGGGCCACAGCAACCACTTACCATCAGGTGGACTGTGTGCTCGTTTGTCACCTTAATTCTATAAAAAAAAACACCAGAACCAGTGCATTGATTTTGTTTACGCCTGACTTAAAATATCTAGACCGACGACAGGATTTGGTTCGGGATTTTCTTTCAGTTCATCCATCCATTACAGCCATTTAACTGTCCACTGCTGAACATAGCATTTTAAAACGGCTAAATATTCCAGAACATATATAGGAATATATCCACAAGTATTTCGATCGTCCTATCTCCACAACTTGAATCCTTCACTTTTAATATTAGACTTTGTTACCTTTACCACACGTACGACGATGTGTCAACGCTTCGACACTGTCGCATGCATTGCGTCACAAAAAACCGTTAACTTTAGAGGTTGTCTATGAAGGGGATAAAATAACATGTTTTCAGTGTCAACAACACCGCATAGATACCCCTTTTTATTTGACAACGACATTTATTAATTTAATGCGTCCGTTTCCTCAATTCGGACATCCAAAGTCAATTCGTTTCACATTTTTAGGAAAATAGAATATGAAAAAAACAGATCACATATACCAATCTTGTTGTTAGATTGGATTTAATATAATGTAATGGTTTCTTACATTTATGCGAATACACATTGAATAAAACCGTTATTACAAGTTTTTTCGTGCAGCTGCGATAACCAGCATTGGCCTGTGTACAAGTGTAAATGCTAGTTATGTGAAATTAATTGTATTATTTCTACGTCACAGTATTGAGTGCAGCGAATATAGCTGCTTATGTAAATATGATCAATGCTATCATTATTATCATATCATCATTACAACCTTCCAATAGTCCACTGCTGAAAATAGGATTCCCCTATACATTGCCGATATGACTGTGGCGATATTTGTCATAGCTGCTACGCATGACAACCATTATTTTCGGAGGTTATCAGAAACATGCTGCTGACCATCTCCTAGTTTAGCTTCCCTCTGTCAAGTCTTGCTCACGTAATAGCATAGACTAGTGGACTCTCTTACAAAGCCTATACAAAATTACATTAATATAACTCTTATAACTGTATATAACTGTTATAACTGTGTATAAACTGTAATCTCGGTAACCGAAGATTGCCATTTAAGAAACAGCAAAATTATTATTAACAAAATTGACTTTTATGATTGTGAAGGGTAACAACGCATCTGTATTTTGATTATGGTTTAACAATTTTAACAAATATAATTATTATGGGACGAGCCGTGGTAGCTCCGGGCGTAAGCACTCAAATTTCACAGTAAGCGGACACGAGCACGAGTTCGATCCCCGCTGGTACCAATGAAATTGATAATTGCAATTTTAAGTGCTAATTTATAGTGTCCAACCGAAACAGGATTTTCAACCGAAACCGAAACCAAAAATGAACCTTCGGTCTGGGTATCCGTTTCGGCCGAAACCGAAACTTAATTAGACATGTTAATTTTTTTTTTGTATACTGAAATCTAGTATATTTTTTATACATATACAGGTAGGTAATGCATGTTAATGAAAAACAATCATTGTAATAGTCATGTAGCAATATATTTATTTATTTTAAAGTAAAAATCAACAATTTAACGTTAAAAAGAACTTTTTTAAGTCATTTTGTAAAAAAATCAACACTTACACCCAAAGAGAATATAATGACTACGTTTATTTACACCCATAAAAAGTTTTTGTTTTTTTTTTGAGTTTAATTGGGAACACATTTTATTGTGTTCACAATATTGTTAATAGTATTCAAGGAGAGCATTAACTCAATATATCACACTCGCACACTTACACACAATATATACATAACTTAACGAAATCCCAGAAAATATACAAAACCTGTGCAAAGTTCAAAAACTTTAATAAACTAGGTTTGTATAAAAAGGGGTTATTATAATATTAAAGAATTTATGGATGATAATAACCCCTGGGAATGAGGTAATCACTACCAAGCTATTTCTAATTTGTTTTGTGTTGTTAATTGTGTTACATACATGATTGTAAGTAGTGGCGTAGCTAGGCGTGGGCGAAGTGGGCTCTCGCCCACGGCGTCGCAATTAAAGGGGGCTCGCGAGTCCCCCTAAAATACGATGGCCTTAGACTTTACCACATATGATTAATTAATTTAATCACTTTTACGCTCGAAAAAGAAAGTCACAAATTTATGTGTGTGTTTTTTTTATAGAATAAGGGTGACAAGCGAGCACACAGTCCACCTGATAGAAAGTAGTTGCTGTGACCCATAGACATCTACATTTTATCCTCAATAAAGAGTCAAAATGCAGATGCGTCGTCGCCCGTAAGGACTAAGATTTTCCACTAAAAAGGGTATCCGGTTCTCTACACTCACCATACGAAACACAGCAGCATTAAGCTGCTATTATACTCTGGTATTCTGTGAGAACGTGGTACTTCCCCGGTCGAGCCGACCCATTTGTGCTACAACTATACTATTAATATAGTTGCAGCATGGCTCTACCACGTAAAAAACATGTTCTGTTTGGGGCCTCGTAAGAAGCCCCTCTTAAGTGCGACTGCGAGGCCGTTCTAACTACCTTCAAAGACCGCGCCTGTTACATTGACGGAATACGAGACTTGTCAGGAGTTAATAGATATGAGTAAGTATATCGTGTCAAAGTAGGTATATTTGGTAGGATAGATCTATTAGATCCTTGGAAAGAAAGAAAGGGCGCCTCGCTGATGCAACTTCGCCCACATTTATATTTGTCCACGCTACGCCTCTGATTATAAGCTGTTATTTAAAAAAAAGTTCCGCTGGGTTCTTCCAAGGACAGAGGTTTTATTTTTTCGAACGAGTGGTAATTATACAAAAGAGTGACTTTCCATAAGAATTGTTTATAATCTATATTGAAAAGAAAGTTTTTGTTTTTTTTATAATTATGAATAATACACGAGTCACGAACTCATCCGAACGACGCACGATAATCCACGAACACTGAGTTTCGGCGCCACCGAAGGTTCGACAGATTTTTTGCCGAAACCGAAACTATTACCGAAACTAGATTTTTTGCCGAAACTTGCCGAAACCGAAACCGAAACCGAACCTTCGGTCGGTCACTACTAATTTACCACATTCTCGGCGGGGAAAGAAAACATCGTGAGAAAACCTGCATGTTTGAGAAATAAGAAAAAAATACTTCGAAGATATGTGAAGTTCGCCAATACCCATTGGGACAGCGATATTTCCTTGCCCTAAAATCCTGTCAGAAATAAGAAGACGCCTGGGCCTAGGCTGTAGCTTTAACTTTACTGAGGATAATTGTAGATGTCTACGAGTTACAGTATTCACATACCATCGGGTGGACTGTATGTTCTGTTGTCACTGTAATAAAATAATGAACGACTTCAATTATCATCTTGTTCATTAATGGTTAATTTCTTTAAGTAGCAAACATTTGTTTTAATATGAAAGGATTAGGGTCCATTTTCCTACATTAGTATAATCGATTAAAAAAATAACATTTGAGACAGGTGGCCCTCACAGGTGACCATATTCGGACAGCAACGCTACGAGTTAGAACACCCTGCAATGCGGGTTTTCCTACATTTTTACAACTACTAGTGATAATGATTTCTTTTGACGCGAATACCATACATGGAATAAAACTAACTTTACAGATTTTATCGCGTTTAATTTTAACTTTTTTTTTCCCGATGTTTCGGGCACTTTACAGCACCCATGGTCACGGGGGCTGAGGTGTTTGACGTTCTGATGTCATAGTTAACGAAGGCTACCATCAACTTAAGCTTAATTAAATGTTGAAATTAACGACGGGAATTAATAAAGTTAAAATTAAACGGAATAAAATCCTTAAAATTAGTTTCATTCAAACTGCTAGTAATGTTTGTACTGTACGACACTAAATTGTTATCAACTTACATATATATTACATAGATTTACCAACATTTCACAAAAGAGTTATTTAAAGTTTAAGGTCATTGTAGAAAACGCCTGCAGCGTTTCTACACAGAATTTATGAGTTTAACAAACTCTAGCTCTTAATATACAGTGAGAAATAAAGCAATATATCAGAAGTCTGAATAATAATTGTATAAATCACCTCTTGCTGAAAATGAAACTATTTTAGCCGACTTTAACAAAGAAGGAGAGTTTCAATTCGATTGTATGGTCTTTTTTCTTTTTTGTATGTATGCTTCGCTTCGTATTATGTTTATTAAGTAGGTTATAATTCGCAGATCCAATATAAGTTATGAGATTTTTTTACCTCTAAGGGTGGAAATATAGGGAGTAAAGTTGTAATATAACTGCTTATACGATATTCTGGTTGCTACCTTAGGCTATTCCTTAGTTACACTTTACACACCTTACACCCAAAAGGGTCTAAAGTAAAATTTTAATTAAAATTTACAGACGAATTCAAAGAAATAAATAGAATAAAATGATATCCACATAGCAGCTTCGGAAGTTTGGATTTTAGTCCTTCTGTACACTATGCTATTGCATCGGCTTTAGAAACTGTTATGAGTAAATTAATTTTTTCGTTTTAGTTATCTGAAATCAGTTTTATTTTTTATTAAATGTTTTAACTTTGTTTAAATACAGTTTTGGTTATAATGTGATTTTTTATTGAATAATAATGACAAATGGTACCACCAGTCCACTTGACGGTAAGTAAATGCTGTGGCCCGTAGACATCTATATTTATCCTTGATATAGAATCAAAATGCAGATGCGTTGTCACCCCTAAGGACTGAGATGGAATGTCTCGTTTCTAGTTAAAATGATCTCCGGCTCTCTACACTCACCATACGAAACACAGCAGCATTAAGCTGCTATTTTACGCTGGTATTCTGTGAGAGCGTGGTTATTAATATCTATGTTATAAAAAAATATCAACTATAATATAAAAAACATTTTGTTTAATTAAATGAACATTTGCAGTACGTAGACAAACACCTCCATATTACAATCAACATTATGTTCTAAATTGTTTGATTTTGTACTCACATTAACTGTTCATAACATATTCAATTTTATTAGTCAAACTTCATCCATTTGTGTGTACAACGGTATTTCCCTAAGTGCACATTTATAAAAAAAAACGAAATGAAGTTATAATCAGAAGTGATATGAATCTTGCGTTAGTTGCAAGACGCTTACAGAATAGAACTGTAAAAACTTTTTATTTGCGAAATACAGGAAGATCTTACTGATAACCGCGTAATTCTTAGTTCGAAAATAACCGAAACTTCAACTGAGGTATCGACTTGTCGTTAGGGACGCGTGTGGGCGCATGCCGACGGCACTCGTATTTAGGGTTACCAGATGACTGGAATTTTCTTCACATGTCCGGAATTTTAGCTCTTTCTTAAGAAAAGGGAAATTTGAAATTTACAGTATTTTTTAAATAGAAAGACAAAAATATAAGAAATACAGATTAAAATATTTGTAAAACAGTTTAATCACAAAAGAAATTATAATAGATGAATCCAATGTCAACAATTAAATTGTATAAATAATTAATTTGATCTGTTTCGCACTTTTTATTGCTGGATATTTATTACGCATATGTCAAGCACATGCGCGAGTTTTTACAATTAAATGTTTTTGAAGCCTCCTCGTCAATGTCAGGAAATTTATTGAAATACCAGGGATTTTGCCACGAAAACTCATTTTCGGGTCTGGCAACCCTACTTGTATTTTGAAACTACAAGTGATTCTTCCAAATTTTTGTATAAAGCGTAAATCGAATATAAATTTAATCTCTAGATAGCTAGTGTACATGTCGCATAGGAATGGTTATGGTAATAACGTAACTCTGTAAATAAAAAGGCATTTACATTATTAGCACGATGTCGCGAACTACTTTTTTTCTGTGTTTTTTTAAACGTTAACTTAATACTTAATACACAATTAATAAGCAGGTGATGAATAAGATAAACTTACATTTATAATTAATTTGTTTTCGTACTTAGAAATATAATATTACTGCAATAGTACAATAAGGTAAAACGACATTGTAGTGGCAGTGTAAGATTATCCACTACCCCATATTGTCCCGTTGTGTTATAAAAGGCGACAGAAGGAAACGAATTAGGAGATGGGCAGCAGATTCTTCCTAATAACAACTAAAAAATAAAAAACTGCGGTTGCCAACCCGCCTGCCAAGCGTGAAAACTATGGCAAATTTTCTCCTATGAGAGAAATTCTGGGGTAGGCCAATGTTCAGCAGTGGATTTTTGACAGGCTGTAACAATTTAACTTTATTCTAAGAAGGTAAAGAAAAACAAGTCTAAAATAAAAAAGGAAAGTCAATTTAAAAAATACGGCCGTAATGATAGAATATTGTAGAAAGACAAGAGGAAAGAATAACTAAAATATATACAATCCAACCTTGTACGTTGCAATGAAAAAAAATCTCCTCACATTACATACACGAATGTATGACATTTGGATGGGAACATCCTCTCTCGAACTGTTTTTTTAAGTGGCCCCCTATTTACCTACAATAAGAGGAGAAAATTAGATTACTTACTACTATAATTAAATTACGTTATGTAAAGTTTTGAAAATACCGAAAACGTTTTTATTTCCATAAACTTCCTTACAAATAACTTAAATAAATAACTTTATAATTATTTTACCTGTTTTTACATGGAAGAGTTCAATCGATGCCTTAAACATTGACTGGTGTTATTTTCTTAAGATTTCGTTAAAATTGCGATAAACATATCTTATAGTATAGCCGTGGTAGCTCAGACGATTAGCGCTGTAAGTTTCACATTACGTGAGCAACCCGAGTTCGATCCCCGTCGGCACCAATGAAATTATTAATTGCAATTTTAAGTGCTGATTTATCACGTGTTCGGTGTGAAGTAAAACATCGTGAGGACACTTGCATTGTCTGAGAAATAAAAAAAAATATTTCGAAGTCATGTGAAGTTCGCCAACACACAATGGGGCAGCGCGGCGGACATTTCCTTGCCCTAAAAACCCTCTCAGAAATGAGAGGAGGCCTGTGCCGAGCATTGGGACGTATGTATATATAGGCTAACTTAACTAACTTATAAGCATCACAAAAAAGCAGTTTTGTTTGCAACATTAATATCTAATAATATTGTCGTAAACTGTTACTCCAATTCTTCTCTATGTACTATGATTTTTCGTGACTCTATGACAGTGGCAAAAAGCAAACCAATTTTTGATTGAATCCTTTACAAAGCTACCACAACTTGGCTAGAACAAAACTATAGTCGCGGTTGATCAGTGACTAAACATTCTCTGTGCAAGTGACCTGATTAAATTGTTAATTTCAATTATAAGTGTTGATTTAACAAGTGAGGAAACTTGCAAAATAAAACAATATTTCGAAGACATGTGAAGTAGCTACAACACGCATTCGCGCGGCGAACATTTCCTTGCCAAACCCTTTCTGAATTGGGAGGAGGCCTGTGCCCAGCCGTGGGACGTATAAAGACTGTAACTTTACTTTTATTTATTTTTGTATTGTTAACAGTACAATCACATGATATGATGTAAAAATAAAATAAACAATAAAAAAAAGAAAAATATGAGTGAATAGGCTAGTGTGACGCCAAGACAGTGCGATTTATCATCTAGGACTTCAACACCACTTACCATCATGTGGGATTGTGGTCAAGCACTGGCTTATAATAACTAAAAAAAAACATGATTCAATCGTCGCGGTATCCATTAAGGTGTGTGCGACCTGTGAGCGGTGTGCACAAAGGGTCGGTCAGACAGTCGCAGCAATGTCCGGTTCAGGTTGCGGGACGCGGTGAGGCTCCGGTGTGTAGCGCCGGCGCTGATATTTCTGTAAGAACATTGACACACTTGCTGCTCTTTATACTTTACAATACACTAAAGAAAACGACGGTGAAACTTATGTATAGTTACTATTAGTTAATCTGTGGTTAAACGTTATAAATCTAATATATAAAAGTTAATTTTTGTTTGTTCGTGTTTTATGCGCTGCCATACCGTTCATCAGATTGTGGTAAAACTTTGTCAACATATTGCTTGCACTTCCGTGAAGGTTATAGCATAGTTTGATCCGGTAGGTGGAGCTGTCTTAGAATCCAAATTTCACCCGTGCGAAGCCGGGGCCGGGGCAGTTCTTAATAAAAAATTACTTTTATTTATAAGTAAAAGTAGACTTCAAGAAACAAAAATAATGACATATTGAAGTCAGTATTAAGAGATATTATCTAGAACAACTCGTTGTATAGTAACACAATACACCAAAGAAGAAAACGACATTGTAACGTTATAAATTATTAATAAAAAAATAACTTTTATTGAAAAGTAAAAGGCGATATCAAAGATCTAAAAATAATTTTAAAAAAAAAACACATTCTGTCGTTCAAGTCGGTGCTGATAAATATTGTACAGAAGAATTGAAGCCCTCACCTCGTGACTGAATGTGAAATAGTTTATTTTATGACATTTAAATAGTTATTTTAAATTATTAATCCAATAACAGTGATCTCTCCGTAAAAGATCGTATACGAAATAAGAGGTCAGGTCGTTCACTGTAGCTGTGTTAATAGTATCACCCGCACTAAAATATCTAATTTACATATGTCTATTCCTAGCCTGAAAATGATAACACACCTATTAAATAGTCCTTTGTAATTATCATTTAGTTCGTATAGTTATCGTTATAAAGTACCTCTAGTAGCCGCGCGGTGTGTCGCAGGCGGCGGCGTAGCTCAAACGACGCCTCGAAAGCCTTTCCGTGTTCCGCCGCGGCATCCCCCCCTCCGCAGCCCCTTACCCTGGGCCCGGCACCCGCCACCACAATTAAATCGATCTGCTGATGAATTCCCGCGCGAGAAAGCCCACTTATCAGGGCTTCGGTAACGGCGCCACGTCTGGAGTTGGCACGCTCTTGCCGAGACGGTCCGATAAGTCACCAAGATTTGATTACTCACCAACTTTGGTCTCTTCGGCAGTAAATCAGTCTGATTGTATTTATATGTTAACAGATAAAATGAGAATATAATAATAACTGTAATAATGCTAACAAAGTCTTTGAAAGAAAAAAAACTTTAATATTAGCCTGCAAAGAACCTTTACGTACAAACTGTCCGATAGCGTAGTACGGTATGGTAGGTTCTAAGCGATACAGAGTCGCGGTTTCGATTTTCGTACGTCTTTATATGGCTTAATAATTCTACAAGATTTAGATGTCTAGTCGTGTGCAATTTATTTTTGAAAAGGGCCTCTACGATACAGGAGAAAAATCTGGTTTAGAAGATAAAGTTTTTCAATATAAGATACATTGTGTAACTCAATCCATACACACGTAGCACTGAGCCGATAATGCTTGCAGAAAAGTATTGCTTAACAACTCGTATTAACGGATTCTGGCGGTGACCTACTCAGATAGGGGCATGCATGCCATATAGATTAATATATAGAACATAAGAGCACGTTCAAATATGAATGAATACAAATTCATGCAGTAAGTTTATTGACTAATGTTTGACAGGGGGAAAATACCATAGGCATTAAGTACACCATATGTAAAATTCTTGTCCGTGAAAGCTTAAATAAATAAAAAAAAATAATACTCAACACACAATTATAGAAGTTATATCGTTTATGGATGTGTAATTTTATATCTAGTATTAACACGCTAACTCTACTGGGATCTAGCAGCCATAGAACGCTGGTCCCATCCGCTGACACTCGCCGGGAATGCCTTTGTCCCGGCCTCGCCGACCCCTAATGTGTTAATCCACTCTCGTCGTGTATCCCTCTTATTAATATCCAACTTTCTCTCCCTCTCGCACTGACAGCGACGTCCATTGATTAGAACGAAACAAAACACCTGAATACGATACTACTTCGAGTTATAATAATTTGAATTATTAATGCGAGGTAGGCGCGGCCGGTAACGAGCGCCGCCATTCAATAACGTCACGAATTTTAGCGGTTTTATTATTTATGTTATTCATAACGCCAAGTTATTAACGTTTATAAAATCTAGTTATTTAAACCGGTTGTAATATTTCAGTGACGCAATGTAAGTTCACGTAGTGGCGTAGGTTACGCTTTTTGATTACAATTTACTACGTAATAGTGATAGCCTAAGTTGATTTTGTGATGAACAACACTAGTTTAGTACAAATTTAAAGTAAATACACTAAAAATGTATTTAATTTACACTCAAATACAGCATGCACTAATATTCATACCAAGGATAAGGATAAGTAATATTCATTATAAAAAAATATCACAGACTGTAGAGAACAATTAATCAACGTTTAAAACTTCTAAAATCCTAATATTGGGGGCCGGTCGTCACACAACCGGTCCTGTAGTTAATTGACTTGAATTTATTGATTATAATTAGTATTACATACAAACATAAACTATCTATGGACTATAGACTGTTTGGCACGATCTTGGGTATTCTTAATTTGGCCCATCTTCAAATATCACCAATTCGGTGGATAAACTTCCGTCTTGGGTGTTCCTTGCCACTCACCTCTTCAACATAAATTTGCTTTGTCGCTTTTTCTTCATTCGTTCTTTCTACGTCCAAAGCTACCGAAGCATTTATTTTTTAATCTTGGTCACAACATTTTCAAACCAAACTTCTGTGGAGAATTTGTTATCCCACGTTATCCTTTAGTTACTCCTAAAATTTTTCTCTTATGTTTCTTCTATCACACAAAACTTTCATACCTACATTAAGGACAAACCGACACAAAAACTAACAAAGGAGAAATGTTTCATCATATTATCCCTTTCTCTTTCAATATTTCCGTTTCCTGTACAAGTGAGCTCTTCACGTAAATCTTTAACGATTGGAACAGGATTCGTATCGAGATAATGACCTTTGGGAAGCGAAATAACTAATTACTGCATTTGGTAGCGGCTCAGAAAGCGCACTCTAGGGCTAATGAGTCGATCGGACGCCATTTATCCGCTTATCGTACACATCTCGGCTTTTTTCGGCGACTCATTTGTAAGCGGCTGCTTCGACAGGACACCGTCCTGCAGTTTCGTCTAAACCCCAAGGTTTTAGTAGCGTTGAGATTATCACCCGGCGCCTCTTAATTGAACGGCTTAACTTTTTATGGAGATAGCTTTTGGATATTCATCAATTTAGAGTCGCACCGGTGTCACCTGACCTACGGTTTTTTACTATCAAAGTGCTTTTTTGTAAATGTTTGTGTAAAGTGGGTTGTTTTTGTTTGACAGGTTTGCAACTTGTTTCTATGTTAATACGTGGGCTAATATTTTCTTTAAAGCTAATGCCGTTTGTTTATTTAAAACTATGACGTAGACATATCTGTTCATTAAAAGATGACTTTTTCTATACATTTTAGAACATTTTTTTGTTTATTTATTTGTATGGTAATGGTAGAGAAGTTTTCGCTGATATGATTGACTATATCGCTCAGTATTCGAATTGGTCGTTTTTATTGTTTGGATACACTTTTAAAGCACTGTTACTTTTTTTTATAAAAAAAGAGTAACAACCGAGCACGCAGTCTTACTGATGGTAAGTAGAAGCTGTGGTACAAAAACATTCACATTAATCCTCGTTTAAGAATCAAAATGCAAATGCTGCTATTTCACGCTGGTATGAGCTGGTAGAGAGATTGAGACTTCAATTTTATTTATTTGTGGAGATAGTTTAAGCTAATATAGGAAATGAGAAATATAAACTTAACAGCGATTAAAATAAAAATATCTCTACTTGGCACTGTCTAACGCAGACGATTAAAATATTAATAATATTTGTTAAAAACTTCTGTGCAGGTCAGTCAGCCGTAAAATAAATCCCGTAACCATAAAACACGTTTTCGTTGCACATATATTGATTCCTTCGTTAGAAGTACCATCGCATCATACGAAATTAAGCAATCAATGGAAAGCATTACATGTTTTAAACGGCATCTAATTGGTAGTTCAATGAGAACGAAGTGTATAGTAAAAAGTCTGGATCTCCATCGCGTTTTACATCGAGACAGAATGATCGCCGTCAGAGCAAACGCGTTACGCTTTAATTGACGCGCAAGTTTAATTTTGTTACGATTAACATCCGCAAAGCAGTTTGTAAGAACATATTATTGAGATGAATTCTACTGCATACATGTACATATATGCTTATTTGACGGCTCGGTATGAGTTGAGAAATGATTGCTACTGTGAAATAAGTTTCATTATTGATTTTATTATTACGTACTTGCACAGTGATTTCACCTGTGAAATATCACAAGCAATGACTTTTCAATGAGAGCCTTCCAGCAAGGCGGCACCACTTTAGAATGAGGTAAAATATTTGACAGATTTCATAGCGGGATCGATAATTTCAAAGGAAAATGTTAACATTAATGACTCTTTCCGTATTATTTGTTATATTTTATATTAATTAGATTATAAATGAATAAACCAAACTATATAAATGTAACTAAATATAGAAAAATAATGATTTCTTATATTTACGCGAACACTACTATTTACTACACATTGACTAAAACTACTTTTACGGATTTTATCGCGTTTATTTAACTTATTTTTCTTATTTTTATTAATTCCCGACGTTTCGGGTGCTTTTCAGCACCCATGGTCACGGGGACTCCCCGTGACAATGGGTGTGACTATGTGAATATTCAATAAAAATAGAAAAAAATAAAAAAAAATAATAAAGTGCGAAAAATTAAAAATAAAACAACTGACGCATTAATATAATACTCCAGATAATGAATGATAAACTATTATTTAAAATTAATTTCTCAAGTAACTGACATTGTGTAACAGAAAACTTTACCTCAGGAACGACTAGCGACATCTGGTGAGCGGAAAATTAGTCCCACTTGCTATTTTGCTACTGGGAATAAAGTATGAATTTTAAGATGTTATTATGATTATAAATGATCAATATCGATATCTACTATATGAAATATAGCAGGGATTGGATTCAAATGCTTTGTGCATTTCCTGTGTATAAATATTGACTGCTTCGTTGCTCTAGTAGTCATTAGCGCGACTGCTGATTTTTTGGTACTGGGTTCGAATCCCGCGTCGGGTCAAAATCAGTTATTGACTTTTCTGTCAAGAAATTCTCAGTAGCAGGCCGAAGACAGGGAGTTGGTGGTATTTCAGCCCAGTGCCTTTTAATAAGAATTACTTGTAATGAATATTGAATAAAAGTTATTCTATTCTATTCCCGTCGTGTCGAAATACCGTCCCATCGGACTATGAGAGTGTGGGTGTAAAGAGTGCACCCGTGCTTGCGCACACACTCGTGTACTACGATCTTGACCTGCGCAGATGGCTAGTGTCCGCTGAGATAGCATGACCAAAATTCGGTCTGGAGGACATTACGTTATTATTGATTGTCGTACAATGAACTCATCATTTCCTCATACTTAATTATAATAATCACACGCATCTAACGATTACAGAACACGCGCCACAATTAAAATTTAATTTCGTTTCGTATACAAAACATAATAAATCACAATCTTCCAGTCTGCATTACGATCTTTAATCGATACTGCAATATGATCCTTAATGGAACATAGATTTATTTATTTACTTTTATTATTTCTTTATTTAGCACGGATTAACCAATGTCACCAATTAGTTTAGTACTCAATTTAATTTCATTCCTATCGAAATTAAATGGAATACATCAATAATTAATATACAAAATTTTATCTAAATTAGAAATATTAAATTAAAAATAATGCTCAATTGACATAAATGTTATAAAATAAAATTAAAAAAGCAATTCCCTTGGTCTTGAAGTTGTCATGGGCGATGATAATGATGTACCATCAGATGAGCCGCATGCTCGTTGCATGGAGGCAAACTTCAAACAAAAACACAAAAAAATATCGACGATCTCACGTTCCATTCATCTGTAAGCAGATCGCAGTGGGGCGCAGCATCCAAGATGGTATGATAGACTTAGATCGAGATACAGACCGACAATTGAGAATAGCAAACAGCCTCTTTCTCCACGCCCCGACGGTAAACATCCGGTACGAAAAGTCCGTACGAGCTAGCAAGAAACCAAGCGAGAGTTTAGAAGAAAAGTTTACAATCATAATATGTTACACAATTAACAACACAAAACAAATTAGAAATAGCTTGGTAGTGATCGCAATATGATAGCGATATGATTTGATCCTTTCATATACAAATTCATGACATTTTTATTAGATTTAACTGTAAAATATATGTGCCATTTTGTTCGATGACTTGTTGCCATCTTGTAAGGTAGTGACATAATCCCGTTGCTGAAGAAATCTTGCGATTTTTGATCAAAAAAATGCGAGAAGTATTTTTGACAGTCCGCTCTTTATGTAAACCTAACACTTGTTAAAGATTATTTATTCTGATTCTGATTATTAATTCTGAAGAGACCGAAACAGGTGAAATTCTGAGGGTGCTAGGTCAGAGTTATATGGTGGATGCATTAACAGTTCTAAGGGGGTGCTAAGAATCTCCGGTGGAGGTTCGGTTGCCACCTTAGGCGACTCGACCTGGCAACATACAACGCACGCACCCTGAGGACTGACGAGAAGATCGTGGAGCTGAAAGAAGAGATAGACAAGTTACGCCGGCATATTATAGGATTATCCGAAGTCCGAAGAGAGGGGGAGGACACGGTAATCCTCGAATCCGGCAACTTGCTCTATCACCGGGAGGGCAACCATCTGTCCCAAGGAGGTGTCGGATTTATCGTCCACAAGTCTCTCATTAACAACGTTGTAAAGATTGAGAGTGTGTCGACGAGGGTTACGTACCTTACACTCAGAATCACCAAACGGTATTCGCTGAAGGTCATACAGGTTTACGCACCAACCTCGCACCAACCTCGGCACACCCCGATTTGGAGGTGGAGGAAATATATGAGGATATCTCTAGAGCCATGCATTCCTCCAAAATCCAATAAACGGTGTCAATGGGAGACCTCAATGCAAAACTATGAACAAGAGAGAACGGTGAGCTCAAAGTAGGGAAATTTGGAATAGGACAACGGAACCCAAGGGGCCAGCAGTTGGCGACTTCATGAAGAAAGAGGGACTCTTTATGATGAACTCTTTCTTTCAGAAGCGGCCCCACAGGAAGTGGACCTGGTCAAGCCCCGACGGTTCGACAAAAAATGAGATTGACTTCATTATGACGACCAGACGACAACTGTTAAGTGATGTCTCCGTGATCGCGAAGGTGAAAACTGGTAGCGATCACCGATTGGTTAGAGGCACACTTAACCTAAACGTTAAGTTGGAGAGATACATCGAATTTCTTCGTTAGATTTACTGAAAAATGGCGGGAAAGTGTTTATTGCTTTATATTTTCTTTTTCACAATACCCTCTATGTATTGATATTAAAACTAACTAGATACACACAGTACAACCAAAGAGGTTTTTCTTCTATTTTATACAAACAACGTATTATTATCTATAAATTTCCTTAATATTATGTTAACCCTTTTCATAAAAACATAATTACACAAAAAGTTTTTGAACTAGGTCAAATTTTGTTGGTTGGTTGGAAGCACTTAAAATTGCAATTAACAATTTCAATGGTTCCGGTGGTGATCGAAGCCGGGTTGCTCGCGTATTGTGAAATTTACAGCGTGCGCTGAGCTACCACGTCTTTAAATTACATACTAAATACTTTTATGACGTGTTAATTATATTATGCGTGTACGCATGAATGAGCCGGAATCGATCTAATACTTAGTTTTTATAAATAGTTTTAAAATCCGTTTACAAACTATACATATTAACCCTTGCGCTGTCTTGTTATTGTGTTTGGAAGCCGCTATGTATTCTTCAACCGTGCACTTTGTACTTTAATTACATTGTTGCCACTATTGAAGTAACATGTACTACGTACTAGAACAGAGCGGCAGTGCGGGGCGTGAGGTCGGAGGCACACAGTACCTTCCTATAGCACAGACTAAGTAAGTTTGTGTCTGTGGGCTCTAACGCGTGTTGCCAACAACTACAATATTACTTCAATGGTTGCCAGCAAGGATTGAACTCACATAATATGTATATGATATTTTAAGTTGATTCACCGTTTTCATTTCAATTCTGGACATTGTAACAAAGAAATGGACGTTACTGCGGTGGCCGTACGTTGCGATCGTGCATTACAGTAAGGGACAAGATCGCGAAATCGTAACGCGCTCTTACAGAGGGACCGCGCCCTAATTAATTACTTTCGACATGGAGAGTTGACAAAAAAAAGCATTGAGAACGTTGTCGCGGACTAAGAGCGGCGGCGCCAGGGCTCTCACGTCGGCGCAGGGATGTGCGGGAGGGCCGGGGGCAGAGCGCCCGTGGCCACTAATGCAGGCGCCACGCGATAAGGCGACTACGCCAGCATGGGAAAGTGTCCCCGGCTAGGGTTGACCGGACGAAGTGCCCGGGACGATCCCAAATATGTGTGCGTATGGAAATACTTTAGAAATATACTTAAAATCCTTTAACAACAACTAGAAGAAAAATGAATGAAATTCGCTTATGTTCATTTACCACTCTAACAGCGACGGATACTCCGCTCCTCACCTAGTACAAAATATATTTTTTTAATCTTTACAAATATTCATTTATTCGTTTGCGATATATGGATCACAATAGTTCTTAATAATTTCAACAAACTCAGCCATTCGTTGTGCAAACATGAAAAATATATATAAATACAAACATTTTTTTATAATTATAATGGTATTACCAATATCGTAACAATTTAACACTTGATATATTAACTGTAATTAAATAATAATGGCACAAAATTTAATAATATTATGTATAATGTCATAAAATTAACTAAATTTTATGATTTATTACGGAAATCACTTAAAATTTCTTGATAAAATATTTTTTAAAGTGTCTTTTATATTTGATATATGACACTAAACAACAATGATATCCCTATCATTGTCAAATTTCCTTATAATAAATAAATGGGGTTTGGTTTTAAATAGATATATCGTAATTACCGTACGTTTCCCGACTTATACTTGAGTTTTCGTTATTCGAATATTGCGCCGTAATATTCGACTCGTTATTTCAAACTATTGTATATATAGTATATTTTTAAATGAATGATCTAGCCGATGATGGTATAAAAATCATAATAAATATAACAAATTTATAGGTCTTTACACTTATAAAGCATTATGATAAGATAGGCAAAATATTGCTCGTAAAACACTCTACATAAAATTGACATTAAACATAGTTGTAAGTAATAAATACCGCATCGAAGTTCTTAGCTGAGAAAATTTAAGCTACACACTATGAGATTTTTGTATTTTTGGTTAGTAAAAGTTTGTTAGTATTATTCATGAAATAAAAAATATTATATGAATTTCATTATACATTAACTTATTTTTTAGATTTTAAATTTACGTATATAGTAGCAATTTATTTTGTCTCCCATCATTCTCATCATTAATGCACCCCTCTTTAGCGCAAGTCTCGGATCCTACCGCAGTTTCCTCAAGGGGTCAGCCCTGCCCGGGCGCGCTATCTCGCGCCGCATTATGCAGATGAGTCGTAAATTAGCCGGGGCCCTCGCTAGAGCTTTCTTTCCATAAGCTATATTCTGTGCCATAAGTGCCTAACGCCCAAGCCTTCGAGCGCAACGACCGTCTCTCATTTTCATCCCAATGGCCTCTAACTCTCTTATTAAATCTATTCATTCATGGTTTCCGATACCACGTTGTAGTCTTTAAAATATTTGATAGTTTTCTAAAACCCTTACGAACTGAAATGTTAAACTGAAACATCTTCAACGGCTTATGTATTTTGATCTAAGCCTATTTAAAAAAATAAAGCAGGTTCTCAATTTGATTGTGTATGTTTTTCTTTTTTAATGTGTAGGTCACACAATATCTTCGTCACGTGTGAACCGAATTTAATGATTCATTTTATTAAATAGGTTATATTTCATAGGTGGCTCCATAAAAAAACTCCACCACTAAAGTAAATAGGGATGAAGTTATGAATGGAACTGTTTAAACGACATTGAGATTGTGATATTTCTTAGTCCACTCAAAAGGGTAAAAAATAACATTTAATATATATAGTATATTTTGTATTATATATTTTAACTTTTAATACATAATATGCATTTAATAATAAAAATTAAAAACTGATCTCAAACAACAACACAAAGAATAAAATAATTTCACATCCTGAAGTCGAAGTTTTAGTTCTTATCTTGTGAAAAGTGAAAATTAATAGTTTCCTTTAACTGTTGGATAGTTCGTCTAAAGTTAAAGAAAGCGTTACAGTTACAGCCTATAAAAGACCTCTGCTGATCAAAGGTCTCCATAATAGATTGCCTCATATGAGGGATTTTGCCATAGTTTTCACAAGCGCGTTGGCAACCGTAGTTTTTTACAATTTTGTTGTAAGTTTTTTTTTTAATTTTGCCGACTCCGTGGCGCAGTGGCTTAGCAATGAGTTGTTGCGTTGGGGGCCGTGGGTTCGAATCCCGCACGGAACAAGTATTTATATGACCTGCAAATAATTGTTCCGGGTCTGGATGTTTGTCCTCGTGCAATCTATGTTTGTAAACTGCCTCTACAATAAAAAAAAGAAAAAAATAATAATTTTATGTTGATATCCGAGGAACGCTACTCCCCACCTCCTGTTTCAGTTACCCTCTTACCACGGATCGATATGGGGTAGTGGATGTTTTTGCACCGCCTCTACACGGTAAACTTCAGTATGTTACAATTTATATGTAAAAATGGTTGTGGAAATAGCAGCCTCGTACCGGTAAGCAAAGTGTAGGGTCCTCCGCTAGATGGGGCGACGACCTGGTAAGACATGCAGGAAGTCAAAGGATGCAGGTGGCTCAGGACCGTGCTTTGTGGCATTCCCTGGGGGATGCCTATGTTCAGTAGCAGAGGACGGCTGTATTAATGATGATGATTGGTAAAATTATTGTATTGCTTTTTAGTTGTTTGATATCGGCTTTTACTTTTTGAGTGAGGCCCACGTCCAGCGGTAGACTTTTATGGGCTGAATCTTAGTCAACTATTGCCTTGTAGAGAAAAAAAAATTATACATTAAAATTTTCTTAGAAAACTGAAATCCCCTTTTTCTGTTTCTTCTTAAAAGGGTTCTGCTACTTCTTTTTTACCCGACAGCCCCAGTAGGAGGAAAACGTTTTCCGAATGTATGTATGTATGTCTATTTCTTTGGCACTCTCTAAAGCCTAAACGTCTTGATGGATTTTAACATATTATGGTGTGTCATTAGATTTATCTTAGTTGTGAAAATGACTGCGGTATAAAATTTTTCTCCTTTCAGTAATATTTTTAACGTCGTCAGGTTTTTCACCTATGGTTGTAACCATTGGGCTTACAACCGCCTGGTTCTGTGCATTAACAATAAATTATCACTAAATTTTAAACACACTTTTGTGCCGGAATACCGCATGTACTATTTTACATAATAGACGTAGTTACTTTTATAAGTTTCTTATAAAAACAAAAATCTGACCTAACTAGAAATAGACTGAATGCCATCGAAAGGGATCGTCAAAGATGTTATATTTTTAATATTTTAAAAAGAATACGGCATAATTTCATAGGTGATAGTATCAATAAATACTTAATATTATTTTAAAAACAATTTACCTTTCTGTATAAGTTTCCAAATGCAGACTAATTTTCCCTGAAAACGTGCGCAGGATACTGTTGCAGCTTCTACTAACTTTGGTTAATAACGAGGCTGTTTTAGTGCGGCAATGGCTTCAGTCAACGTCAGTCTAGTTTCTGTGATGTTAATGCTGTTAGCCTATGCAGCTTTTACAACTTCATCGAACTCAGAACTCGCGGCCTGAAAATCCGCAAGCTGTAAAATCGATAATCTTAGGGGGGGGGGGGGGGGGGGGGATCTTACTGTGCTTTGCATGTTTTACTAGTAGTAGTTGACAAGTAATATGGCGGACGAACCCATGGGTTTAGTGTTTCACAAACCATAGCCTTAACCATAAGGTTAATGTAGTTTTAAATAAAAAAACAACGCCAATTAAAAACAAAATAAATAACAAAAAAAACCAGTTACATCAATATCTGAAAGTAAGTTTATATTAGGGTGCATGCGTCAGCTTCCTTTACCACTCAATTATGACAGAAATGAATACTATTAAACGCAGTCATCTGTCTTGCTTAGAAGAAGCTCTTAGAAGACTTCAAACGATGTGAGTCAATCGTATTAATATTCAGAATTCGCTCCGTCGCTCAAAAATAATTTAAGGGTAAAATTTTACAATTTAGGTAAGTGATACCATCATCATCATCTTAACTGCCTATCACAAGTCCACTGCTGAACACATCTCTCCCCTAAGGAACGCCATAAAGCACAGTTTTAAGCTACCGTCATCCATTGACTCTGCTTCTATTACCAGTTCGTCACTTCACGAGTGTAAGAAAAATTTCTGCTAATAAAATGTAAGACAAGTGATATGAGAAGCAAATGTATTTAATGTATGTACCTACCTAAGTATGTATATCTATGTCTATTTAACACGCTCTGTATCCTAAACGACTCGATAGATTTTAACATAAGGGGTATCGTTCAGTTCGTCTTAGCTGTAGAAGTGACATAGGGTATAAAAAGTTATCTTTTCAGTAAACGGTTTTTCAAAATAATATGTTAAGTATTCGTCGTAGTTGTAAAAATGACGATTGATATATTATTTGAATTTTGCCTCTTCTCAGTAAACTTTTTAGGCAGTCTGGTGTTTTAATGACGGTCTAAATTTGTTGTTAAAGTAACACCTATTTTTAATACTTACTTATCTTCACGCACAATCCCTGACGGGGTAGCCAGAGAGAACAGATCGCCAAGTGTCACGATCCTTACATCCCTTTTTCGCTTCTTTCAGATTCATTATCTTCTTCATACATGCACGTCTAGGTATCCGAGTACTCTTGACCCTACCCTCTTCGAGCAATTTGCTCACATGGTCTTCGAAAGTTAGTCTCGGTCTACCTCGACACCTTTTAATATTAACTTTCGCGCTATATATTTTCTTCACCATTCGGTCTTCACTCATTCGCTCAACGTGCCCAAACCACCGAAGCACGCCCTTATCAATTTTTGTGATAAGGTCATCTTTCAAACCTGCCATATTGCGAATCTCTTCGTTTCGCTTTCGGTCGGCCATGGTAACGCCGCACATTTTACGAAGAGATCGCATCTCCATTATTTTTAATACAAGTAATAATGACGAGCTAACTCTCCTAACCCTCATCTGATGGTAAACCCATGTTGTTATGTACTGTGAAATTCACAGCGGAGCTTAGCTTCAAAGATACCAGTATAGCCATATAAATATTTAGTTATAATATTAAAATCAAATTTCAGCTTTAGATTCAACTAGCGGCTCATTTTTAGGTAGGTGTATACCTATTTATAACAAGATTCCCTGTAAATACTGATTTTCCTTTGCATAAATTCAAACCGCATGTAAAAAGCATTCTTATGAAGAAAGGATATTATTAAGAATGCTTGGATGTAATGAGTTTCCTTAAACTTTTTTCAATTAGGTATGTGTTTAAGTATAATATTTTACGTAGCAGAGCCATGCTGCAACTATATTATGGTTACAGCAGGAATGTGCCGGACGACTGGAATACCTGCTCAGTACTGCTGTGTTTCGTATGGTGAGCGTAGAGAAACAAAGACCCTTTTTCTATCGACTTCAAAAAGGAGACGGTACTCAAGACACTTTTTTTGTAAATTTATCACATTTATTTATAAAATATATGTGCCATTTTGTTCGATAACTTGTTGCCATCTTGTAAGGTAGTGACATAATCCCGTTGCTGTAGAAATCTTGCGATTTTTGATTAAAAAAATGTGAGAAGTGATGTTAACCTAATACTTCTTCAAGAATTCTGAAGAGACCGAAACAGGTGAAAATCTGAGGGTGCAAGGTCAGAACTATATGGTGGATGCATTAACACTTCCCAACCAAGCCGTCCCAATTTTTGCTTAGTGGCCAAAGGTGTGTGTGGTCTGGCGTTATCATGATGAAATACCACTCCTTTTATGTTGATCAATTCCGGCCGTCTTTTCTCAAGTTCTTTCTTGAGTCTCATCAGTTGTTGACAGTAGAGATCCGAATCGATGGTTTCACCCGGCGGTAAAAGCTTATAATAAACGATGCCCTTCCAACCGCACCATACACACAGCGTCACCTTATTGCGTGTTAACCTGGGTTTCGCTACAGTCTGTGGAGCTTGACTACCCTTTGACCATAATCTTTTTCGCACGTTCTTGTCGTAGGTGATCCACTTTTCATCACCAGTTATCAATCTTTTCAAAAATGGGTCGGTTTCAATGCGTTTCAATAAAGCATCGAAAATGAGTAGGTACACGATTCATAAGTTTTCTTTTAGTATGTTACCCAAATATCTACCTTTTTTGTATAGCCAGATTTTTTCAAGTCAAAACTGTTTTGTGGTCAATCCTCAATTTCTCGGCTATGCCGTAACTACTAGTATGCTTGCTACACTTTTTCAAAAATGGTATCGACTTTATCCGTATGAGGGCGACCAGAGCGAGTTGCATCTTTAACATCAAAATTCCTGAATTGAAAACGCTTGAACCAACTTTGTACTACTCTTACTGACACTGAATTAAGTACATAAACATCTCAAAAAATTTAATGCAGCTGAAGTTTTTGTAATAAAACTTCAGAATGTATCGAATTTCTTCGTTAGATTCACTCATTTTGGCGGAAAGAAAAACGATCGAGAAATGGCGGGAAAAGTATTTTTTACTTATTCTATTTCTTATTGTCCTATATGTGTTGATAACAAAACCCGCCAGATACAAAGAGTACAACCAAAGAGATTTTTCTTCAATTTTATACAAACAAAATAAGAAGAAACTTTTCCCCGACCTATTATATAAAAACAAAGGATATATATTATATATCCTTTGTTTTACTTATTTAATTTTTTTTTGTTTGACTGTGTTGTTGTTTAATTAGTTTATAAAGGAAATGAAGAAACTTTCGTTGTTTATACGACTACATTTTGTTCATCGTCTGTTATATTACAACACTCTATTGTTTATTTATTTCTATATATAAATTTGCCTGTTTTTGTTTGAATGTGCCAAAGAAATTTCTCTTTCTTTCTTTCAATCTTTCTCAAATATGTTTTTTCTTATATATAATTAAATCTAGTTTTAGTAGTTATAAATTATGATGTAATATATATTTCGATAAAATCACACAGAAAACTTATTCAACACCAGGGGAAGTGTGAAATCGGTTAACATGCCGTGATCATAGAGTTATTAGTGAGTATAAAATGGAAAAAGCCGATGGACAGGTGTCAGTGTCGATCGCGCCGCCGGAAACAAGATGTCGAGATACTTGTACCTCGTAGTGCGGTCCCGACAGAGGGCTGTTGTGAGGCTCGCTGAGGACCACGATAGCTCTGCATCATTCTATCATTCACAAGAATAAAAAATATTTATATTAATTATTAATATTACAAAATACTTATGTAGGATTTTTAATTAATAGCAGCGTAAAATAGCGGCTTAATGCTGCCGCGTTTCGCATGGTGAGTGCAGAGAACCGGAGAACCTTTTTACTGGAAACAATGCGTTCCATTTTAGTATGAGGGCTGAGCGTGACAACGCACCTGCAATTTCATTCTTAATTAGAATAGAATAACTTTTATTCAATATAGATTACAATTCTTACTGAAAGTAATTTTTTTACTGTTCTAGGAAGAACCAGCAAATAAACACAGCGGGACTTTTTTAAAAGTAAATTATACAATATAAAAGATTGTACAAACTACTTACAAAATTTATTTTCGAAACAGCTTGCAAGAGACTATCTCTTTCCCAGGGGTTTTCAACCATGTATTCATTTATATTATAATAACCCTTTTTATACAGCTTTTGTTTTATTAAATATTTAGACTTGGTAATAGAGAGACCTTGTATATTGTCTAGGACTTTGTTCTAATAACGTATATTGCCCAAAGAATGAACTACTGACTATGTGAAGTCAAAATATTGCGGATAAATGTAGATGTATATGGGCCTCAGCATCCACTTACCATCAGATGGACTGTGTGGTCATTTTTCACTCTTATTCTATATAAATAATCATAGAAAAGTTGCTTTAAATTATTTTTAGCAATTAATTTCACGGCCCGCGAGCAAACCACGTACAATCACCCAGTACAGTCCCACTAGAATTATTAGATGTTTATTTACTACAGGCTCGTTGGTGAAGGAAAACATAGTAAGGAAACCTGCATGTCTAAGGAAATAAGTACATTATGAGGACATATCCTCTAAGTCTCTATGTTATGAGGAGACAGGTGCCCAGGTATAGGACTTGTTCAGACTGATACTCTGTTTTTTTTTCACTTTATTTAGTATTAAAACGAATATTACATACGCATATAATTGACATTCATATCGTATAATCTTAATATTTCTACTTTAACCTAGACACATATGTAAATAAGATGTTTTGTTTGTACCTAGGTAAGGGACGAGCTGTTGGTGACATTTATACATACAATATACCTACGAGGCAGCGCACCGCTGCAGCTATATTATGGTTGTAGCACGAAAGGGTCGGCTCAACCGAGATAGGACTACACTCTCACAGAATTCTAACCTAAAATAGCAGCTTTAATGATTCTGTGTTTCGTATGGTGAGTGAAGAGAACTGAGACCCTTTTCACTGGAAACAAGGCATTCCATCTTAGTCCTCACGGGTGACAACACGTCTACAATTTGATTCTCAATTTAGGATAAATATAGATGTCTATAGACCGCAGCATCCACTTACCATCATGAGGAGTGCGTGCTCGTTTGTTACCCTATTCTATAAAAAAATGTTAATAAAATTAAAGTACATGTCTGTAATATCGAAATAACTTCCTTCTATTAAGCTCAAGGGGTTATTTGCGTGATATTTAGAAATGAAAAACCGTTTTTGAAAATTTTGTCCGGGCTAATCTTCAAAATTTCTGTACCGACTGTGATGAAATATCACGAACAGACTGTTATCAATGCTAGGATCTAGGAGTAATTTTGTACGTGGTAGAGCCAAGCTACAACTATATTATAAATATAGCATTTACAATATAGTTGTAGCACGAATGGGTCGGCTCGACCGGGGAAGGACCACTCTCTCACAGAATACCTGCGTAAAAATAGCAGCTTAATGCTGCTGTGTTTCGTATGGTGAGTGTAGAGAACCGGAGACCTTTTTTACTGGAAAAGAGGCATTCCATCTTAGTCCTCAAGGCTGACAACGCATCTGCATTTTGATTTGTAATAGAGGATAGATGTAGATGTCTATGGGCCACAGCAACCAATTACCATCAGGTGGACTGTGTGCTCGTTTGTCACTCTATTTCTATAAAAAAAGTAGGCTATAATTTACCCAAACATCTTGGCGATTTTTTTTAAATGGACAAATGGATGGATCAAATAATGGTCCTTGATGATACGTAAGTTATGACATAGGTAGGTATATAACGTTAATAGACAACGCCCAGGTGAAGCCGGGTCGCTAGTTATTCATAAAAATATAGAAATAAATAAATAAATAGAGAACTGCTAATATAATATAGTTTGTACTGCGAACTGTTACTTGTATAGTTTGTTATGTTGCAGAAGTGAACGGCAGGGTCGGGAAGGGACGCCCTAGACGAAGGTTTATCGACCAAATCGGCGATACATTAAAAATGGGCCAGATTAGGAGTACCCTTAACCGACGAGCGTGTATGCGTAGATATATGGATGTAAAAGAGGCGAGAGAGGTGTGTCAGGATCGCGCCAAATGGAAGTCCGTAGTCTCTGCCTACCCTTCTGGGTGACAGGCGTGAGTGTTTATGTATGTATGTATGTTGTACTGCGACGTCTAGTTGTGTAAACATCATTCCGCCTAACAACTTGTAACCACGGCAAATTATTTGGCAAAAGTTATTTTAACCTTTATTTACACAAATACATTTAGTTCAAGGCGTTATTCGCTTTTCTAGTCAATCTCAAAATATTCTTTGCATTTTTGTATGTTTTTGCTTAGAAAAATATCTGACATTCCTCTCTCCTCACAACACACTACATTTAATATGCAATAGCTACATACATGCTAGTAAATATCATAATATTCATAGTCCTTTGCCTTAATTTCTTTCTACTTATATTTGTATAAAGATCTTTATAAAGTTATTTTATAACATTATATCGACAGAGACGAAGAGTTTATCGAAAGACATTTCATCATAGTCCTCATGGATGACAATGCATCTGCATTTTGATTCTTAATTAAATATATATTTAGATGTCTTTGAGGCACGGCATCCACTTACCATTAGGTGAACTGTGTGCTTGTTTGTCAAAAATACTCTATAAGAAAACCCCCATACAAAGGGAGAGTCTAGGTATTGTTCAGTAGTGGACTTGTGCGGGGGCTAATGCAAAGGAAAAAGAAACAATCAATATAAGATGGTTATTTTCGGTTATGCATTATTCAGACAAATTGCATTTGTTATTTTTTTATATGATAAGGTTGACAAATAAGTACACAGTCGACCTGATGGTAACTGGATCCGGTGGTTCATAGACATCAACCTTAACCCTCGATTAAGAATTAAAATGCAAATGCTTATTCAGCCCAGAGGACTAAGATGGTATGACTTGTTTCAATGGGAAGGGTCTCCAGTTCCCTACAATCATCATAAAAAACACAGTAGCATTAAGCCGCTATTTTACGCTGATATTTTGTGAGAGCTTGGTCGACCGACCCATTCGTGCTGCAACCGTGCGTGTATAGCTGCAGCTTGGCTCTACCACGTAGCTATATAGCGTACAACTAAAATCATAGCGCTTTCTACAAGCAAATCCGTTACTCCTGACTGTTTTCTCTAAGCCATTGTATCACTACAAGAGACATTTACCAAATAGAAATTATAATAGCTATGTTCACTATCCACATTCCTCGGCACTCGATAAATACATATCGTGGATGAGAGCCGCGGCCAAACCAGTCGCGACGCACACATACACACACTCCCCGCACACTCACATAAAAACACCGTGTCGCGCATTATCAGCTATATCTGAATAGGGCGACTACGCAATCCACTAATAACAGACTTCCAGCCATAGAATGATAATAGGCCAGAAATCCTAGTTTTTCTTTCTTACCTACTTAATAATCAAACGACAGTAGCTTAGTGGTAGGATGTGGACCGTCCGTCATTTGAATACTGTCGTGTAACACTTCTAACACAAGCATTTTAAGCTTACCAGGAATGGTTAAAGGGATTTTTAGTAATTTTTATAGTATTGCTAGCATCTTATTTAAAAAAAGAATAGTAATAATAATAAAAGCCATTTATTGTGGACCACAACCCATATAGTGTAATTAATTCAAGAACTTTATTCTATGTTTGTAAATCTCCCACTTACTCGAATACTTTCCTACTCTTCCAAGCCTGCAGTGCCTTTGGGTCCAGTGCTTTGGGAAAGGCCAGGCTGATTTGTCTATATTAACTTGTTGTTGGTGCTACACGAATCCTAGATATCAGGTGTGCCGTTTTTTCGCGTTATAGTTTTTTTGCTGAAGCAATCCGCATAAGTTTCAGCAAATGTGTATGACTTACGGGTAAAATGTTCTTAATTTTTTTTAAACTTTTATTATACCTAATGACGAATGTGAGAAGTTATTTTAAGACATCGAATTCATTACATAATTTCATTTATTTGAAAAATGACGATCATTCCCGGACCTTATCTTATTGTTTCTATCCAAATTTTCATCAATGGAGCGAGCATTAAAAATCGCTGTCAACGACCTTTCACGTTCTCTTCGCCTGCATTTCTGTTCATTGATTGTCACTTAATGCGATATTTCACTTCCACATTAACTAGTCATTACGTGTTGTAAGTCATTATATGGTATTGTCATCGATAATTCAAAGCCCCAACGATCGTAGGCGGGGACGACGAGATTGATGGCGGCGATGAATCCACTGGGGCAGAAAAAATAAGCAAAATAAATTTCCCGTGGACATGGTCACCGTACGGCTACGTAAGTAATTTACCGGCAGCGAGGCGCGGCCTCGCTATTCGCTCATGGCCCGCATTATTCGGGATATTAAGGGGCCGAGCTGTAAGAGGGGAGGGGTGCGGAGGGAGCTAATGGGGCGGGGCAAAGCCCTCAGGTTTTCCCGAGCGAGGGACCGGTGCCTTTGTTAGACCCGACTCGTATATACACATTTTGTTGAGGTCTATTTTTGGTTAGTCCCAGACTCTGTAATAGATGTGATGTGGTTTAATTAATGTTTGGACATAATAAAACTATTTTAATACCTAAAAAATGAAACAGGCAGACATTATATACGTAAATACGTAGGTATATATAACATCTGTCCCTGTATTATGTACGTCATTTTAGTGGTATATGTGCTTTAGTAGTTAGTACTGTTGAAGGAGTTTGAAAAAAACAGTTGGAGTGTTTTTAAATACCTAATCTATTGGTATGCGGTTGCTGATCGGTTGCTGATCATGAGGTCTTGGGTTCGAATCCCCGGTCAGGCCAAAACCAGTCATTGATTTTCAGTATTATAAATATTCATATTTATAATACTGAAAATCAATTGAAAACAGTAGCAGCTCGGAGTCAGGAAGTTGGCGGTGTTCACCTCCATGCCTCGGAAAACACGTAAAGCCGTTGTCAGGCGCCTGATCTCTCTCCGGTCGTGTCGGTGTGCCGCCTCATCGGTCTATTCGAGTGAGGGAATATAGAGTGCATTTGTGCTCGAACACACGCTCGTGCACTATAATCCTGTTCTGCGCAGATGACTAGTCATTTCGAAAATCAAATGCCGTGTGCTAACGACTTAAGTTCGTCACTCAATTTGGTTTCGATCCTGTGGCTCTCTCTAAAAAGGTCCTTGCCCAACGATCCCTGTCTATTATTAATTAACTGTTAAGGATTGATAATACGAATAATAGAAATATCTGTTCTTAAAGTAAGAATCAAGACTTGTGAAGTAGGTAAATCAAGACCGGGTATGAGGACCGGAACGGTGGCATAATTGTTTATTTTTGTAAGTAGTGTGCTATGATATATTTTATTGTAGGCTTTAACTAACTTGGTGTAAGTAGAACTATATGTGAAGATACATGTTGACGTTTAGTGATATAATTTGTTTCAGTAATTTTTAACTGGGATAACTTGTACTTCAAAAACCTATACAAAACAATTTAGACTAATAATATCGAACAATCAAAATTTTTTAGTTTTCCATTTTACTGAAAAAATAACTAGAAGATTAAACTACTAGAATAGTCGACTATAGTTTTTAAGGATTTATTATTGATATAAATTAAAGAGTGGATAAAACAACGAGAATCGCGTGTATCTATCAGTGGTTAACAGTGGTAGAGCCACGCGGCAGCTTTTGCTGTCGCACGGATGGGCCGGCTCGAACCGAGGTGGTACCACGACCTCACAGAAAACCAGCGTGAAGTAGAGGTTTACCTCTGCATTTCGCTTGGTGAGTGCAGGTGGCCGGAGGCCCTTTTTACTGAAAATGAGGCATTCCATCTTGGTCCTCACGGGTGACAACGCATCTACATTTTGATTTGTAACAGAGGATAGATATAGATGTCTATGGGCCGCAGCAGCCACTTACCATCAGGTGGACTGTGTGCTCGTTTGTCACCCTTATCCTATAAAAAAAATCTATCCATCTATGTAACGCAATCTTTTAATGTAATTTTCACCAACTTGTAGACGGCCGATTGACTTGAAAATTTGCACTCGTATCAAGGACCGATTTCAATACAATAATTTAATAACTTTCTCCTAGTATCCTGAGCCGTATCACCAGGATAAAATGAAATAATTATCATATTCATCATAACTCGTGATCAATGCGTGTTGTTCAAGTTTTTTTTTTTAACTCTTTATGTTATTAGTAAGTTTAGCTTATCACGTTCTACTAATTTGTATGTGAGTTTTGTTCTCTGTTCAGTGTGCTCTGCTGATCTGTTCACGGCATTATATCGGTTCAAGATGGCGGACTTCTAGACAAATTTGCTTGTTATCTATCGTATGTATCTATTTTTAATATCGGGGACTGAAGTTACCTACATAGCTTATTGCATTTATGTACACGTCATAAACTTTATGTTGAAGGGTAATTATATTATATGATTACCCTTTATATATTTTAGATAAATTTGATGCACTAATTAGGCCGTGTGGATGTATTTAGGGCTTCACAACTCTACACATGCACAATTAATTTACGTGCCTATAAAATGTAGCAATTAACGAAAGAAACGCGTAAGTATACAGGTACAAATAACTCTCGTAACGTACTAACGAGTTAATTAGGGGAACTTCAATGTGAGTAGTTAATTTCCATTGTTCAAAATACCTTAAATATTTTTAATAGATTTATAATATAAAGATTGTGAGCACTTAATGATGGATTAATGGTTAGTAAGGTTTATAACAATAATCTCATGTTTTCAACCATCCAATTACACCCTATAAAAGCCTTCAGCATAGACTTCAGCCTCAGGCTTGGCAAGCGCAGTTTTTATCAACTTGAGTTCATATCAGGAAGATGCTTTTGCCCATTTCCTGTTCCAGTTTCCCTTTCTCGCCTCTTAAGATATCCATAAGACGATTTTTTTATAGGATAAGGGTGACAAACGAGCACACAGTCCCCCTGATGATAAGTGGTTGCTGTGACCCATAGACATCTACATCCATCCTCTACTATAAATCAAAATGCAGATGCGTCGTCACCCGTGAGGACTGAGATAGAATGCCTTGTTTCCAGTAAAAGGGGTCTCCGGTTCTCTACACTCACCATACGAAACACAGCAACGTTAAGCTGCTATTTTACGCTGGTATCCGGTGAGAGCGTGGTCAACTATACTACTGATATAACTGCAGTACACGATACATTTCTTCTTTATAGATTATTTCGAAATAATCGCATTACTGATACGAACACGGGGACATAAATGCATTAAGCCAGAACTAGTCCCGGTGTACCGCGGGACGTAGGTATGGCTGCCATGGCCTAAGTTATTATTTTGTTGTTTATATGAAAGTTTGAGTATTTCTTGTGATAGGTTGTTTAAGTAGGAGAGTGAGTTTTGAAGGTAGCTATACTCGTACTACAATGTCAGTAACAAAATTTTTGTTCAAGCATGTTTGTAATCGAAACATGACATTTAAATTACAAATAATTGCATTATTTACTACTCATATTGAAAAAGTTGTTTCTACACCTGCCCTTTAATGTGTCTGTCCCTTCGAAACAAAACACATATAGCTGTCACAATGACAGAGAAAATTATTCGTGTTCGTGATGTAAATTGCGCAATTGACATTTTCTTTCAGTAATTGGTTTATTAACTTATATTTATATAACGAAACACTATAGCTGATAAATGTTTCGCGTAATTTACCTGCTTTAATTATTATTGTTACCTACTTAACATGAGGTGGCAGTAAATGTTAAACATCCAATATACCTTCTCGAATATATTTAATAGAAATAGGGTCAGATGCCCATAAAAACTAGCTAGCAAACTTAATCCTGCAGCATATGCTGTAAAAAAGATTAGAGGGCTGACATGTGTGAAACAGCTATATTAGTTTATTATCGTTATTTCCATAGCATAATGTCATATGGAATGGCTATGGGGTAAAACGACTGACATTGTAACTATCATGATAATCTTTGTTTTGCAGAAGAGAGTCATAGGAGGAATTTATTACCTATGTCCGAAGGAATCCCTTAGACAAAAATTTAAAGAAATAAATATATTAACTTTGGCCTCTTAGTATATTTACGAATATTTAATGTAATGTTCACAAAGAAAATAGTTTTTTTTTTAATAATAAAGTACATTCTGTAAATACTAGGAACAAGCATAAGTTATTTATACCAGTTACTCGACTCCAAAGAGTCAGTAATTCCTTCATGGGGCAATGCATACACTTTTACAACAAAGTCCCAGAAAATATTCAGGACTTATCTATCAAAAACCTTAAAATTTTTATTAAAAATAATTGTTTCGTAAGGGTTATTATACTACTAAAGAGTACATGAATAAGCTACCATGGTGTTTCTGAATGTTTTCATATTATTTGTATAAAATAGATATTATATGTAAGTAGGTTATAAATTAGGTACTTTAAAAGTCCCCCTGGGATTCTTGTTGGTTCTTCCCAGGACATAATTTTTTCCGAACCAGTGGTAAAGCTTAAATTGCATGCAATAGGTAAGTATTCTTGTAACCTATATTGAACAAAAATTATTTTCTAAAAAGAATAGGAATTAAAAAAGTTCCAACAAAATCTTTTCTCTTTTCTCAATATGATTATGATAGTTTGATCGTTTTACGTTCACTTTTTCGCATGAATACAAGTACACGAACTTTTATAAATAAATCATTTTTGTAATAAATTACAAAGATTTTTCATTGACATAAATTATTATATTATGTAACTTTGATACTCTATCTTTCCAAACCGTTGTGAGAACAGTTTTGTCCGTTATTGTATTTAGATACGTTAAATGTATTTTTTACGATAAGCACTCCACTCACAACCTACATAATCTATTTGTCGTAAAAGTTAATCATTAGTAGTCACTCCCTAATGGAGCAATCGATTTAAAACGGCAGAATTTGGCGCGACGGCAATTTTACGAGCGGCGGTCGCCATTTTCTTAGCTATCTTATCGCCCAGCGCCATCTGGCGGCGGGAGGCCGCACGCGCTCCATTTTTTTGTCATTCCATGTAATTTGATGCGCAAGCTCATAACGCGATAACGTAGATAAGAACCGTGTTGAGTACAATTCTTATCTGTCAACAATATGTCGGTAGAGACGTGGAAAACGGCTTTTTAGCGTATATCAAATTATAAGAGCAAAATACTTATTTATAATTATCTTTGATTTAAGTAACGTACATTTTGTTTTTCTGAAATTGAATTATCTATACCTACTGTTAAAAAATATTTCTATCTATAAATTACTGTTTACTTTGGCATTTTTGTGTTCACCGCATACAAAAAGTTATTTATTTATTTATTTATTCACAAATTCCGTTACATGTGACTTAGTGACTAAACAAAACATGCAAGTTCTAACAATCACATGCACCTCGAAAGGCAGAATGAACAGGAGAGGGGCAGACACTTAAAAATTCTTTTCCTCAATGTATTCATTAATTGAATAATAACTTTATTTAATAAGTTTATCTTTTAAAGAGCTTATGAATTTATTAATAGGTAGATATTTGTTTCGGCTTTTAGGTATTCTGGCAATTTATTACAAATTTTTATAGGCATCGGGTAGCGACCTGAACTGTGTGATTTTAATTTAGATTTTGTTTGCAAAAGGTTATTCTTATAGCGAGGTAGGGTAAAACACCCAGTAGTCAGCCCCGCACCAGTACTCAGTCTTTACAGACATTATTTCCATATAAATAGCGTTGCAATTTGTTTACACCTTTAAAATAAGGTTTAATTGAATCAGTGTCTCCTTATTGACTAATACGCACACCTACAAACCAATATCATGTCAGGTTGACGAGCTATACTCGTTAATTTGCACTGCTGCCAAAGACATGACTAGATGCGTCACTGTTGCAATTATTTTCTTAAGGAAATATGCTCGAGATTTCGGTAAATTTTTGTGTAATTTGTTGTGATTTGTGGTGGATTGTTATACTGTGTTACTAATAATAATATGTTTATTTTGTGATAAAACTAACTATTACACGCATTTTACTTGTTTAATATGTTGTAATTTAGGTGACCGACTAGTGGGTTTCGAATTTTTAAGGTAGATCCAGTACACATACAGCCATAAGTGGCTGACTACTGGTTTTTTCGTGAATTTCTTATATTTAGTTGAAATTAACACAGCGAATAGTCCCAATTTTGTTCATTACTTTGGGTTTAACTCTTATAAGGCGAAAAGTGTATTTTACCAGTAGTCAGCCGCGTACAAATGTAAGCATGTCAGGGTCTGACCAATGGGTCTACAAATCCAGTAGTCAGCCGTTAGTCCTGTTACACAAAATAGTACCTTAATGCCTTTTCAATAAGGGTTAAATCTATACACGGTTATTTTAGCATGAAAATCATATGTTTTAGAATTCTATCATGTCAAAAATCCGTCCATCAATACAAAGAAGAGCAATTAACACAAGCTATGGCGGCGATTAGAAATGGGATGAAAAGAATAGGAGCTATTTCTTCCAAAGAGTGGAGACAATTTCAGGAACAAAAAGAAAAAATGAAGCAACAGAAAAAGAAGGATATTTTGATAAAAAAAAAAGAGATTTGAAGCTAAACCAAAGAAAGAAGAATTACTAAAAAGGAAAGCGGAAACGCTGTTGAATTACAAAAATAGCAAAAGGAGGAAGAAAGATACTATATATATAATAAACAAAGTAAGATGCAAAAACTGTGAAGAGGAATTGACTAGCAACACAGAAATTATTGACTTAAAGAATATTGGATGTCAGGATTGCCTTGCATGGTACATTCGAAATGTACTGAATTCGCTGGGAACATATATGAAAATTGGACTTACCTAGTCGGACTATTTGTCCCGGGTACAATTTCGAGAGCTTAGTGCTCCCAACAACTACTGGCATAGGTGTGACATGGACGTTATACATGATCTTTGTTTTGTCCATGTTCATCTTAAGACCTATCCGTTGGGAGACACTATTGAGGTCATTGAGCATAGTGTTTAGGTCCTCCAGCGATTCTGCCATAACAATATCGTCGGCAAATCGAAGTCCAACTTCGACCGAGAGGTCAATCGACGGATTCAACTCTGCTGAACAGCGTTCGGGAGATCACGACACATCTTCTCGTCAGACATATCTCAAAACCTCAAAACTAGATTGTACAACCAGTGCGTGTTGCCAGTGATGACCTATGGATCTGAGTCGTGGTCCTTCACTGCTGGTCGTATGAGGAAGCTCAAATTCGCTCAGCGAGCTATGGAGAGGATTATGCACGGCGTTTTCCTGCGTGATAGACTTAAAAACGAGGATATCCGCAGTAGAACCAGAGTAATCGACCGTCGATTACTCTCGTCGATTATCGACGCACAGTATGACGCCGTAGTTTAGCCACGCTTGAGCGTAGGCGTGATAGGGTGTCACTGCCGTTTTTAAATTTGTAGATTTTTTTAGTTCTCTTAAAGCATAATATATAAATTGTGATAATTTTAACTTGATTTTTTTGAATATGTGATTTAAAATTAACATTCGAATCTATATTTATAACCAACAAAGAAAAATTTTGAACACATCTAATTTTGTTTGATTATATGTATAATTTATGCCTAGTTCATGTTATCAAATACTTAGTTTGGCTTCTTTCTCCTTTTAGAAGAAAGAAGGCACTTGAAAATAAAACAGTTTTATGTTATGTTTTATGTTATGTTTTATATATGTAGTAGGTATGTTTTATTATATTCAACACACACAGTAGGCTTCCACACGAGTTTCATTTCAATCCGAAGTTCGGATCGATTTGAAAACCTAACAAAATAACTAATTATTAAGTTCGAAATCCGAACCCAATTTAGTATTTAAATTATTTTCAAAGTATGTAATTCTAAAATAGGTATCAAAATTTATTAGGAATATATTAGCAGCATATTTTTTATTTTTATGTACTTAGATATCTCGTGCGCAATGGACAAATCTTTATTATTTTAATATAACAATAAGCCAACTTTTGCCAATATTTTACCTGATGTTAACTGGCTTTTCGTTGGGAAACATGTCAAAATCCGTGAAGATAAATTCGACGTCGAATCGTTCGAAATCAAAATGAGAATAGAATAGAGTAACTAAAGAAAAGCTCTTGTGCACACACGAACCCTGCTGTAGTCTACCAACTGATTGGCTTTTCACCTGTGTTAGAGACCAATAAAGCCAACCAGGGTAGGACCACGCTGTCACAGAATACCAGCGTAAAATAACAGCTTAATGCTGCTGTATTTCGTATGGCGAGTGTAGAGAACCAGAGACTCTGTTTACTGGAAACGAGACATTCCATCTTAGTCCTCAGGGATAACAACGCATCTGTATTTTGATTCTTAATTGAGGATAAATGTAGATGTCTATGGGTCACGACATCAACTTACTATCAGGTGGGCTGAATGGTCGTTTTTCCCCCTTATTCTATAAAAAAAGGTCGCATAACTGAGTTCTTCTCTAGGTTAAACTGTACCGTTTCGCGCATCCCACGTGCATGTCCATATGATTAGTAATTCAGACAGTATTAGGTACAGTTTATCTGGCTACAATGACACTCTTCATCGGATAGCATAGACCAAACATCAATGTTTAACGCCTACACGTTATTCACCTTAGTAATTAATCATCCTACCAAAAACATAAATATCATTAAAATTAACTTTTAATATAAAGTACCTTCAGACAACTAAAAAGAATAAAATAACTTGACATTGTAAAGTCGGTGCTAAGTCGGTGCTTCAGAATATTAAATTACTTAGTTCTTTGAAGTAATTTTTACTTATTGTTAAAAATTAAGATCCGTTTACCTCTTTCAGTGGACCAAGGTATATCACAATTGCAATGTTGTCTAAATAGTTACATTAAGAACTTTATGCCCTATGTTGGCACTCTTGGGTGTGAAATTTTATCTCTCATTCATATGTCCTGCAGTACAACCTATTTAATAATAAAATAATAATCAAGATCGGTTCACAATTGACAAAGATGTCGCTTAACACACATACATAAACAGAACATAGAATTGACATTTCGTACTTTTTTAATACGCCTAAAAATGGCGGCCAAGTTCGGAACATACGATACGACGTTCGCGAATGTCGGCTTCGTCGACAAGTGTAGAGATCTGAACGAGTGCCAAGTTCTATAGCAGTTCCCTGAATCCATAGCTATAGGAATGTACAACGTTCTTCAATTGATTCAAATATTTGTTACATATTCTTAATTATATATATGTACATAATATAAGTATATGTAACATAGCAAGTTTTAAGTAGTCAATAAATTAGGTTTAGCGAGACGATATTTAATACAAACATAAAATTTTACTTTTTTAGTTGTTCTATTTTATCCCTAACAGCCGTAAAGTCCACTGCTAAGCTTAGGTTTCCACAGTTATTGTCTCATAGGATTTATATAATGTACATGTGTATACGTAGTACATGTTACTACAGGTGAAGGGACCATAATTTATATCTATACAAATAAATAAAATTGAATTGTCCGTCTGTAATTTTGAAATAACTGACTTCTATTAAGCTCAGGGGATAGGATAATTTGCATGTTATTAAGACATAAAAAACATGTATAAAAATTTTGTTTGTCTGTCTGGGGTAATCTTCGAAGTGGTAGAACCGATTGTAATGAAACTTGACGAACAGATAGAAAGCAATCCCAGGAGGGATCTGGCTTAGTTATTACATATCGGAAAAGATTGGAAATTTAAAAAAAAATGGTAAAATAAAAGGTCTTTGCTTATCGTAAATCTAAATAACACTTCATTAATAAATCCCATTAAGGCGAGGCCTAGTTGACTAGTTTGTCAATGAAGTTAAATGAACACTCATTAACACTTAGCAGGTGCAGCACGGCTATTAAACAATAAATATAAATACTATATTATAACATAAAAATACATTAGAAAAGTACATAACATTTTTAACGTAACATAATACTCACGCCTGTCACCCAGAGGGGTAGGCAGAGACTACGGACTTCCATTAGGCACGATCCTGACACGCCTCTCTCGCCTCCTTCACAACCATATATACTTACGCATACGTGCTCGTCGGTTAAGGGTATTCTTAATCTGGCCTATTATTAATATATCGCCAATTTGTTCGATAAACTTTCGTCCAGTACCCCTTGCCGACTCTGCCGTTCACTTCTGTAACATAAATTTGCTTTGTCACTCTTTCTTCGTTTATCCTTTCTACATGACCGATCCACCGAAGCTATTCTTTCTTAATTCTGGTCACAACATCATCTTGTAAACCACACTTTTCTCTTATCACAAAATTTTACATTTTTAACCAAATAATAACATAGAATTATTACAGTCATTTATAATATATTGAATAAATACCGAATCCCATAGACGCAACGCTGCACCACTTGCCCATTAGTCCCATTTTACGACATTATAAAAAAGCTCAAGTGTGTGTACCGCAAGCGTTCGCGTCACAGGGCTGCGGTGAAGAGGCTGCACCTGTGGACCACTTGATGCCACGTGATGGCAAGAGCCAGCGCTTTTTGTGGGAACTCAACCGAGTACCGTTACACCAGACGTTCGAGACTTTACTGCGAGCGGCTGTTGACAGACGAGTCAATTATTATACAGATTAAAATAAAATAAAATTGAAGTCAATATTAAAAAAATTAATTTAATAAATAAAATAAATATGTACCGTTACATAATAACATTAATAAAAATATAAATAAAATGAATATCTTTGGGAGTCTTTGTTATGGTATAAGCTAAACGTACCGAAATCTAAATCACGCTATCAAAGTTCTAAAGTACTGCTGTATGTATGGAACAGCTGTGTAGTACATAGCTAGCGATGGCGGTTCCTCGGGCTAACCACCTTGTCCGGCGAGAGGTCTCCCCTTTCTCACCACGGCCAAATCGTGTAGTGGCGATGTAAGAATATCCACTACTCCGTATACTCCAGTGGTTGTTGTAAACTTGTAAGAGACGACAGGGGGCAAATGAAAGCAGGATATGGGCAGCAGCATCTAACAAATCAAATTATTAAGCAAACTGTGGTTGCCGATCCGCAAGCCAAGCGTGGCTGCTATGACAAAATCTATGGGGGAGGCTTGTATCTAGCAGTGGACTTTCATAGTCTGGGCTGACCTATTTGTCTTGCTATACAAATAGGTGAGTTATGGTTTGCGAAATTTCAAGTGCAGGTTCGAATATTTGAATTATTGTATGCTTTCTTTATGTAAATTATCATCAAAAATAATAAGTCAACAGTTAAAATATTTAAACAACGCGGATGTTGTGAATTTATTCGTGATAGAGCTACGCTGCAGCTATATTATGGTTACAGCAGGAATGTGCCGGGACGACCGGGAAAGAACCACGCTCTCACAGAGTACTAGTGTGAAATGGCTGCTTAGTACTGCTGTATTACGTATGATGAGCGTGGAGACACGGAGAACCTTTTTACTAGAAACGAGGCATTATATTTTAGTTCTCAACTTAACTCAGTTTAGTTATTAGTGGCAACGCATCTGCAGTTTGATTTTTAATCGAGGATAAATGTAGATGTCTATAGGCCACAACTTCCACTTACCATCAGGTGGACTGTGTCCTCGTTTTTACCCGTGATCTATAAAAAAATAAGATCGGAAATAGGTTCAGACACAGTCGGTTAAATCAACACTCGATAAAATCTGTAGAGCTAGTTTTGATCATTGAATTCATTTTTTTATAGAATAAATGTGACAAACGAACACAAGGTCCACCTGATGATAAGTGGATGCTATGCAGATGCGTTGTCACCCGTGAGGATTAAGATGGAATACCTTGTTTACAATAAAAAGGGTCTCCAGTTCTCTACACTCACCATACGAAACGGCTTTTCACGCTGGTATTCTATGAGAGCGTGGTCCTTCCTTCCTCCAATAAATTCATAATATCCGCGTTGTTTCAATATTTTAACCGTTTGACTTATTATTTTTAATGATAATTTACATAAGGAAAACATAATATTACATTAATTCAAATATTCGAGCCTTGAATTGAAATTTTGCAAACCATAACTCACCTATTTGTCTATCGAGGCGCACATAGATGAATGCCAGGTAATGTCAGGCACAAATAGCGGGCGCGGGCACTCCGGCACTGTGGCGCTCCCACGCGCCGGCAGATCAAGCGTCGCTAAGTGCGGCAAGCACAAACGCGTAATGCGGACAAATGGACGCCGGTTTCTGCGCCACTACATTGATTGATTATCGAGTGCGATACGCCAGATACAGATACAGCATCGCGTCACCCGACGCCGCGCTAGAGATGCTCCTTCAGATCCCGGAGACCGGAGACCGGACGAACACGATCTGAACAAGGGCTAATAATATAATAGTCACATAGAAAAATTACAATTTAATAAAAAAATCGCTTTTTAGTTTATGCATAATAGTTTAAAATTAAAAATTTTGTGCAGCCGACTTCAATATTACTTATTAAGAATAACTTAAAAACTATTGGTCTGAGCTTGATCAAATTCATATGGGACCACACGAGAAGTACCAGCTTTCAAATAAAAAAGAATCATCGAAATCGGTTCACCCAGTAAAAAGTTATGAGGTAACACACATAAAAAAACATACAGTCGAATTGAGTACCGTCTCCTTTTTAGAAGTCGGCAGAAAACCATGCCTCAGTGCTGATTTCTTTAATTTTATTTGTAAACTTCCACTTTGAGGAATATCCTTAGTTTTTTATCCGTTCCAAATGTAATTAATATGAAATATAACTAATATTTTAGAAAGAAACATTAATCTCTACACTTTTCTCACAAATTAATTTCCCCCGCTAAGAAATCTGTCGAATATTTTTTATCTCATTCATAAATGGCACCGCTCTGGTGCAGAATAAGTCGTGGATCGTTATTCCAAATTAAAAAAGAATTTATATTACTGACTATAATAATTGAGGCCTATAACTTATCATCCGGGAAGTATAAACTGGAAAAAGTTATTTAACATTTTAATTTCTACCACATTAAACGTAATCAACTATTGAATGAATAAGCATTTTATCCATTGTAACATAGAAGTCTAAGTGTTTTTAAATATAGGCACATTATTTGAATTATAGTATGGAAAATGATTGAACGAGTAGAATACATGAAATGTATATTATATTAAACATGAGATGCACAGCAGCATCTTCCTGATAGTAACTCAAGATGATAAAAAAAACTGCAGTCACCAGTTATAAGGCAATGCTAGGAGGTGCATGTTCAGCAGTGGACTTTTGATAGGCCGTAAAAAACAACGAGGTTCTTCTTTTCTTTACCCATTCTTGTGTTTATCGTGAATGAAGTTCATCATCATCATCATATATTACTTTTCTGCCGACTTCCAAAAAGGAGCCGGTACTCAATTCGACTGTGTTTTTTTTTTTTCGTTTTTTTTATGTGTGTTACCTCAGAACTTTTTTCTGGGTGAACCGCTTTCGATGATTCTTTTTTTATTTGAAAGCTGGTACTTCTCGTGTGGTCCCATATGAATTTGATCAAGGTCAGACCAATAGTTTTTAAGTTATTCTTAAATAACTTATATTGAAGTCGGCTGTACAAAATTTTTAATTTTAAATTATATTATAATTATACATATTACCTATAATGATTTTTATATTTAAGCGAATAATACACAATACATGAAACAAATTTTACGGATTTTATCGCGTTTAATTTTAACTTTTTAATTGCGGACATTTCGGGTGTTTTACAGCACCTATGGTCACGGTGGTAGGGGGACCACGTGACCATGGTGAACGCGATAAAATCTGTAAAAATACTTTCATTTAATAATATCTATAACTATTAATCTAAGAGACCAAAGTATAAGTATATTGACGCTCCCCACACTAGGCACAGCGGCGGCTCGGCGCCAGTCAGACGTTCTCAAGTGCTTCTAAAAGCGCGGCGTTGGCCTAGGTCGGACACCGTCTAAATTCAGCCCGCACTCACCGCCGCTCCAACATGGACACGTGGCCGTATATGCCCCACTGAACCTCTTAGCATATCTCCTCGAAGGTCAATTCGCTCAGTATTTTTTCTAACGGTCACCTTGCACGTTGCTCCGGTGTTACTATCAGAGCGTGTTAGTTTTAGTGATACTGGGTTTCGCAGTTCACCTGATGATGGCCACTTCATTATCGTATTCGTATCAAAGTCGCAGCGGCCTCGGTCGGTGACCACGCTCTGACAGAATACTAGCGTAAAATAGCAGCTTAATGCTGCTGTGTTTCGTATGCTTAGTTTAAAAAATAAGGCCTTTTTATGTCAACGAGGCATTTTATGGGTTTGTAACGCATTTGGATTTTGATTCTTAATCGAGGACTTATAATCAGGTCGAATGTGTGCTTGCTTGTCACCCTTAATTCTTTATAAAAATGGACAATTGCATCGGCAGTCAGGAACTCTAAAAGAAAACAAAACAAACATCTTTTTTTTATAAAATAAAGGTGATTAACGAGCACACAGTAGTAAGCGGATGCTATGGCCCATAGATATCTAAATATGTTCTCGTATTGAATTAAGATTCAAAATGCAGATCCATTGTCACCCCTGAGGAATTAGAAGAAATGCCTAGTTTCCAGTACAAAGAGTATCCGGTTCTCTACATTCACCGTACGATACCTACATAGCAGTAGCTGCTATTTTACGCTGGCATTCTGTGAGAGCATGGTTCTTCCCCGGGCGAACTGACCCTCGTGCTACAACCATAATTAGGTTACAGTATTTCTCTACCACGTACAAAATCTATAATATACATCTAGAAATATTATATATCTATATATTATATCTAAAGAAGTGTTCTCGTCCTAAAGACGATTCAACAGCTGATTACAGGTTATGATGTTCTCTAGAACTCATAACCTGTAATCAGCTGTTGAAGCGATTCCCTATGTAATAACTTCATTACATCACGTGGTGATTTCAAAAGCTTTTTTAAACACCACCACCACCACCACCACCACATCAGCCACGACAGTCTCCTGCTGTACATAGGCTTCCCCCATTAAAGGGGAGTAAATGACATAGTCGCCATGCTTGGCAGGTGGGTTAGTGAGCGCAGTCCAAGGATATTCCATCTCAGGGGTGATAACGTATCTGCAATTTGATACTTAATCGAGGATAAATATAAGTGTCTGTGGGCCACGGTATCAGCTTACCATCAGGTGGACTGTGTGCTCCTCTGTCATCCTTATACTTAAAAAAATGCTATGATTATTAATATCTGTGATATAATTTTAACGCTAGTAAGAGTAATAAACGAGCACCACCTAATGGAAAGTGGTAACTGTAGACCATAGGCATTTACATATATCCTCGGTTGAGAATCAAAATGCAAACGCGGTTCTCACCTCTATTTTTGCTCGGATAATATAGCAGTATGGCTTGGATATATCTAAAGTTATTAAAATATATCATGATGAAAAATCTGGTTGAGAATCGACTTTAGAAGCCGCGAATATGTATTCTAGTAAAGAAATAATAATTTGAGTAATGTAAAGGGACAAATCCATAGAATGGGCAGCAGCGTTTCTTGTTAATATAACACCTTGGACTGCGCTCACTAACCCACCTGCCAAGCATGGCGACTATGTCATTTACTCCCCTTTAATGGGGGAAGCCTATGTCCAGCAGGAGACTGTCGTGGCTCGTGTGGTGGTGGTGGTGGTGGTGGTGTTTAAAAAAGCTTTTGAAATCACCACGTGATGTAATTAAGTTATTACATAGGGAATCGCTTCAACAGCTGATTACAGGTTATGATGTTCTAGAGAACTATCCAAGCCATACTGCTATATTATCCGAGCAAAAATAGAGGTGAGAACCGCGTTTGCATTTTGATTCTCAACCGAGGATAGATGTAAATGCCTATGGTCTACAGTTACTACTTTCCATTAGGTGGTGCTCGTTTATTACTCTTACTAGCGTTAAAATTATATCACAGATATTAATAATCATAGCATTTTTTTAAGTATAAGGATGACAGAGGAGCACACAGTCCACCTGATGGTAAGCTGATACCGTGGCCCACAGACACCTATATTTATCCTCGATTAAGTATCAAATTGCAGATGCGTTATCACCCCTGAGATGGAATATCCAGTAAAAAGGGACTCCGGTTTTCTACACTTACCATATAAAACAAAGCAGCATTAAGCTGCTATTTTATACTGGAATTCTTTGAGCGCGTTGTTCTTCCCCGATCGAGCGGGCCCATTCGTGCTACAACCATAATATAGCTGCAGCACAGCATAGTTCTATCACTAGCCCATATCATCCCGTGGGTGTGTAAGAGAATACAGAGGGAAATAAATGAGGAAATGGGCAGCAGCCTCTTCTTAATAACGACTAAAAATAAAAAGGTTCTGACGGTAATGGTATGGATCTACCACGTACAAAACTTACATAATATAACTTGGTTTTTGTTACCGAACAAATAAATGTTTTATGTATGTATCTATTCGAGTTGAATACATTGAAATTCAGGTCACAAGGCGCGCTGTTCAATTAAAATTATTTGGAAGTGGCAAGTGAAATAATTGAAGGCAATTATTTTTATCAATGCCGACGAACTGGTATTCGGCTGATCGAATAAATTGAGTTTTTTTAATTGTAATTGGTCGATTAAGGTCCGCTTTGGGGCTTGAGGCTAAGCCGATGTTACGTCTAAATGGCGTCCTATTTGAATATGAAATTAAATGAAATGAAAATTAAATAAAAAGTCATCATATTCAGTGTGACAAACGTCATCATGTTTCTTAATCAACTACAGTTTCAAAATGAGGTACCAGGTCCGGATAATAATAAAACCGAAAATGAAACTCTGTAGGTATTCTCTTTTTGACATTTTTTTAAATCCCAATAATTCAATATTATAAATGCTGACCACACAGATTACTGTATATATTGACGGTAATATAAAGCTCAAAGTCGCTCAGCGAGCTATAGGCTATGCTTGGAGGCATTCATACGTGGTAGAGCCATGCTGCAGCTATATTAGTAGTATATTTGTAGCACGAATGGGTCGGCTCGACTGGGGAAGGACCACCCTCTCACAGAATACCAGCGTCAAATAGCAGCTACATGCTGCTGTGTTTCGTATGGTGAGTGTAGAGAACCGGAGACCCTTTTTACTGGAAAAGAGGCATTCTATCTTAGTCCTCACGGGTGACAACGCATCAACATTTTGATTCGCAGAAGAGGATAAATGTAGACGTCTATGGGCCACAATAACCACTTACCATCAGGTGGACTGTGTGCTCGTTTGTCACCGTATCCTATAAAAAAAAATATAGTCTATAGCTCGTTGAGCGACTTTGACGTTGCTAGCGTGGCGTTGGAGATAAGTATCGATATCGTCAATGCCTTTAATTCTCTAACCTGGGGCGCAATCAGGAGTGCACTGGCACACCATTAGGTGTCCCCCTAACTGCAAGGTGTGATCAGGGACTACTTGCGTGACAGGTATATCCTATACATGGGGCAAATTGGTAGAAAGATCCGGAGGGAGATAAGATGTATGTTGGGGTCCCACAAGGCTCGGTGCTGGGGCCGCTACTGTGGAACCTCGCCTATGATGCGGTTCTGCGAGTTGAACTTCCCGCTGGCGTAGATATCGTTTGCTATACTGACGACACGTTGGTGGTTGCCAGCGGGGTCACCTTCGAGAGGGCCAAAGAGCTTGGGGCGGAAGTCAGGAAGGCAGGAATCTAATAATGTAACACCTGAGGAGAGCGGTGACTCGAAAGTGGTCTCGAGCACCGTGATAGCATTGCGAGGGTGCTGGGGGAGTAGGGACTGCCCCCGGGACGTGCTTCAATAAAGCAAAGCGAGAGAGGGGTCCCGGATGTGTTCCGAACGGAGATTCCGGGACTCCTCACATACGCTGATGGTGACCATCGTGGGGTTTTGACCGGTAGGAGTCCGGCATAACCTTTCTGTTGCTCCCACAGCAGAAGGTATCCATGAGGACTTCCCCACGATAAAAAAAGCTATGCTTGGAGTTTCTCTGCGTAATACACTTAGAAATGAAGATATCCGCAGTAGAACCAGAGTAACTGACATAGTCCAACAGAAAATAATAGTCCATAGATAAAGATGATGTTTCAGCGGCTTCACTAGGAGAGATATTTCGATATAAAAATGTGTTTCCTACTGCTGTTTCTGATGCTTTAAAACCGCCTCTAAGTACACCTACCTACAGTTTGATACACTGTTATTGCTTGTGTCAAAAGGTGATAAATGAAAACACGTTTCCGAAGTGTTCACGGCAGGTATACACTTCCTGATATCATGTTGTTGCAGAGAGTAGTATGTTAATAAAAATCGAGATTACCTTTCGGACGCTCAGAGCATAATAATTTTTGAGAGAGATCATAAATCCCGGCGGCCGCTAATGTACCACATAAATTCGCAATCCTAGCTTTCGGGGTTATGCCCTCGTTGCGCCACAGAAATGCGTACAGCGGCCTCATTTAAAAAATATGTTAAGTTGCAATGTCGCTTAAAATTTGTTCAATGTGAAAATCTTTTCAGTCATAATATTTGCACTCAAAATTGGCCTTTACGAAGCATTTTTTGAAATTAAAAAAGCTACGCCACCGTGTCGGACGAAAACGAAAATGCATATTGACAAATTATTTTTATTTTTTATCTATTATTTATATTTAAATTATATTTCCATGATATGGTTATGATTATGGTTGTAGCACGAATACCAGAATAAAATACCAGCTCAATGCTGCTGCGTTTCGTATGTGTGAATCTACGAAACCGGAAGCCCTTCAGCTTTATATTCCTGGTATTTCATTCTATTGATTTTTGGGGAAGAGACGATTTCTTATTCAGTCAACAAATATGATATTACGTGGTAGAGCCGCGCTGCAGCTAAATAACGGTTACAGTACGAATGTGTCGACTAGACCGGGTAAGCAACACACTCTCACAGAATACCAGCGCAAATAAGCAGCTGTGTTTCGTATGGTGTGTGTAGAGAACTGGATTATTTTTACGAGTAACGAGGTATTCTATTTTAGTTGTCAAACCTGATAACACATCTATGTAAGCTAAGTAGATGCAGTGGCATCTACTTAGCATAAGTTGGTCGGTTTGCTCGTTTGTCTTCCTTATTCTGTAAAATAAATAAATAAATTGTTTGTAATTGAAAAGGTAATATTTTGATTCTAATAAGTTAATTTTTATATATCTAATGAGCCGATTATTTATATACGAGTAATATAGCAAACGATATAGGTAACTATAATGCTAAACTTTATTATTTATTGACAGGCGAACAAACAGACCGAGGATAAAAGATTACTAAACATCTCAGACACTTATATTAAGTAACATACAAAGTGGTGTTACTGTCGTATCACCGCTACACTGTGTCGCTGCACTCTACACAGCGCCGGCGAGTTTATGGCGCCTTAACGCAGTACACACAAATGCATCTACCACGAAGACACACGCTTATTGTGAGCTTACGACGTCCATGATTCAGCATCAAACGGGATAAATTAAGCAAAATAGCATTTGTTGTAAAAACATATTATTTATCAAGAAAGTGTGTAAATATGGGCAATTTTATTGTATGCCCTTTTTTTAAACGCCATAGTTATATAGGTATAATAATAATAATTTTATCTAGACCGAGTTGCGGTCATAGCGGCCAGTCTTAACGGAGATTAGCCATCTGCGCCGATCAGAATGAAAATGCACGAGTGTGTGCGCAAGCACAGGTGCACTTTCTATTCCCTCACTCTCATAGTCCGATGGGATCCGACACGACCGGAGATAGGTTAGGCGCAAGACCAACGACTTTACGTATTTTTCGGACTGCTACTAAGAATTTTTTGATAGAAAAACATTGGGAATAACTAATTTTGTCCCGACCCAAATTCGATTCCACGGAATTCCTACTCGGGACTTCATGGTCAGTATTTGCGTTTACAACATTTTTTTATATGATAAGGTCTAGACTAACAAGGCATTCGACACACAACAACACATATCTCTCTCTCTCTCTTTCTCTCTCTCGTATACTCAGTACACATATCTTGACATATCTTTGATGTTTCTTGTACGGAGTAATTCTAAAACTTGTAGACTTTACTGCAATTTAAATGCAAATTTAACTAAAGGGAGTTATATTTTAGTTATTTCAAATCAACTAAAATCACACCAACGTCGAACATTCACTAAAATAATAAATTGTATCGTGATATGTTTGGTCACTCTACTCACGTGTATACTACTACAAGTTTGTATCGACTCTATTCAATATTATGTATGGACGCATAAGGCTGTAAAATTAGATATTTAATGACAGCACGTCACACTTATGACTTTTTGATTGGCAAAGATAATGCTATAGGCATATAATGTCTGTTTATGTGCCTACTACAACTTTGTAAATTGGTTGCATAATGCATAAAGAGAGACTAACATTAACGTATTAAATTATTTTATATGGTGCACTCAGACTTTTCAATCCACTTATGCATTCCTCCAAAACCCAATATACGGTGTTAATGGGAGACTTCAATGCAAAACTAGGCACAAGAGAGAACGGTGAGCTGAAAGTAGGGAAATTTGGAATAGGGCAACGGAACCCAAGGGGCCAGCAGCTGGCCGACTTCATGGAGAAAGAGGGACTCTTTATGATGAACTCTTTCTTCCAGAAGCGGCCCCACAGGAAGTGGACCTGGTCGAGCCCCGACGGTTCCACAAAAAATGAGATTGACTTCATTATGACGACCAGACGACAACTGTTCAGTGATGTCTCCGTGATCGCGAGGGTGAAAACTGGTAGCGATCACCGAATGGTTAGAGGCACACTGAACCTAAACGTTAAGTTGGAGAGGTCTCGTCTAATGAAGTCAACGCTCCGTCCCCCTCGTGCTCTATTCCAAAGTCCCGAAACCTTTCAGCTCGAGTTACAAAACCGTTTTCAGTGCCTGGAAGACTGCAATGAAGTGGACGATATGAATGACAAGCTCGTGGAAACTGTCCATGCGGTCGGAGCTAAGTTCTGCAAGACCCGCCGCAGAAGAACACAAAAACTCTCCGATCACACTCTTAATCTCATGGCTGTTAGACGGGAGATGAAGCTACATTCTTCAACAGACTTGACAGCATACAGGCATCTGAACAGACAGATCTCCAAATGCATGCGGCGGGACTTACGCAACTTCAATACAGCTCGTATTGAAGAAGCGATCGAGCGGAACCAAGGCTCCAAAGTCTTTGCCAGAGATCTGTCTGCCAGAAAGAGCCAACTGTCAAAGCTGAAGACAGAATGTGGCAGCATCGTTTCCGGGACACCTGAGATTTTGAGTGAGATTGAGAGGTTCTATGGGCAGCTGTACACATCATCGTTGGAGCCACACGCAAGTGTGAGTAACGATCCAAGAGCGAGTCTCATCCGACACTATTCCGAAGATATCCCGGATGTCAGTCTGAGCGAGATTAGAATGGCTCTCCAGCACCTTAAAAACGGTAAGGCTCCAGGCGAGGATGGAATTACAGCGGAGCTTCTGAAAGCGGGTGGAAGACCGGTACTTGAAGTCCTTCAGAAGCTCTTTAATTCCGTCCTGCATGGTGGCATTACACCGGAGGCGTGGAGCAGAAGTGCGGTGGTCTTGTTCTTCAAGAAAGGTGACAACGCTCTCTTGAAGAACTACAGACCGATTTCCCTTCTGAGCCGCGTCTACGTGCTGTTTTCGAGAGTCATTACGAATCGTCTCGCGCGCAGACTTGACGACTTCCAGCCTCCCGAACAAGCCGGTTTCCGAAAGGGCTTTAGCACCATAGACCACATACATACCCTTCGGCAAGTTGTACAGAAGTCCGAAGAGTACAATTTGCCACTATGTCTGGCGTATGTGGACTATGAGAAAGCCTTTGATTCCGTCGAAATTTGGGCGGTGCTGCAGTCCCTTCAGCGGTGCCAAGTTGACTGTCGGTATATCGAAGTGTTGAAGTGCTTGTACAGTAGGGCTACGATGGCTATCCGAGTACAGAACCAGAGTACGAAACCTATCCAATTGCAGAGAGGTGTAAGACAGGGTGACGTCATATCCCCGAAACTCTTCACCGCTGCATTGGAAGACGTTTTCAAGCTTCTGGACTGGAAAGGATACGGTATCAACATCAATGGCGAGTACATCACTCACCTTCGATTTGCCGACGATATAGTCCTTATGGCAGAATCGCTGGAGGACCTAAGCACTATGCTCAATGACCTCAATAGTGTTTCCCAACGGATAGGTCTTAAGATGAACATGGACAAAACAAAGATCATGTTTAATGTCCATGTCACACCTATGCCGGTAGTTGTTGGGAGCACTAAGCTCGAAGTTGTTGACGAGTATGTTTACCTGGGACAAATAGTCCGACTAGGTAAGTCCAACTTCGACCGAGAGGTCAATAGACGGATTCAACTCGGCTGGGCAGCGTTCGGGAAGCTACGACACATCTTCTCGTCAGACATACCTCAAAACCTTAAAACGAAATTGTACAACCAGTGCGTGTTGCCAGTGATGACTTACGGAACTGAGACGTGGTCCTTCACTGCTGGCCGTATGAGGAAGCTCAAGGTCGCTCAGCGAGCTATGGAGAGGGCTATGCTCGGAGTTTCTCTGCGTGATAAACTTAGGAATGAGGATATCCGCAGTAGAACTAGAGTGACCGACATAGCCCAACGGATTAGTAAGCTGAAGTGGCAGTGGGCCGGCCATATAGCTCGAAGAACCGACAACCGATGGGGAAGAAAGGTTCTCGAGTGGCAGCCTCGTACCGGTAGGCGAAGTGTAGGGCGTCCCCCCACGAGATGGAGTGACGACCTGGTAAGACATGCAGGAAGTCGATGGATGCAGGTGGCTCAGGACCGTGCTTTGTGGCATTCTTTGGGGGAGGCCTATGTTCAGCAGTGGACTTGTGAAGGGCTGTAATGATGATGATGATGATTTCTTGAAAGCAGCTGCAGCACTCCTGAGAACTAAAATGGAATGCCTCATTTCCCGTAAAAAAGGGGTCTTCGGTTCTCTACACTCGCCATACGAAACGCAGCAGCTTTGAGTTGCTATTTTACGCTGGTATTCTGTGACAGCGTGATTCTTCCCCAGTCGAGCCGACTTAATTCGTGCTACAACCATAATATAGCTGCAGTATGGCTATACCACATACAATATGGTTATATATGTTTATACTTTTTTGGAAATCATTAAGCATTAGCAGCTATATTATGGCTACAACCATAAAATAGTTGCCGCATGGCTCTACCACGTTTTTATCTAAACATTACTTATTTAAATTATCCCAAACAAATTTCAGTCAAATCCCATGACAATTGAAGTCGGTTAATATTTCTCTTTAATAATCCATTTTCACCAATTTGAAGCTGTCTTTATTCATTACGAGTTGAATGAAATTTACCGCAAACTAAAAATAAAGTGACAAGTATGTAAGTTAATGATCGTTCTCAGCGTCGTGTTCCCAACAATTCATTATTGGAACGTGGCGAATGTAGGGTGTCGAAGGGTGAGCCGAATTCCTAGCGTACCACCGACGCGTGCTCCGGTCTTCGGTCCTACCTCGTTATTTATAGATTTGAGTATACCTACATGCCGTTTGAAATACCGTGTTAATATATTATGCTACTGTATTCCATTACTAGGTGGTAAGCCACATTTTCTTCCAGGATCCTGTCAAGTTCGGTACCAACCTATACCTGACGAGGAACAGCAGTGTGCCCTCCAGTCCAGGTTGAAGGGTTTAGGGAACCAGTGCAATTACAGACTGTGAGGTGTTCCATCATAGTCCTCAGAGTCACTTCTTTGTTTGAGATTGACTGCAGGTGTTCATAAACTGCAGCAGCCACTTAATGGACTGATAAAACATTTCGATAAAAACATGTGCCAATTAATTTTCATAAAGTCGTGATATTTCTAGCCTTAGATCTTATTATATTTCGCTAAATCCTCCATTCAAAATGGCCCATGTTTATAATATCTGGACAGACTTGGGTTCATTAAAATAAAACCAATATCAATTGGGAAAGAACCACCCTCACACAGAATACGAGCGCGAAGATGCTATTGTGTATCGTATTATAATGATTATAGAGTACCTGTGAACCTTTTTTTATTTTTTTTTAAAAAGATGTTACCCCCACACTAGGATTTTCTCCTGTGTCGTGGAGGCAGTTTACAATACATAAATTGCACAAGAACAAACATCCAGACCCGGAACAATTATTTGTAGACCATACAAATACTTGTTCCGTGCGGTATTCGAACCCGCGGCCCCCAGCGCAACAACTGATTGCTAAGCCACTGCGCCACGGAGCCGTACTTTTACCTTTACTGGTAGCAAAGCATTACATCTTCAGTCGTCAGGAGTGACAACGCATCTGTGGTTTTATTCTTAATCGAGGATAGTGGCAGATATCGCGTGATCCTCGATTGAGAATCAAAATGCGGATGCGTTGCCACACCTGAGGACTAAGTAAGAGACTCACCATACGAAACGCAGCAGCATTAAGCTGCTATTTTACGTAGGTATTCCGTGAAAGCGTGGTCCTATCCCGGTCGAGCAGACTATAATACATGAGATATGAATGAATGACAAACATCAAAACAGACAAACCTCACATTTATAATATTCATAAGGACACTCGTCAGCTGCGATATTTATTACACAGTTATTTTTAACGCAGTGTTATTTTACGGACGCATGTGGCAACTAAATTTGTTGCTATTAGTGTCGCCGCTAAAAAGATAGATTTATGAGGGCAAAAAAAACACCGAGGTCGGGACATCGACGCCCAGTAATTTATGGGGTTGGGACAGAGGATCCACGGTGAAGTGGAACGTTTGCGAATGCTCGATACTTAATGATTTCTAAAAAAGTATAAACATATATAACCATATTGTACGTGGTATAGCCATGCTGCAGATATATTATGGTTGTAGTACGAATTAAGTCGGCCCGACCAGGGAAATACCAAGCTCTCACAGAATACCAGCGTAAAATAGCAGCCCAACCCTGTTGCGTTTCATATGGTGACTATGGAGAACCGTATTTTAAATAGATTGGAAGCATCTAAGTCCTCATGAGTGACAACGCGTCTGCATTTAGATTCTTAATTGAGGATATATGTAGATGTTTATAGGCCACAGCATCTATTTACCATCAAGTGGAATGTGTGCTCGTTTGTCACCGTTATTCTATAAAAAATTGTAAATATGCATTTGTCCATGGTCTGTACTAGAATAAAACTTAAACTTGAAACTTTACAAGTGGCCAGTTTGCCGATCGCCCCTTTAATGTTCAAAAAAAAATAAATCAATTATATTACGTTGTTCGAATTATAAAATATTCTTTTATCAAAATCATATAGTGCGCAACAACACAGTGCAATACCGACCCACATTGTACGTAATTCAAACAATTACATTTATTTGTCAATCGTTAATCGCACTCACTTGTCGCAACCGATGCACGGTATTAGGTAACTGAGTCACTGTCACTGTGACAAAAGCCTTGAGAAACTTTTTTTTATCGCCTGAACTCATCACCATACGAAACTAGATCGTAAATCAAAGCTAATAAGAATTACTTACGCAAGTAAACGTATGTCAACGTGCGTGCCCTATCATCTCCTGCGCAGGATATCTCTCGCCGCGATAGGCGAGTGCACAATCGGCCCTTGATTTGCCAAGTGAGCGCTCGAGACGCCAAAACACGGCGTTCGCTCGACTTGGCGATAGTCCATTACGCCAAGTGCACGACCATAATGCACTATGTGTTTATTGTATGTATTCTTTATCAGACGGTTAAAATATGAATATTATAGCGTTCTTTGTAATTGTAACACTAATGTACAATCTACAATGTGATTAAACCATTTTTATATAAAACTAGCTGTTCGCCGCGACTTCGCCCGCGTGATTTATTACCATTGGATTTCATGGATATAAATTTTTTTGCGCGGAACCCTAATAATTTTTTAAAATAAAAGTAGCCTATGTTACTCCTTATAATATCAGCTATCTGCTTGTGAAAGTCCTATCAAAATTGGTTCAGCCGTTTCGGATATTAGCCGGAACAAACAGACAGACAGACAGAAAGAAAGACAGACAAAAATTTCAAAACTTGTGTTTTTGTTATAAGTACCGTATATACTGTCATATGCATTTAGTAAAAATCTGGTATTTTGACATTATAAACAGACACTTCAATTCTATTTATTTGTATAGATAAGGATAGTGAGCTAAGGAAAAGTTGTGGTCTGAAAGAAGATGTAGTGACAAAAATTGAGAAAGGTATGCTGAGATGGTTTGGCCATGTCGAGAGAATGAATGAAGAACGATTGACGAAAAAAGTGTATAAGGCGAGTGTGAATGAAAGTGTTGGAAGGGGTAGACCTAGGCGGACATTTCTAGAACAATTCAGAGACGTCTTTAAAAAGGCCAGGTCAAGAGTACCTTAAACCGTAGAGCATGTATGAAGGGAATAATAAAAGTGGACGAAGCAAAACAAGTATGTAAGGATCGTAGCAAGTGGAAAAAAGTGGTCTCTGCTTACCCCTACGGGAAAGAGGCGTGATTATATATATAAGGATGGCAAACGAGCACACAGTTCTCCTGATAGTCATCGAGCACACAGTTCTCCTGATAGTCATCGGATACTGTAGCCCATAGATATGTATCTATACTCGGTTAAGAATCAAAATTATAGGAAAAATTAAAAAAAAATCAAAATATTGGGTTGTCACCCCTAAGGAAATACCTCATTTCCAGTAAATAGGGTCTCCGGTTCTCTACACTCATACGAACCACAGCAGCGTTAAGCTCTTATTTTACGTTAGTATTCTGTGAGAGCGTGGTCCATTCCCGTTCGAGCCGACCCATTATAGCCAACAACTAGAAAATAAATAAATGCGGTTGTCAACCCGCTCAACTATGACATACATTCCCCTTATAAGTCAGTCAATGGCGGAGGCCTTTGTTCAGCAGTGTATTTTTGATAGGCTATAATGATGATGACGATCATGTTTGTAACAGCGTCATAAGAGAATGCATCACACGTGGTAGAGCCACGCTGCAGCTTAGTATGGTTATAGCACGGATAGATCGGCTCGACCGGGGAGGCACCACTCTCTCACAGAATACCAGCGTAAAATAGCACTAATTCTAATTAAGGAGACCCTTTCTATTGGATAAGAGGCATTCCATCTTAGCCATGATGACAACGCATCTGCATATTGATTCTTAATCGAAAGTAAAAGTAGATGTCTATGGGCCACAGTATCCACTTAACGTCAGGTGGAATTTGTCCTAGTGTGCTTGTTGTCACCCTTATCCTATAAAAAAATCACGTCCTCTGGATTTCGTAAGAAATACTAGATTTACTTTCTTCCTCTGGTGTTGATAGAATATTGTTGAAGCCGTTGTCAATTGTTTTGTTTGCACATCAGTTCAATAAAAAAATTCATTTTAATTTATTATCTCTACGCATAAATTAACAAACACTATTTTTTACACGTGCCTCATCGATAAAATAAAGGTCCAATTTTGTTGTACAATGTCTATCAGTAAGTACAGCTTGTATCAGCACGTTAACTCATCAAGATGCGTCATTTAGTTATTTTTAACCGCATTTGTATGACTTATTAGGAATTTGTAATCACTCAACACTATACTAACCGCATATCGATCAATAAATATTATAACATTTAACGTAGGTATGCAGCAAATCTTATAGTTTGTGTCATTAATATAGTCTCCTCTCAAATCTGACAGAGTTTTAGTTTTAGAGGTTAGTGCCGGCGAGGTCGAACCCGGGTTGCTCGCGTACTGTAAAGTTTACAGCGAGGGTTTAGCCCCTGAGCTACCACGGTTCTTCAAACACAGACTACAGCCGAATCTTCTGAAACTGTTATGAAATAGAGGAAGTAAGAACATCCACTACCCCCCCCCCCCCATATTGTCCCGTGGGTGTCATAAGAAGCTACGGAGGAAAATTTAAATAGAAGAAGGATCTTCCCGAGAACAACTCAATAAAAAAAACTGTTGTTGCAAACCCGCCTAGCAAAGGTAGCAACTATGGCAAATGTCCCCCTATGAGAGGTATATGTGGAAGGCCTAATGTTCAGCAGCGTACTTGTGGTCGGTTTTAATGAATCAATAAATAATGAATGTGCGCAAAAACAAAACATGTCTTCCCATTTTTAAAATCTAAATAGCATATTTAGCCAGATGAGCCGTATGCTCGTATGACTCCTCTTCCATAAATAACTCTCCTTGAGTTGATAAACTTAAAACGCCTGAACCGATTTTGATTAAACATGTCTAAGAACCACCGCTAGAAAATCTGCTTTTAAATTTAAAAAAACCGAACTCAAATAGTTTCACTTGCTTAAGGGCTACGGCACCACAGTGAGACACACATAGTGGTCAAACTTATAACACCCCTCTTTTTACGTCGGGAGTTAAAAAAGAAGGTGAACAAAGTTCGTGTGTATATACTGTCATGCGAGTATTTTGAATTGCTTCAGCCAAAACTAAAAAAAAATTTTTACGTGGTAGAGCCATGCTACAGCTATATTGGTAGGTAGTATAGTTGTAGCAGTGGGTCGGCTAGACCGGGTAAGGACCACGCTCTCACAGAATACCAGCGTAAAATAGCAGCTTAACACTGCTGTGTTGCGTATGGTGAGTGTAGAGAAGCGGAGACCCTTTTTACTGGAAAAGAGGCATTCCATCTTAGTCCTCACGGGTGACAACGTATCTGCATTTTGATTGTTTATTGAGAATAGATGTAGATGTCTATGGGTCACAGCAACCACTTACCATCATGTGGACTGTGTGCTCGTTTCTCACCCTATCCTATAAAAAAATCTTGGGAAGTAAAACTGCTTTCCTGGTGTCGTCAGATTTAATTGAATATTAATCTAAGTACACCGTTACCGTTACAGTCTATTAAACGTCCACAGCTGAACATAGGCCTCCCCTATAGATTGGCTCATAGGAGAGATATTTTCAATAGTTGCACGCTTGGCAGGCTAGCAACTGCAGTTTTATTTATTTTTTATGTTATTTGGGAGGCGCTGCTGTTCACCTCCTGATTTGTAGCCCTCTGTCACCTATTACGACACCCACGGGATGACATGGGTTAGTGGATATTCTTACACAGCCAGCACACGGTTAATATAAGTATGCAATAGAACATTTTCAGTAGGGAAATACTCTTGATATAATATAGTATTAATTACATCGTGATGTTAATACTTAAGATACATTTAACTCTTAATCACTTTAAAATTTGTGATTCTAAGGATTCTTCTACACGTGGTAGAGCCATGCTGCAGCTATATTAGTAGTATAGTTGTAGCACAAATGGGTCGGCTCGACCGGGGAAGGACCACGCTCTCACAGAATACCAGCGTAAAATAGCAGCTTAATGCTACTGTGTTTCGTATGGTGAGTGTAGAGAACCGGAAACCCTTTTTACTGGAAAAGAGGCATTCTATCTTAGTCCTCACGGGTGACAACGCATCTGCATTTTGATTCACAAACGAGGGTAAATGTCTATGGGCCACAGCAACCACTTACCATCAGGTGGACTGTGTCCTCGTTTGTCACCCTATCCTATGAAAAAAAATTCTTAATCGATCTATCAATCTATGTACCATTCACTTATCATCGGGTAAATTATCTAAAAAAAAATCAAAATATCTTTATCTATATCAAAAAGTAAACAAAGGTTGGGACCAACCTATTAAGTAATAATAATACTTGTGCCAGGTGACCCATTATCTGGTTGTTTTACTCTCTTAATAGAATAAAAAACCGAGTGCTTGACTACTCAATCCTACTTGGTGGTAAGTTCATCACTACTCAGAGGTCGTCGAAGACGCATCCGGCCAGGAGGACATCGTAATTAAGAAGTAAAAAAAAGTAATTAAAAAGTAATATAGGTTCACTCTGTAAACACCAGAAACAAACACAAGCTAGTGATACCAGTTACTCAACTGCACAGAGTCAGTAATTCATTTATGGGCAATATTATACGTTATTACAACAATGTCCCAGAAAATATACAACGTCTCTCCAAAAAGTAAATTTTTTTATTAAACAAATACTTTATAAAGAGAGTTATTATAATATAAAATACGCTTCATGACAGAAGGTAATTATTTCCAGGAGTTGTGAGAGCGTGCGATGCAGCAGTGAGTCGCTACGATGTTTGGCGGCACCGGGAGCGCTGGCGGCGGCTACGGCGAGGGCGGCGAGGGCTACGGGCTGGGCTACGTGGGCGGCGGCCGGCTACAGCAGTACGCGCATTTCGCACCCCACCAGAACGTTTGGCACCACCACCACGCCGCGCACCACGACTCATACGGTATTATTTTTTTTTTATAGAATAAGAGTGATAAATAAGCACAATGTCCACGTAAGTGGGTGATGTGGCCCGTATCCCGTATGCATTTAAATTTATCCTCGATTAAGAATCAAAATGCAGATGGGTTGTCACCTCTGAGGACTGAGATAGAATGCCTCGTTTCCAGTAAAAAAGATATCAGGTTCTTTACACTCACCATACCTAACACAGCAACATTAAGCTGCTAATTTACGCTGGTATTCTGTGAGAGCGTGGTCCAATCCCGGTTGAGCCGATCCATTCGTGCTACAACCATGTTGTAGCTGCAGCGTGGCTCTACCACGCAAACAAACTAATAAAAACGACCGGCGTGTTACGATTTTATTTCTTTTAACTGCAAATCGGATATATCATTTGCTTACTGACTGTGGAAAACATCAGAATAATAATTAAGAAGTAAAATATATTTCAATAACGTGTTAATTTGGAGTTAATTGATCAAGTTGTATAGCGTCCGCATACTACAACATTGTCAAGCCAAAAATATTTTTATTCAAAATTGACTTTTATAAAGCAGTTTTTGGAAGTAAAAATCCATCTACGGCTGATGGTCAGCTTGAATAGCAAAAGACCACATTGGTACAGATTGTCACCGTAAAATAGCAGCATAATGCCACTGTGATTCGCATGGTGATTGACGAGAATCGAGTTTTTTTTTAATTAATTACGAGGCATTTCATCTTAGTCCTCAAAGGTAACCCCAAATCTACATTTTGATTCTTAATCAAAAATACATGTTGATTGGAGCACAATATCCACTTATTCTTACTATTCTAAAAATAATTAATATTTAATTTATTATCACACCATATCCCAAAGATAAGGGAAAACATTTCCAGTATGGTACGCTACAGTTAAAGTTGCAGTGCAGTTGCAATGCAGCTCGATTGAGGAATCAGCTTAATGCTGCTGTGTTTTGTGTACAAGTGTACAGAACACAGAACATTTTTACTCATCTGCAATTTGATTCTTTACAGAACATTGATGTCATCTACGTCAATGTGCCTATGGGCCACAGTATACACTTACCAACAGGTGAACTGTGTGCTCGTTTGTCACTCTTATTCTGTAAAAAGGGCACATTGGAATATTAAATCTCTACCGACAAGTTGTCGTGCTTAATATTGTAGATAACTCCCTTCGTGTATAATCGAAGGGATGACGCGTGACATAGTTAAATTTCGCTCCGTTGTCTTCATTGTCAAACCGCAACCAAATGGCACATGATTCAGTATAGTTGCGTTATTCCCAGAAAGATATATTTCCCCTTCAGGAGGATAAACGCCTTGTTTTTGCTATATCTGTTATGGGGAATCGGATTTAGGTGAGTATGGTGTAAGCGACAGCGATTTTTTTTAGAACTTTTAAGTTAGAATAAATTTAGCACGAATGGGTTGGCTCGACCGGAGAAAGACCACGCTCTCACAGAAAACCAGCGTAATATAACAACTTAATAGTGCTGTGTTTCTTATGTCGAGTGTAGAGAACCGGAGACCCTTTTTACTAGTAACGGGGTATTCTATCTTAGTCCTCAGGGGTGATAACACATCTGCATTTTGATTCTTAATCAAGGATAGATGTAAGTGTCTATGGGCCACAGTATCCACTTACCATCAGGTGAACTGAGTGCTCGGTTATACCACTTTATACGATTAAAAAACAAAGAAACGACAGAAATAGGTAAAAGGGTTGTTCCTACTCGGGAAAAGCGTCCTAGCACCTAGTAACAAAAGACTAACAACTCTTGCTTTGAAGACGCCCATGTTTTAATCGGGTGGAAAAACATATGTTGTACACTTCATTAACACACGTTTCTATCATATTTAATTATATTATTAACTAACACGACAGGTTGACCAATAGTTGCAAGTCGATATACAAATCAATATTAAACCGTGTCTATTTGAAAGCACATGACTTGAGGCATATCGCAACAATAGCGACCCTGCTGAATCAGAGCCGATAAGAGGCCAAACGAATGACGCGCGCCTCGGTCAGTGCGCGTCGCGACCTCTGACCGACAGCTCCTGTACTCTAACCTCTTCTGCAGCCAACAAGGACATGGACGCATTACCTCTACCAGCCTCCTGGCTGCAGAACATTGCTCTGATCGCAGGTTTGTCAGTGTTGCCATATGAACCTCAAGTGCTTTTTTATTATGCGTGATTTTATTTACAACACGTGTGATTCGGAACGTTATCTTTGTACTTCGACATTGTTTATTGTAAACAAAGTAAGATATAAATGTGTCAGTTTAAGTTATTGTTAAAACAATGTTTTGTTTTTTAATTTTTATGATTAGTAATTACCAAGTTATCAGATGTTGTAAACGGTGGTGTTTGGTTAATTGATTAGGAAGTAAGGTTATTTTCATAATCGAATATTAATTCATTATCCAAATACTAAAAAAAACTATATCATAGGTTGGACCAAAACTGGTTCATACAAATCAATGTGTTTTAAAATACAGTATTTTGTTTCAACCCATTGAATATAATTTTAAAGATAGGATAAATTATTAATAATAATCGATTATAAGAATAATCAATTATCAACATTAACAACTAATTATAACATAACAAGACAAGTTGTTAATAAACTTTCAATTACCTTAAATATTTTTTCCCGAAAGCTACGCTTCTCCGCAACCAGATTTCTCTAGAGGGGGTTTGCCTTAATCGTGGCGCTTGCCAGGGGATTGGTGTTCCCAGTACCAAAAATCTCGCGCCGTTCACATTTTACGTCAGGCGTAAACGAGATGTTTATACCCCCTGCTATCGGAAGTCGTGTGACATTGCTGGCGTTTCCCGTGCTCGCCACTCACGACACATTTTTTTTTAAATTATTTATTTAATAAAATACCTACAACTCTTTACAAGTTATTAAACCATCTCACATTTATACCAGTTACTCAACATTGGACAAAATTCCAAAAAATATACAAAATTTTACCTCCGCAAAATACAAAGTAAATCAAACATTTTATTAAACATAGATTGTATAATAAATGTTGTTATAATATTAAGGAATTTATAGATTATAATAATCCCAGGGAATGAGGTGATCGCTACACAGCTATTTCTAATTTGTTTTGTGCGCTTATTTGTGTAACAAATATGATTGTAAACTATTCCTTTTTTCAAAAACAATGTCCCACTTGGTTTCTTGTTGGTTCTTTTCAGGACACAGGTATATTTCGAACCATGTGGTATATTAAGCATAAGAGTGATTTACAATAAGTATTATTTATAATCGTTATTCAATAAAAAGTTTCTAAGTCTAAGTATATAATATCAATATAATAATTTAGTAACATCCAATTAGGATTTAAAAAAAAATCTTTGGATTATGCCTAGATATTGGGACAAAGATGACGTCACCATAAGACATCGTTTTAATGTAACTTACCATATTGTAACAGTTGTTTTATGAAATAATGTAACATTAAGTTGTATGAATGCATTGGTAGAATTATTTACTAACTCTTAACACTATCGACACTATTTCTAAACCACCTCCATTTATCAACTACAGTTATCACTAACCAACGAAAAGTTAACTGTATTAATGTAGATAATTACAATTTGTAACTAGATAACAATGAAAGCCACATACATTTAATTTTTTCATAAAACTATTCTTTATTATTCTTTTTTTCTTTAAAAAAAAAGAATAATAAAGAATATTTTTTTTATAAAATGAAACGAACTAGGATAGACATATTTATTATTTAAAAGGAATTATAAAAATAATTCTTGCTAAAAGTTATTAAAATCGGAAAAATCCTAAGTTGAATTCTAGGTTGAAATTATTTTTAAAACCGATGTGCAAAATGTATGATATTTATTTTTAACGGTAAGGGTTGACTGGCAAAGAATGCCACATAGTATAAAGCCCGCTCTGCGTACCCTTAGTTCAAATATGTTACATTTAAGATTGTTAGTAAAAATAAACAAAATAAAAGTGAGAAACGAACTGATGGTACCTACCTGTAAGTGACTACTGCAGTATACTGCAGCCCGTGGACACCTGCAACCAACTTCAAGCAAAGAAGGCTGACCTCTGAGAACTGAGATAGAATGCATCACTGCCTTTAATTATTTTGTCTTAAAAGAAAGAATAGCTATGAAGTAGAAGAAATAGCCATGGGGCTGGCAAAACCAGTTCTAACACCACCTGAATTAAATTTTTATGCCTGCAATTTGGAAGAGATAGAAGTGCATTAGTGATTCACTGATTTTGACGTATAAACTTTTTTCTAACTTTGATTTGACTTTAAGACGATTCCCTGACCAAATAACCTTGAGCATGCAGTGCACTGCCGCCCGCACTCTGCGTTCAACCATTTATCATAGAATTCACACAATTTTTGGAATTAATTTTAATTAAAAAAGAAAAACGAACTTTAAAAATAAAATAAAACTTGAATAATATAGATTTTTAAATTATCTATCCATTAGTGTAATCCCCAAATGATTGGAGCGTTGCCTTTAGCAATAGATGCATGTAATCAATAATTTTAGTCATTTTTTAAAAGTAGATTTTAAATGTATTTATAACACATAAAACAAATTAGAACCTGGAATGAGTGATGATAGGATATCGAACATTAATAACGTGCTTTTAAATGTAGTTTATTTCTCATAACTAATGAGTTAATAGCCTCTAAATAACGAAGGAAAACGCATTATCGGAAGGTTTTGGTCGGGGTATCGCCTTAACAGGCCAAAGCCAAACTGTGTATGCGTGCTATAAGTACACCTCTGTGGTGATATAGGCAAAAGAAATAATTTTCCAAACAAAACATTTCATTCCTTACCAGATCATGTTGTCTTTACAATTTGGTAGGTTTAACTTCGTATTTTTTTATTTGGAACCGAATTAGAAACTTTATGACTAGCTCCTATGTTTGTTATGCTACATTGGTTCACACATATTGTTCATTGACAGGTAGTGGAAGTGTGGGCAGCGTGGGAGGAGTCAGCGGCGTAGGTGGCGCCCTCTATGGACAGAACGTGGTGATGGGATCATGGTGCGCGCCATACGACGCACTACAGCGTCCCCCTGCCTACGGTAAGCTTACAAAAACGTGAAAATAGTACGCAAAACGTAATACATATATCATATCCAAATATTTTATTAAATCTTACGATTGGTAGTAGTAACCTGCAATACTCTTTAATACAAATAAAACAATACCTACATAACTCCTTCTAACGTTCAGTATGAGTAGTCTGTAAACATAGTGTAATAGGTAATTCCTAAAAAAACTCGCGCACCAAATCGTTTTTAATTGCTTTTAATAACCCTAATACTAATATCCTACATAATATATAAATTCTAGTAATCATATTATTTAAAACATTATATAAAACACTTTAAATCATTGAAGCTGTATTTCGCGATACTTTTATAGTTTTTATTAATAAAAATATTAATAAAAGTTTGTTGTTAAATAATATATTTTATATTAACTTTGTTTTATAAAAGACGAATTTAATTAATTCAGACATTCGTATGAGATGTGAAAGACTAATGATTTCATATATTTACATCGGGACGTCAATCACCTCAGTCCCCTGTGACCATGGGTGCTGTAAAGCACCCGAAACGTCGGGAATCAATAAAAAATAAGTTAATAAAACGCGATAGAATCCGTAAAAGTAGTTTTACTCACTGTGAAGGGCTATTAAATAAAACTACATGATCAAAATATGGTAGGTATATTCACATGGTAAAACCATGATGCAGCTATGCTTGCTAGAGACTGAAGCCCAATCGGGTCGGCATGACCGGGATTGGACCACGCTCTTACAGAATATCAGCGTGAAACAAATTTTTCATAAATTTTGTATGGTGAGTGTAAAGAACCAGAGACCCTTTTTACTGGAAACGAAGCAATCCATCTTAGTCGTCTGGGGTGACACGTATCTAAATTTTTGGAACGAAGTTATTTATCAGTCGGTACGATTTTGACGGTTGGGGGCTAGGCGAGAAAAAGTGTAAGATTTTTCCGCCACTGCCCCTTCTGACGTAGTGTAGACGGTCTAGACGGCTATAAGGAAGCTAGATGGAATAATGTCCATCTCCCTCGCACTTTTTCTTATCTTGCCATAAAAGAAATATTATTTTATTTAAACGACGCTTCATTTTAATAGACTCTAGTAATTCATTTATTTTTCTTAATCAAGGATAGAATTAGATGTCTATAGGACACAGCATCCCGTTACCATCAGGTGGACTGTGGGCTCGTTTGTCAGCCTAAGGCCCGCCACATACATATGGAATTCCGTTTCGGTATTCTGTTTCGATATTCCGATTCGGAATTCCGAACGCAGGAAGTCCATATAAAATCTATGACCAGTCACACACATACGGTAGTTCTCCTTTGTCAGATTTACATTTGTCGTCGATTAAAAATCAAAATGCAGATTCGTTGTCACCCCTGAGGACTAAGATGGAATGCCTCGTTTCCAGTAAAAGGGGACTCCGGTTCTTTGCACTTACCACACGAAACACAGCAGCATTAAGCTGCTATTTCACGCTGGTATTCTGGGAGAGCGTGGTCCTAACCCTGTTGAGCCGATTCATTCGTGCTACAAACATAATATAGTTGCAGCGGAGCTCTAACATGAATGCAAAGTTCTAAGTATTGCAATAGCCTCCTGCCGTCTTAACTTTCGTCCACGTATTCTGTGTGGTCTCTACTTTTTGCGTCTTAGTTCCGGGTAGTCAGAACAGGGGGTGAAGATTTTAATTTAACTATTTAGACTACATTAGCATTGCGATATTTCTTATTGCACTCAAAAGGAGAAAAAAAAATCGCTCGCTGTAAATTTCAAAGTGCCCGGGCAACCCGAGCCTATTTACCACGCGTTCGACGGTGAAGGAAAAAATAGTGAGGAAACCTCCATGTCTGAAAAATTTAAAAAAAAATTCGAAGGCATGTGAAGCTCGGCGAAAATTTCAAAAACATGTGAAGCCCCAAGCGGCGCGACGCGGCAGACACTTCCTTGCTCACGTATATAGGCTGTAACTAACTAATAAAAAGTAAACGTCGCCTTCAAAGAACTAAAAGGAATAAAATAATTTCACACTCTGAAGTCTTACCTTTAACTCTTCTTTAAATTATGTCTTAGCCTAGATTCAAAATAGGATTTTTTTAGTTGTTTGATGTCGACTTTTACTTCTTATTTAAAGATTTTTTTAATCTATGTATTCAACGTGTATTTTATAAGTGTCTAAATTTTATAGTTTGACTTATCTTTATTATAAAATTACTTAAACGTTTCTAAGGTGCTGTTCACATTACACAAATGCATCGATTATTAAATTATTATCAAGTAGGCATGGATTGCATTCTTGATTATTGGCTGTTAATGATAAAAATAGCTTTACAACCGCAATTCAATGATAAATATACATCACATTTCCAGACAATCCACAAAATGTAACCCTTATCGTTATTATTTACATAAATGTACGAATATTTCCTTATTTTCGCTAGTGGTGGCTAATCGTAAGTTATTTATAATTAGTGTTAAAACGTTTCAATAAATGATAATATTTATATTATTTGAAAACCTTATACCATAACTTTATACTTCTATTTCTGTATCACTCCGTAGAAGTCCACAGTGGACATGGACTTCTACTTCTACCGTTGAAGAAATCGTCACGCTTGGTCAATGGACTGGCAGTCGCTAGCATTACTCTTTTTTTTTATAGGATAAGGGTGACAAACGAGCACACAGTCCACCTGATGGTAAGTGGTTGCTGCGGCCCATGGACATTTACATCTATCCTCTATTACAAATCAAAATGTAGATGCGTTGTCACCCGTGGGGACTAAGATGGAATGCCTCAGTTCCAGTAAAAAGGGCCTCCGGCCACCAGCACTCACCAAGCGAAACGCAGAGGTAAACCTATATACTTATATACTTACGCTGGTATTCTGTGAGGTCGTGGTACCACCCCGGTTCGAGCCGGCCCATCCGTGCGACAGCAAAAGCTGCCGCGTGGCTCTACCACTGTTTAACTCTCTAGCGTAAACGAGATGTACCTACACAAAGTTTGTAACAAAATAAATCAATTTGTATGTGCGTTATAAACTGACAAAAATATAAATTTAATAACGGCTGTATTTTGGTTCGATTATATTTGTTTTGAGTAGGGACTAAAATTTTCATTACTAACAATAAATCGATGCTTTAATCAATTGAATTTACTAATGATGACTCGTTATTGTTTAAAGGACATTATAGACATTTATTTAAGTAGAATAAATTTAGACATAGAATAAATGTTTCTCTATATATATAATACATTAACACCAACAACAAAATACTTGTAAATATTTAATCGCAAATAAAAAAAAAATTGATATCTCTTTTCCGAGATCTTTCTAGGGTTTCCCGTGGTTTCCTCTCAAGATATACTTATTTATGGAATGAATTGGTTGATGGATTCTTTTACACCGCCACGACCACACGGCAAACCCAAAAAATATTTATTTATTTAACAAGTACACTTACACAAGTACTCAAACTTAAGATAATAAATCACTACGCTTAGGCAAACCTATAAGGATCACATTTAATTGTACTTAACTTGCCACCTCCACATTATGCTATCCCATTACGGGGGAAATATCGCACTGTGTATATTTCGACGTGATCACGCGGAAACATTTTAGCGTATGGTATACACACGGGCCGATCCGACGCGGAGCGTAATCCAAGCTCGTGATAACGTTATCTGCAACCTAATGGGCGACAGTGCAGGAAAAATAGATATATTATAAACTAGATTAGACACGCTCTCATTGCTAATACCGTAATCGTTGCTATGTTGGCGGGAAAATATTATTGTGTTTGTTTTTTTTTTTCTTTGTAATTAATTAAAATTTCCCTTTAAATAATTTGTTTACGAACTTCTTCACAATATGTAAATGAGCATATTGCGAAGTTATTGGAAGATTTTGACGGCAGCTTGAGCTAGCAGACAATCGATGACGATGGCCTAGATTAATGATAAGTCATCGCGCGCTCTGACTAGATACCGCGCTCCCTGCAAGTAACAGCTCCGTGACTGCGGCATCTTAATATTGTAGTGTGTATAAGACAATTTTCATGATGCTAGTGTGCGTGAAAAATTGTATATGCCAGCAGCTTAACTATTACCAGATTAACGGGAAAATTTATTTTATACTATGGCTTAATAGTTAAGTTCATAGTTATGAATGTATTCCAGAAATACTTAAAAATGAATAGTTTATTAATAACGAATGTATCAATTTGTGTATATTGTGTATATTATGTATAGGTTTTTCTTCTGAATAAATGACATATATATGATAAGGCCTCCTTTTTATCAGTTTAATTTTTTTGTCTAACTAATATTCACAAATTATTTAAAAAAAATAGTTATATATATGGTGTAATCAAAATAAGGCTTTCTATTCTACGCGTCAATATGAACAACTTTTACTATAGATCTATCTTCCTAATCGCAAGAAAAATCAGGTCTTCCTTACATTTTGAGCAAGTTTGTACGAAATTTTGTATGGAATAACTTTGAGATATTTTAATAGGTTAAGTGTGACAAACGAGCACATAGTCCACCTGATGGTAAGTGGTTGCTGCGACCCATAGACATCTACATCTATCCTCTATTACAAATCAAAATGCAGATGCGTTGTCACCCGTGAGGACTATGATGGAATGCCTCATTTCCAGTAAAAAGGGCCTCCGGCCACCTGCACTCACCAAGCGAAACGCAGAGGTAAACCTCTACTTCACGCTGGTATTCTGTGAGGTCGTGGTACCACCCCGGTTCGAGCCGGTCCATCCGTGCGACAACAAAAGCCGCCACGTGGCTCTACCACTGTTGTTGTTTTAAGTACTCAAGCAAATACTGGATTTTTAGGAATGTTAGTGTGTATTGAAAGTCTCAAACAGATAACTAATCTTGTGATCTAGCGTTATCATGATGAAAGACCACTCCTATTCTGATTATCAATGCCAGCCGTTTTTTTTTTCTATTTCTTGCTTGTCTCATTATTTATTGGTAGTAGAGATCCGAATCGATGGTTTTATCCGGCGGTAAAAGCTCATGATAAACTTTCAATACCACCATACATACAGCATCATTTTATTGCGTGTTAATCCAGGTTTCGCTTTAGTCTGTAAACAAAACATATCAATACAGAAAAAATCACGTTTCTTGTATGGTCTTCATACAAGAAACGTGATTTTTTTGGGTCCTTTAATATTTTACTTGTTTTCTTTTTTATGTTATGTTGTTATAGCAGCAATATAAATACACATTCTGTGAAAATTCTACATATTACGGTTTATAAGATACAGACAGACAGACAAACGGAACGATAGTGGAGACTTGGGTCCCGTTGATACTCTTTGGGTACGGAACCCTAATAAATGGCAATTATGTCATTTGAGTAATTCTACAGAAATAAACATTAAATATTATAGAATTAGGTTATATTATAATAAGTTTAATATACTATATTATAAAATATAGTAACAATAAATTCACACATAAAAATCTCAGCCACGGGGAACTATTTTTGCATTCGCGGCAACACTGAATGGCGTCATTGTTATTTTGTGACTTATTTATGGCTCGTGTTATTTTATATTAAAATTTCGAAATTGTATGATACTTAATGATAGTATGTGATTCCAGTGTCTTTCTTATTTATGGGAATATTATTTTCACACAGTTTCACTTCGTAAACTGGTATTTTACTTCGGATTATGATCAAAATTTAATAAAACATTCGATACGTCTACCTCACACGTTGCCTACAACGCGACTGACTCGGGTACGCCGATTTTGGCGTAGTATTTGTTGCCGCATTTTACATGAGCGCCGGCGGTATCTAGTCAGAGCGCGCGATGACTTATCATTAATCTATGAACGATGGTATCTCAAGGCGCTTAAGCAAACACACTATCTTGAGGTTTTCATCACAATCAGAACTTTTATTTCATTGTTTCCGCTAATAGTTCATATCGCAAACATTTAATACACAAAATCGCACTTATACGTATCAAAATATATTTCAAACCACTGAATAAACAATAATATAGGAACAGACATCCGCCGGCGATCAAGTTCCCGCCAAAACTCCGGAAGACCGGATTTTTTTCTACTAGCATTACAATGTAATTTTTTTTAATTTATGTACCTCTATTTTATGCTGTCTGCATACTTCATCAAATTTCTCTTTGCTTGCCTGCCAGTAATACGATTGAAAATAATTTTAAAATTATAAAAGAGAGAACTTAAATTTATTATAATCTTAAAAATTCAGAGGCAAAAAAATCTTGGAGACAAAATAAAAAAATAAAATTTACATAATATTATATAAATCATTCATAGATAAACATGCAGACTCGAAACAATTATTTATAGGTGCATTACGATACCGAGCCGTCTAAATATATTATAAATTAGTTAAAACTGTAATTTAAACATCAGAAAAAACAAGGAGCAACAATGCGTCCGCTTATCTCGTTAGGCGTTATATATAAACAATGTACAAGTAATCGCATCGAGCTGTCGAGGAAATTATCGAGCAATTAATATCAGACTAAGCTACGATACATTGCGCACAATTACCACACAGATACATATTATAATTGTTACGTACAAATTAATGGATTTGGGTTAGCAAACAGCGATGGCGACCCGCTATCGTCCGGATAGGCGATAACGCTGCCGATTAGGACGCAAGTCGCTTGCATTTACAAGCTCCACGTATTGTCACCAACACTTGTTATTGTTTCCAAACTTCTAGGAAGCGATAAGCGATAGTGAACCTTGTAAGTAATTTTTGGGCAGCACTTCAAGTTACTTCGATTACGTAGAGCTCCTGTGTAGAAAAAATCGTACATCTTTACTCGTTATGCCGTGTAGCGGCGCCATAAGGGAATCCCTTGGATGTCGTAAGAGGTCACACAGGGAAAATGAAACAGGAGAAGGGCAGCAGCATTCAATTTAGGTTGACAGCCAACTATGGCAAATATTCCCCTATATATGGTGGAGACCTATGTTCAGCAGTAGTCTTCTGATAGGCTGTAATGACATGAAAAATTATTTAAGTACATCTTTGCAAGGTAGGGTTCGTGCCATAGAATCCGCCTGGGTCGATTACTCCTCTTGTAATTCTGTCGCCAGACACACTGCTGTGTTACGATAATGTAAGACATAGGTTGTGTATTAAGCAGCTAACTGATTTGTCTAATATAGGTACCATACACATATTTGTTGTAAATTAAACATTATCTGATGGCTGCGCATGTGAATTTCGTTAGAATAGAATAGAATATCGTTTATTTCTTAGTATATGATAATGTCTTACTACCATATCCGGTGTATAAATATTACAATTAGAATATCTAATATTTAACATTTTATAATACTTATTTAGACAAATTTATACATTTACACCATTACATACGAATTATTAATTGTAGAGATATATATATATATATATATATATTACTGCAATATTAGGAGCATTAGTTTATTTTATAAAATTGAAATGACAAACGAACTTACAGTATATAAAAATATTTATAGAATCAGGGTTACAAACGAGCACACAGTCTACGGGTAAACTCGGTCTACTTGATAGTAAATGACCACACAGCCTATGGACATCTACAACCAACATCAAACAAAGAAAGCTACAGATGCGTTGATGCAATCCCTCTCAGCCTGTAATTAGAGGGGCTCTCTACCCTTTAGCAGAATTTTGTCGAACCACATAGTAAATCCCTCATCTCATTACATACTTATGGGTTTTATTTTCATATTTTGACTAAGACAAATGCTACCAGTTGGCTTACTATGACTTAGGTATTATTATTACTTATTTTTTTAGTTTTCGAAATAACCGTCTCAAATAGGATCCTCTAACAAACGACGAAGCTGGGATTCGTGCAAGGTGTAAAATTTTCTAAAGATTGAAAGAACCACATGGGTATCATATCACAGCAAAAGTTTTCTTACAGATGATGATAATGATGAAGTTTGGTTGAACTTTCTTAATGCTTTTTCGGCTGACAAACGAGCTAACCATCCACCTGGTGGTATATGGCTACTGCAGCTAGCCATAAACCGCGATATATATATATATATATATATATATATATATATATATATATATATATATATATATATATATATCTGATAATATAATAAAATAAAATATATCACCTCTGAGAACAAATATGGAACGCTTCATAAGCTATAATTACACAATAGCTATCTCTATTCTACGAGAAGTAGACATCAAATATTTCTAGACTAATTTTAAGTGCACAAGTTGAGGTCATACCGGCTAACATTAGCGACAGAATAGACAAGCGACAGCTTTACCAATCTCGGTCCGCCGAGAGGTCGGCCTCGGCTGTGTGTGACGGACGTGGGCACACAGATGGCGTGCTGGAGGCGTATGAGGAGGGCCGCGAGTGCGTGAACTGCGGCGCGAACAACACGCCTCTGTGGCGACGCGATGCCACCGGCCACTACCTGTGCAACGCGTGCGGCCTCTACCACAAGATCAACGGAGTGAACCGGCCGCTCGTGAAGCCCAGCAAGCGGCTGGTAAGTCTCATACCACCATATAGTAACCCTCTCTCTGCGAACAGGTGCCGACGCTGAGCTCCTCACCCGCTTCTATAAGGACGGCTCCGTGCAGAGATGGATGAGTGTGGAAGGCATGGCCAGGGGCATGAAGAAGGTGAGTCGGTGGCGTGTAGACTAGTGCATGCATCCCCACCCCGCTTGACAACGCCCGCACCCCGCACGCGACTTTAACCTTTCTTGTTGATTTTTGCCGAGTAGGGAACTACACGCTACCGCTCCTCACTTCGATAGCGGCGTTGGGTGTCCCGATTGTCCGTGATACATTGTAATTCGAATTCTCGAACACCCTATCCTTTGCTTACCGTTGCTTTTAAATCGGGACATTCGGTGTCACTGTGCCTCGGTTCTATTAGACCGTATGAATGCTGTATCAGTGTGTTTGGTGCCGACGTAAGTTATCGTAGTGGAAGAGTTGTTCTTTGATGTTTTCCGCGAGTAATTGCCGCGAGGAGCGCGTTATAATGTCGGCGCGAGTGGGCGCTGGGGGCCGAGGCTAAGTCGCCAATGGGGCTCGACCCCGCCCGCTATTGGACAGTGGCGACACCGGTTTATCTTCCTTTTATCGGGTCGAGCACTTATGTGGGGACTAGAAACTAGTTAACATGGTGGCGGAGTCTACTCGCACGTGCCTTGATGTCGCGCCGATGTCTGTGAACACTGTCTTCCTGCACGTTAATATTACCTGTAGACACAGTGAAAGTACTTTATATTTGAGATCCAGTATCGCCTATATTATTGTACTTACAATATAAATTTTACAATGCATGTTACTAATGCTAGTGTTTCCAAAGGTGGTGGTACATTGAATATTTTAATTCAAATTGACAATATTAGATACTGTTTATCTTATTTTATTATCTAAGATGTATGTATGGATGTATGTAAAAAATATTTTTACTAATACACAACGCAACATGAGACACTGTTTATCAAACCTTTCATTGAAATTTGAAACTGCTTTAATTCTACTTTTTTTTATTTAATTATTTTAACTTATCGTAGATTACATTTTTAATTAAATTAAATTACAATTAATTTTTATTCAAAGTCATTTATTATTTTTACCACTGCTGGTTGGGAAAAAAACTTCTGTCCTGGGAAGAGTCAGCAAGAAACCCAGCGGGGCTTTTTGAATTGAATATTTTTGGTTAATTAAAATTGCATCCTCTATTTTTATGGAAGCATATCGTGATTGATAATTACCGATACAAGCAGCAATAATAAGTATCTCAAAATTATACAAACGGAATTCTGTTTTGCCTCCGCGGCTTGCAACCGGTTCCATCCGTACTCTAGACCCTTGCGGTACACCGCTCACAAATACACAAAAAAGTTTGTCAATATGTTCTTAAGTCCTTATCTGATGCATCGAGATTGTAATCATGTGAGAATGAGACACTAAACAGGTGCAAATGAGAAAATGTTACAAATTTAGTTCCATGCTAATTAGAGAGTAACAACTAACAAATGTAGCCTTTGAATCCGAAAGAAGTACCAAAGATTTCAAAGTTAAATATTTTCTTTGCCATAACACACCAAAAAAACCAAAGTAAATCTGGTAAAATAACATTTTAATGTACGTAAATCGTTTGAATACTATATTGATTTTAGTATTTATGAAATTTCTTTATGCTATAATCAAAATTTAAATGAGTTCCCTAAATAGTAACTATTCGTTTGTTTATTCCTCTTTTCACTTACAACGGGGCATTACTCGTATATCTCAGTGCTCTAAAGTGATAACGCATCTGCATCTAATCTTAAGTATAGATGTACGAGTATGTAGGTGTTTATGAACCACAGTATTCACATATCATAAGATGTACAGCGGATTCATTCGTCACCTTTACTTCTTTAACTTCCAATATTCGAAAGATGTCGTCGAGGATGGAATCGGCTAAAAATATCATCATCTATGTGCATGTCTGGTTATCATAAACTCAAAGTAATATGTAATAGTGTTTTGTTTTCAAACTTAAACAGATGTTTTCCAACGAAGTATTTTTTGTAATTATTCGCTGTTGACGGGAGAGCCTAACCCTAACCTAACTATGGAGTTAGGTCTCTGGACTCATGGTACAGTTGTAAACTTTCTAGAGATCAAACAGTTGGTGTAGTTACTGCTGCTAACACTGACCCTGAACTCGACGACATGTGCCATCCACTCTTGGTGCTAACACGGTCACACGTTCCCAATTCTGCCGTCTCTGTATATTTTACACTAAACTCACCTTTAAGCTACTGGATTAATACAATTAGTTACCATTCACCAGCAGGAACTACCCCAAAGTCAATTATCAAAAGTTCAGTGATTGTTGCTTTTTTTCTTTACTTTGTCACAAATAGATTTTTATTTACATAAACATAATATTACCTAAAAAGACAAAGAGTGCCCAAACATTCCATATTTATCTTACACTAGCGCTTCGCCCCGACTTAGCACGAGTGATTTCTGGATCTCGTCAACAGCGCCACCTATCGGGTCCAATATTATTATATATATTTAAGATCACATTAGTAAGATTGAAGTGAGTGTTTAATCTAGCCTCGCAGAATCCTGTTAAGCATGTGCAGGTGTAATGGAACATACGTGTGCAGTATTTAACGTGTATCGGTGTACAGTCGGCAGCGAGGAGACACGGTCAATGCTGCACCAACTGCGGTTCTCGCAACACGACGCTGTGGCGCCGAAACAACGACGGCGAGCCCGTTTGTAACGCCTGCGGACTGTACTACAAGCTCCATGGCATCAACAGGTAATTAGATTATTTTTTTAAACGTTACAACCGCGCTAGGATCCTAAACAATTCTGCCTCGTTAGGCTGGAGGTACCGGGTTGGACTGTAATCAGGTATTGGTTGTATCTGTCAAGAAAACCTCAGTAGCAGACCGGAGTCGGGAAAATGGCGGTGTATCACCCCCGTACCACGAAATGTAAAAACCGTTGGTCTTGCGCCTGATCTCTCTCCGGTCGTGTCGGATCACCTCCTCAACGTACTATGAGAGTGAGGGAATAGAGAGTGCACTTGTATTTGCGCATATAACCTAGCATATAATCCTGTCCTTCGCATATGACTAGACTCCGTTGAGACTGGCCGCCGTGACCGGAATTCGGTCAGAAGGATCAGTATCAATTTCCCTCTATCGCCTCTTACAACACCCTCGGGGCAGGTTACGGTTAACAGTAGATATTGCGAATTCCAGCTTAATAACTTTAAGACGCTAGAGCCACGCTGAAGCTATATTATGGTTGTAGCACGAATGGGTCGGCTCGACCGGGGCCACCACCGGGAACCACGCTCTCACAGAATACCAACGTAAAATAGAAGCTTGATGCCGCTGTCTTTCATATTTAAGTGTAGAGAATCGGATACCCTTTTTACTGATAATGAAGTGGTTTATTATATGCGTTGGTGTCTATGGACCACCACATTCTCTTACTATCAGATAGACTGTATGCTCGTTGGTTCTTTTTAAAAGATACAACCATAGACAATTGTTTAGATAATACTATTTTATTCTACTTTCAGAACTAAATATTATGTTTAATAATAAACGACCACTTCGTTAGTATGGTATTCGTAAACGCGGTTGCTCTGTCTCTCAGAGTTGGGTTGGTCTTGGGTTCGGATCCCAGGTCAGGCCAAAATCAGTTATTGAGTTTTTCTGTGGAGAAATTCTCAGAAGCAGCAGCGGAGTCAGGGAGTTCGCGGTGTTTCACCCCCGTGGGTAGGACGTAAAGACATAATGTGTCCTGCGCCTGATCTCTCTCCGGTCGTGTCGGATTACCGTCACGTCGAACTATAAAAGTTGAGGGAGTAGAAAATGCAACTGTGCATACATTCATTACCCTTATATACACTTGGAAACTATAATCTTTTGAGTTGAGACTGGCCGCCGCGACCGAAATTCGGTGTGTAGGACATTATTATTATTATTATCATTGATTTGAATAAATTACTTTAATACATCACTAGATTGCCTAAAGAATTTATAAAATGTATTTATACAGCATTGCTTTAATAATTTCTCTAAACGGTATTTTTATCGCTTACAGACCGCTGGCAATGAGGAAGGACGGCATACAGACTAGAAAGAGAAAGCCGAAAAAGTCAGCAAACGGTACGAAGCCTCCGCAAGAAACGGTCAAAAAAGATGACCACAGCTCACCAGGAATTGATGGTAAGAAAACTAAAAACTTCTAGAACATCCAATGGCACATTCGCAATCAGTAAAATTAAAGTAGGATTTTTACAGTGGTAAATAAAATAATGACTTTCAATAAGTATTATGTAATAATCCATATTGAATAAAAATCATTCTATTCTATTCTATTCTATTATTACACGTGGTTATGTCAATCTATGTTATTGGTTGTAGCACGAACGGGTCGGCTTGACCGCTTTGTTTTTATTCTATAAAAAAAAAAACGAAAACAAAGCGAGTTCAAAGAGTCATTATAATTGAGAAAGTGCGGTTAAAATAAAAGTTTATCGGTTTCTAGATGATGTAAATACACAAAATAATGCCTCAGTGGCTATCTTTTTAATTTCTAATCAATTAATTTTAAATATAACTAGTTCTTTAGAAATAAACGTTAACTTTTATTTCTAAAGAACTAGTTTAACATCATTGCTATATGGCACCGCCCTGGTTTCGGAAAAAGTCGTGGATGCCTTCAATAAATTAAGCATGTTGTATGTTACTTTGTTATTACACGGCACGAGAGGCTGACGGGGTTTAGTAGAGACGACTACAGGAATAATTTCGATCGGCAGACCATCCCATATGTCGGTCACCTCGTGAGGTAGGTCCAGATATTTTGTTGTGTGTGGACTTTATATTATTATTATGTTCCAGAGAGCAAAGTGAACGCGACGGAGGTGTCGATGGCGGGGGGGGCGCGGGGGCGCGAGGCGGCGGGCGCGGGCGCACACACACAGGCGCAGGCGCAGGCGCACGCGCACGCGGCGGCACACACACACGCGCAGGCGCAGGCGCAGGCGCACGCACACACGCAGGCGGCCGGGCAGCAGTACGCGCTGGGCGCGGCGCCCGCCTTCCTGTCGAGCCCGGCGCTCTTCAACATCAAGAGCGAGCCCAGCGCGCCCTACGACGCCTACGCGCACGCCGCGCCCTACCCGCAGCACCACTACCTGCACGCGCTGCAGGTACGCCGCAAACTCACTCATCACCACCAACACTCACGCCGCCCGTCCAGAGCAGGCACATACATCCATGTACCTACGCATACATACTCGTCGGTTAAGTGTACTCTTAATCTGACCCATCTTTAATATATCGCCAACTTGATCGATAAACTTTCGTCTAAGGCGTCCATTCCCGACTCTGCCGTACTTTCTAAATCATTTTAAGCCGTTGGTCCTGCACCTAATCTCTTTCCGGTCGTGTTGGATTACCCTCCCATCGGACTATTAGAATTTTCTTCCATCCATCCATCCCTCCCTTAGAAAGCGAGTTAACAATCACAGTTGCCCATCTCCTGATTGTTGACGAGTTCAGAGTGACAAGTTGACAATATACGTTCTGATGAAGTCTAAAACAAGGCAATTTAGAATCTTTGAAAACACTTTTGGCATATCATCATTTTTTCACGTGGTTGAGCCATGCTGCGACTACATTAGTAGTATAGTTGTAGCACGAATGGGTCGGGAGTAAAAACGGTCTCCGGTTCTCTACACTCACCATACGAAACATAGCAACAGTGGTCCTACCCCGGTCGAGCCGACCCATTCGTGCTACAACCGTTATATACCTAGCTGCAGCGTGACTCCACCACGTATTACGGAATAGAGTGAGGATGTTCCATTCCTCTTCCTCTAAAATAGATTTTAGATTGTAGATTAAATATCATGGAGGTTACTTACAATTATTTGTACTTAGGCTGTATTTTACTTGCAAACATTTCTTTAGGTCATTTGAAGATAAAATTGGATACCTCGCAGCTAAAACCACTATCTGTTATTGTGCAGAATAGAACAATAAGCAGTTATGAAAAATTTAAATCAGATCATCATCACTTAACATCCTTAGTCATTCATCAACATCACCTACATATCGCACGTCCGCTCAAATATCGTCATAAATCCGAAATACAAATTGTCGAGAAAAATGCATTTAAAAATTCATCATCATCATCATTACAGCCCTTCACAAGTCCACTGCTGAACATAGGCCTCCCCCAAAGAATGCCACAAAACACGGTCCTGAGCCACCTGCATCCATCGACTTCCTGCATGTCTTACCAGGTCGTCACTCCATCTCGTGGGGAGACGCCCTACACTTCGCCTACCGGTACGAGGCTGCCACTCGAGAACCTTTCTTCCCCATCGGTTGTCGGTTCTTCGAGCTATATGGCCGGCCCACTGCCACTTCAGCTTACTAATCCGTTGGGCTATGTCGGTCACTCTGGTTCTACTGCGGATATCCTCATTCCTAAGTTTATCACGCAGAGAAACTCCGAGCATAGCCCTCTCCATAGCTCGCTGAGCGACCTTGAGCTTCCTCATACGGCCAGCAGTGAAGGACCACGTCTCAGTTCCGTAAGTCATCACTGGCAACACGCACTGGTTGTACAATTTTGTTTTAAGGTTTTGAGGTATGTCTGACGAGAAGATGTGTCGTAGCTTCCCGAACGCTGCCCAGCCGAGTTGAATCCGTCGATTGACCTCTCGGTCGAAGTTGGACTTACCCAGTCGGACTATTTGTCCCAGGTAAACATACTCGTCAACAACTTCGAGCTTAGTGTTCCCAACAACTACCGGCATAGGTGTGACATGGACATTAAACATGATCTTAGTTTTGTCCATGTTCATCTTAAGACCTATCCGTTGGGAAACACTATTGAGGTCATTGAGCATAGTGCTTAGGTCCTCCAGCGATTCTGCCATAAGGACTATATCGTCGGCAAATCGAAGGTGAGTGATGTACTCGCCATTGATGTTGATACCGTATCCTTTCCAGTCCAGAAACTTGAAAACGTCTTCCAATGCAGCGGTGAAGAGTTTCGGGGATATGACGTCACCCTGTCTTACACCTCTCTGCAATTGGATAGGTTTCGTACTCTGGTTCTGTACTCGGATAGCCATCGTAGCCCTACTGTACAAGCACTTCAACACTTCGATATACCGACAGTCAACTTGGCACCGCTGAAGGGACTGCAGCACCGCCCAAATTTCGACGGAATCAAAGGCTTTCTCATAGTCCACATACGCCAGACATAGTGGCAAATTGTACTCTTCGGACTTCTGTACAACTTGCCGAAGGGTATGTATGTGGTCTATGGTGCTAAAGCCCTTTCGGAAACCGGCTTGTTCGGGAGGCTGGAAGTCGTCAAGTCTGCGCGCGAGACGATTCGTAATGACTCTCGAAAACAGCACGTAGACGCGGCTCAGAAGGGAAATCGGTCTGTAGTTCTTCAAGAGAGCGTTGTCACCTTTCTTGAAGAACAAGACCACCGCACTTCTGCTCCACGCCTCCGGTGTAATGCCACCATGGAGGACGGAATTAAAGAGCTTCTGAAGGATTTCAAGTACCGGTCTTCCACCCGCTTTCAGAAGCTCCGCTGTAATTCCATCCTCGCCTGGGGCTTTACCGTTTTTAAGGTGCTGGAGAGCCATCCTAATCTCACTCAGACTGACATCCGGGATATCTTCGGAATAGTGTCGGATGAGACTCTATTCCGAAGATTTTAAAAATTTTAAAATCTTCGGAATAGAGTCAGAAGAGTCAGTCAAAAGAGAATTTAAAAATTACTCTAACTTAATTTTTCACTTCTTGGGGCATAACTCAAAAACTAAGAAAATTATCACTATACTATTTTTAATAAATTATAATGGTTTTAAATGCTCCACAAAATGGTATATTTGCTATCCTCAAAAAAATAAAAAAAAAATAATAAAAAGTTTGGAGTTGTGACACTATATAGATAAAAAAAAAAACGAAAAATTCACAAAATATTATTTAATGAACGACATTTTAACGAACGAAAAATATTTTCTACTTAATAATTATAATAGGAACATAATACTAATTAAACTTATTTATATGTAATAAGTAACAAAATTAACATATTTAGTCATATAACTTAACCCTTTTCATCAAAATAGTAACAAAATCAACAGAAATAACCGTAAGGAGAACAATAATATTTAACAGTACAAAATTTAACTGAATTAATATGGTTAGATAGGGAAACATCTTCATAAATGAACATACTCGTAGGTAATCAAAACCAACTCATAAATTGTTATAAAAGTCACAATAAAAACTTGGAATATGATTATTTTGTAAAAAAAGTTAATAAATCAGTTTTTTTATTATTTTTAATGTCTATTTTTGTAGTATAGGCTTGATTTGTATCAGGAATAGTTATTTTTTCATTTCGGGAGAGTAAATTACCTTCAGACCATTCGGTATCTGTGTAAGAAGTTTTGTATTTTAAAATATTTGGCCTATCTTTGGCAATAATCATCTTATTTACAGTCCTAATACTAGTCATTAAACTTTTCAAAGAAATAAAATCTCTGTGTGACAACTGTGTGACAACTCTCAGTGGCTCCCCAGATTTTTTAGCCTCTTTAATTATCTGCACATATTGACTTGGAACGTAAATTGGACCCGACTTCAATGAACGTTTTATTTGTTTTTCAATAACTGAATGCACACAATCTCCTTCATTTTGTGTGTGTCCTGCTACTAAAAATTTATGACTAATTGAATTAAGTTTTCTATACTTCATTACTGCATACATGTACAATCCCACAATGTACTTATTTTTATTCTGCCCGCAGCAGTTGTCCGAATAGAAAACTATATCAATAGGCCCGTTATCCGTATGACAGTGCAATTCTTTTTCGATAAATTTAAGCAAGCAACTACCGGTCTCATCCGCACCACGATTGCCTTCACCCTCGTGCCAAAAATAGCTATCCGTAATACTATGGATTACAATAGGGCCACTATCTTTACTGTTTGTCAATTGATTACTTTTTCCTCCTTTTTCTTCTGGTTTCAATTTGCTTATTGTGAAATTAAAATTATTTAGTTTTCTCTTGTAGTAAAACATCACCACGTGGTACCTGTAAAACAGCCTGTAAATCGTATACTGCTACAATAAAGTTTTTGTTAATCTTAAGAGCTTCTTTGTCTTTCCTTTTTTCATCCCTAGATAAGTTCTTTTCTACTATGTGTTCGTAATATTTTTTCTTAAGTTTAAGTTTATCTTCAAGATTTGAATTTTCATAAGCTACACATAATTCACATCTGTCTTTTTTTGGCACGAAGAAACCTAAATTAAATTCAGCATTAAATATGCGACTATACATAACATAATTCCCATAACTTCGACGATCTTGTTTACACTGGTTCATGTAATCCCTATGTAAGTCTGCAATGGTCTTCCCTCCATCAATGTACTCTCGTGTAGTTTGTGCCTGTAAATAATGTCTTTCAATCTTTGGTATCCGTTTTATATGATCCCTGATTTCATTTTTAATAGTTTTGTCTACAGTATAATGTTTATTATGTTTTCCTCTCTGATCGTCTTTTAGAAAACCACCAGTTGATTTCTCTATAACAGTTCTGATCGTTCTATCATTAATGCCAAAAGTATTTTTAAACATAGTTTAGCAGATCTTTTTCAATGAACCTTCAACCACAAAGTAGAAAGCATAATTATTTTTTCGAGGTTTTTGTGCTTTGGTATAACGATACTTAACTTCTATTGGTCTTAAATGTTTGTGTATAAATTGTCTCTGTTTCTCTAAATTTTGCAAAGCCCAATAAGAATTACACAGTTGTAGCCTTACTTCGTCGGTAAGAAAAGAACTGCATTACAGTCTACAACGTTCTCCACAACCCTCCCTCATATTTTTTTTAGAATATATCGTCCAGATTTTGTTTGATAATGCAATCCCGAGTTTCGTAGCGTTTTAGTCACATTTTGCTACCATTGTTCTTCAGCACGCCGTTTCTTACGTGTAGGCGTTGATTCTTGTGTTATATCTATATTAGGTTCTTGTGAGGTTAATGGACGGTCGCTATTGTTTTCACTTGATTTTGCATTAGGTGGCATAGGTGATAAGTTGGTTGAGAATGAACTTGAGCTGGACGATGAAGAACTTGAGTTAGTTGATGAAGAACTCGAAGTACTAGTCGATGATGATGATCGACTACGAGGAACGACGTTATTTTTCTTACTCTTTCTGCGAGTTGTTTTGTAATTTGGATCTTTAACAGAATCATCTGTTTCTTCACCCTCAGTTAAATATTGCATATTATGTTCTACGTTTTCTTTATTACACTGTTCAGGCAAATCATTTATATTTGTGGAAGTTAAATTCAAAATATTTTCCGTGTTTAAGCTATCTTTCAGTTGTTCTGAATTAATTATTTTTACGAAAATCGATTCATCTGCTTCCTGACTATGCTGTTCGTTTACCTTCAAGCAAAGAGCCAATAATTTACTTGATCTTGTAATTTACTCGTTCGGCTGGCGCGGAACTGGCCATCACAGGGAGGTGTTTAAGAGCCAATTCGGTTAGTTTAGGGAAAGTTACTTCAGAGCTTCTCCATATATTGAGGGCATCTGCCTTGAGATTTGATAGTGGTGCCGCAATATATAGATCCAATTCAGTATTTTTGTCTATTGACCTGTTAGCCGCTATCATTTTTTCATTTAAAAATACTTCTGCCAGTCACTTTTAGGCGTTTTACAAGACATTTTTATTGTTATATATAATTGTTTACACTAACTAAAGAAAGAAAACCACACTTTTGCTCCTAGCGGAGGAAAAAAACTGTTGAAAACATACGAAAGGCGAAACTGTTTTACATACATAGAGATACATAAAGGTAGCGCCGTCTTTTATCGACTTGTTCATGTTAGTGAACTTACTTCGCATTTTTTCATCTGTCGCACAGATGACGCTGTTCTTTTGATTGACTTATTCATGTTTCTTGCTGGTTCTTCCCAGAACAGAGGGTTTTTGTTCGAACCAGTGGTAAAGTAAAAAATGACTTTCAATAAGAATTGCACATGTAAGGTATATTGATTAAAAAATAATTCTATTCTATTCTGTTATTGAACTTACTTCACGTTTTTACATCCATCGCACACATGACTCTGATTACAAAAAATTCGTAATTTATATAATCGATTTTTTAAAAATCGATTTTTATTATAAAAAAATCGACTTTGAAAAATCAATTATAAGAAAAAAATAATCGATTACTATGAAAATCGATTATTTTATCACATCCCTAACCCGAGCCAGTCGCGTTGCAGACAACGTGTGAGGTGAACGTACCGAATGTTTTATTAAATTTTGTAAAATACCAGTTTACGTATTGAAACTGTGTAAAAATAATACTACAAGAAATAAGAAAGACACTGGAATCACATACTATCATTAAGTATCATACAATTTTGAAATTTTAACATTAAATAACACGAGCCATAAATAAGTCACAAAATATCAATGACGCTATTCAGTGTTGCCGCGAATGCAAAAATAAAGTTCCCCGTGGCAGGGATTTTTATATGTGAATTTATTGTTACTATATTTTATAATATAATAATATATTAAACTTATTATAATATAACCTAATTCTATATTATTTAATGTTTATTTCTGTAGTATTGTTAAAATGACATAATTGCCATTTATTAGGGTTCCGTACCCAAAGAGTATCAACGAGACCCAAGTCTCCGCTATCGTTCCGTCTGTCTGTCAGTAGGCTGTATCTTATAAACCGTAGTATGTAGTATTTTCACAGAATGTGTATTTATATTGCTGCTATAACAACATAAAATAAAAAAGAAAACAAGTAAAATATTAAAGGACCCAAAAAAATCACGTTTCTTGTATGAAGAACATCCAAGAAACGTGATATTTTTTCTGTATTGATATGTGTTTTGCTTACAGACTAAAGCGAAACCTGGATTAACAGGCAATAAAATTATGCTGTGTGTATGGTGGTATTAAAAGTTTATCATGAGCTTTTACCGCCGGATAAAACTGATAAAAAGGAGGCCTTATCATTTGTGTCATTTATTCAGAAGAAAAACCTATATATAATATACACAAATATATTGATACATTCGTTATTAATAAACTATTCATTTTTAAGTATTTCTGGAATACATTCATAACTATGAACTTAACTACTAAGCCATAGCATAAAATAAAATTTCCCTTTAATCGGGTAATAGTTAAGCTGCTGGCATATACAATTTTTCACGCACACTAGCATCATGCAAATTGTCTTATACACACTACAATATTAAGATGCCGCAGTCACGGAGCTGTTACTTGCAGGGAGCGTGGTATCTAGTCAGAGCGCGCGATGACTTATCATTAATCTATGGTCCAGCCGTTTCGTAGATTAGCCACAAACAGACAGACAGACAGAGAAACAGACAAAAACTTTAAAAATTGTATTTTTGTTATTAGTACCGTATATACTTTCATATGCATTTATTAAAAAGCTGTAAATTCGACATAGGGATGATCGATGATCGATGATCATCGATGTTCGATGATCATCGATGTCAAAAGTGAAAACATCGATGTTTTAACATCGATGTTGCCACATGTCCAACATCGAAACATCGATGTCAATAAACCCATAATCGATTATTGGGTACTTGCGAACACTGCGAACCCGCGAAATCAATATCAACTAAATTTTGCATCTCTTCTAAAATATTTAAAATACTAGCTGTGCCCGCGGCGTAGCTCGCGAATATAGGTTTTACTTAAAGAATTTGACGTTTAGGGTAAGAGAATATTAACCGATTTATATCATTACTCTATGAATAAGTGGTAACAAAATAAATCGATATTCTCAAAGTTCTAAGTCGTTTATGATAGAGCTTCTGTGTAAACGACGATAGAAGTAGACTTAGCCGGGGCGTACAGAAAAAGGTTACGGGGACTACTAACGCGAGAAAAAGCAATATAGAGCTGGCCATGTGCAAAACAATCAGTACTGACGCGTAAAGTTTGACCTTGCGCTTTATTTACGATCGTCGCATAACACACGCTGAGTGGGAAACACACTTAAAATAGCGATGTTAGATGATCATCGATGTTAAAAATTAAAACTTCGATGTTTTAACATCGATGTTGACATATATCAAACATCGAAACATCGACGTCAATGAACCCATAATCGATAATTGGGAACTTGCAAACAATGCGAACTCGCGAAATCAATATCAACTAAATCTTGCATCTGCTCTGAAGATTAAAAATTTTGAATAATTCAGAATTTCTGAACGCATCGTTAATCTAAAAAAATGTCAGTATGGTGAGTCAAACTTAATTGTCAAGTGTCTCCTGTAATGGCACAATGGTCACTGATTCGCTTTATTTTATAGTGTCGATGTCGGTTGTCGCATAATAACTATTCTACGTAAATTGATATTCAAGTTAATTGTTACTTTTTCCTTGCTGTGTATACCCACATAATTTTAAAACAATGTGTAACTATCTACACATATACAAAAACCATCGATAATGGTCAACATCGATGTTTTGAGTGGCCTAAACATCGAACATCGATGTTGAGCTAGCGATGCCAACATCGATGTTATTATCCCTATCTTAAAACTGAAGCCTGAGCCGTGGTAGCTCAGATGGTTAGCGCTCGCTGTAAGCTTCACAGTACTCGAGCAACCCGGGTTCGATCCCCGCCGGCACCAATGAAATTGTTAATTGCAATTTTAAGTGCTGATTTACCACGTGCTCGGCGGTGAAGGAAAAAATCGTGAGGAAACCTGCATGTTTGAGAAATAAAAAATAATATTTCGATGACATGTGAAGTTCGCCAACACGTATTGGGGCAGCGCGGTGGACATTTCCTTGCCCTAAAACCCTCTCAGAAATGAGAGGAGGCCTGTACCCAGCAGTGGGACGTAAATAGGCTGCAACTTTACTTTACTTAAAACTGAAAAAAAAGTTATTTGGTATTAGAGTGATTCTGGCTATAAAACAATATCACCATCACGACATTTATTGCAATTTTGCTACTTTTAGTTTTGGTCGAGTTTTGTTGTTGAATAATTAAATATTTCAATACCTCTGTATATATATCTTACAGGCTTGCAGCTTCGTCAGGCTCATGGACATAAATTATTACAGTGAGTCTCAATACGATTCACCTGCGAAAAATCTTAACACCGCAATTCAGAAAAGGTTGTAATTTGTACAACGCCATCTATTACGTTCTTTGTGAGAAAACATCCTTTTTTAATTTAAGGAAAACATATTTTTACTGTGTTTTAAGTACTATAATAGAACGATACGAAATATATTATAATAGAACGTTTTTTTTACACACGAATCTTTTTATTACTATTTTTGGAATTTTGTGGCGCCATTAAACAAATTCGAACCTACATTTCAAAATAATAATCATGACTTTCGATAGAATTAACCAATTTCAATAAAACAAAGATTAAATGAACTTGATAATACGCTTTATGATTTTCTTAAGGATTTCATTGAAAAAAAAAGATGTTTACTCAAAACGTCATGCGTCCATAAACAAACAGACAGACCGTCAGATAGTTCAATTCTAAAAATTATAAAAATGTAGGTACTTATTTAATGATTTACAGTCCCAATAATGATTTTAGTCGCAAATTAATATACTATACAATATTCAGAAACAGACATAACATGTTATTACCATTTTTATTATATGTATAGACTTAAGAGAGATGGCGCTGTTAACATCAATTCTAAAAATAAGAGATTAATTCACACGATTGATACAATAAAAAACATAAAAGAACTTATAAATCAGTGCCTGCATAGTAAGCAAAAAAGAAAGTTTGATCCTCGCCGAAAAATGAAATTGTTAATAGCTCTTAAAATTTGATTTACCACATAGAGTACTCGGCGGTAAAAAAATTAAAAATAAATGAGATTGTCAACACGCAGTAGGGCAGCGTGTCATTAATATAAAGGTTAGAAGCAAATATGAAACTCAACTACAGGAATAAATTTTAACCTGCCTTTTTGTATCACATTTATGCCACACCACCATCTATCGAAGAAATGGGTTAACTATTGTGCTTCAGATTTAGTTAATAAGGTTAATATATTTTTGTATAATATATTTAATAAGTTCTTTAATACTTTTGTTTACTGCGTTTTAGATATACATAATTATATCATTATTTTACATAATTTAACTATGATTTATGATATGATATTAGTTTAAAATGCACTTGATGACTCAAACAAAGCCACCGTTGAGCAAATTCGTACCTATACTTCCCTACCCATACTTCAGAATATTTATCATAACTTTTGATGGAATGAACTGATTTTAATGAAATAAAGACTAAATGTAACCCGAAGATACACTTTATAATTTCCTTAACAATTCTTATGATATAAATTAGTACTTTATACGTGATACGTTAACAAACAAACAGACAGACAGACAGACAGACAGACAGACAGAAAATTCTAAAAATGGTAGAAATGTATTTAATTACTTATTTTTAGTACCCCTCAATCACTTTTATTACAAAAATATAAAATGTACAGACATCTGCTATTTACAGTTTTATTATATGTATAGATTTGAATAATTCAGAAGGCTTGAACGCATCGATAACCTAAAAATATATCATTATGGTGTATCAAATTTAACTGTCAAGTGTCAACTGTAATGTCGCAGTTGTCTTTGGTATTGGTGTTGTTGTTGGTTGTATGTTTCTTTGTCGGTTTTTTTAAAAAAAAATCCGATGATTGGTCTTAAATACGATCTAATGGACGTTTAGAACAATGTCATTGGTTCTACCTATATAAAACTAAAAAAAAAACTTGCGGGAATATATTTGACAACAATCGCTACATCAACACCATCTGAGCGGTTATCTACCGACTTCAAAAAGGAGGAGGTACTCAATTCAACTGTATGTTCTTTTTTTAATGTGTTACCTCATAACTTTTTTTCTGGGTGAACCGATTTCGATGATTCTTTTTTTTATTTGTTTTATTTTGCTTCGTCATGTGGACCCATATAAGTCTGACCAATAGTTTTTGAGTTATCCTTAATAATTTATATTGAAGTCAGTTAAACAAAATTTTTATTTTTAAATTATTTTCAATGGCTGGCTCACCTATTTATCAATAGAGAAACAGATTGAAAGGTACTTCTTTGTCAAAATTACTATTTCTTCAATCAATCTGCAAATTATTGGACTATATAACAAATGAACTAGATATTTGTGAACTCTTCCATTTTTTTTTAATTACTGTTTTACACTAAATTGCTCTTTAATTTCTTATATTTCATTAGTTATAAACCATAAACAACATGACAATTTTTTTAGTCATCTAATTCTAACCTAAATAATAAATACATATGCAAAAACCATCAATAATGGCCAACATCGATGTTTAGAGTAGGATATAGCGATGAGCGTTGAATCAACGAACTAGTTGAATCAACCGTTGATCTCGTGTCAACGTATTAACGTTAACCGTTTATGAACTAGTTGAATTCGTCAACGACGTTTATGAATTTAACTCGTGCGTCTCGTTAACGCAACGTACTGAGCAAATTATAAATTTACGTTGAAAATACCGTCATAGATTGCGAGTGATGGTCATGTCATACAATTTGAATTCTAAGGAACCTTCAAAAGAGTTTACTTTCGAAATATTTATTTTAAGAATAGTACTTATGACGATATTGTTGGAATGGCGCGCCCCGCTCGTGCCATCCGAGAGAAATAGGTTAATTCTAGTTTGTTTGTTTACCTTTACGAACGATATGAATTTTGCTTTCTTTAATTTTTGATTGACAGTTTGTGACAATTTGCGCGTGATGTTTAGAGTTTAGACTTTTTAGTTAATGTTTATAGTAACAGTGTAAATTTGTTTGTGTTAATATAATATAACAGACGGCTCCATGGCGCAGTGGCTTAGCAATCAGTTGTTGCGCTGGGGGCTGCCGGTTCGAATCCCGCACGGAACAATTATTTGTAAGGCCTACAATTGTGCAATTTATGTTTGTAAACTGCCTCCACGACACAGGAGAAAATCCTAGTGTGGGGGTAACGTTTTTTAAAAACAGAAATAAATGTTTTTTTAATAAAATAGGACTACTCAAGGTACAAAATTGAAAATGTCGGGACGTACTGGCGTAACAGTGAATTGTGACTGCATTTCGAAAAAGAAAACAAAAAAATCTTAAAAAAAAAGACTATAAAAAAACATTGTAAATAATTGATTTGCGCAAATAGAATCAGATGATCTTTTAAATACGCCTGAGTAGAATATGGTTTATTTATAGCTAATTGTATTCAATCAGTCCTAAGCCTAAAGAAAAAGTATAAAGGGAAGGTTATCTAGGTAGAACCATTAATCAAACGTTTTCCAATACATACATTGAATCAAATTGTTTTTAAAAGCGTAGCGTTGAATTAAAACCGTCCAACTAATTAACGGTTTATGTTGCAAGTTGACATTAGTAGTACGTTAACTCATTGACGAATTCAACTAGTTGATTAACTAGTTGACAAACGTGAATCAACGTTAACGGAAAAACCGTCAACGACACATCGCTGGTAGGATAAACATCGAAAATCGATGTTGAGTTATCGATGTCAATGTCATCATCATTTTTTCTACAACATCGACCATCCCTAATATGACGTTGTTACAACAGACAGCAGACACTTCAATTTTATTTAATTGTATTTCATATAGATTAATAATCGACCATCCTTTTATATAGATTAATAATTATGTATATTAATTTTATATAGATTAATAATTCGATATAAGCAGGATCAGTAATTTCACTGCACTGCTTTTCAAAAAACAAATAGTCCAACTACGCACTGGAGCAGCGTGGTATGGTAAACATTAAATTTTCTTACTTACCATAACAAGGGCGAACACTCAACACCGCGATGTAATTTCGTTTAGCGACATCTAGCGACAAATCATGTAGTTAATTGTGTTTAAGACTCGTATGTGACTATTGAAATACTTTTAAACTGAGTGGTACACACTTGTTACGCATACATTTAACTCATCTTCAATATACCGCCATTTGTTAACAATACTTTTGCTTAGGGTGTCTCTTGCCGCCTCTGCCACTTAATCTAATGAAATTATTTTTTTTGGTATTTCATGTCATGTCAGGCAGAAACCCTAGCATTCACATAATTATAATTAAATTTTATGAGATATATCGAAATTAATCTCTAAATTCTATATTAAATTCTGGACATTGCTCTTATTTAGACGAGTTTTCTTTAATCAGTCCGTAAAATAAGAACGTAGTACACTGTTTCATATGCTTGGATTTGCGGAATCGCCACGCTAGAGGGTTAGCGTTCATAGTACCAACCATCCAGCACCTTTGACTATTCCTCTTATAACCGGTTTATATATTTCAGTGGTTTGTCCCCTCACAACAAAAACGTTTAAAATTAATGTAGCCAATTTTCCACGGATAACTTGATTATAGGCCAGGAGAATGTCATTGTAAATTACGCATATACCAAAATTTGACCAGAAAGACATCGCGTCAATTAATTTTATAGTTCATTTTATAATTTATATTTTATTAATCCATTTTAACAATATTGTTTCATTCTTTACAGTATGGATTAGGCAATGGTGAGGAAGAGGAAGGCAGCGGATTCCTGCACCAGCGTAACGTGACTGCACACGCAAAACTCATGGCGTCCACGTAGCAACAAAACACAACACCCCAGGATATGACTCGGAAGACCCAAATTCCATGCCTCTCTGTCTACGAGTAGTACTTGCATGGAAGATGGACTGACCACAGATTATACATCGGTTGTTCATTGAGAAATCATAAATAAATACCTTGGCATGCTTATGGCCTTGGTAAAGTCACCAATTAATGGTAATTGTGAATCACTCTATATGTGGAATACTATTATGTAACGATAAAATCTTAGACACATTTTATGTTCTCACTAATGAGGGCATCCACGACGTTTTCCGCCACCAGGTCGGCGCCATTTAGGAATGAGGTGCAATATTTGACAGATTTCATGGCAGGGGAAGTTAATTTATTAGAAAATTGTAGAGATTAATGTTTCTTTCTGAAATATTTGCTATATTTGATATTAATTAGTTTAGAAATGTATAAACCAAACTACGGATATTCCTATATAGTACAAGACTTAAAAAAAAAGTTAAAATATATAGAAAACTAACCGTAAAACTTATAGCAACTTTTCAATGATGACTCTCTGCGACTGACATCTGTGATCTGTGTAACAAATATGTTCACCTTAGTCCCAACTAGCGACATCTGGTGAGTGTAACATTATTAGCTCTCATTGTCAACGTGCAACGGACACAGATTATATAATTATACTGTAGAAATAAATTTGAAGACTGGTGATTACGCCAGGTCTAGATTAGTTTGTTATATTGTGCTGTTTTAGCTATCATGGAATTAGTACTTATTTGTAAATATTTAAGTAAATATTCGACTGAATAGGTTGTCATTTGTGTACTTGTACATGATATAAATAGTTAGATGTAATGATTAGCTTCCAATAACAACTAGTGAATGCAAGTATTACAAATTTCATAGCCAAGTTCCTCCGACTATCACACTAGTCTAATAATTCCTTTTTAATGTTTAAAATGTTACAATAATGCAATATTATCGTAACACTCACTAATATTACTAGTTTGTAACGTTTAGTTAATGTTACAACAAATTCATGTCATTTTGTAACATAAATATTTAGTTACTCGACTAATATTTAAGTCTGTAACATTTATATGGTTGAAAATACTACATCCGGAGTATAACAATAGTTGATAGATTAAGTTGTTTTATTTCTATCGGACATGCAACACCATCAACTATTTTTTTTGCATTGTAGAAGTAAGTCATGGAAAATATTAACGCAGTTTGACATAGGGGTTCAATATAACGATTAGTTAATAAGTATGAACAGTATTCAAAAACGTTGGAATCTTCATTTTTAGGTGCTAGTAGAACATACTTACGCGCTTTGCGCTTAAGGCATGCAATATGTTAATTGTTCGTAATATTCTCTACTAACTAACGGCAGATACTTCTATTTAAGAAATGTTTCGTTCTGTTACGATTTGTTTTATGTTTTTAAAACTAACTATTCGTTCGATAGCTTACAAATTAAAATAAAACAACTTTAAAGCCGTCATAAATTGTCGAACCAGATTTCGTTTCATAAATTATAAATTGTTTCAAGCCAGAGACGACAAAGGTTTTTGTAATGTAGAAATCAGGCATAATTCTTGCAATTAGTTGAATGGTACGTAACTACCATGAGATCTGTAACTTTTTAATGTAGTTTTAATATCCTCCCACTCACATACTGAGTAGGAATATAAGTAAAATAAACGGCATTTATAATTAGGTGTAAATAGTAGTACTTATGTAAAGAGCGGAGAGAAATGATATTCAGGTGTTAAACAATCAACAAATATATTTGGTATAACTCTTGCACATTAAAATATTTTTACATTATCTAAATATATACAAATAAATTTTATTTGTAACAGTTATTGCCTTTCAATTATTGTATTTCACATTAGCCTTGACACAACAGTGCTATCGTCAGCTACACAAAGATCCATCTTTTATGGTGTGGTGTGGTAGCACAGGATTTTATTTGAAAGGCAAGGCTGAATTATAATTGAACTTTATATTGTTTTATAAAAGTGTTAGAATTTACTGCTTTGCTTACATTGCAATTTTTTTTTGTTATGTATAATGAATTGTATATTTCCAGAAAGATAATTTTGTTCGTCCTTTTTAGTGATGTAACAATAAAAAAATGTGTACAAAAGTTGTGTAGTAATACGAAATACATATCTAAACACTATGCGTCATTTTTGATTGGATAGTGATGTGAGAGCGTCTCCATACAGCCGGTAGTAGCACCACTCTTGACTGGCCGTCAAGTTCTCCGCGCCCATCGCTTCGTAGAAGGAGCGAGCTTCGTTCCACGCTAGAACATGGAAATCTAGTCTCGTACATCCAGTGGCCGCAGCTTCCTGAAATTTGTAGAGCCAGTGTTAATGTTTGTGTTTGTCATAATTTAATTATAAGACTGTTATTTTATTCATTTTACGAGTAGATTTGAATTAAGCAAAAAACTATTTTATTCTTTGAATATTATTTTACATTTGCAGTCTATTAAATAAAATTGAAGTGTCTGTCTGTAATAACAAAATAACTGCTTTTATCAGTTTTGTTTGTCTGTCTGTTCGGGCTGAACTTCGGAATGGCTGTACAGATTGTGATCATACTTTACGAACAGATAGAGGGCAAGACCATGGGGGATCAAAGCTATATTTTAACTGAAAACCTTTTTTCAATTTTTATTTGATAATATCGTAAAATTGATAAAATAAATGGTCTTTGATTACATATTAAATCTGAATAATTGCACATTATTCCCATCGAGGCGGCACCGAGGCAGGTCGCCAGATACAAATATGTTTAAACACGGCACAATAATTATTCTAGTACCTTACCTACTTCTCAAAAACTTAAATTGTTATACAGACCTACTCTCCACGGTAGTGCTAATCACTGGCTGCATTTCCTCTGAATGGCTATATTTAGTATTTGGGCGAAAAAATAAAAAGCCTTCTTATCACCATCGGCGTGGACCCTACGGACCGAGTCTCTACAGCAAATGACACAAATATTTAATCATCTGTAAGAGACACATACTTGGGCAACTTACTTAGTTGCACCGCCTCCGATGCCACCGCGGCTATAAACGAGATATACCTGAGATGAGAGACTGCCAAAGTGTCTATGCACGTAACATCCCACACTTGAGCTTAATCTCTTTACCAAGGGACCAAAGTCATACCGTCTGGTATTCTGCAATGGCATGAAAATTCCACAGGCTGTCAACATGGGACCACGGGACCATTTATAAAGTTCTTTAGGAACCACACCGCACCCACGATCCCACGACCTAGGGCCCAACAAACTAATAATTCTAGATGAAATATCTAATATTAGTTTGAACTTGATATATACATAATTCTTGTGTAGTTTGTTTAGCTTCTTAGTGTACATTCTAGAAGGCATCACCACTAAACATCACAAATATACCACACAAATGTACAAACAACTTCATTATAAAAATAAAATGAAAACAGCATCAATTCTAAAGACTAATTTTAATTACTAATTTATTTTTACTGCACTACCTTCCATATATTTAACTCTGCTTAGCCTAATGATTGACTGGGAGAGAATGCATTAAGGCATTAAGTCCGCCATAATATGTACGATTTTATTTTTTGTACATATAAGTTTAAGATGATTTATTTGTTAGAATATGGTGCATAAAAGTTGTTACAGATTAATTCGGATCCTAAATATTGTGCCGTTTTCGGCGTACAAATATTTTCAGACAGATTATGTTAGAATATTAGATAATTAATATATTAAATAGTTAAAATAAATAAAAACCGGCAAAGTGCGAGTCGGACTCGCGCACCGAGGGTTCCGAACAAATCTGTAGGTATATAAGTTTAAAATTATTAAAAATATATATTTTGTATAATGTAGCTAAAAATTCATGCTTTTCGTAATTTTTCCGTTATCGGAGCTATAAAACGTTGCTTTGTACCAAATTTCAAGATTCTGAGTTCACGGGAAGTACCCTGTAGGTTTTGATTCCCTTGCGATTGTCGAAAATTTGCGGCATAAACGGCTGTATCTTTTGATTGCGTTGGCTTAGAAGTTTGATTTTTTTCACAGCTCTAAGGGGTCGTAGACTTGAATATTTGATATGAATTTCAGCTTGATACCTCCACGCGTTCCTGAGAAAAAGGGTCTTGACAGACAGACAGACGGAAAACAAAGTGATCCTACAAGGGTTCCGTTTTTCCTTTTGAGGTACGGAAAGCTAAAAATGTAGTCGCAGTCAATTGAATACGCATTATTAAGGATAACTCAAACACTACTGGTCAAATCTTGATCAAATTTGTATGGGAGCACATTTCAAATAAAAATAATTATCAAAATCGGTTCACCTAGGAAAGTTCTGAGGTAACACACATAAAAAAAATACATTCGAATTGACTACCTCCTCCTTTTTTTGAAATTGGTTAAGAAATAGAGTGTAATAGGTGAATGAAGTAGAAGCCTAGCTATCATATAGATATTTTTCAAATTTGATTTTTCATTCACATTTCACAATTTTCATCAAATTGATCTAGCTACACATTTTCTAGCAGCCAGTTCAAGGTCAAGGCTGTTACAAATTCATTGATACGATATGCCACGTGTACAGTAGCAGGTACATGATTTGAATTTTGTTATTTTAATAGCTATTTCTATAAATATATACACATTTATCTTCTTACATTAATCCATTAAACAAATTCACGACATACATATTATTCAGACAAAGGCCTTGTTTTAGAAATTTTATGCATATGTGTATGTGGTAGGGACATGCTGCAGCTAAATTATGGTTATAACACAAACTGGTTGGCTCGACCAGGGAAGGACCACACTCTTAAATGGGGAGGAGTTGAGTCTTGTGGATACCACTGTTTTTCTCGGTATTACTATTGACGCGAAACTTCAATGGGGCCCCCATATATCTAAATTAGCAAGCAGACTTAGTTCTGCAGCATATGCTGTAAGAAAGATTAGAAGTCTCACAGATGTTGAGACAGCTAGGTTAGTGTATTTTAGTTACTTTCATAGCGTAATGTCTTATGGAATTTTGCTATGGGGTAATGCGACTGATATTGAAGCTATATTTGTTTTGCAAAAGAGAGCCGTACGGGCGATTTATAATCTAAATTGTAAAGAGTCCCTTAGAGAAAAATTTAAAGAAATAAACATATTAACTTTGGCATCGCAATATATTTATGAAAATGTAATGTATGTACATAAAAACATAAATAGCTTTAATAAGAATAAGGATGTTCATACCTTAAACACTAGGAACAAACATAAGCTTGTAATGCCACTTACAAGACTCCACAGAATTAGTAATTCATTTATGGGGCAATGTATACGCTTTTACAACAGAATCCCAGAACATGTTCAAAGTTTGTCAATAAACAAGTTTAAAAGTTTTATTAAAGAAAAACTGTACAAAAAGGGTTATTATAATATCAAGGAATACATGAGTGAAAATAACCCCTGGGAATAAGGTGATCGCCACCATGCTGGTTCTATGAAAATTCATTTAAAATTGTATAATCAAAATTATTGTTAAGTGAAATTATGTTTAAAAAAAAAAGTCCCGCTGGGTTTCTTGCTGGTTCTTCCCAGGACAGGAGGTATTTTCCGAACCAGTGGTAAATAAAATAATGACTTTCAATAAGTATTATGTAATAATCCATATTGAATAAAAATCATTCTATTCTATTCTATTCTATTCTCACAGAATACCAGCGTAAAATAGTAACTCAATACTGCTGTTTCGTGTGGTGCGTGTAGAGAACTGGAGACCCTTTTTACTGGAAATAAGGCATTCCATCTTAATCCTCAGGGGCGACAACACATCTGCATTTTGATTCTAAACCGAGGATACATATGAATGTCTATGAACCACAGCATTCACTTACCATCAGGTGGACTGTGTGCTCTTTGTCACACTTACTCTATTATATAAAAAGAAAATTCAGAAGTTAATTGTTGAATGTGGAGTAATTACTGAGCACGCTCTTCAGAATACACCCTAAAGAACATCGAGAGGATAACAAGTCTGCACCTGGCCTTAAGGCCGACAAGAAAGGTTTTAAACAAATCAGTCACCAATAAGCCTTTTAGCATGCCTCTTTACTGAGTGCTACTAAGTGATATTATGCAGTATATATGTGTGTGTGTGTGTAGGTTGAGCAGCTTTCCTAGCATGAAGTTCTGTCAAGTAATCTACTTCCCTTTAATATGGTTGAGGCAAGCAATGAATGCCACATGCATTATACTTGTGAGCAGATACTGCTTACTTGCATTTCTAAGATTTCTTTTCTATTATTATTGTTTTCCATTCTATATATATATATTGCATCTGCTGTCTATCAAAAGTCGACTGGTCATAGGGGATAATTGCCATAATTGCCACACCAACAGGTTGCCATCTACTAAATTAATTTTTTAGTTGTTACTAGCCGTTCCTCGCGACTTCGCCCACGTGTTATTTGGAGTTTTAATTTTTTGCACGGAACCCTAATTCTTTTTCTAAAATAAAAGTAGCCTAAGTTACTCCTTGTGACGTCAGCTACCTGCCAGTGAAAATCCCATCAAAATTGGTCCAGCCGTTTCGGAGATTAGCCGGAACAAACAGACAGACAGACGGACAGACAGACAAAAACTTTAAAAATTGTATTTTTGTTATATACTTTCATATGCATTTAGTAAAAAGATGTAATATTGACATTACAAACAGACACTTCAATTTTATTTATTTGTATAGATTAAGAAAATGCTGCTGCCCATCTCCTGATTTATTTCCCTCTGTCGAATCTTACGGCACTCACAGGATAATATGGGCTAGTGCATATTCTTACACCCCACTATACGCCACTCCAACCGACACAGAATACCAGTGCAAGACAGCAACTTAAAGTTGATGTTTTCATATGGTAAATGTAGAAGATCTAGAGACCCTTTTTATTGAAAATGATGCATTCCATCTTAGCCCTCAGGGGTGACAATACATCTGCATTTTGATTCCTAATCAAGGATAAATATAATGTTATGTGCCACAGCATCCACTTATCATCAAATAGACTCTGTGCTCAATTGTCACTCTTAATCAGTTTAAAAAAATGGAATGAGGTTAAAACTCCCTACAATGGGAGAGACACATGTTCATTAGTGAAGTTTTACAGACTGATGAAGAAGAAAAAAAATTAAAATAACTAATGCCCATGCTTTAGATTATATTGTCTGTGGTCATATAAAATCTACACAGTTGAGTTTTCAACAGTGTGTAGAAGTTTAACTGTGATTGATATTATTTCAAAACAAGAGTGCATAGGCTTTGGTTACGCTAATACAGTGTGACTTTAGAGGATTTTTAATTGCGATTTTAACTGACCCATTTTTGAGCTACAATTAGTATCGGTTAAACTTTCCAATATGGACCATCGATTTAAATGCCCATATTTTTTTTTGTAGATAGTACTCACTAAAAAAAAGCGTTTTGCAAAGTTTCAATATGAGAAACAAATTATTGAAAATTGATTCCTACGGTAAAACTGATGCTATTTTGTATTGTCATTGTCATCGTCAGTAGGGATGTCGATTCTTTCCGAAAAAGATCGATTTTATAAATCGATTCGAATCGTAAGCTGATGTATCGATTCACAAAAAAATTTATTTCTAAAATTTCGATACTTTTTCATGTTTGCATTTATAATGGAAATATAAATCCATTTAATGAAAAACCAGAAAGATACCATAGTAAATAATCTCTTATTGAAATTTGTTTTATTTTAATTTATTGTCATTACAATTATTAAATGACAAACACGAAAAAATATCAATATTTGAGAAATCAATTTTTTTGTGAATCGAGCTTACGATTTGAATCGATTTAAAAATCGATTTTTTTCAGAAAGAATCGACATCCCTACCGACGACAATGACAATACAAAATAGTGTCAGTTTTACTGTAGGAATTGACATAAATATTGCAAAAATAATTGATTTTCAATCATTTTTTTCTCAAAACGTACACGTTTCCACATATTGAAACTTTGCAAAACACTTTCTTTTAGTGAGTACTATCTACAAAAATAAATATGGTCATTAAAATCGATGGTCCATATTGGAAAGTTTATCCTTAGTATCTCTTGAGATGCCTATTGTAAATAATTTTTCAAGCTTAAGAATGGTCTAAATTTAAAGATTGAGGATGTGGTAGATTTTTAAATGCAACCTTACCGCAGCAACGTTGTAGAAGAGCATCTGACCAACTCCCCGTCGACGAAAGTTTTCTCGAACATACAGATCTTCTAACATCAGGGCTTTCCCCTCCCAAGTTGAATATGTATTGAAGTATAGGGCAAAGCCTACAACTTCCGATTTCAACTCAGCCACCTTACAACGAAAGGCTGGTGGTTGTGTTTCAAAGCCATCACGTTGAAGATCTGAAGATAAAAAAAATTAAAAACAAAACTTTACTAGAAACAAAATAAAATATCGGATAAAATACTTTCATTTGCATACCCTTAACGGTCAACTTTGGACCATCAGGCATCTTCTCAAAGTTAGCTAACTCCTGAAATAATTAGAACAAAAATTCAAACTTCAAACAAAAATAATAGACATGAAAACTCGTTTATTATGAGTTTGCCGGCTCGTTACCTGAATCATATCAGCCACCGCTATCATATCATTTATGGTAGCATCACGTACAATCACTTCACTATTTTGGAACTTTTTATTCATTTTGATAAATTTTTTAAAATAAATTGTCTTCACAATAGGGAAATTTTTAATTTGTTTGACTGTTAAATTAAAGTGTTAAACTGTTTGTGTTTGACATAGATCATAGACACTCAAATATTTTTATTATAGTTAAGGTTTTGGCTTGGATGCTTGTCTTTTTAGCCATGTCTTCATTAATTTATCTCAGTAACAGTCAACATATTCCTTTATAGTATAGGCCACTACATATTTATTTATCTATGGTATAGACTGCTTCACAATATGCAACATATTGTGTAGTTTTTGGGAGATGGTAATTTAAACCAGCAAACATGTAGCAATAGTGTATCAACGCGCTTAAGCAAACATACACCTTGTCTTGAGATTCACATCACGTCGGAGCACTTGTTTCACCGTTTCCACTAATAGTTCATAATATGCGCAAACATTTAATACACAAATTCGCACCACTTTTACATATCAAAACCCATTATTTAAACAATAATACAGGAGCAGTAATCCGCTGTCGGTCAAGGTCCTGCCAAAACTTCCGTAATAACAATAATGAAATGTCTTACAGACCGAATTTCGGTCACGGCGGCCAGTTCCAATGACGACTAGCCATTTGTGGAGGATGAGATTACTGTGCCCGAGTGTATGCGTAAGCACAGCTACACTCTCTATTCATTCATTCTCATAGTCCGTGGGACGGCAATCCGACTTGATCGGAGAGAGATCAGGCGCAAGACCAACGGCTTTACTTGCTTTCCGAGGCACAGGGGTGTTACACCGCCAATTTCCTTACTCCGGGTCGCTGTTGAAACGTTCTTGAGAGAAAAACTCTATATCAGATTTAGTCGGGAGTTCCATAGCACAGGGTTTTCTAGTTTGGGCTCCCGTCTTTCACAAATTTATGTACTTATTTGTAAACTTAAAAAAAAAATGTTTGTAACAGATAAGTTATGTAATGTATTATTTGTATGAGAATTCAATAAAGATAATTATGTTATTAATCTAAGTCAAACAGTTAATAGTCTATGTTCAAACAATCGCAAAGAGTGGAGATTGTGGCCAAAGTATTTTAAGTATTGTTAACAAATAATTACTGATAGATTGACTGACTGAATAAGCCAGGAACTACAACTTCAGCAGATTTGACAGCATACATGCAACTGAACAGACTGATCTACAAATGCATGCGGTGGTACTTATGGCACTTCAATACAGCTCGTATTAAAGAAGCGATCGAGCGGAACCAGGGCTCCAAAGTCATTACGAGAGATCCGCCTGTAAGGAAGAGCCAACTGTCGACGCTGAAGACCGAATGTGGCACCCGGGACACCTGAGAGTTTGTGCGAGATTGAGGTTATATGGGCATCTGTACATTTCATCGTTGATGCCACACGCAAGTGTGAGTAACGGTCCAAGAGCAAGTCTTATCTGACACTATTCCGGCGATATCCCTGACGCCAGTCTAAGCGAGATTAGAATGGCCTTCCAACACCTTAAAAACGGCAAGTCCACAAGTTCTCGGGCGGGGATGGAATTACAGAGCATTTTCTGAAAGCGGGTGGGAAACCGGTACTTGGTCTTGTTCTTCAAGAAAGGTGATAACGCTCTCTCGAAGAACTATAGACCGATTTCATCTCTGAGCTGCGTCTACGTGCTGTTTTCAAGTCATTACGTATTGTCTCGCATGTAGAGTCGATGACTTCCAGCCTCCCGAACAAGCCGATCTCTGAAAAGGTTTTAGCCATATACATACACCACATACATACTATAGACCACATACATACCATTCAGCAAATTGTAAAGAAGACTGAAGAGTACAATCTGCCACTTTGTCTTGTGTATGTGGACTATGAGAAAGCCTTTGATTCCGTCGAAACTTGGGCGGTGCTGCAGTCCCTCCAGTGGTGCCAAGTGGACTGTCGGTATATCAAAGTGCTGAAGTGTTTTTACAGTAGGGCTACGATGGCTATTCAAATAGAGAACCAGAGTACGAAACCTATCCAACTGCAGAGAGGTGTAAGACAGGGTGACGTTATATCCCCGAAACATTGTTGCATGTCTTATAGCTATACTCGTTACATTTGTAGATTGCGAATACGTGTTATTTTTATATTGCGTGCTCGTGTCGTGTGAACAATTGTATGATTGTAGCTGTTTACAGATTTTCAACGTTGATATTGCGGTATGTGAATCTGTCTGTGTATTTTCTCTTTTACTCCTCCTTTACTTTACTATTACTCTCCTTTGACAGAAAATCTTTGTTTTGAGACGTATAGTCCCGAGTACTGTTTCATGAATTTGTGGTGAAGAAGGGTTCTATATGTGGTTAAATCAGTGTTTCTAACTTCGTGATATAGTAATACGTGCTCATGATAAATGTATTAACTTCAGATGTTCATTTCATGCGCATTACAGGCTTTCCTGCTTTAGTGGTCGCAGGTAAAAAGCCTGAGCGGCCTCCCGCGCAACATCAGAGGCAGGGATTACGGGTTCTCTGTTATCTTTATTTACTAGTGTAAGTGAGGGTGTATTAGAATCAGTAGGTTACATGGTTGTAATCTAGAAGGAGATATGGTTTCGGGTACCTAAGTTTAAATGTGTTTGTTTGGCTGTAGCATTTTCGGGTGCCCCAGTGGGAGTCCGCCTACACAATTCCTCACCGCCGACGGCTCATACACTGCCACATCCAGCATCAGCTCCCGGTGTACCCTGGCGATATACCCGGGTAACGGCATTAAACGTTTACTCTTTGATCGTGTCTCCATGCTTTCAATGAGTTACCTTTGCCACGTTGCTTGTGTAGTGTTGCCCTCCCCCCACGTGTTCAGATGTTCGGAACAGAACGTGTGGTTGGATTTTAGGGGGCTTATTATTATTATTATTATACAAGATATATGGAGGTCAGTAAGTCTATGGACTTATTCATAAAAAACATTTTGTTTAATTTCCTTTTAACAATAATAAACTAAATGAATACTTACAACATTATCGTTATAACGACTAATAAACTATCTAGGTTATGAAAACGAAGGAATAGAAAATGGGTATTAGAATACCCATTTTGTTATTTCTCGAACACGTCATTTAATAGAATTTGTAGTAAACCGAATTAAACGGAATTCTACATACTGCATTGAGTAGGGCTTGGATCTATTTACGCAAAGAGGTGGCTTGGTCGGGAATTAGAAATAAGTAAATAAATTAAACGCAATAAATCTGTAGAATTAGTTTTATTCAATGTCAAGTATCGTGTAAACATAAGAATCATTAATTACACGTAAGAAGTTGAATGTTGAAATGTATGACGCTGCGGTTATTCTCGTTGGGCGGCGAGGCGCAGTTCTTCGGTGCCGAGGCGGTAGTACCGCCAGTGTTCCGCGGTCATGTCCGCCGCTCCACGCGCCTCGTAGAACGAACGCGCCGGGTTCCAGTCCAGCACGTGCAGCTCCAATCTCGCACAGCCCTGCTCCAGTGCTTCCTGTAATACAAGCACATTCCATTCCATTCCGGTCTATTAAAGTCCATGCAACGCGGATGTGCCGTAATAAACTGGTTGCATTCAATAAGAAATCATTATTTAATTCCTTTTAGTGCTTTCGTGTCCATCAATCCATCCATTACAACCTATAAAAGTCCACTGCTGAACACAGGCCTCCCCCATAAAATGCCTTGGGTTTTTTCTTTGGTTGTCACGCTTGGGGCCCACGTGGGGTGGGCAACAGCAATTATTTATGATTTTAAGTGTTTTCTTTTATAGAATAAAGGTGACAAGCGAATACACAGTCTACCTGATGGTAAATGGATGCTGTACCCCATATACATCTACATTTATCCTCAATTAAGAATCAAAATGCAGATGCGTTGTTACTCCTGAGGACTAAGATGGAATGCCTCGTTTCCAGTTAATAAGGTTTCCGGTTCTCTAAACTCACCATACGAAACATAGCAGCATAGAGTTGCTATTTTACGCTAGTATTCTGTGAGAGCGTGGTCCTATCCCGGTCGAGCACATTGCATTCGGGCTACAGCCATAATACATATAATCGCAACTTGGTTCTACCACGTATAATTACCAACAGTTATCATTTTTTAGTTATTTATTGACTCCAACAAGATATAAGCTTTATAAATTGTAAAACAAAACATGTAAAGAATTCCCGACATTTCGGGGGGACTGAGGTGTTTGACTTGCTGATGTCGTAGTTAATGAAGACCGGAGGCCTTCAACTTTTAATTATTAATTTTTTGTATGATCGGAATGATGAGCAGAACGAGCTTACTGTTTTTGACGGAAGTTTTGCAATAGTACGCTTGGGTTTGAATTAAATTTTATTAATTATGGGATCACCAGCAGATGGTAGCACCCAGCCATCTTCTCTATTGATATCAGGATGTTTTTTTTAAATATCTATATTCTCGCGAATCATTCTCAGTAGGAATCGGTGTTCTTTTGCGATGAATTGTGGTCTATCAAATCTAATATAATGGTTGGACAATTTTAAATGTATTGATATACTGCGGACTCCCCGGAGCCGTGGTGCTCAACATCAGCGATATGTTCTTTTATGTGGGTTTTTATGGATATTTTTGTTTGTCCCGTATAAGAGAGACCACATTTACAATCAAGTTTGTACGAGTACACTCCTGCTGACGGAAATTACTTAGATGGTAAGAACTGACTAATTTTGGCACAAAGCACTTCTTTCGAAGCTCGCTTCCTATGGGCCTCCCGAGAAATTGTGCAACTGGATCACCAGCTTTCTTGCAGATCGGAGCATCAAGGTCGTTGTAGACAGTGCATGCTCCGACTACAAGCCTATTAATGCGACAAGGCTGCGTGTTATCACCAACGCTGTTTCTTCTACATATCAATGATATGTTGCGAAGCGGTAATATTCATTGCTATGCAGATGACAGCACTGGTGATGCCTTATACACCGGCCGTGCCAATATTTCTCGAGAAAACGTCGCCGAGTGCCGTAACAAACTTGTGTCTGAAGTCGAGTATTGTTGAACAATATCTCAGACTGGGGGCAACTAAATCTAGTCCAGTTTAATCCTCAGAAGACACAAGTTTGCGCGTTTACCGCTAAAAAGAACCCTTTTGTCGTATCTCCTCAGCTTCAAGGCACTCCCCTTGTTGTCTCAACCAGTATACGGAATACTCTGCGTCGACATATCGAGTGACGTGCAGTTTCGTGATCACTTGGAAGAGAAGGCCAATTTGGCCTCTAAAAAGCTTGGCGTGCCCAGCAGGCTGGGACAGTATTTCATGCCGGCACACCGCTTACAACTTTACAAGGCGCAGGTTCGGCCTCACATGGAATACTGTTCCCATCTCTGGGCTGGGGCTCCCTAATGCCAGCTCCTTCCACTTGACTGCATCCAGCGCAGAGCGGCTCGATCATCGACGACCGAGTCCTTTCCGACCGGCTCGATTCACTGGCGCTGCGAAGAGATGTTGCATCCCTTTGCATTTTCTTTCGCATTTACCACGGGGAGTGCACTGAAGAACTGTTTGGATTAATTCCAGCCGCCAAATTTTACGAACGCACATCGCGACAAATCTCCTAATATCATCGACACCATCTGGATGCTTGGCGGTTCACCAGTGTACGCTTCACTAGGAGTTTTCTTCCGCGTACGACCCGTCTGTGGAATAAGTTACCACCGGCGGGTTTTCCGGACCGATACGACTTAGGGACTTTCAAGAAAAGAGCTTACTCCTTTTTAAAAGGCCGGAAACGCACCAGCAATTCCCTTACTGTTGCAGCTGTTCATGGGCGGCGGTAGTCGCTTACCATCAGATGAGCCGTATTATGCTCGTTTGCCCTCTCCTATAAAAAAATCTTCTTCGGCGGCTTGTAATACGTTCTTATGTTGAAGCTGTGAAAAGTTAAAGGTAGCTTTCGTTTGTCATGATATCAGGACGTCAAACACCTCAGTAATTATAATTTTAAAAACCACTGGCGCAGCGTCAACTTAAATGTCTATCGACTTACCCTAGCGACGGCGCTGAAGAGGCGTCCTCCTATGCCATGTCGACGCATGCGTTCCCGTACGTACAGATCCTCCAACATAAGGCCGTGTCCCGTACACGTGGAGTACGTGCGATGGTACAGCGCGTACCCAGCCAGCTGACCATCCACCTCCGCTACTTTGCAACCGAACGCGCCTGGTCGACACTCGAACCCGTCGCGGATCAGATCTAAGCCAGTTGTGTAAAATGGCGGACAAACTAGAATTTAGTTATTTGTAAAGTTTCAATATAAAACAAAGTATAAGTAGTACGCGTACAAGAGAGTCGAGAGCAGCGAGTAGAGAGGGCATGACGGCATAGAGAGCGTCAAGCCACATGCCGTCACGGTGTGGCGTACGAGTCGGTTTTATGGCCAAGGCGCGACAATAAGTGTTCCACATCAATAAAATGTTTTCCACGTAATGGCTTCAAAATCGGTAAGTCACAGTATATAAAAGAACTATTTTTAGTTCTAGAATTTAGTTATTTGTAAAGTTTCAATATAAAACAAAGTATAAGTAGTATATATATAAGTAAGAAACAATCCAGTGATCCTCCTAGGAGCGGAACGTATACATATCATATAGGCATGGCATTTATGACAGTGAAACATTTTTTGGTTGTTATTAAAAGAACTTTAGTGTTCACAATCAGAACTTACTAAATTCAATCTTGTGTTATGTACAACTAACTAAATTCTAGTTTGTCCGATAAAATGCATAATTAAACTTGTTAAAACTATTTGATTACTATAGATCCGCGTAAAAAAATAAAAATTATGTGCCTCACCTAGTTTGAAGAGCACCCACTGCCCTCCCTCAATCGCGTGCACTATCACTGTCACAACTGTTTCCAATACCACTACTCACTACATCCCTACACTAGGAACTTATATGATGAGGATTTGTATATAAAAAAAATACGTTGTTGTTACACAAACGACTGACATAAACTGAAGTTCTACTACGTGTATTTTACACCTAATTTTTTGTTATTTCTAGTTAGTCTTAATACTCATAGATAGACATATAATGTCGCGGACTTCTCTTTAAAATTCATTTAGAAGAACAATTATTTCACCACACATTATTTTCATGTAATTTTATCGATTTTCGACCGGGGAAGGACCACGCTCTCACAGAATACCATTGTAAAATAGCTGCTTAACACTGCTTTATTTCGTATGGTGAGTGTAGAGAACCGGAGACCCTTTTTACTGGAAACGGCGAGTCCTCACAGGTGACAACGTATCTGCATTTTGATTCGTAATCGAGAAGAGATGTAGATGTCTCTGGGCCGCAGCGACCACTTACCATCAGGTGGACTGTGTGCTCGTTTGTCACACGATCCTATAAAAAAATTACCGTGGAAGCATTCAGGAGGCAGGAGGATTTTTTCAGACTTAATCGACAAATATCATCATAATATTAGCACATTTGCACAAGTTATTTATAAATAATATACCTCACCTTCCCGGAGGAACGTCGATTATTCACATCAGCTATAATATGTTATTTAAAAAAAAATAAGATTTAACTCTTCTATACACCATGTCTTTAGAATGTGAAATCATTTTATTATTTTACTTCCTTCGAGTCGGCTTTCACTTCTTATTAAATAAAAAAAATAAAATAATTTATTTCGGACAACAGGATCCATAGAATTTGTTAGTAAAGAAAAACTTACATCTATGTTAGTAATATAATTTATACTCAATACTTAATTATTAAACAGGACATAGTCCTGGCGATCATTTGTTTAATCAGTGGACAGCCCCACTGTCTGCAATCTCACTCAGCACACTGTAGCCGCTGCCGCGCACTCTGTTTAGCAAGGATGCGGTCTTTTTTATGATTATTGCATCAAAGCTATCCACACCCGCCAGAGCAAACATCGCAGACACGCTACAGTAGCGCGGCAGCCGCAACAGCGCCCTAAATGCATTATTGTATTGAGTACGTAGGGCACTATAGGCCTTTTTGGTGTAGTTGGTCCATAGGCTGCAAGAATAAAATGACGCACAATATGCTTTGAAAAGCGTGATCTTTACAGCGTCAGTGCAGCGACCAAATCTATGCACCAACATATTCGCCCTGACCGACAGTGCCCTACGTTCTCTTTCAATGTCTTCATCGTCTTTAAGACTGTCAGTCAAAATATGTCCAAGATATTTAAAACTATAGACCCTTTCTAGTGGTTCGTTATAGAGCTTTATAGGGGGTATAACACTAGGACATCTACTGCCAGCCTTAAACACCATGAACTGTGACTTTTTGGTATTGTATTGTAAACCATGTGAGACAGCAAACTTTTCGCAAACACCGAGTAGAGCTCTCAGCGCACTAACTGAGGGTGCCAGCAGAACCATATCGTCCGCATAGCTGTTATTGTTCACACAGACCTTGCCGATATGGCATCCGACACGCATGCTGCTGAGCTCTCGAATCAGTGCGTCCATATACAGGTTGAAGAGCCTCGGCGGTGTCAGCCCCCCTTGCCTCACCCCGCACTCCATCCTGTATGGCTCGGAATATTCATTTGCCCATCTCAAATAATTCACCTGACTACTATACCAATATTTAAGCAAATCGGTGTAGCTGTCAGGTAAACCTACGCCTTCTAACTTACGCCACATGATGTCGTACGAGACAAGATCGAAAGCTTTACTCAGATCTAGGAAACAGGCGTACACCGGTGTGCACCTGTCCGTGTAATATTTGACAGTATGCATTAAACTCATTATTGCTGTTTCTGTCGATAGACCACGCGTGAAACCGTGCTGGCCATCATGTAGCGTACTGTGGTTTTCTAGAATAGAGTTAAGCACACTGTCAAATATCTTGGCTATTGTCGTTGCCAATGATATTGGTCTGTAGTTTGATCTCTCTGATACGTCACCAGTACCACCAGTATTAAAAGTTTAATTTTATATTGTTAAGTAAGTATATGCTTTTACATACGTTATGTAACCACCAAGTCGTTGACTAGTTGAAATATGAAGTCTTTTATTTATAAATTTGTTAATAAGCATATTGGTTCCCTCACCTGACGCACTCAGTCTCGCGTCGCCGGTTAAATTTTCAAAGACGGCGAGCTCCTATAATCAATAAATCATTTTAATGTCATTAAATATTAATTTTATTTGGGCGAAGTCACACAGAAGGAACTTACCTCCAATTGTGTTTTTTTAAACGTTACGCCCACTTTAGGATTTTCTTCTGTATCATGGAGGCAGTTTACAAACATAAATTGCACAAGGACAAACATCCAGACCCTGGACAATTATTTGATGGCCACATATATATTTCTTGTTCCGTGCTAAAATCGAATCGAATACGGTGGGCGTTTGTATTTACGTCAGAACTTTATTAATGTCCAAAAATAAACTGCCGCCTCGTTTAGAACTATGAACAAAGTTATTAGAAATAGAATTGACAGTGGTAGAGCCACGCGGCAGCTTTTGCTGTCGCACGGATGGGCCGGCTCGAACCGGGGTGGTACCAAACCCTTACAGAAAACCAGCGTGAAGTAGAGGTTTACCTCTGCGTTTCGCTTGCTGAGTGCAGGTGGCCGGAGGCCCTTTTTACTGGAAATGAGGCATTCCATCTAAGTCCTCACGGGTGACAACGCATCTACATTTTGATTTGTAATAGAGGATAGATGTAGATGTCTATGGGCCGCAGCAACCACTTACCATCAGGTGGACTGTGTGCTCGTTTGTCACCCTTATCCTATAAAAAAAATTTAAGGGTCTGTCTGTGTAGCGGCGGTGTATGAACATCCCATACCTCATATCATCCCGTGGGCGTCGTAAGAGGCAACAGAGGGAATCAAACCGGGAGATGGGCAGCAGCGTCTTCCTAACAACAACTAAAGATAAATAAACAGCAGCTGTCAACCCGCTTGCCAAGCTTGCCAACTGCCAACGAATATTCCCCATATGAGACAATCTATGGTGGAGGTGTGTGGTAGCCTATGTTCAACAATGAGCTTTTGATAGGCTGTTTTATTAGCGGGTAATTTCTTTGTGTCAATCTTCGGAATGGCTGATCCGATTGAAATAAATAAAGCCCAAGCGATAGAGACCAATGCCAGCAGTCATCTCGGCTATGTTTTATCCGAAAAACTTGATTATTTTCGAGATATTGAAAACTTGTTAAAGTAAATGGTCTGTGATGATTGGGTACTATAAATCTAAATAACGAGACGTTATAGACAGACAAAACGCAGAAGAACACAAAAACTCTCCGATCACACTCTTAATCTCATAGCTGTTAGACGGGAAATGAAGCTGCAGTCTTCAGTAGATTTGACAGCATATGGGTAACTGAACAGACAGATCTCCAAATGCATGCGGCGGGACTTACGCAACTTTAATACTGCTCGTATTGAAGAAGCGATCGAGCGGAACCAGGCCTCCAAAGTCTTTGCCAGAGATCTGTCTGCCAGAAAGTGCCAACTGTCGAAGCTGAAGACCAAATGTGGTAGCATAGTTTCCGAGACACCTGAGATTTTGAGTGAGATTGAGAGGTTCTATGGGCAGCTGTACACGTCATCGTTGGAGCCACACGCAAGTGTGAGTAACGATCCAAGACCAAGTCTTATCCGACACTATTCCGATGATATCCCGGAAGTCAGTCTGAGCGAGATTAGAATGGCTCTCCAACACCTTAAAACCGGCAAGTCTCAAGGGAATGGAATTACAGCGGAGCTTCTGAAAGCGGGTGGATAACCGGTACTTAAAGTCCTTCAGAAGCACTTTAATTCCGTCTTTCATGGAGGTACTACTCCGGAGGCGTGAAGAAGAAGTGCGGTGGTCTTGTAACTACAGACCGATTTCCCTTCTGAGTCGCGTTTACGTGCTGTTTTCGAGAGTCGTAACCAATCGTCTCGCATGCAGACTGGACGACTTCCAGCCTCCCGAACAAGCCGGTTTCCTAAAAAGCTTTAGCACCATAGACCACATACAAACTCCTCGGCAAATTGTACAGAAGACCGATGAGTATAATCTGCCACTTTGTGTTGCGTATGTGGACTATAAGAAAGCCTTTGATTCCGTCGAAATTTGGGCGGTGCTGCAGTTCCTCCCGCGGTGCCAAGTGGACTCTCAGTATATCGAAGTGCTGAAGTGTTTGTACAGTAGGGCTACGATGGCTATCAGAGTACGGAACCAGAGCACAAAACCTATCCAACTGCAGCGAGGTGTAAAACAGGGTGACGTAATATCCCCGAAACTCTTCTCCGCTGCATTGGAAGACGTTTTCAAGCTACTGGACTGGAAAGGATACGGTATTAACGTCAATGGTGAGTACATCACTCACCTTCGATTTGCCGACGATATAGTCCTTATAGTAGAATCGTTGGAGGACCTAAGCACTATGCTCAATGACCTCAATAGTCTCCCAACGGATAGGTCTATGTTTAACGTCCATGTCACATTTATGTATGCCGGTAGTTGTTGGGAGCACTATACTCGAAGTTGTTGACGAATATGTTTACCTGGGACAAATAATCTGACTAGGTAAGTCCAACTTCGACCGAGAGGTCAATCGACGGTTTCACCTCGGCTGGGCAGCGTTCGGGAGATTATGACACATCTTTTCGTTAGACATACCTCAAAACTAGATTGTTCAACCAGTGCGTGTTGCCAGTGATGACCTATAGAACTGAGACGTGGTCCTTCACTGCTGGCCGTACGAGAAGGCTCAAAGTCGCTCAGCGAAATATGGAGAGGGCTATGCTCGGCGTTTCTCTGCGAGATAGACTTAAAAACGAGGATATCCGCAGTAGAACCAGAGTAACCGACATAGCCCAAATGATTAGTAAGCTGAAGTGGCAATGGGCCGGCCATATATCTCGAAGAACCGACAACCGATGGGGAAGAAAGGTTCTCGAGTGGCAGCTTCGTACCGGCAGGCAAAGTGTAGGGCGTCCCCCCGCTAGATGGAGTGATAACCTGGTAAGACATGCAGGAAGTCGATGGATGCAGGTGGCTCAGGACCGTGCTTTGTGGTATTCCTTGGGGGAGGCCTATGTTCAGCAGTGGACTTTTGAAGGGCTGTAATGATGATGACGATGATAGACAGACACAGTTGTGATGTGTAGAGACACAGGTGCAGGTGTACGCACACATAATTGGAACAGAAAGCGTTACTTATTCTGTGGCGTTAGTCAGTGCTTCCGCACACTCCAACAATGTGCAGGTTCACTCCAACAATGTGCAAAACTAACTCGCAAACCAATTCTTTTTTTTTTAGATCCTGCCATTCGCCGATCCACAGAACACGTACCCCAGCACCAGTCTGAGTACCAATTTTACGTCTGGCTTAAACGAAATGGTTGTACTGCCATCTTGCCTAGGGACCGCAGATCCCGCACTCTCAAGACTGGGATGGCGAAGTGTCTTGCCACCACAACACGGCAGCATCGCATACTTAGCGATGCTAAATTGTATTTAATTATTTCGTGTGCATTTGCTTAATACTCCTATAGTTATTGAAACTAACAGAAACAAATACATTCAATTAGTTATTGACATGTACCTCTTAAATAATGTAAACGCTGGCAATTTTGAATCAACCTACAGAATAGATAAGTCACGGAATATTTATTCATTTATCTTTACAGCCCATCACAAGAGTAAATGTTTTCTTGTAAAGTTCGTTAAAATAATAAGTACAGCACATTAAAATATTGGACTGTTTATTCCACAGTAAAATATTGTTACAACTTTACAATAGCTTTTCTTTTGTATAGGATAGGGTGACAAACGAGCACACAGTCCACCTGATGGTAAGTGGTTGCTGCGGCCCATAGACATCTACAACTATCCTCTATTACAAATCAAAATGTAGATGCGTTGTCACCCGTGAGAACTAAGATGGAATGTCGCTTTTCCAGTAAAAAAGATCACCGGTTCTCTACACTCACCCTACGAAACACAGCAGTGTTAAGCTGCTATTTTACGCTGGTATTATGTGAGAGCGTGGTCCTTCTCCGGTCGAGCCGACCCATTCGTGCTACAACTATACTAGTAATAATGTCCTCCAGTCAGAATTCCGGTCATGGCGGCCAGCCTCAACGGAGACCAGCCATCGGCGCAGGACAGGATTATAGTGCCCAAGTGTATGCGCAAGCACAGGTGCACTCTCTATTCCCTCACTCTCAAAGTCCGATGGAACGGTAGACCGACACGACCGGAGAGAGATCAGGCGCAGGAGCAACGGCTTTACGTGCTTTCCGAGGCACGGGGGTGAGACACCGCTTACTACCCTGACTCCGGGCAGCTACTGAGAGTTTCTTGATGGGAAAACTCAATAACTGATTTTTTGGCCCGACCCGAGATTCGAATCCGGGACCTCATGATTAGCAGTCGCACTACTACAACCACTAGACCAACAAGGCAGTCACAAACATACTACTAATATAGCTGCAGCTTGGCTCTACCACGTATAAAAAAGCTAGTGTTCAATTGTTAGGTTTAAGGACCTATGTCTAATCGAGACTGCAATACCCTTTAGTATAGATGAGCAAGCTTCTTTATGTATACTCAAAGGCAAAACCAATGCGAATGAACGATAATTGACAACACTTATTGACAGTTCTAATTTTTATATGAAATTGAATAACACGTCCATTGTTGAACAAGACTCGTAGATTTACCGTAGTTACCATGTTTGGCAGGCGGGTTGGTAACTTTGAGCTCTTAAAAGGAAGATGCTCCTGCCTATCTCCTGGTGTAGTTTTACCCACACCCACGGGATGATATTACATGGGACAGTGGATTCTCTTAGGCCGCACCTTTGATCTTTATACATACATTAAACAAATCAAAGCGCCGCACTACACGGCAATAATATGGCACAGCGTATAATTAAAAATTATTTTAAATAACTTATAATATTTACTTTCGAATAATTGAAAATTGTATATAAGTACCTATATATTTACCTGTACCATTTTATCCACCTCCAACATATCCTCTTTCTTAGCTTCGCGGATGACCACCTCATGACCTTTTGTGTCTTCCATTATTAAATAAAAATTATAAGATAATACTGCACATAGTATCGCGGTAAGTCTCAATCGTAAAACATTCTGTAATAATGACGTCCTCTCGTTAGAGAGTAGTACATTCTTTGATAACGTCCCTTATCAACAGGCGTGGCATAAACAATGACAGTTTTTGTTTATTTCGTAATTAAAGTTAGACAATAGGTCAGTTCCCATCTGAAAAAAAGACTCCTATTAATCTCTAACCTAATGTGTACTTTTTAAATTAAGTGCTATGTAACTAGGTATAGTGAATAAACAGTTTTTTTTTATTGAAGTAAATTAATGTAACCGAGCGAAAACGTCTTACCTACTATATTATGTGGCACTGTTATTAGCTCCTTATAGTTTTTAGTAGTAATAGTTCTCTTAAAATCAACAATTGCTTACGTTTTATATTGATAGAGTATAAACAAATAAGCAGTCGGTTTCCTTGACGCATGGAGACTACCGATGTTGTTAAGTCCGAGATGCACCGGTCGCCCTTTCCTTGACCGAGCGATACGTGACGTAGAATTATGTTTATCTACTCCTAGAGATTTAGTATCGCGTGCCAAAATTACCAACATCAATGAACCGCCTAATATTAAATTAAAGTCACCTAATACGTCCTTTTGACTAGAGCTCAAAGGACTAACGTAATTTTTAGTGCTTGGTGTTATTGTAAAAAAATAGTCGAATTGAGAACCTCTTCCTTTTTTTTGAACTCGGTTGAAAAACGGAACATTTACCAAATCTCCTGGGTGCCAGTTTATATATCATAGAGACAGTACAGTATCTACAGCCACCACTGCAGCACTTACTCATCCCCGTTCTGGGCAAGTGTGTTTGCTATGTTATAGTTGAAAGTAGAGAATTAAATAATAGACAATTTTTAAAAGCCACTATAAAGTTTCCGAGTGATGTTGACGACAGCTTTCTCAAAGCGCCTTAGCAGATTAAATAGCTTAAAATTTATATCGTCAGCAGTACTTTCTTTTATTGTTTTCATTAATCATATTCGTTAGGTACGTGGTAGAGCCTAGCTGTAAATATATTATGTTTGTAGCACGATTGAGTCGCTTCGACCGCGGAAGGACCACGCTCTCACAGAATACCAGCGTAAAATGGCAGCTTAATTCTGCTGTTTCTTATAGTAAGTGTAGAGAACCGGACACACTTTATACTAGAAACGAGGTATCCCATCTTAGTCCTCGGGGGTGACCACGCATCTGCATTTTGATTCTTAATCTAGGATAGATATAGATGTCTGTAGGTCACAGCATCCACTTACCATCAGGTGGACTGTGTACCCAGTAGTCACATTTATTTTGTAAAAATAAATTCACAGACAGTCACTAGTTTAACTAAAATTCCACAATTTAACAATTTAAGACTAGGCCGTACCCTTTACACCAGAGCTTAAGAGAAAATATCACAACCGCAGTTATACTAACCCCTTTACCTACCCTTTAAAACCAGAGGGTGCACTGTTGCTTGGCGGCGTAAACAAATAAGGGGGTTGTGCCAAACTCACTCAAAGAGAAGGCTTTTGATTTGTGCAGTTTTATGGATGCGACACTTCTACGGCCAAAACACGAAGCCGACGTCAATTATTATTACCATAAATTGTATTTCTTCTCTTCTCTTCTAAATTCTCGAGTGGCAGCTTCGTACCGGGAGGCGAAGTGTAGGGCGCCCCACCACTAGAAGGTGTGACGACCTGAAGAGCTGCAGGAAGTCGTGCAGGTGACTCAGGACGGTGCTTTGCTCTGTAGCATTCCTTGCGCGAGGCCTATGTTCAGCAGTGGGCTTATGAAGGGCTGTATTGATTATATTTCTTATTAATGAATTTTCATCGATTTTAAAATCTAATATATATGTCCTTGAAATAAAATCACCAGTTTTATGAATTACTCATATAATAGTTACAATGTACAATACAGCTTAAAACAACGTAGCATTTACATTTTCAATAATGTCTCTATAATAGAATATTTATCTTAACTATAGTACAGTACTGTATAAAAATATTGTTCTCAATATAGTATTTTATAGTAACATATAAACTAACCTATGAACGTAATTATATACATAATATTGCATTTCTCTATACATAATTCGTAACTAACAACAGAAAAAACCGTACGCTGTCCAATCTTGTTACAAAAGTTTCAAAGTCGTTTCACCAGACTCTCTTTAGCTTCATATAATTTTAGTCGAAATCCTATATTATGTCTGTTTAAGGACTAATTAAGGACGCAGAAAATGGATAAGGTATCATTGTAACGTCTTGGGAAAGGCCTATGTCCAGCTGTGGTCTGCCGCAGGCTGATAATGATGATAACGACAATAATGATAACGTGTATTTTATATCAAAAAATATATAAAGTAGCAAGAGGCCGTACCTATAGTTTATTTTCTATCGTGTACGTCTAACACGATCAATCGAGGAAGAAAATAATCATAATAATAAATATTAGGATGATGGAATAATAGATCAAATTTCAGTCACGGCGTCATCTACCCGGGACAAACATTATGGTGGCCGAGGGTAGCAGGCACAGGTGTGCTCGATATTCCTTCACTCGTATATAGCTCATAGAGTGATCAGGCACAGAACCAACGGCTTTACGTGGAGGTTAAACACCGCAAGCTTCTAACTCCAGGCTGTTACTGAAAATTTCGTGACAGAAAAGCCCAATAGCTAAATTCTGGTCAGACTCGAGATTCCAAACCAGAACCACGTGAACACAGTCGCGAATACTACTTGACTAAAGAGACATTCAGACAGATTAGTATGTATTAGATAATAAACAGCTAATAAATTAAACGCAATACGTACTGTTAATATAGCAAATCTTGATGTTATTTTTTTTTAATTTAATAAGCGAAAGCAAAGACTTCTATATGTTCTACTAGACTGACAATTCAAAATAAAACTGTGTCGCAGCTGAGGATCGCACGGGTAATAAAATAGATAAATTATATTACCAGTTGTATTTCCATTTATGACAGTTACTGTTTTATGGCAAATACGAAATACAATTACATACTAATCTGAAATAAACTTAAAGGCACGTTGACAAAGTGCGCACATAAACATAGACAGCATTTTCTTTTAGTCACATAATCAGTGTTAGATTTTAGACTCAATTTACGTTGCGGCGGAATGGAATGGATGCGAATTATATATAATACATAGTAAAATGAATGTTATGTCAATTGTGTAACGTGCAAACTAGATATGAAGTCGCGCGACTTCTTTTTTGACTTTTTTACAATTTCGTTACAATAATTCGCTTCCATTCCATTCCGCCACAATGTAAATAGCGCCTTAGAAAACAATGTTCCCGGTTCACAAAACAAAGAACTAGTCTTCTCGCCCGCTCGCACGCTACTAATGGTGTTACGGAGAATTGACCATTACTCAGAGTGCAATGCATAAACGCAGAGCCCGTTTAGTGTATACTGAATCTTTATTTCGACCAATGTAGATGTAGAACTAAAGGGTCATTTGTAATTGGTCAACTTCTAGTGGGATAGATCCAGATAGTTCTGTTTGAACCGACAGACTTCAAGCTTCTGGAAGAATTTATTTAAGAATACTACTAACACATTAATTACACTGTAGTTTGTTGTTTGACGTAGCTGGAGGTATGGAGCTGTACGTATCGGCACGGAACTGTACGGCACGTAACTGTGCGGCACGGAGTTGTGAGGCACGGAACTGTACAGCACAGAAGTGTGCGGCACGGAACTGTGCGAAACGAAGTTATGCGGCACGGAGTTGTGCAGCACGGTGTGGCACGGAACGTCAGTGGAAAGTGCGCGGCACTGATTGCGCGTTCCAGGTCGTCACACCCGACACAGCGCCAGATGTCGCTGCACATAACACATACACTATACTATAGTAAGGTGCAACCTTTTAAAGTTCAAGGCTAAACACATTCGCCATAGATTGCCTCATATGGGGAATAGTTGCCATAGATGCCTCACTTGGCAAGGGGTTGGCAACAGTACATTTCATTTTAGTCGTTATTTGGAAGACGCTGCTGCCCAACTCCTGATTGGATTCCCTCGGTCGCCTCTCACGACACCCACGAGATATTACTATTAGTAGTGGATGTTCTTAAAACGCCGCTACAAGGTAATTATAGTAAACGCTGCAGCTATTTTATAATTGTAGCACAGATGGATCTGCTCCATCGGGGAGACACCATGCTCACACCGATTACCATCGTAAAATAGCAGCTTAATGTTACTGTGTTTCGTATGGTGAGGCATTACATTTTGATTCTAAGAGTTGACAATGCAGCGGGATTTTGATTCTTAATCGAGGATAAATGTAGATGGGTCACAGCACCCACTTACCATCACGTAAACGGTGTGCTCGTTATTCTATATAAAAAAAACCAAGCCAACGTTCGTGACCATAAAACGATTAAGCTCTTGGGTTGTGCACGTGCAGTACGCAATTGTTTGAGCCGCTTGAGGTCGACTACGCACAAGGCCAACATCGTGGTCTAAGAATGAATTTCCAGTTTATTACCAAGGCACTTAGGTTCATAATTAACGTGATAGACCATAGCTATACTGACTATGATTGCGGTTTGGAATAAAGATTTTTATTATTTGATTTCAAATGATTTTACTTATTTTAGTTACGTACTTTTTTTCTATTTTTTTTTCTTTAGAACAATTTGAACATATATAAAATATAATCGATAGTAATGCGGCACATCACTGGAAATATCTTCTATGAGACCAAGTGCAAACGAGAGCGCAATATTATCGTTGCCGTTCACACGTTTTATGGCCGCGACTGCTGCTAACTCAAGGACTCGTCATTTTCTTAGCTCTATCCCCAACGGTATCACACATCATTGTTAATAGCAATATTAAGTGCTGATTTATTACGAGACAAAACATTATGAAGAAACTTGAATGACTAAAAAATTAAAAATTATTATGAGAATACGTGAAGTACAACACACCTTAGAGTAGGAGCGGCTTCTCTTCCTTGCCACCTAAAAGTCGCCCAATAATATTATTTTGATAAGTTACAGTCATGAAGTATTAAAAAATAATAGGTCGCATGGAATACGGACATAAAGTAGCAGCATAACGGTGCTGTGTTATTAGTAACTAAAATAATATAATGTTGCTAACGAGGCATTCCATCTCAGTCTTAAGGGGTGACAACGCATCTGCATTTTGTTTCTAATTGCGGATAGATGGTGGATGGAAAATCTAGGAGCCACAACATCCACTTACTATCAGATGGACTGTGTGCTCGTTTGTCTATGAAATGTTGCCACATTGTCGGATAAATCATATTCAAATTCTCTATTTTTAGAGTAAAAATACACTATATTTTTACTACATCAATATAGAAAAATTAAAATGTAGAAGTGGACTCACTCAGCTGCGCGAGGAGTATTTGAGAGATGGGAGGAGAAGATCGTGACTCCGAACTCTGTTCATCTTTGGATTCCGCTTCTGAAATTTAAACGGCATTTAGTCCGCGTAATCTGAACTAACTTACAGTTCAGATTACGCGAAAAACTGCTCGAGGTTTTACTCATAAATAAATAAAGATTTGATGGGAGACTTTATAGTTAATGAAAAACTATATATAAATATGGAGGTAAATTAATAAAAGTAATATTAAGAAAAGAAATAAAAATCGTATAAAGTCTGTTCACTCAGATAGTGTCGGTACACCCGGAGACGTGCTTATTTTTTATTTTTAACTGTGTTTGTTAAATAAATGGTTTTCTATTCTAAGAATAAAATAGAATACTATTTTATTCTTGTGGTTATTGTAATAGAATACGAATATAAATAATAAACACAAGTTAGGGAGCAATAAACATAAGTTAAGCAAACATAAACGAATATATATATATATATATATATATATATATATATATATATATATATATATATATATATATATATATAATAAACTATAAGAGATCCAATCAATACGTCGAGAAAATACGATGAAAAACTGAGAAAAACTTGTGGCATACAAAGTGAATGGTACCTTTCGAGTGACCCCCAGCTCTAACATGTCAGAATGGTGACTTGAAAAAATTTATTAATAACAAGCTGATTTTTTTTGGGCTTGCAAAATATATATTTTTTATAAAAAATGCATCGGCATATAAATTTGTTGGTAATTAGGGTTCCGTACCTCAAAAGGAAAAACAGAACCCTTATATCGTACCCTATATTATATATAGGATCACTTTGTTGTCTGTCTGTCTGTCTGTCTGTCTGTCAAGACCCTTTTTCTCAGGAACGCGTGGAGGTATCAAGCTGAAATTTATATCAAATACTCAAGTCTAATGTCCCTTGGAGCTGTGAAAAAATAAAACTTCTGAGCCAACGCAATCAAACGATACAGCCGTTTATGCCGCAAATTTTCAACTTTCGCAAGGGAATCAAAACCTACAGGGTACTTCCCGTGAACTCAGAATCTTGAAATTTGGTACGAAGCAACGTTTTGTAGCACAGATAAAGGAAAAATTGCGAAAAGCATAAATGTTTTAGTTACATCATATAATAAAAATATTTTTAATAATTTTAAACTTACCCCATTTCTCATGAACGCGTAGTGGTATTATATTAAAATTCAAATCTAATACTCAGGTCTGTAATACCTTTAAGCTGTAACAAAATCAAAACTTCTATGTCAACGCAATCAAAAGAAACGGCAATTTAAGCCGCATATTTTGAAACTCGCAACTACTCGCAAGGGAATCAAAACCTAAAGGATACTTCCAGTCGACCTAGAATCTTGAAATTTGGCATGAGGCAACGTTTTATAACACACATAAAGGAAAAATTCTGAAAACCTTAAATTTTTAGTTACATAACATAATAATTTTTTAAATTGATAATTATCAACTTATTACCCTTTTTCTCATGAACGCGTAGAGGTATCAAGTATTTTTCAAACGGCAAAGACGAACTGATCGTCATTCAATCCGGATGTTTTGGTGAAAGTAACTGTATAATCTAAATGCGTTTATAATATTTCTTGTTGTTGTTTATTATCAAACAGCTTGCTTGTTTTGTTCCTACTGGCGAAGTGGGATGGGATGGGACGAGAGTCACGATAGGCACGGGGCGGATTTTTGTATCCAGCGAGGTTCGATGTGTATGAACGTAATACGGGTATTCTGAGGGGTGTGTTCGGCAGAGAAGGATATGCAATAAAGCGTTTACTTCTTTCAGGTAATTTATCATCGGGTCATTATGATTTTTGTTCGCCAATCGCGTCCGAAGGATTACTAAATAATACATACGATAATACGCAGGAAAGCTTGGTAAATAAAACAAAAGATTCAAAGGTTGGTCGTTCAAGACGTAATAAAGGTGGTCGTCCAAAAAAGTCAGAAAAGTCCCGCTCGGAACAAGTACCTGAAGCTAAACAGAAATAAAAGCAAACTGAACCTAAAATTAATAGGCCATCTGTGGCGTATCATACGGCGACGGACCTCGTGGAATCTCAAGGTCAGCATCTTCAGGTCAATAATGAACTCGTAATCCCTGCTACCTCAGGGTACTCCATGACCTATACATCTAAGTCACCTACGCCAATATCCATGATGTATACTCCTAAACACGCTGCGTCTTTAGTAGCTTCTAAGTCTGGTGATATACTTTCTCAAAAAAAAAAAAATCTGTTCCACGTAAACGAAAATCATCAGAAGACCTAAACAAATATAATAAAGAAAAGAAACGTGTATCGAGAAAAAAAGAAGACGTTATAATTAAGGAGAGAATAAGAAACAGACTGCCAAAGAGATTACAAAGGTCACAAGAATCAACAAAGTATCAAAGTATACACAATATACGTGCTCGTGACACTGCTGCTCATGGTGTGTTACGCGAGGACCCTGTATACAGAGAAAATGAACGAGCTCGTGACACTGCTTCTCATCATGTGTTACGCGAGACCCTGTATACAGAGAAGATGAACGAGCTCGTGACACTGCTTCTCATCGTGTGTTACGCGAGGACCCTGTATACAGAGAAGATGAACGAGATCGTGACACTGCTGCTCGTCGTGTGTTACGCGAGGACCCTGTATACAGAGAAGATGAACGAGCTCGTGACACTGCTTCTCATGGTGTGTTACGCGAGGACCCTGTATACAGAGAAGATGAACGATCTCGTGACACTGCTGCTCATCGTGTGTTACGCGAGGACCCTGTATACAGAGAAGATGAACGAGCTCGTGACACTGCTGCTCATCGTGTGTTACGCGAGGACCCAGTATACAGAGAAGATGAACGAGCTCGTGACACTGCTGCTTATCGTGTGTTACGCGAGGACACTGTATACAGAGAAGATGAACGAGCTCGTGACACTGCTGCTCATCGTGTGTTACGCGAGGACCCTGTATACAGAGAAGATGAACGAGCTCGTGACACTGCTGCTCATCGTGTGTTACGCGAGGACCCTGTATACAGAGAGGATGAACGATCTCGTGACACTGCTGCTTATCGTGTGTTACGCGAGGACCCTGTATACAGAGAGGATGAACGATCTCGTGACACTGCTGCTCATCGTGTGTTACGCGAGGACCCTGTATACAGAGAAGATGAACGAGCTCGTGACACTGCTGCTCATCGTGTGTTACGCGAGGACCCTGTATACAGAGAGGATGAACGATCTCGTGACACTGCTGCTCATCGTGTGTTACGCGAGGACCCTGTATACAGAGAGGATGAACGATCTCGTGACACTGCTGCTCATCGTGTGTTACGCGAGGACCCTGTATACAGAGAGGATGAACGATCTCGTGACACTGCTGCTCATCGTGTGTTACGCGAGGACCCTGTATACAGAGAAGATGAACGAGCTCGTGACACTGCTGCTCATCGTGTGTTACGCGAGGACCCTGTATACAGAGAAGATGAACGAGCTCGTGACACTGCTGCTCATCGTGTGTTACGCGAGGACCCTGTATACAGAGAAGATGAACGAGCTCGTGACACTGCTGCTTATCGTGTGTTACGCGAGGACACTGTATACAGAGAAGATGAACGAGCTCGTGACACTGCTGCTCATCGTGTGTTACGCGAGGACCCTGTATACAGAGAAGATGAACGAGCTCGTGACACTGCTGCTCATCGTGTGTTACGCGAGGACCCTGTATACAGAGAAGATGAACGAGCTCGTGACACTGCTGCTCATCGTGTGTTACGCGAGGACCCTGTATACAGAGAGGATGAACGATCTCGTGACACTGCTGCTCATCGTGTGTTACGCGAGGACCCTGTATACAGAGAGGATGAACGATCTCGTGACACTGCTGCTCATCGTGTGTTACGCGAGGACCCTGTATACAGAGAAGATGAACGAGCTCGTGACACTGCTGCTCATCGTGTGTTACGCGAGGACCCTGTATACAGAGAAGATGAACGAGCTCGTGACACTGCTGCTCATCGTGTGTTACGCGAGGACCCTGTATACAGAGAGGATGAACGATCTCGTGACACTGCTGCTCATCGTGTGTTACGCGAGGACCCTGTATACAGAGAGGATGAACGATCTCGTGACACTGCTGCTCATCGTGTGTTACGCGAGGACCCTGTATACAGAGAGGATGAACGATCTCGTGACACTGCTGCTCATCGTGTGTTACGCGAGGACCCTGTATACAGAGAAGATGAACGAGCTCGTGACACTGCTGCTCATCGTGTGTTACGTGAGGATCCAATATACAGGGATGAAGAGCTAACTCGTAATACAATTGAACATGATTAAATAGGCAGAATTCAGATTATGCTGAACGTGAGAAAGAGACGTGTAATTTTAGAAAAAATACTTGTCTACGTGATTGGATGGTCATACGTCAAAATTTTTTTGATAATATCGCAGATGGTCACACGAATATCTGTTCCTGTTGCGGTCGTTTGTGGCACAAAAATTAGCTTCGCGTCATGAGAATAAATCAGTTGCCTATAACATTTTCAGATCAAAACCTAAATCATTTATTTCTAATGAATACATGTGGTGACTGTGGTTCATTTCGATACACGTGTCGAAGATATCTAAAAGATGGCAAAATACCACGGCTTGCCATGTATAATAGTATAACTTATCCTGTAATTCTAGATGTTCTGCAACAACTTACTCCACTTGAGGAACGTATTGTATCACCACGACATATATTCCTTAAAATAGTTAGGCGAGGTCAAGGTCTCGGTTTTCAAGATGGATTGGTAGGGAATGTAGTGAACGTTCCAGTCGATGTTAACACTATGGTCTTAGTGTTACCAAGGCATGCATCTGATACTAATATAATAACACTTGTTTTGAAGCGAAAAATGTGCTACAAACACGGTCGTCAAGAGCGTATTCGTCCTGCAATAGTTTGAAAAGCAGCAAAATATTTAGTCCAGACAGAATTATTTAAAGAATTAAAAATTACATATGATGATAACTGGGCAAACGACGACGAAGTTGATACTGATGATGATCGTATAAATAACAATGAATGCACATGTGAACCTGGTGAGTTAATAGATGAACCAGTAAACCCCGGTAATGCTGAAACTTTACTTGATAATGAGCAGGATGTCGTCATAACAATGGCACCCGGTGAGGGTAAGTACCCGGTATCACTACTGTATGACGATTTTCTTGAAGAATTAGCTTTCATTAAGGTCCATGGTGGAATTAAAAGGCAGTTTAAAATAAAACTAAGTTCTTCTGAGATAATGAAATCCGAAATAAGTCGGCATGATAGAAGGGCTATGCGGCCAGATTATTTGTTTACTTTATAAAAGAAACAACAGATGACCCAAATACGTGGACACATAGCTACTTGTCTTCGAAAGAAAACCGTCAACGGTGTTCCTATTTTAGTAAACAACCTTCTTAATGACGACTATCTACAGAACCTCATTCAGCATGACGATGGATATAATAAGAATTCTATTCTTAGTAGTGTGAGAAATTCACCAGCACACTGGGAAGAAGAAAAGAAAAAATTGTTAGCAATGATTCGTGACACTGAAAAAGTGCGACTCATTCAGTCCAACCCGTTTATATGTGCTACTTTTTTCGAAACCAGTTATAAAGAATTAAAATCAATACCATCGAATAGAATTCCAAAACAGAGGTTCTCCTCATGCCCATATGGTGTTGTGGATAGAAGATGCGCCTATTTTCATTCCTGGAGATCAATCATCAATTGAAAAGGTTATAATGTTTGTTGACCAAATCATATCCTGCAATAGTGACGAATTAGATGATGATTTAGTTAAGATACAAACTCACAAACAAACACATTCATGTCATTCCAAGCCAAGTCGTCCTTGTAGGTTTGGAATACCTTTTTTTCCAATGGATAAGACACGTCTTCCGATACCCCTGGAAGAAGATAATCCGAGCCTAAAAGAATGGAAAGAAGTATCTAACAAGATAAAGGACGACTTGTTGAATATTCCACCACATTTAACATTTGATGAGTACTTAGAATCGACAGAATTAAATATCGAAAAATACATATGGGCAGTTAAATCAACACTTAAACAGCCCAAAATATGTCTACAGAGACGCCCAAAAGACGTCATGGTTAATCCATTTTGCAAAAAAGTATTGGAATTACAGCGAGCTAATATGGATTGCCAATTTATACTAGATCCATTTGCCTGTTCCATTTATATTGTCGATTATATTAACAGCAGTATTGTGTGAAGATGATATATTGAGTTTAGTTAGAATAATTAATTATGATCAAAGACATTGCAAAAGTAAGATTAATTATTTTGGATGAAATATCTATGCTAGGGAGTAGAACTCTGAACCAAATTAATAGGAGATTGCAGCAAGTATTTCACACAGATACGCCATTTGCTGGTATGTCTATTATAAGCGTCGGGGACTTCAATCATTTACCACCGGTAGGAGACAACTGGGTTTTTCAGCCAAACAGTAGTCGAAATCCATTGGCACACCTTGCTGGTGCTCCGTTGTGGGAACCATTCCGTCTCTTTATGATGACTAAAATAATGCGGCAAAGAGATGATCTGGCATTCGCAATAGCCTTAAACAATATGGCTGTCGGTCAGATGACTTCTATCTATATGATATAGAGTTAATAAATTCTAGATGTTACAGTGTTAATACTTTACCTATTGAGGCACATGGAGTGATACACTTATTTGCGACCAACAATGAAGTTGACAAAGACAATAATCAAGTATTGTCTCGAATGAACACTGAAGGGTACTCGGTTAAAGCACTTAATGTGGTTTCTGGAGCACCAAATCCACAAGCTGCTAGAAAAGCCTTGCAATCTGTTAATGCTCTAGCTACAATGCAGACCTATGGTCTTCCTAAGAACTTGTTTTTACGAGTAGATGCACGTTATATGGTAACTGTGAATATTGATACTACGGATGTCCTTGTAAATGGTAGTACAGGAATATTGAAGGCTATAGATTACGGTCGACACAAGGAAACAAGTGAAAAGCGGCCTTTACGCATTTGGTTTCTGTTCGATAAAAGTACGGGAATAGCTACAAGAAGTAAATGTCAAGTAACTTCTCGGAAACATCGTCAATATCTCTCAATTCGTATTGGACGCCATTAGATGCTGTCACTTATACTGTGAAAAGGTGGAAATCTTCAAATCTTGTAGTGCAGCGTACTCAGTTTCCAATAGTACCAGCAGAAGGTATTACAATTCACAAGTCGCAAGGTGCAACCTTAGAAAAAGTTGTGGTTCATATTTCTAAAAATGTAAAAAGATCGATGTTGTATATAGCTTGTTCTAGAGCAACGTCATCGTCTGGACTATTTTTAGTTGTGAATTCAAGTAGATTTAAACCTCCCTCTGAAATATCAAAATCGAGTGCTGTAAGTATAGAAATGAAAAGACTAGAGCAAAACAAATTGGTACCATATTTAAAATTTTTGCAAACACCTGAAGACAATACAGTTCAAATTGTATTTCATAACGTGCAATCATTACGCATACATTTTTCAGACGTCATCATAGATCCTATTATTCATTCCTCCCATGCAGCATTGTTTGTTGAAACCTGGGGATGTCGTAGAGACACTTTTAACTTGATGGTTTTTATGAGGTATGCAGAATAGATGGTCCAGCTATATCTAATGCAAATCTATCGTGTATGTATGTCGCAATCTTAAGGATGTCGTGATAGATGGATCATGTAAAAGATATTATTTAAATAACCGAGGCGCTGCAAACGGCCATTGTTTAATGTCAGATTGATAACTGTATATAGATCGCCACAATGTGAAATTAATGTTGCAATAGAATGTATAAATACAACAATATACGGCAGCAACCTCATAGGTATAGTTTATGTTCTCCTTTGATTGTTGTGGGAGACTTCAATATCGATTTTAGAATGAATCCCCAAAATGGAATTTCCACATATTTTTCATCCATAAACATGTTTCCGTTAATAAACACTAGCACTACACGAAGTAGTGCAACTATAGATAACGTTTTTTCGAAATTCAATGTTCAATGTGGTACTATTCATACCTTTTTCAGTCACCATTTACAGATCTGGTTCAAATTTAATACTTAATTAGTATTTTTGAACCAGATTTCTAAATAGTGACTAAAAAAAATGGTATTTTTTAATTAAGCTACAAAAAAAAAATCGAATCATTTAATATGTGCTCCGTACTTATGTCTTGTAACCACTGGTTTCATTTGTATTAAACTAATCTTATAAAAATAAAAGCTTATATTTTGAGTGTATTATCAGAACATTACTTGCACAAAACATAAATTTCATTCGTAAATTTTTTTATAAGTTCTCTTTTCGGACGAAAACGTTCGTCCTTACGTAAGGAATTGCACAAGAAACACTCCATGTTGACGATCACTTAACAGCTTCGAAAAGAGAGGTCGACTAAACCCATATGAAACGCTTTGAATTGTGTTTTGTAAATTAGTCGTTAGAGCTGACGCTTAAAGGAAGTTGGGAGCGGATAGTGGGTCTTACGATTTTATTATACCTGAGGCAAAATCACACAGTTCAGCATATTTTTTTTTTATAAGGCACTGCAAAAAAATTATAGTGATAAAATTATTGCTACAAACATGTATTAGGTATATGTATTTTATATATAAAATAAAGATTACTTATAATTCGATTATAAATTATAGATTTAAATTATAAAGAAATTAAAAAACTGTAATTTATATTAATTTTTAAGTAGTTATAAATATGCATATTTCGAACTTCAGAGCTAATTTTTTTATAGACGATAACTGATTTTACAATTTGTTTTACAAAGCAATGATTTTTTCCTTACTTGACTATCACTTAAAAATTGTTGTTAACTGAATAATAAAATAAATAAGTAGTTCAATAGCTCAATCACTCGTTACAAGAAATTTCAACAAATTTTCATGCAATTCCCTTGTTTTTATTGCTGTAATTGTTTATATAATTAAGTAATTTAAAAAATAATATTCATTTTCATTAAATAAGCTGTAATATTGTATACGAATTTTCCATTTAAGCAATTTCAAACAAAAGCTGGCGAAAATTATGTACAGGACTTCAACATATTATGTTTTCAAGATTTAATTTGTTTTAAAATTTCGAAAAGTTCATTTGTAATTAATCGCTTCAATTTTTTTTGTATGCCAATAGTTTCATGGTGTTATAGTTTGATTCTTAACAGAAAAAAATTAAAAAAACAAGTTGTTATTAATAAAAAAAAAGATTAACATAATCTTGACAACTTTCGAGTGTAGGTCTGAAAAAAATTACCAACAAATTTGTATGCCGATGCATTTTTTATAAAAAATATATATTTTGCAAGCCCCAAAAAAAAATCAGTTTGTTATTAATAAATTTTTTCAACTCACCAATCTGACATGTTAGAGCTGGGGGTCACTCGAAAGGTACCATTCACTTTGTATGCCACAAGTTTTTCATCGTATTTTCTCGAAGTATTGATTTTTATGGCGCGTCTCCACCAAAGTTTTGTTGTCAACACAACATTTGTCAACACGTGTTGCCGACAAATGTTTCTGTGAAACATTTTCGGAAACAAATGTCGTCAACTTTTGTAGATTTGCAACAGTTGGAAACATAAATGTTGTCAACATTTTTGGTGGAGACGCGCCTTTAGAAACTGTTATTATTTAATTTGGGAAACTCATCAAATCGACATGTTTCGCTCCCTATCGCGCTTTTTCCTCCCACTATCAGAATTTGGTCCAATGATAAAATTTGGGTGTCTCGTCAAAGCGAAGCTGTGTATAAACTTTCAGCCTGTTATTAATCACTGAAATCCCTTGCATGTGGGCCCGTGGACTAATAATTTTTCTCCTTTAATCGCGTAATCTACATATCTTATTATCTATCTTGAGTAGCTGGGTCATGGTGCTGCGCGGTGTGTGTGTGTGTGTGTGTGTGTGTGTGTGTGTGTGTGTGTGTGTGTTTCATGTATATACGTGTGCGTGTATGTATGTGTGCGTACCTTGCGTGCGGCGCGCGGCAGCCTGTGCCTTGAGCAGCTTGCTCATGGTGTTGCGCGGTGTGTGTATGTGTGCGTTTATATGTGTTTCATGTATATATGTGTGCGTGTATGTGTGTGTGCGTACCTTGCGTGCGGCGCGCAGCAGCCTGTGCCTTGAGCAGCTTGCTCATGGTGTTGCGCGGTGTGTGTATGTGTGCGTTTATATGTGTTTCATGTATATATGTGTACGTGTATGTGTGTGTGCGTACCTTGCGTGCGGCGCGCGGCAGCCTGTGCCTTGAGCAGCTTGCTCATGGTGTTGCGCGGTGTGTGTATGTGTGCGTTTATATGTGTTTCATGTATATATGTGTGCGTGTATGTGTGTGTGCGTACCTTGCGTGCGGCGCGCAGCAGCCTGTGCCTTGAGCAGCTTGCTCATGGTGTTGCGCGGTGTGTGTGCGTACCTTGCGTGCGGCGCGCAGCAGCCTGTGCCTTGAGCAGCTTGCTCATGGTGTTGCGCGGTGTGTGTATGTGTGCGTTTATATGTGTTTCATGTATATATGTGTGCGTGTATGTGTGTGTGCGTACCTTGCGTGCGGCGCGCGGCAGCCTGTGCCTTGAGCAGCTTGCTCATGGTGTTGCGCGGTGTGTGTATGTGTGCGTTTATATGTGTTTCATGTATATATGTGTGCGTGTATGTGTGTGTGCGTACCTTGCGTGCGGCGCGCAGCAGCCTGTGCCTTGAGCAGCTTGCTCATGGTGTTGCGCGGTGTGTGTATGTGTGCGTTTATATGTGTTTCATGTATATGTGTGCGTGTATGTGTGTGTGCGTACCTTGCGTGCGGCGCGCAGCAGCCTGTGCCTTGAGCAGCTTGCTCATGGTGTTGCGCGGTGTGTGTGCGTACCTTGCGTGCGGCGCGCAGCAGCCTGTGCCTTGAGCAGCTTGCTCATGGTGTTGCGCGGTGTGTGTATGTGTGCGTTTATATGTGTTTCATGTATATGTGTGCGTGTATGTGTGTGTGCGTACCTTGCGTGCGGCGCGCAGCAGCCTGTGCCTTGAGCAGCTTGCTCATGGTGTTGCGCGGTGTGTGTGCGTACCTTGCGTGCGGCGCGCAGCAGCCTGTGCCTTGAGCAGCTTGCTCATGGTGTTGCGCGGTGTGTGTATGTGTGCGTTTATATGTGTTTCATGTATATATGTGTGCGTGTATGTGTGTGTGCGTACCTTGCGTGCGGCGCGCGGCAGCCTGTGCCTTGAGCAGCTTGCTCATGGTGTTGCGCGGTGTGTGTATGTGTGCGTTTATATGTGTTTCATGTATATATGTGTGCGTGTATGTGTGTGTGCGTACCTTGCGTGCGGCGCGCAGCAGCCTGTGCCTTGAGCAGCTTGCTCATGGTGTTGCGCGGTGTGTGTATGTGTGCGTTTATATGTGTTTCATGTATATATGTGTGCGTGTATGTGTGTGTGCGTACCTTGCGTGCGGCGCGCGGCAGCCTGTGCCTTGAGCAGCTTGCTCATGGTGTTGCGCGGTGTGTGTATGTGTGCGTTTATATGTGTTTCATGTATATATGTGTGCGTGTATGTGTGTGTGCGTACCTTGCGTGCGGCGCGCAGCAGCCTGTGCCTTGAGCAGCTTGCTCATGGTGTTGCGCGGTGTGTGTGCGTACCTTGCGTGCGGCGCGCAGCAGCCTGTGCCTTGAGCAGCTTGCTCATGGTGTTGCGCGGTGTGTGTATGTGTGCGTTTATATGTGTTTCATGTATATGTGTGCGTGTATGTGTGTGTGCGTACCTTGCGTGCGGCGCGCAGCAGCCTGTGCCTTGAGCAGCTTGCTCATGGTGTTGCGCGGTGTGTGTGCGTACCTTGCGTGCGGCGCGCAGCAGCCTGTGCCTTGAGCAGCTTGCTCATGGTGTTGCGCGGTGTGTGTATGTGTGCGTTTATATGTGTTTCATGTATATGTGTGCGTGTATGTGTGTGTGCGTACCTTGCGTGCGGCGCGCAGCAGCCTGTGCCTTGAGCAGCTTGCTCATGGTGTTGCGCGGTGTGTGTGCGTACCTTGCGTGCGGCGCGCAGCAGCCTGTGCCTTGAGCAGCTTGCTCATGGTGTTGCGCGGTGTGTGTATGTGTGCGTTTATATGTGTTTCATGTATATGTGTGCGTGTATGTGTGTGTGCGTACCTTGCGTGCGGCGCGCAGCAGCCTGTGCCTTGAGCAGCTTGCTCATGGTGTTGCGCGGTGTGTGTGCGTACCTTGCGTGCGGCGCGCAGCAGCCTGTGCCTTGAGCAGCTTGCTCATGGTGTTGCGCGGTGTGTGTATGTGTGCGTTTATATGTGTTTCATGTATATATGTGTGCGTGTATGTGTGTGTGCGTACCTTGCGTGCGGCGCGCGGCAGCCTGTGCCTTGAGCAGCTTGCTCATGGTGTTGCGCGGTGTGTGTATGTGTGCGTTTATATGTGTTTCATGTATATATGTGTGCGTGTATGTGTGTGTGCGTACCTTGCGTGCGGCGCGCAGCAGCCTGTGCCTTGAGCAGCTTGCTCATGGTGTTGCGCGGTGTGTGTGCGTACCTTGCGTGCGGCGCGCAGCAGCCTGTGCCTTGAGCAGCTTGCTCATGGTGTTGCGCGGTGTGTGTATGTGTGCGTTTATATGTGTTTCATGTATATATGTGTGCGTGTATGTGTGTGTGCGTACCTTGCGTGCGGCGCGCGGCAGCCTGTGCCTTGAGCAGCTTGCTCATGGTGTTGCGCGGTGTGTGTATGTGTGCGTTTATATGTGTTTCATGTATATATGTGTGCGTGTATGTGTGTGTGCGTACCTTGCGTGCGGCGCGCAGCAGCCTGTGCCTTGAGCAGCTTGCTCATGGTGTTGCGCGGTGTGTGTGCGTACCTTGCGTGCGGCGCGCAGCAGCCTGTGCCTTGAGCAGCTTGCTCATGGTGTTGCGCGGTGTGTGTATGTGTGCGTTTATATGTGTTTCATGTATATGTGTGCGTGTATGTGTGTGTGCGTACCTTGCGTGCGGCGCGCAGCAGCCTGTGCCTTGAGCAGCTTGCTCATGGTGTTGCGCGGTGTGTGTGCGTACCTTGCGTGCGGCGCGCAGCAGCCTGTGCCTTGAGCAGCTTGCTCATGGTGTTGCGCGGTGTGTGTATGTGTGCGTTTATATGTGTTTCATGTATATGTGTGCGTGTATGTGTGTGTGCGTACCTTGCGTGCGGCGCGCAGCAGCCTGTGCCTTGAGCAGCTTGCTCATGGTGTTGCGCGGTGTGTGTGCGTACCTTGCGTGCGGCGCGCAGCAGCCTGTGCCTTGAGCAGCTTGCTCATGGTGTTGCGCGGTGTGTGTATGTGTGCGTTTATATGTGTTTCATGTATATGTGTGCGTGTATGTGTGTGTGCGTACCTTGCGTGCGGCGCGCAGCAGCCTGTGCCTTGAGCAGCTTGCTCATGGTGTTGCGCGGTGTGGGCGGCGGCCGCTCCAACGTGCGTCCATGCACCGTCGTACAGTGCCGCTCCAACATGTACCTGCGACCACCCCACCCACATTGTTACATACCGCTCTCGTCCTCATTCGCCCACCCCTCCCGGATTACCCACTTAGCGTACCCGTGACCGATGTGTCACTCGTGGTAACATACACACAGTCAGAGACACAAAAGTAATTAAAATAGCAACCATACGCAAACCAATAATTTGTGTATATTACAATACTTCGGCTGTGATCAAAGCCAGAACGCATTAACCTAACCCTTAAAATACTTATTTGAAGGCGCAAGATAAGAAACATTAACTAACGACTTTACTGTTTCCTGAAAGTTATTAAAAATAAGAAAAATACGACAAAGAAAAATAATTAACTGTGTAATAACCCTCTACAAGATGCAGGAGTGTGCTACCTTCATTGTGAATGTAGCCTCTCTTTAATAGGAAAAAAAAAGTATCTATTAAAACTACATGTAGCAGGCGTGAAACATAAACGCTCCAGTCAATGTGAAACATATTCGCTGCAGTCTGTGATTATGTCCTACAAGGATACCATTAAATCAGACTTGATAGACCATAATTATATGTAGAGGAGCAGATCGTCCGCGATCGATGGTTCAGCCAAGAAAATCGACATAATATTTAAAAAAAAAGTTTGAGGAATCCGCCGACTTGTGGTCCGCCAAAAGTGTTCCTCTATAAACCGGATTTTTTTTATTATGATGCATAGTTAGCATCTTAGTTTTGACCAAGGTATTTTTTTTATATTTTGCTTTGGTTCGATAAATCTTTGTATGTTTATGTATAGCAGTGTCAGCTTAGTACTCGTAATTTATCTCTATGCGCGCATAACCTCACTCGCCTCGCCATCCTGTCGACACTGTCAACTTATAAAAAAAGTCACGCTGCGCGCTCTTATTAAATCTTATTTATTATTTTTATATCGCACTAATACGTGAAGAAAAAAACATTAATATTGAAAAACATTAATATGGAAACACTAACGAAAAAACTGACGCCTTAATTATTTTAAAGTACTCTACGTTGCGTTGTTTAAAAATAACCTTCCACTCACCAGATGTCGCTAGTTGTGAATGAGGTGAAGTTTTTTTTTGTCATACAATGTCACTTAATTTAAACATTAGTTTTAAATAAATGTAAAGTGGCGTCTTGGTGGCAGAAAACGTCGTGGATGCTTTCATACCCTCAGAGAATTATCATAAAAATAGGACAGGAAGAAAAAGCTCTTTGTTACGGCTCACAGCTGCCCATGCAGAGGTAAAATCTCCCGGGGCCCATGAGCGGAAGATTCAACGGGCAGCCGCGGGTTCGAACCCGAATGGCTATATGGAAAATGTTCTATCCTACTACACTTTAATGGGGAGGCTAGTCAAATAAAGAGTACTTACCTATATCTGAGGCGACGACTGTCTCAGGGTTCGTTCAGGACGGAGGTGGGTATGTGCATGCGTGGTGGTGTTTTTTGTGATGTGGATGTAATTGACTTGACTGGACCGTTGAAGTCGGCAGCTGCCCGGACTCCGGCACCGCTTCAAATTAAGGTAATCTCCAGCGGCGTCAACCACGGTCAATTTCTTTCTTCTTCACTATGTCAGTCTATTAACTTTATTGTACATTTAACTAACTTCAAAACGGAACTAAATCCCGTTACTTATAGTCAAAAACGTAACACACAGCACGAATACCGAATGTTCGGATCAAAGGTCACTTCCGTTTCGCGTGGCAACAATTAATTCTAGAACCAAACACGACCTTCTCTAGTGTCACAAAGTTCAGCGTTCAACCGACAACCGAAAATGTCTCCGAACTATTATATTGAATGCCGCACGAGCAAATTAATATTGTCAAATGCACTTATATACGCTATCAAATTAGAATAACCAAATTCGCGGTAAAATAGGCGCGCACGACACACAAATTCAGACGTTGATCGCAATCAATGTTAACTTCCTAACAATTTGTCTACCCGGCGTCTAATTCTAGACTACAATTCCTCGTCGTTGCACAATTTGCTAACAAAACCGACTCTAAAAAATGGAGGTTATCCCGAGCGACTTCACGACGTGCTCTCGACAGCACTGCTTTCAAGCAACTAACGTTCTGCGCTCGCGCCCTCTACCAAAGCCACTCTGCTCGCCCGAACGTCAAAACCGGTATGGCACCGAGCCGAGCGCCCTCCAGCGTCAAATCTTGAAACTCGCGTTTGGGCGTGAACACCCTTACATAAAAATATTTTTTATTAATTATTCTCTTATAACCATAGATAATATCTGGAAACTTCTAACTACAGGATCGGGAATTTTACTTGCCCTGATATTGTCGGATGATGCCTGGCCCATCCAGTCACACAAGAGTCGGGGTTCGCCACACAATATGCAATTCTTACGTTATAAGCTGTTACGTTACCAATACAGTCTATTAAAATCTACTGTTGACCATATATTAGAGATATTTCTTACCCCAAAAGTTACGGATTTTTGATAACAAAAAGTAGGCGTATCTAACAACGTGCCAATTTCATGGGGCTATGATCGGGACGTACGTACGTACGAACGCTTTGGCCGTCCTTTGTCTATAACTTTTTTTAGTGGTCATATTTGGTGAGTTATAAATAGATTTCTTTTTTCAATTCAGATTATAAATAATGCTTTTTGAAAGTCATTCTTATGTTTGATTTACCACTGGTTCGGAAAATACCTTTGTCCTGGTAAGAACCAGCAAATAACCCAGCGGGATATTTTTTTGAAAATAGAACAGTTTACAATCATATATTATCTTACATAATTACAATACAAAAAAAAATCTTAATAACGATCACCACCTTCCCAGGGGTTATTATTATCCAAAAAATCCTTAATAATATAATAAGCCTTTATTAATAGAATCTTTGTTTAATATAGTTTTTGAACTTGGTGGTGGACTAAATTTGTATCATAATCATTACAGCGTTTCACACGTTCACTGCGGAATATAGTCATGATTGCCCCAAAGCACGGTCACGAGCCACCTGCATCTCTTACCAGGTCGTCATTCTATCTAGTGGGGGACCATTCTACACTCGTCGGTACGAGGCTACCACTAGAGAATCTTTCTTCCCCATCGGTTGTCGATTCGTCGAGGTATATGGTCTAGCTGGTATTAGCTTAGCTGCGAATATCCTCAATTCTATGTCTATAACGCAGACAACAAAAATGTAAAATCTATGGAAGAATGTAATAATTTGCATATCTACATCAGCCAAGTTTCAACAACATCAGCAAAGTCCTGTCGGATTTTAAGTAATCTTATGTTCGCGCCAAACGCTGGTTTCGGAATCGACGTTAGAGGGCGCGCGGCTCGGTGCCATACCGGTTTTGACCTCGGTCGAGCGGTGGGTGTTGAGAACGCGTAAAGGCGAAAGCAGTCGCCTGCCAGCTGTGCTAACGCCAGAACGCTGTCAATTTTTGTTCGGGAACTCGGAATAATTAGGCGCGGCCAGTAAATATACGCTCTAGTATTTGTGACGCGCATTCCTTGCTGGAGAGCTTCCCAGGGACTCATTGTGTCTGACTCAGAATCTGCATAAGTGTATTCGACAATATTAGCTAGTGCGGCCTTTGATATTCGAGAAATAACTGTTGCTACGCGAAACGGTAGTGACCTTTGATCCGGACACTCCGTGTTCGTTGCTTCTGTAAGTTAGTTCTGTAAGAGTTAATGGACTGTCATCGTGACGAACGAGGAAAGTGACTGTGTACAACGCCGCGGAAGATTACCTTATTTTGGAGCAGCCTGGAACTCGGCCGCTGCTGGTCGCCTATGCTTGCCAAGACCCCACACATTCACACCTCACACTACTCGCCATCCACTATTACACACACTCACGGCCTGCCCAAGCCTTGGTGCGAAGTTAGCTCCGGATAATGGTAAGTACTATGTGTTTCTAGCTTTCTCCCATATTGTTTATTGTAATTAGGAAATTCCACGTGGCCATATTCTGGCCCCTTCCCTCTGCTGCTCGTCGATGGGATTAGTCATGGGCCCTAATCCCGTCATCCTTGGTTGGGGCAGCTAGGGGCGTGTACATCTTAAATGATAAGTTTAATGAAATCGAAAATATAATTTTTTATAAAATATTTTTTGTATTCTTTCTGAACTGTCAGAATAAATGCTGTAAAAAAGGAGACCCAATCTGTTATGACGCCCTTAGATTTTTTAATTCATAAGAACCTTTTAAAATAAAACCTAAAAGTTGACTAGATTTTCATTGTGTTCATAACGATGCCTGAGGGAGAAATCGATTACGAAAATTATAAAAAAGGGCCTAAATGGAACCTCTGGAGCACTCCATAAGGGATTTTGAGAATGCGAAAAGTGGAGATCTATATCCTTTAAGTGTCACAAACTTACTACGATTCGAAAGAGAAAATTCAATCCACTGTAAACCGTAATGTTACAGAATAAGACGGGACAAATTGTGAGTACCCTTAACCCAAGGAGCGTGTATACATAGAGTAGATATATGGACGTCAAAGTCTTTGAGTATGTCAGATGTAGCAGCTAAGGAGAAACATAAGCTATATGTATTTATGTTTGACTGATTCATTGGTGTAATGGCCGTAATTGCGACTGTTAATATTGTTGCGGTTCTGGGTCCGAATCTTTTTTAGATATTAGATGGAAAGTTTTTCTGTAAACAGATTCTCAATAGCAGCTGAGAGTAAAGTTTTACCCCCGTGCCTCGGAAAACACGTTAACTTGTCGCCTCTGCGTCTGATCTCTCTCCGGTCGTGCCGGATTGGCGTCCCATCGAACAATTAAGAGTGATCCATTTGGTTTCTTTAGTCCTGTCTCACATAGATGTTTAGTCTGCGTTGAGAGTGGCTGGTTGGACAGTATTAGGCTATGTATAAGCGGGACGGTGTGGTGTGGTGTGTGTGTGGTACGCACCTGCGGTCGAAGCGGTCGAAGCAGTAGGTGCAGCGGAAGTGCATGCGGCGCACGGGGGCGGCGCCCGCCCCGCCCGCCCCCGCCGCCCCGCCCGCCGCGCCCGCCGCCTCGTGCGACTTGCTGTGCGCCAGCAGGTTGTACCTGCGCGCAACACAGCGCTTTAACCCTCCCCTCACATTAAGTTCACATAAAAAACCCACTTCAAATAACTAAAAAATAATGTAATACATTCACATTCTGAAGTCGGCTCTAAGATTTACTATATAGAAGAAAAAGTGCCGACTTCAGAATATCAAATTATTTTTAGTTTTTATTTTACCCTTTTGAGTGAACTGAAAATATTGCAATATTAATGACATATAAATATGTAGTAAAATTAAAAACATTACCCCTCTTTTGTTACCTATTAAGATGGAATTTTTTACCAAATTTGTATAGGACCATCCTTGAAATATAAACTACTTATTTTAAAAGATCATCATAATATTTCATTACACTATTTTATTACAACAATTTGCTTTTTATTGTCTTAGTAACGTTTTCATTCAACAATCATTATTTTTGTGCAGTTAATTTAATTCAAACATTGTAAAATTGGAAAGTTTATGTAAAACAAAGTTAGTAAATAATAATAACAAAGGTCCTAGATATGAACCTTGGGGTACAATACTAATCGATATACAAGTACTGTAGGTGACTCACCGCTCGGAGAAGCGTTTGCCGCAGACGGTGCACTCGTGGCGCTTCTCGCCGCTGTGGATGCGCTTGTGGCGCTTGAGGTGCGAGCGCGTCATGAGGGTAGTGGTGATGTAGGTGACTCACCGCTCGGAGAAGCGTTTGCCGCAGACGGTGCACTCGTGGCGCTTCTCTCCGCTGTGGATGCGCTTGTGGCGCTTGAGGTGCGAGCGCGTCATGAGGGTAGTGGTGATGTAGGTGACTCACCGCTCGGAGAAGCGTTTGCCGCAGACGGTGCACTCGTGGCGCTTCTCGCCGCTGTGGATGCGCTTGTGGCGCTTGAGGTGCGAGCGCGTCATGAGGGTAGTGGTGATGTAGGTGACTCACCGCTCGGAGAAGCGTTTGCCGCAGACGGTGCACTCGTGGCGCTTCTCTCCGCTGTGGATGCGCTTGTGGCGCTTGAGGTGCGAGCGCGTCATGAGGGTAGTGGTGATGTAGGTGACTCACCGCTCGGAGAAGCGTTTGCCGCAGACGGTGCACTCGTGGCGCTTCTCGCCGCTGTGGATGCGCTTGTGGCGCTTGAGGTGCGAGCGCGTCATGAGGGTAGTGGTGATGTAGGTGACTCACCGCTCGGAGAAGCGTTTGCCGCAGACGGTGCACTCGTGGCGCTTCTCGCCGCTGTGGATGCGCTTGTGGCGCTTGAGGTGCGAGCGCGTCATGAGGGTAGTGATGATGTAGGTGACTCACCGCTCGGAGAAGCGTTTGCCGCAGACGGTGCACTCGTGGCGCTTCTCTCCGCTGTGGATGCGCTTGTGGCGCTTGAGGTGCGAGCGCGTCATGAGGGTAGTGGTGATGTAGGTGACTCACCGCTCGGAGAAGCGTTTGCCGCAGACGGTGCACTCGTGGCGCTTCTCTCCGCTGTGGATGCGCTTGTGGCGCTTGAGGTGCGAGCGCGTCATGAGGGTAGTGGTGATGTAGGTGACTCACCGCTCGGAGAAGCGTTTGCCGCAGACGGTGCACTCGTGGCGCTTCTCTCCGCTGTGGATGCGCTTGTGGCGCTTGAGGTGCGAGCGCGTCATGAGGGTAGTGGTGATGTAGGTGACTCACCGCTCGGAGAAGCGTTTGCCGCAGACGGTGCACTCGTGGCGCTTCTCTCCGCTGTGGATGCGCTTGTGGCGCTTGAGGTGCGAGCGCGTCATGAGGGTAGTGGTGATGTAGGTGACTCACCGCTCGGAGAAGCGTTTGCCGCAGACGGTGCACTCGTGGCGCTTCTCTCCGCTGTGGATGCGCTTGTGGCGCTTGAGGTGCGAGCGCGTCATGAGGGTAGTGGTGATGTAGGTGACTCACCGCTCGGAGAAGCGTTTGCCGCAGACGGTGCACTCGTCGCGCTTCTCGCCGCTGTGGATGCGCTTGTGGCGCTTGAGGTGCGAGCGCGTCATGAGGGTAGTGGTGATGTAGGTGACTCACCGCTCGGAGAAGCGTTTGCCGCAGACGGTGCACTCGTGGCGCTTCTCTCCGCTGTGGATGCGCTTGTGGCGCTTGAGGTGCGAGCGCGTCATGAGGGTAGTGGTGATGTAGGTGACTCACCGCTCGGAGAAGCGTTTGCCGCAGACGGTGCACTCGTGGCGCTTCTCGCCGCTGTGGATGCGCTTGTGGCGCTTGAGGTGCGAGCGCGTCATGAGGGTAGTGGTGATGTAGGTGACTCACCGCTCGGAGAAGCGTTTGCCGCAGACGGTGCACTCGTGGCGCTTCTCGCCGCTGTGGATGCGCTTGTGGCGCTTGAGGTGCGAGCGCGTCATGAGCGCCAGCCCGCACACGTCGCACGCGTGCGACTTCACGCCCGTGTGCGACAGTTTGTGCATCTTGAACGACGACGTGTGGATGAACGACTTGCCGCACAGGTCGCACTGGAACCGCCCCGACCACGTCAACTACTTGCTCCGATCCTAACATACACCTTATACAACTAACATATACCCTTTTAATATACAGGCATTCCATCTAAGACCTTATTTTATAACGAGGCATTCCATGTAAGACCTCAGGGGCAATAACGCATTTGCATTTTAACCTCTCTGATCGATAAAAAATGTAGGTGGCTATTAACCATAGCATTCATATGTTTAACATTAATAAATTTGACTGTAACTCCAATCGAAACAGATAAACTCACTCTATGTACATACATAATTGTGTATTCTACATAATTGACATTTATAAACACACAAGCACACCTATAAATAACTTTTTATAGTAATAGAAGCAAACGAGAAACTCATGCAAGATGCGACCGCCGCCCACGAACAACACTTTTAAAAAGGAGTAAGCTCGTTTCTTGAGGGTCCCTAAGGTGTATCCATCCAGAAACATCGCCGGTGGTACACAATTCCACAAAAAAGTCGTGTGAAAAAGATAACTTCTAGAAAATCGCACAGTGGTGAACCGCCCAGCATCCAGATGGTGTAGATGGCATCTGATGAGAATGTTGTCGCGATATGCGTTGGTGGAATTTGGCGGCTGGAATTAATCCGAACAATTGCTCTGAGCACTCCCCGTGGTAAATGCGATAAAAATGCAAAGGAATGCAACATCTCATCACAGCGCCAGTGAATCAAGCCCATCAGTTCGGTTCATCAAGTTCGGATTAATTTGACCTACGTTGTTGCCAACAGATGGCGTTGGGCGTTATTTGTGTCGCGATGTTGTTTGATACACACTGTTTCCTTAAGGGCCGTGGGGTTGTTGAAATCGGGAGTTCCTTAGCGTGATCCTGTGTGGGATTCACATCAGAAATTAAACATGGTCCTTCGAGCGGGAATAATGTGATCAAAGGAATCAGTCGTTTTTGGGCCCACTAGAAATTTTCGCGGACTGCAATGGTATTATATACAAAATATACCAATTTATTATTGTAAATTTTTTGCATAAATATTTTATGAAAAGCTACACGGAATCAAGAAATCTGAAAAAAAGAGTTTTTGATATTTATGTTTATGTCATTGGTGCAGATAAAGTAATATTAAAAACAATTGTAGTAGAGATGTGTCAACTCAGAAGAAACTCGACTCGAGTTAACTTGTGTTGAAATTCACGTAATCGATTAGTACTCGAGTTACGCAACTCGAATTGGCGGAACAGAGCTGTCAGTTTGTTAGAAATTATTTTTATATTTGTTCCTCCATCCAAGATAATAATTATTATTTCTTAACTTCATAGCTAATTATATATTATTGGTTTGCGTATAGACAATCTTCATAAAATAATATCACTAACTTTATGACGTAGCGTAAAGTTACTGTTATTAATAATTTAAGTATCACGCATTTTTAAATAGGTACCTTTATTAAATAAGTAATATGTGGCAATATGAAATAAAATACAAATATTTATTATTTATTTATTTGTAGTATTTCCATGTTTTTTTATTTACTGCAGATATGTGGAGTATTTCAAAATCTATAAACTGCTTTTTACATATCTTACAAATCGCTTCCATTTTTTAAAATAATGCCACACTGAAGTTATTTATTTTGTTGTTTCATTGTTATCATTCATACTTTAAACAAACAAGTACATTTAAATCACCTTTTATGTTATGCACTACTTATACGAATTAACAAAAAATAAACAACAATGGTATCACAATCACGATATTACAAATCAAACTAAGTTCATATTTGACTACAACATGACAGATGCAAGTTTGCATTTGGATGTAACCAGTAACGTCAATCGCGGCGCCTTAGGCCGGCCACATACATACGGAATTCCGTTTCGGGATTCCGTTTCGATATTCCGATTCGGGATTCCGAACGCAGCAAGTCCATATAAAATCTATGACCCGCCACACACGTACGTTATTTTTCCGTACGGAATTTCTCCGATTCGAGATTCCGTATGACCGCCTGTGCGTTCGGGATCCCGAACGGAAAAAAGCCGCTCCGAACGCACGTCTTCCATAGATTTTGTACGAGTCGCAACACACATACGTAAATTCCGTACGGAATGCGCTCAGTGTTCGTCGCACGACCGAAGGTAGTAGGTGTATTTATGTACGTTTTTACACTTAATCTTGTAGGTGTATAGCTTTTCGTAACCTTTCATCTTATTTTATTTAATACGAGTAATTCGTCGAAAAAAATTACATACATAAATATTTAAAAAATATCTCTGGATAGATAGATCTTTTTACATAGTATTGACTATATTGCAAGCTTAGGGTGATAAGGGGATGCACCTAGTAAGAATGATACAGCAACAATGGAATCGCAATTAGAAAATCATCGTCATTATTCGCTGGTAGAATGTCTAGACTCAATGGCTAACGTCTCTCAACTGACCCTTGTTATTCCGAACGGAAAAAAACGTGTGTGTGTGTGATGTATTCATGGAATTCCGATTCGGGATTCCGAAACGAAATCACGAAACGGAATTCCGTATGTATGTGGCCGGCCTTATACTACAAGTGAATTAGTGAACTGACATCTATCTAGCGATATCCGAATCTACATGGTGCGGTGCGCCGAGTTCAATCGGTAACTCGAGTGCAAGCGGACTCGAGTAAAATTTATTTTCACTCGGAGTACCGAGTTACACCAATTCACTCGATGGAACCGATTGAAAACAGAGTTCGAGTTGTATCACTAGTGTAAGAATAATGTTTGTAGTTACTGGTTAATGGTGGTTATATTCTTTTCTGCCGACTTCCAAAAAGGAGACGGTACTCAATTCGACTGTATGTTTTTTTTATGTGTGTTACCTCATAACTTCGTACTGGGTGAACCGATTTCGATGATTCTTTTTTTATATGAAAGCTGATAGTTCTCGTGTGGTCCCATATGAATTTGATCAAGGTCAGACCAATGGTTATTGAGTTATTCCTAAATAACTTATATTGAAGTCGCTTATATTGAAGTCGGCTGTACAAAATTTTAAATTTTAAATTATTTGGTAGCAAAAACAAAGTTTATAGTTTATACTTGTTTGTTTATATTACAAGACAATAGAATATCGTCTCATCGATGCACAAGTGTATGGACTATGGACACATGGATATACATTATATTCGTATCATAATATGGATAATATCATGCAGGTTAGCCAAATATTAATATTCCAAATTATGTATTTCTCTTCTACATATGTATGTAATATATGAGTTTAATTTTCCACCTGGAATTTTAGAAAATCTACAATTTGTGTTGAATAACCTAAAACAAGTGACAATGTATTAAAGTTTTATGTTATTAGTAAAATCTAAATTAAATATTAGATAGAATAAATACACAAAACAAGTTTTGTATGTTAAAGGAAAATTAGAATCTATGGGTCGATTTAAGGAAGCTTCTATATTTGATGTAGCTTCATAGGCTTTGAGGAGCGATTCATTTAACTGCCTTTAGGTACAAATGCCTACCTTATGTATTCAGTAAGTTGCTCCATATAACTTGACAATACCAAATGGCTTATTTCGTAGTATAGTAGATAGATATAAGGTACATATATTTATGTGTAAAAAAAGTAGTAAATACTTGTACCAGAAGCAAATATACAGTTTATATAAATATTGTGACTTAGTAAAGCCATTTTATTTGTGTGATGGGTGATATCCTTAAAATTGCTATTGAATTTACAAAAACACCTAGGACTGTTACGGTGCGTACACATTATATAACATAACATATAACATGTTAATGATTTCTTATATTTACGCGAACACTACACATTTAAATAAAACTAATTTTACGGATTTTATCGCGTATATTAACTTATTTTACTTTCCCGACGTTTCAAGCACTTTACAGCACCCATGGTCTATAGTGAGCCAAATCGATTCACCAACTTACAGATTGGCTCAACACTTAGCGAATATACTCTCACCGCTCAAGGGACATACAAGAGCACACACAAAGGATTCCTACCATTCTGTCAGCGAGATTAAAGACCTACATCTGGCAGACAATGAAACTATGGTGAGTTTTGATGTGCAGTCTCTGTTCACATGCCTACCTGTTGAAGACTGCATCTCGATTGTTACTAGAAGGCTAGAGGAAAATAACATGCCCGTAGAATATGCAGTATTACTCAGACACTGCCTTACATCTGGCTACCTATTGTGGAAGGAGGAGTTCTACAAGCAAGTAGATGGTGTGGCGATGGGCTCACCTGTATCTCCCATTGTTGCCGATATATTCATGGAGGACTTTGAGGAGAAAGCCCTGCTTACTTCTCCCATAAAGCCAAGATTCTACAAGCGGTACGTAGACGACACTTTCACAATTCTACCTTTAGATAAAGTAACTGCATTTTTAGACCATCTTAACTCCTTAAATTCTAAAATTCAGTTCACAATGGAGTTAGAGGCAAACAATTCTTTAGCTTTTCTAGATGTGTTAGTAATTCGGAATCCTGATAACACCTTGAGCCACACTGTGTATAGAAAAAAGACCAATCATCATCATCATCATTACAACCCTTCACAAGTCCACTGCTGAACATAGGCCTCCCCCAAAGAATGCCACAAAACACGGTCCTGAGCCACCTGCATCCATCGACTTCCTGCATGTCTTACCAGGTCGTCACTCCATCTCGTGGGGGGACGCCCTACACTTCGCCTACAGGTACGAGGCTGCCACTCGAGAACCTTTCTTCCCCATCGGTTGTCGGTTCTTCGAGCTATATGGCCGGCCCACTGCCACTTCAGCTTACTAATCCGTTGGGCTATGTCGGTCACTCTGGTTCTACTGCGGATATCCTCATTCCTAAGTTTATCACGCAGAGAAACTCCGAGCATAGCCCTCTCCATAGCTCGCTGAGCGACCTTGAGCTTCCTCATACGGCCAGCAGTGAAGGACCACGTCTCAGTTCCGTAAGTCATCACTGGCAACACGCACTGGTTGTACAATTTCGTTTTAAGGTTTTGAGGTATGTCTGACGAGAAGATGTGTCGTAGCTTCCCGAACGCTGCCCAGCCGAGTTGAATCCTTCGATTGACCTCTCGGTCGAAGTTGGACTTACCCAGTCGGACTATTTGTCCCAGGTAAACATACTCGTCAACAACTTCGAGCTTAGTGTTCCCAACAACTATCGGCATAGGTGTGACATGGACATTAAACATGATCTTAGTTTTGTCCATGTTCATCTTAAGACCTATCCGTTGGGAAACACTATTGAGGTCATTGAGCATAGTGCTTAGGTCCTCCAGCGATTCTGCCATAAGGACTATATCGTCGGCAAATCGAAGGTGAGTGATGTACTCGCCATTGATGTTGATACCGTATCCTTTCCAGTCCAGAAGCTTGAAAACGTCTTCCAATGCAGCGGTGAAGAGTTTCGGGGATATGACGTCACCCTGTTTTACACCTCTCTGCAATTGGATAGGTTTCGTACTCTGGTTCTGTACTCGGATAGCCATCGTAGCCCTACTGTACAAGCACTTCAACACTTCGATATACCGACAGTCAACTTGGCACCGCTGAAGGGACTGCAGCACCGCCCAAATTTCGACGGAATCAAAGGCTTTCTCATAGTCCACATACGCCAGACATAGTGGCAAATTGTACTCTTCGGACTTCTGTACAACTTGCCGAAGGGTATGTATGTGGTCTATGGTGCTAAAGCCCTTTCGGAAACCGGCTTGTTCGGGAGGCTGTAGTAATTCGGAATCCTGATAACACCTTGAGCCACACTGTGTATAGAAAAAAGACCCATACAGATAGATATTTAAACAGTGATTCTCACCACCATCCTTCACAGTTAGCTACCGTGGGTAAATATTTGTTTCAGAGAGCACGAGGGATCTGTGACAGTAAACACCTGGCCGCCGAGCTCCAACACGTCAAGCAAGTTTTGCACGACAATAAGCTTCGGGTCCCGCGCCTACGTCACAGTGAACGAGTGAAGCCGGCCACAGTCGAGCGAGTGCCTGCTGTACTGCCATATGTCAGAGGTGTCACTGACAAGATTGGCTACATCTTGAAGCGTGCTTCCATTAAAACATATTTCAAGCCGCCGAAGAAGATTAGTCAGTTTTTACCATCAGTCAAGTGTAATATTCCTCTGCAAGATGCAGGAGTGTACAAGCTGGATTGTGAATGTGGTCTCTCTTATATAGGACAAACTAAAAGATCCATAAAAACCCGCGTTAAAGAACACATAGCTGATGTGAAGAATAGACGCTCCGGGAAGTCTGCAGTCTGTGAACACGTATAGGATCGCCCCCGTCACTACATTAGATTTGATAGACCACAAATCCTCGCCAAAGAACACCGATTCCTTCCAAGGATGATTCGCGAGGCTATTGAAATCAAAAAACATCCTAATTTCAATAGAGAAGATGGCTGGGTGCTACCATCTGCTTGGGATCCCATAATTAATAAAATTAAATCCCAACCCAAGCATACAACTGCAAGACTTCATGATACTGTAAGTTCATACTGCGTAGATCGGAACAAAAATTAATAATTTTTAATCTGGAGGTAGCCGTGGTTAACTATGACATTGGGACGTCATAAACCTCAGTCCCCCCCGTGACCATGGGTGCTGTAAAGTGCTTGAAACGTCGGGAAAGTAAAATAAATTAATATACGCGATAAAATCCGTAAAATTAGTTTTATTTAAATATAACATGTTTCAGTAATGTGGAGGCTGAATGTTATAAAACGTGTTATATAACGTGACACAAATGTTATATAATTCGAACGGCAGAATGACAAACGCCAATGTCACACGACAATGTCATATAACATTGTTATATTGCATAGTAATTCTAATGTGTACAGTATTGTTATATGTTGCAATGTTGAAATACAATGTTAGATAATGTGGACGTGTTATAAAACAAAAGTTACACAACATGTTACTTAATCTGAACGCATCCTTATAAAGCTGATAAACTTCAAACTGCCAGACAAATCATCTTCAGGAACTATATTCTCTAAATCATATGAGTTCTTGTTAATACATTCACTGTTCCATAAGACTGATTATATATTATGTAAATTGACAAATTACAATATTATAATATATAAAACACCCATGTATTATATAACTTTGACCCATATCCTGCGACGGAATCAGATTCTTCTATTATGATTATACTGCTGTGTTGTTAACTCTGCAGAAAGGAATATTATTTTGTCATGAAAAAATATATATATTTTTCTCCTACATGAAACCAGTGAAAATAAAAAGACAGACAACTTTTACATAGTCAAATATTGTTGATGTAAATCCGTAATTATTATTTTTGTATTTGATCAACTGGAGCTAATTAATCTTGTATATTTTATAATAATTTCTTATTTATTTAACATATATAGGCAGAGATAACAAAATTCTGACAGAAATATGGAAATATAGTTTAATGATATTAAAGGATCTTTAATGTCTTATCTCTTATTATTGAAAATGTCTTTTTAATTCCTTACAGTATCATACATAGACATGTTTTTTTGGCTTTATAGTATTTGAAATGTAAAGCAATTCATATATATACATAGTCTCCACAAGCTATATAAAATGAAAAAATTTATAGAAAAAATAATATATTGATAAGAATTAATATTTAGTATAGGCACTCTTTACAATAATTAACTTTTTCAGGTCAATCGCTGAGAACATATATGTATGCCTTGCAGGCTAAAAGCTTGCAGAGCTGCCCGTAGGCAGAGACAAAAAAGAGTATGGATATTGAAGACAACAGTCTTCTATCATATTATTGAAAATGTTCTTCAAATTCCTGCCAATATCATAAATGGACATGTTATCATCAAGTTATTTAGAAAAAATCTTTTGAAATGATTGACAATAACAAATACAATTAAATTATACACGTGTTTTATTATCCTTCCATAAACAATTTAAAACATCTCACTTAGTCACTATTTATCAGTAACAGATAAAATGTTTGAGGTATCTAACCTAACCTAATCAGTTAATATATTTTCAAACAAAGTTTTGACACCGTGTCTGTCTATTTGTTCTACTGTTAATAGACTACTTTGGAAATCATGATTTACTATAATAAATGTAGATGCATTATAACTTGTGTTTTTAACCTTACACAACTAGTTCAAAACATCTTTCTTAAAGCGTGTGTAGGTAATATTATAAATGCACATATTATCCCTGACTCATCTTGGCTTTAATCATATTACTTAAACGGTATTTGGGGTGTATACTCACAAACAATACATGTAAAAAATATTATCCATACCATATTCATGCACAGACATGCACTATATTATTTTGCCGGAACTACTAAAAAGATTTTCCATCAATTTTAATGTACCTATAAATGCTGAATGTAACTACAACTTTATTTTATACTATTATTTATTGAACAGTGCACTATTTTTGCAAGATGACGTTGTGACAAGGATTAAGAAAGGAATGCTTCGGTGGTTTGGTCGTGTAGAAAGAATGAACGAGGAAAGAGTGACAAAGCAAATTTATGTTGCAGAAGTGAACGGCAGGGTCGGGAAGGGACGCCCTAGATGAAGATTTATCGACCAAATCGGCGAGACATTAAAAATGGGGCAGATTAGGAGTACCCTTAACCGACGAGCGTGTATGTGTAGATATATGGATGTAAAGGAGGCGAGAGAGGTGTGTCAGGATCGCGCCAAATGGAAGTCCGTAGTCTCTGCCTACCCCTCTGGGTGACATGCGTGAGTGTTTATGTGAGTGTTTATGTATGTATATTATGTATGCACTATTTAACTTATAATACCGGACAATCGCTTTTAGTTTGTTTTTAGGTTATAGTAAGATACATATTTTATTTGCTAATTACTCAGTATTCCCATTAGATACGGTAAAACTAATATTACTATTGTAATCTATAGATTATAATAAATAAATCGACATGCATTTCATTAAGGTTCCCTAAAATTTGTGGTGTTGGTGGCCCATTCTCCATACAAAAAGAAACTGTCTCCTTTCCAAAAACTAAAATACCTTAAAATTAGAACATTCGAGGATTTATTTACGTCTCTAATCCACAAAAATCAGCATATGGATTGAAAAATGTCATCATCATCATCATTACAGCCCTTCACAAGTCCACTGCTGAACATAGGCCTCCCCCAAGCGATGCCACAAAAACGGCCCTGAGCCACCTGCATCCATCGACTTCCTGCATGTCTTACCAGGTCGTCACTCCATCTAGTGGGGGGACGATCTACACTTCTCCCGCCGGTACGAGGCTGCCACTCGAGAACCTTTCTTCCCCATCGGTTGTCGGTTCTTCGAGCTATATGGCCGGCCCATTGCCACTTCAGCATACTAATTCTTTGGGCTATGTCAGTTACTCTGGTTCTACTGCGGATATCCTCGTTTGTAAGTATATCACGCAGAGGAACGCCGAACATTGCCCTTTCCATAGCTCGCTGAGCGACTTTGAGCTTCCTCATACGGCCAGCAGTGAAGGACCACGTCTCAGTTCCATAGATTATCACTGGCAACACGCACTGGTTGAACAATCTAGTTTTGAGGTATGTCTAATGAAAAGATGTGTCGTAATCTCCCGAACGCTGCCCAGCCGAGTTGAAACCGTCGATTGATCTCTCGGTCGAAGTTGGACTTACCTAGTCGGACTATTTATCACAGGTAAACATACTCGTCAGCAACTTCGAGCTTAGTGCTCCCAACAACTAGCGGCATAGGTGTGACATGGACATTAAACATGATCTTTGTTTTGTCCATGTTCATTTTAAGACCTGTTCGTTGGAAGACACTCTTGAGGTCATTGAGCATAGTGCTTAGGTCCTCCAGCGATTCTGTTATAAGGACTATATCGTCGGCAAATCGAAGGTGAGTGATGTACTAGCCAATTATGTTAATACCGTATCGCTTCCAGTCCAGTAGCTTGAAAACATCTTCCAATGCAGCGGTGAAGAGTTTCGGGGATATAACGTCACCCTGTCTTACACCTCTCTGCAGTTGGATATGTTCCTTACTCTGGTTCTGTACTCGGATAGCCATCATAGCCCTACTGTACAAACACTTCAGCATTTCGACATACCGACAGTCCACTTGGCACCGCTGGAGGGACTGCAGCACCGCCCAAATTTCGACGGAATCAAAGGTTTTCTCATAGTCCACATACGCAAGACAAAGTGGCAGATTGTACTCTTCGGTCTTCTGTACAATTTGCCGAAGGGTAAGTATGTGGTCTATGGTACTAAAGCCTTTTCGGAAACCGGCTTGTTCGGGAGGCTGTAAGTCGTAGTCTGCATGCGAGACTATTCGTAATGACTCTCGAAAACAGCACGTAGACGCGGCTCAGAAGGGAAATCGGTCTGTAGTTCTTCTCTCTTGACGTTGTCACCTTTCTTGAAGAACAAGACCACTGTACTTCTGCTCCACGCCTCCGGTGTAGTGCCACCATGGTGGACGGAATGAAAGAGCTTCAGAAGGACTTTAAGTACCGGTTTTCCACCCGCTTCAGAAGCTCTGCTGTAAATCCATCCTCACCGGGGGACTTGCCGTTTTAAAGGTGTTGGAGGGCCAGCCTAATCTCGCTCAGATTGACGTCCGGGATATCATCGGAATAGTGTCGAATAAGACTTGCTCTTGGATCGTTACTCACACTTGCGTGTGCCACCAACGATGACGTGTACAGCTGCCCATAGAACCTCGCAATCTCACTCAAAATCTCAGGTATCCCGGAGACGATGCTGCCACATTCGGTCTTTAGCTTCGACAGTTGGCACTTACTGGCATACAGATCTCTGGCAAAGACTTTGGAGCCTTGGTTCTGCGCGATTGCTTCTTCAATACGAGCAGTATTAAAGTTGCGTAAGTCCTGGAGCATGCATTTGGAGATCTATCTATTCAGTTGCCTGTATGCTGTCAAATCTACCGAAGACTGCAGTTTCATTTCCCATCTTAGAGCCATGAGATTAAGACTGTGATCAGAGAGATTTGTGTTCTTCTGCGGCGGGTCTTGCAAAACTTAGCTCCGACCGCATGGACAGTTTCCACGAGCTTGTCATTTAAATCGTCCACTACATTGCAATCTTCTAGGCACTGAAAACGATTTTGTAACTCGAGCTGAAAGGTTTCGGGTCTTTGGATTAGAGCACGAGGGAGACGGAGCGTTGACGTCATTAGACGTGACCTCTCCAACTTAACGTTTAGGTTCAGTGTGTCTCTAACCATTCGGTGATCGCTACCAGTTGTCACCCTCGCGATCACTGAGACATCACTGAACAGCTGTCGTCTGGTCGTCATAATGAAGTCAATCTCATTTTTGTCGAACCGTCGGGGCTCGACCAGGTCCACTTCCTGTAGGGTCGCTTCTGGAAGAAAGAGTTCATCATAAAGAGTCCCTCTTTCTCCATAAAGTCAGCCAGCTGCTGGCCCCTTGGGTTCCGTTGCCCTATTCCGAATTTCCCTACTTTCAGCTCACCGTTCTCTCTTATGTCTAGTTTTGCGTTGAAGTCTCCCTTTGACACCGTATCGTGGGTTTTGGAGAAATGCATGGCTCTAGAGATATCCTCATATATTTCCTCCACCTCTAATCGGGATGTGCCGAGGTTGGTGCGTAAACCTGTAAGACCTTCAGCGAATACCGTTTGGTGATTCTGTATAAGGTACGCAACCCTCGTCGACACACTCTCAATCTTTACAACTTTGTCAACGAGAGACTTGTGGACGATAAATCCGACACCTCCTTGGGACAGATGGTCGCCCTCCCTGTGATAGAACAAGTTGCCAGATTCGAGAATTACCGAGTCCTCCCCCTCTCTTCGAACTTCGGATAATCCTATAATATTCCAGCGCAACTTCTCTATCTCTTCTTCCAGCTCCATGATCTTCTCGTCAGTTCTCAAGGTGCGTGCGTTATAAGTTGCCAGGTCGAGTCGTCGTAGGTGGCAACCAAACCTCCACCGGAGATTCTTAGCACCCCATGCCCCGTCGTTACCATGGTCGCCACCGTAGCCAGGAAAAGCGGGGCCGGCAGGGACTGCGGGCCGTTTATTAATGTCATTGCTCATAGGGGTATATTGCCATAGTTGCCACGCTTGGCGAGCGGGTCGGCAATCGCAGATTTTTATTGCTTTTTGCTGTTATCAGAAAGATGCTGCTGCCCATCTTCTGTCTCAGTTTCCCTCTGTCGCCTTTTACGACACCCACGGGAAGATATAGGGTAGTGAGTATTCTTACCCGACACTACACGGGGTTGGAAAATGTACAAAAGTTAAATTATTTGAAAAGTTATTTAAGGGGAGAGGTTGAGCAACTGTTGCGACGTGTACCAATATTCGATAACAATTATGAACTTTGTTGCCAGTTATTAGAGTCGCGGTATAACAACAAGAAATACTTATGCAAAATAATCGTGTATGTAGCTAATCAAACTTTGATTCAAAGTAATAATGTGATCACATTACCAAAACTTTGTATACCTTCCTTTTCCGGTAAATATACTGAATTTTGTTTGTTTATACTAAGCCATGTCATAAGTTCTGTCAAAAACTTTTTATAAAATTAATGATAAACTTTTTGATAATTAATTATAATGATAAGTAATTTAATTTAGAATACAATTTTATTTACATTATTCATAATCCCCTATTTTGAATACATGCCCTTAATCGACGCGGCCAATCATCAATCGCAGCACGCACCACATTCATATGTATTTCTGCCGCTGCTTTAGCCAAAGATGCTCAGAGAGATTCCAAATTCTGATGAGGTTTAGCGCAGACTTTCTCCTCCAAATGTTGCCATATCTTGTAATCCAGTGGGTTTAAATCTGGACTACGAGGGCTACACTAAAAGTATCGGGAATGGAATATTTCCAACGTTCCTGTCATATTAAATTTTTTTAATTGAAAAGTCCTTGGTTTTAAAAATCTAATACCATTTATTTATTTAAAAAAAAGATTCTCGGTCTTGTCACAAGGTTTTGTCAAACTTGTTTAGTCGTTGAGAAAATGGAATTGACTCGAGAAAATTCAAGAGCGATGATTTATTATAACTTTCGAAGTGGTTTAACACAAAAACAGTGTGTTGACCGGATGATTTCTGCATTTGGTGATGAAGCCCCATCCAAAGCCACAATTTATCGCTGGTTTGCTGAATTTCAACGTGGACATGTCAAGCTCAGTGATGATCCCCGTCAAGGTCGTCCAAAAACTGCAGTCACCCAAGAAAACGTTGATCCTGTGCGTAAGCTGATTGAGGAAGATCGACATGTGACATACCGCGAAATTCAGGCAGCTTTAGACATTGGCATGAGTCAAATACAAATAATCATGCATGAACAATTAGGTGTAAAAAAGTTGTTTTCCCGATGGATACCGCATTCGCTCTGTGAAGAGCAAAAAGCGGCTTGCGTTACTTGGTGCGTCAGAACTCTTGAAAGATTCCACGCAGGATCCTCAAATGCTCTATACAACATCGTATCAGGTGACGAATCCTGGATATATGCGTACGAACCCGAAACAAAAAACCAGTCACGAGTTTGGGTGTTCGAAAATGAGTTAAAGCCAACAAAAATTGTTCGTTCACGGAGTGTTGCAAAAAAAAATGGTGGCCACGTTTGTCTCCAAAACCGGCCATGTTACGACTATTCCTCTTGAGGGACAAAGAACGGTTAATGCAGAATGGTATGCTAGCATTTGTTTGCCACAGGTCGTTTCTGAACTTCGTAAAGAGAACTGCAACCGCCGCATCATCCTCCATCACGACAATGCGAGTTCTCACACCGTACACAGAAGAAAAGAGTTTTTAGAGCAAGAAAACATAGAATTATTAGACTATCCGCCGTACAGCCCCGACCTAAGCCCTCATGATTTCTATACTTTCCCTAAAATAAAGAATAAATTGCGTGGACAGAGATTTTCATCACCTGAAGAAGCTGTGGACGCCTACAAAACGGCCATTTTGGAGACCCCAACTTCCGAATGGAATGGTTGCTTCAATGATTGGTTCCATCGTATGGAAAAATGTGTAAAATTTCGCAGAGAATACTTCGAAAAGCAATAAACACATTTTTAAATAGTAATGTTGTGTCACTTCCTTGATTTCCGAAATTTTCAGTGCCGCCCTCGTAGAAGAGGGCCAGTCTTCATGTCCGATAAAGTCCACGGGCGGTCCACCAGTTTTGCGTACTTCGTGCCCTATGAGCTGGTGCAGAGTCCTGTTGGAATATCCAATTTCTGTTTTTGAACATTGTTTCAGAAAGAGGTTCCACTATGCGTGATAGGACGGTATTTTGATACACCTCGCCACTGGTTTTTACACATTTTTCACAGAAAAATACCTCAGTTAAGCCTGAATATGAGACTCCAAGTCACCATGAGTGACGAAGGATAATGTCCTCGTTGAACCCTCGGAATACGCGTACTGGCTTCTTCACTGCTGTGGGCATACACCTTATCATTTTGTTTGTTATAACTTTCTTCGATGTTAAAATCATTTCATCAGTTCATCCGAAAACAAAATTTCGCGGTATTTTTTTCCCACGTACCGCCGTAACAAAGCGCGGGATCTATCCAGCCTAATTTTTTTCAAACGCTCGTTCAAAAATGTCCGGTCTTCTTACGATAAGATCGTAGTCCTAGGTTTTCATTGATCACTCTTTTGACCGCGGTTCTGCTTAGGCCCATCTGAAGAGCTAAGGGTTATTTTCAATTTTTGTAGAATATTGAAAATCTCTTGGCGCGTAACCACAGCGGTGCAACGCGATAACCGCTACCCTATCTTATTTCTTCGACCACTCCATATTTGAAAATTAATGAAAATTAATGTGTTTTTTATTTTCGGTAAGCGCAAACGTTATATTTTTAAAACCGGTGAAGTTCATCTGGCCAGTATTCAAAATTTTTAAATAATAAGGTTTTGACAGAACTTATGACCCGACTAAGTATAGTTGGATTTATTTACGTCTCTAATCCATAAAAATCAGCACATGGAAAATGTACAAAAGTTAAATTATTTGAAAAGTTATTTAACGGGGGAGGATGAGCAACTGTTGCAACATGTACCAATATCTCATAAGGGTTAAACTGGACTAGATTTAGTCGTCCTCAATTTTCTTTAACAAAGACTCAACTTCAGACACAATTTTATTTCGGTACTGGACAACTATATCCGAGAAATATTGGCACGGCCGTGTAAAAAGCATCACCAGTGAATGTCACTGGTTTGGAACATATCACTGATGTGCAGAAGAAACAGCGTAGGTGATAGCACACAATCTTGTGGAACACTTACACTAATAGGCTTGTAGTTGGCGCATGCACCGTCTACTACAACCTTGACGCTCCGATCTGCAAGAAAACTGGTAATCTAATTGTACAATTTTTTGGGAAGCCCATAGGAAGGGAGATTCGAAAGAAGCGCTTTGTACCAAACCCAATCAAGGGCATTCGCAATATCCAAACGGCTATAAGTGAGATAAACCAGATCATCAGCTAATCGACCCTGATGAAAACTGTATTACGGTTACTAATCAGCTGATGGTCCTCAAGGTGGCATGAGCTGGCAGTTTATAATGGTTTCCATTATTCTGGAGAACAAGCAGGTGATGACGATAGGCCTGTAGTTGGACAGGTCTGAGCGGTCACCTATTCGGGTGCACTAAAGCTGTCTATGAGTTTGGGACTACGCCTAGGGAGTAGGAGTACCAGAAAAGACGCGTTAGAACCGGTGCCAACTCCGTAACACACGTCTTCGGCAAAATAGGATGGATTCCATCAGGCCCACTCGACTTGTTGTTCGTCCAGGGAGGGGAGTGCTTCGGCATGGAGCACTCACAAAGCGGGATGGTAGGCGGTGTGTTCCCCCGTCATCGAGAGTCGAGTTGGATGCAAAAAGTGAGCCTAACTGATCGGCTTTTTCTTTTGCAACATGGGCCAGCGAGTCATACTTCCTGTGCACAAATGGAAGACATGGCTGACAGAAAATCCCTTGAAGAGGAATGCACGAGTTCCAGAAGAAAACCGAACTAGTTTTTAGCTGATTCTGCCGATATGCTGTGCCTAGGCAATGACTCTTTTGAAGGATCTGGAGGTGAAAATATACTTCTTTATAAAAGCGATGGTGTGTGCATCCCGGAACATCAATACGTCAGCCAAGGCCTGGTAGCACTCCTGCTTATGGTGTGATGCAATTTTATAGGTGTGACCAAGCCATGGCTGGGATCGGCCTCCGATGAGCAATACAGATGATCCAATAAAAAAAAATACTACATCAATGACAGAATTAGCAACAAGGTCGGGATCGTCCGCCGAGAAACATACCCGCCCCCGCAGGGCAGGATGCAAAAATAAAAACCGCATGCTGTCCCAATCGACCGACCTATAGTGCCAAACACGGCGGCAACCTGTAGAACACAACCGCAATGGGAGCGTGAGTGGCACCATATTCCGGATCATAAAATTGTTCGAAGAGCCAAGAGGGGCGTCGACGGAGACCTGTATCCGTCCGGATACGAGAGCTCAGCAGAACGTCCAACATTGCATGATCTTCCACATCTGAAATCCGCGTAGGCAAAGTACCCAGTTGTGTCAGTCCATCTGCCAAGGCAGTCATAAATAACTCTCCCCGAATGAGGTTAAACGTGAACTGAGCCATTCAGCGTGGTTGGTGTTAAAATCACCAAGGATCACCATCTTTGCGTATGCGACCTGTTGTAGCACGGAGTCTGTAGCCATTTAGAAGTGGTCGATGAGTTGGCCTGTGCCGGCGGGCTATGAGACCTGTAGACGCACCCGTAGACGCGGGGTGGTCGTCGCTATCTACACACACCAAAGCATAGACAAGTGCGTATCTACAAGACTGCCAAGGGGTCGAGAACAGGTGACCTCTCTGATGTATACGCAAACTCAAGCCCGAGGCACAAAAGAGTGTTTGTGCCACGGGTAAGAGATACAAAGTACGAGTCGAAGAAGACACCTGCGTCTAGGTAAGAAATTGCAGAAATTCACTGATAGAATGGCAGGAGTAGCCTTCGTCTTATTGGTCTGCTTGGACCAGCAGTTTCAGTGCTAAGCGGAATCACCCCCATAGAATACGCGGGGCAGCCTGATCACCCACCCACGTATAGGAAAAATAGGGTAGGTTGGGCGTGGATGCTCAATGAGGGATTCTCCATTACGAGACGTGCTGGTACCCTCCTGGGGTAGTCTCCTGTTTAATTTCACTACCATGTTATGTTATTGGGAGGAAGGGGGAGATTGGGCTTCCGGCCACCTGTACTTACCAGGTGATGCTCAGAAGTAAAGCTTTAACTTTAAAGTTTAGTTTTAACTTTTCAATTCCTGACGTTCGGATGCTTTACATCACCCATGGTCATGGGGGACTGAGGTATTTGAAGTACCTGTCATAGTTAGCCCAGCTACCTTCAGTTCTTGAATATTAATTTTACGAACACTCTACGAGGACTCAACATGGTAGTGGTATTACACCAAAGACTACCCCAGGAGGGTACCAGCACCCCTGGAGAATCCTTCGCTGAGCATCCACGACCAATTCCGAAAAAAAATTCCGCTCAAAAACATAACTGCTCGGGGCAAACTGAGCAACGATACCAAGTTGACCCCTGCCACGCTATCCGTGAATTTCTGCAACATCAGGGGACTTCACTCTAACCTAAACGCCGTTCACTACCATCTCGAGACGCCGAAGCCGGCCTTGCTCTTTCTGACCGAGACGCAGGTGTCCTCTCCAGCTGATACTTCGTACCTCTCCTGCCCGGGGTACTAATTGGAGCACTCCTTTGTGCCTCGGGCTGGAGTTTGCGTATATGTCAGAGAGGACATCTGTTCTCGACGCCTCGGCAGTCTTGAAGGTTCGGACCTGTCCATCCTTTGGCTACGCGTAGACAGCGATGACCATCCGCGCGTCTACGGGTTTTTTTATAGGATCGGGTGAAAAACGAGCACACAGTCCACCTGATGGTAAGTGGTTACTGTGACCCATAGACATCTACATCTATCCTCAATAAAGACTCAAGATGCAGATGCGTTGTCACCCGTGAGGACTAAGATGGAATGCCTCTTTGCCAGTAAAAAGGGTCTCCGGTTCTCTACACTCACCATACGAAACACAGCAGCGTTAAGCTGCTATTTTACGCTGGTTTTCTGTGAGAGCGTGGTCTTTCCCCGGTCGAGCCGACCCATTCGTGCTACAACCATAATATAGCTACAGCATGGCTCTACCACGTATAAAAGTAGGTGCCTCTATAGGTCCCATAGCGGTAATGCCGAAACAGACCGACTCATCGACCATGTCCAAATGGCTACAGATTCCTTGCTACAACAGGTCCCATCCGTAGAGATCGTGATCCTTGGCGATTTTAACGCCCACCACGCCGAATGGCTCGGTTCACGTTTAACCGATCATGCGGGGAGATCTGTTTATGACTTTGCCTTGGCATATGGTCTGACACAATTGGTTACTTTGCCTACGCGGATTCCAGATGTGGAGGATCATACACCTTCCCTGTTGGACCTTCTGCTGACCTCTCATCCGGACGGATATCAGGTTTCCGTCGATGCCCCTCTCGGCTCTTCGGACCATTGTCTAATCCGGAGTGTGGTGCCACTCACGCTCCCCTCGCAGTTGCGTTAGCTGATCGCCAGCTGATTAGTGACCGCCAATACGGTTTTCGTCGGGATCGATCCGCTGGTGATCTTCTGGTCTACCTGACTCATAGGTGGGCGGAGGCAGTAGAGTCCAAGGGGGAGGCGTTGGCCGTTAGTTTGGACATTGCGAAGGCCTTCGATCGGGTTTGGCACAAAGCGCTTCTTTCGAAGCTCCCTTCCTATGGGCTTGCCGAGAAATTCTGCAATTGGATCACCAGCTTCCTTGCAAAGCTGTTTCTTCTGCATATCAATGATATGTTGCTAACTGGTAACATTCATTGCTATTGCATTGCTATGCGGATGACAGCACTGGTGATGCTCTATACACCGGCCGTGCCAATATTTCTCGGGAAAACGTCGCCGAGTACCGGAACAAACTTGTGTCTGAGGTCGAGTCTTTGCTGAACAAAGTCTCGGATTGGGGGCGACTAAATTTAGTCCAGTTTAATCCTCAGAAGACACAAGTTTGCACGTTTACCACTTAAAAGAACCCCTTTGTCGTATCTCCTCAGTTTCAAGGCACTCCCCTTCTTGCCTCAGCCAGTATCGGAATCCTCGGAGTCGACATATCGAGTGACATGCAGTTTCGTGGTCACTTGGAAGAGAAGGCCAAATTTGCCTCTAAAAAGCTTGGCGTGCTAAGCAGAGCGGGACAGTATTTTATGCCGGCACACTACCTGCAACTTTACAAGGTGCAGGTTCGGCCTCACATGGAATACTGTTCCCATCTCCGGGCAGGGGCTCCCCAGTGCCAGCTCCTTCCACTTGACCGCATCCAGCGCAGAGAGGTTCGAATCGTCGTCGACCGAGTCCTTTCCGATCGGCTCGATTCATTGGCACTGCGAAGAGATGTTGCATCCCTTTGCTTTTTCTTTCGCATTTACCACGGGGAGTGCTCTGAGGAAAGGCCGGCATCTACAATTCCCCTGGTTCCCCTGGTGTTGCAGCTGATCATGGGCGGCGGTAGTCACTTACCATCAGGTGAGCCGCATGCTCGTTTGCCCCCTCTCCTATATAAAAAAAAGAGGAACGAGCTTAGTCATTTATTCATTAATTAATATAACGCATGTTTATACTTGTTTGTTATATGGTAGAGGATAAAGTGAAAAACAAAATATCTATGTTATTAATTATAAAACAGAAAAATAACTATAAAAGTGGTTATATATTATGTTATATCCGCATTAGAACCAGAGTGACCGACATAGCCCAACGGATTAGTAAGCTGAAGTGGCAATGGGCCGGTCATATAGCTCGAAGAACCGACAACCGATGGGGAAAAAAGGTTCTCGAGTGGCAGCCTCGTACCGGCAGGCGAAGTGTAGGGCGTCCCCCCACTAGATGGAATGACGACCTGGTAAGATATGCAGGAAGTCGATGGATGCAGGTGGCTCAGGACCGTGCTTTGTGGCATTCCTTGGGGGAGGCCTATGTTCAGCAGTGGACTTGTGAATGGCTGTAATGATGATGATGATTATGTTGAGTTGTAGTTTTATATACAACTGCATTTTTGCAAGCCCTACTAGTACGAGCGAATACTATGTGCTGTAAAATCAACTTTATTCATCATTACCCTTCACAAGTTCACTGCTGAACATGAACATTGTCCAGGGACCCGCACAGCAGTTTTAATCACCTGCATCCATAGACTTCTTACACGGTCGTCACTCATCTATATTTCACTTACACAGGTACGAGGTTGCCACTCGTGACCCTTTTTTCCCCTCAGATTTTTGACTATAAAGCTCACTATACAATTAGTACTTATTTAGAATAATGGAACTAACGGGCATACACACAGTCCACCTGATGGTAAGTGTATACTGTGGCCCATAGATATCTACATTTATCGTCACTTAAGAATGAAAATGCAGATACATTATCAACTCTAAGGACTAAAATGGAATGCCTTGTATCCAGTAAAGAGGATCTCCGGTTAACTTCGCTCACCATTAAGCCATGCTGCCAAGCTGATATTCTACCCTGATATTCTGCGAGAGTGTGGTCCTTCCCCAGTCAAGCCGACTCATTAGTGCCATATATCTTATATCGAATGACTTAATAAATCAAAATATGACTAATATCAATAATCTTTTTAAATGAAATACCATAATTACATAAATTACTTGAAAACCAGCAGAAAATCATAGATTATTTTGCTTATGAAGCGTTGTTATTATGTATATAGACGATGGTGTGTGTTTCCTAATGTAGAAGTTAGAGATTTTAGTAATGGCAAAAAACTTGCAAAGTAATGCGAGTCGTTTTTCTTTACACTTATATGATAAATTATATTAACTGTACGAGTAAACCCGTACATTTTTATATGTTAGCGTAATTGGAGCGCGAGCTCGTTCTTAACGTCACTTTAATGCATTGTACACATTATTTATTTTATAATAAACAACAATGGCAGAAAAAAGGTGTCAAAAATTATCGCGTCTAGAAATAAGTTATATATAAAATGAGATTTATTATTTTTTCTATGATTTTTCAAATGAAAATGTAGTTTGATTAAAATCACAGAAAAAAACAAACATTTTTGGGAATATCAAACGACTTAAATCATTTTACTCTATTCAAGTGTAGCCATTTAGTATATTCATACTATTTTCGTATACACATTGTAAGACTACCAACACAATACACAAAATATTTTTATATTAAGTTATTATTAGTAATAACTATGCTATCAGTAATAATAAAAATAAAAGCGATATGGTTGAGAATATGTCTCTTACAAAGAACTTTCTACAATAATACATTTTCTCAATCATAGTACTATGTAAAAATTCCATTTAATGTTATGGCAATACTAGCTTAAACAAAATGTGACTGTATTTTTACTGGCTTTACGGCTCTGGGTTCTAGCCCTTCTGAGAATGTCATTATGACACAAATGCCTTGGAGCCATGCCAGAAATATACATTTATAGTATGCAAATAATAATAATAATAATAGGCGTAGGCGTAGGGAAGTGACGACCCCATCGCCCGCTGACGTAACAGTTAAGTGACAAAACTGTTATGTCAGCGCAGTCAGTCAGTGCCTTGCCAAGAGGTGTGAGCGCCGTGCCTCGGCAGTATTGAGGGTGCAAAGGCCCGTTTGTGCTTACGGCCATATTATTAAACGGCGCCGGGTCTGGGCGTCTCCCGTTAATTGACGCCCAATTTAATGGATGATGGAAAATAATAGAACGCGCATAGGGCCGCTGCCTGAGGGTCGCCGGGGCGCGTCTGGAGCTGGCGCTGGACGTGACAGCATGCGAGCCGCCAGCCGAGCGCGAGGTGCTACACGACCACCTAGCAGCCCCTCGCGTCCATCATCCCCACCAGACGGCTTGGTGTCGGCGGGGTCCTCTCGGACTCGGCAAGCGGCACCCGCCGCTGGTGGAGTACGCCGCATGCGTTGGACAAAAAATATGAACATAAACGCATTGCGGGCGTACTATAGGGCGAAAGGGGAAGAAACTGGAGGGATAGCGTATCGGGCTCGGATGCATCGCTTTTTTGCTGAGCTAGGCCGCGAATTGTGCGCACCGTCAGAATGGCGTTTGCTGGGACAAATATCAGTTTGTCCCAGCCGGATATAACGCAAAAACTGACGGAGCGCATAGACGACCTGAAGCAGAGAATCGCTGCTTGGGGGAAGCGGATCCGGCGATATACCGAGAGGTCGACACGGTTCAACCAGAATCGTCTCTTCCAGAGTGATCAGAAGAGGCTATATAAATCATTGGAGCGACCAATGGTACGTGGAACGGGCCAAGCACCGAATCAGGCCGATACTGTCGCATTCTGGCGCGGCCTGTGGTCAGAGCCCGTAAACCACAGCGAGGGCCCTTGGACGGAAGTTGTGGTGAGTCAGTGTGCGAATCTTACGCCCATGGACCCCGTCATTATAACGCCGGACGATGTAGCTGAGGCGGTCCGAAGGGCCCCGAACTGGAAAAGTCCGGGGCTCGACGGGCTGCTTCACTACTGGCTGAAGGGGTTCGTGGTGTGTCACGCTGTGCTCGCCCGACAATTTCAAGAGGCTCTCGACCAAAAGTCGCTCCCGAGCCTCTTCACTACTGGGATCACTCATTTGGTTCCTAAAGACCGGGATACCATAGACCCGAGCAAATACCGCCCCATCACGTGTCTACCCACGATATATAAGAACCACATAAGGATAAGAAGGGGTATCTTCCAGGGCGATTGCCTGAGTCCAATCTGGTTCTGCCTCTCTCTGAACCCTCTCAGTACCTTACTGGAGGGCTCCGGGAGGGTATTTCAGCTTCCGAGGGGAGGTACAAAAGTGACCCACCTTTTCTATATGGATGATCTCAAGTTATTCGCCTCCAATCGCTCTAATCTTATGGAAAAACTAAACATCACTTGTGATTTTAGCAATTCTATTAGAATGGAGCTGGGGACGGATAAGTGTGCGGTCCTCCATGTTGAAAGGGGAAGGGTTGCTAACTCTGAGGGCATAGATTTATCTATGCCCATCAACATAAGGACCCTTTCTGAGGCTGAAACATACCGATACCTGGGTATGTCACAGAACATCGGTGTAGATGAGGCGGGTATGAAACAGTCAGTTTGCGATGTGTTTTATGCACGCTTGACCAAAGTGCTTAACAGCCTTTTGTCCGGTGTGAATAAGACGCACGCATATAACGGTTGGGTCATGCCTGTTCTCATGTATACCTTTGGCATACTTAGGTGGACTCAGACCGAATACTAAACGCTCTGGACAGAAAAGTCCGCACTATAATGACGTCCCACAGGATGCATCATCCGAGATCGTCAGTAATGAGGCTGTACTTGCCGCGGAAGCATGGTGGGCGCGGCTTTTTAAGCGCGCTTACCATGCATAATCGCGAAGTGTGCAGCCTCCGTAATTACTTTCTGACGAGAGCGGATGATCCATACTATAGGGACGTTATTTCTTGTGATAAAGGACTGACCCCTCTATCCTTAGCCAACGAGCAATGGCAAGACCCAGCAGTACAGTGCATTTCCGACCGGGAGACCGTATGGAAAAAGAAGGAGCTCCACGGGAGGTTCTACAAGGCTCTACATGAGCCTTTCGTAGACACAGTCGCCTCCCTTCACTGGCTACGTTTCGGTGACCTCTTTGGGGAAACCGAGGGTTTTGTCTGTTCGATACAGGATCAGGTTATTAAGACCAACAATTATCGGAGATACATCCTAAAGGATGGCGCCGTCGACATCTGTCGAGCTTGTCGCCATCCCGGTGAGTCACTTAGGCATGTCATCTCCGGTTGTTCGGCGCTTTCTAACTCTGAGTATTTGGATTTCTAGGATTCTACACCAGGAGCTCGCTCTGAAATACGGCCTCGTGGATCGGAAACTGCCGTATTATAAGTACTTGCCGGAAGCCGTGCTCGAAAATGACCGCGCCAGGCTTAACTGGGACCGGGCCATCATCACAGACAGGACTATTCTTGCGAATAAGCCTGATATTGTGCTGATGGACCGGGCACAGTCAAGGATCTTTTTGGACGACATTACCATTCCGTATGACGAGAACCTCGTGAAAGCCGAAACAGATAAGGTGACAAAATATCTGGACCTGGCTCACGAGGTTACCGGCATGTGGGGTGGTCTGCCGACCGAAATTATTCCTGTGGTCGTTTCTGCGAACGGGTTAATCCCAGTCAGCCTCCCGGGTCATCTGAGGCGACTGGGACTCCGTGACGGACCGCTCCAGGCTCAAATGCAAAAGGCGGTGCTCCTCGATACCGCCTGCATCGTCCGCCGGTTTCTTTCCCTTTCCCCCTAACCCTCGGCCGTCTGGTCTCCCCTGCCGAGGGCTTCCATCTGGTTGGGTTTTTATATATTTATGTATTTTTTATGTATTTATTTTATTTTATTCATATTTATGTATGTTTACCATTTTCATTTACAATTATATATTTATACTGCCCAACCAGATGAGAAAACTTTATAGATACCCCAAAATAATAATAATGTTTATTGATAAAACAAAATATGGTACACACTTATTATCTTATCCTTAAGATTAAAGTTTCGGGCAGTACAAGATTTTTTTTAATCAATAGATACTTGGATTCATAAGATGTTGTTTCATTCAAACAAAAAAACAAGTTTCACCACTAAGACTGTGAACATTTCTTAGAATGTAATTTATGTAGTGTATTTAATTATACATATAATTGAAATTTTATTTAATTATATTTTAATATTTGGTAAATTGGAACGAAAAGTGTACGCTAAAAGATAAAATTTGCTAGCATTTAAACTAGGCCAAGCCTGTGTCTTAAATGCTAGTTTCTTCCTTAAAGTAAATTAATATAAGATATACACTTAAATGCTTTACAAATTACTACTCTTTGATATCGTGCTAATAAGGTGCTTATAATTATTTAAAAGTGTTTTATTTTAATTTAAGTTTAAATTTTAGAACTCAGCTCATTTTATTATTGTAAATAGATCTTCAATGTCATCATAGGTTTGTGATTTAAGCCAAACTGTCAACTTTTTTTGCAATTGTAGTTATTAAGCGGATGTATATTAATCATTCGGTTAATTTTATTATATAGAAAAGGACCAATAAAACATTGAAACTTTTTAATAAAATAAGTCCTAAAGGGAATATTAGGTCACACTCTGTCCTTTCTTCGCGTTTGGGGTTGCTTTGGGTCATAAGAGACTTTCTTATGTTGGGATAAGATCGTATCAACTACCTACATTTGTCTTACCGTCAGCACATCACACATAGCATACAATTCAACAGTAGGAAATCGGTAGGGTTTAAAAGTGATAACCTTAAGTAAGGCGCGTTGGGCCCTTTCAACTCTTTTATATGAGATTTTTTAGCACCTCCCCACGCTCTTATGCAATATGATATTACGGATTGGGCCATGGCATGGTAGACTGATTTTAGAAGTTCAATGTCAGCAACATGCCGCAACGTTTTGAAAATATAAATTAGTTTACGATTTTTTTCTGATATCATTTTCATTTGTGGTATCCACGTTAAGGTTTGATCCAAAGGTACTTTATTGTGGTGTACGTTCTAATAATACACACTGACATGGTGTTATATGTGGATGAAGTTTATTGCAAGTATGGGCTTGAATGTGTATTTTACTAGGAATGTTATTTTGTGCTATACCAAAAGTAATGAACTTAGTTTTTGACGCGTTTAGTGTCAGTATGTTTTTCTGAAGCCATTGCGTTGCCTGTTGCAATCCTATTTCTGCCTTTATTCTAGTTTCGTCCCAAGTTTTACCATGAAAAACTAGCACTGTATCATCGGCAAATGTAAAGGTCTTACAATTATTCAAATTAAGATTACATAATTCATTTATATACATTAAGAAGAGACTAGGGCCGAGCACGCTGCCTTGTGGCACGCCATAAGTGATGGGAGAATCTAGACTAGTCAGGTCTCCAACCTTTACCATTTGCCTTCTGTGAGAAATATAACTTTCAAACAGGCTTAATGGTTTCCCGCATATACCAATTTTATGCATTTTGTCTAGAAATATAGGAGTAGAGACCGTATCAAATGCTTTCGCAATATCTAAGAATACACCTAAACATATGTTTTTCTTATCAATTTGCTGAGCAATATAATCTGTTAACCCAGTAACTGCATCAGAAGTACACTTGCCAGCTCTAAAACCATATTGATTGCTTGATAGAAAACATATCAATCTTTTATTTATTACCTTTTCTATAACTTTTGATAGGGCTGGCAATACCGAGATTGGGCGATAATTGTTGATCCAGTTTCTTTGTCCAGATTTATGAATAGGATAGATAATAGATATTTTAAATATTTGTGGAAATACTCCTGAGGTTATACATAGGTTAACAATATGTGTCAAGACGTGTACTATATGATTGTTAAAAATTTTTAAAAGTTTATTGTATACTCCGTCCCAACCAGTAGCGCTGTCATTTTTAAGCCCTATAATAATGGCTTTAATTTCTTCACTAGTAGCTTCAAGCATGGTCATGGAATTTAGAGGAGAGGGTACATTCAAGTTAGACGTGGTTCTTTGGTCATCTGTATGATCATCAACTAATTTATTTGCTTGGTTTTTCCCAATATTAGCGAAAAAGTTGTTAATATGCTCAACAGAACTTTGAGGGGTGTCACAAATACGCAGTAGGTCTTTGAGTATAGTCTCCTGTTTATTTATATGAACAATACTTTTAATGGTATCCCAGGTCTTTTTAGGATTATTAGAATAATTTTTCAGCTCATTTTGTTCATAAGTTCTTTTTAATCTCTTAAGCAGATCGTTGCAATAATTTTTGTACCTTTTATATATCGTTTGCATAATCTCATTTTTGGGCTCTGCTTTACATTTACAGTGCATCCTGTCTCGGTTTCTGATGCAACGTAGCAGCCCTGGTGTGATCCAGGGCTTAAGACAACGAAATCTACGGGGTACTAAGATTCTAGTTGAATGGCTAGCTAGGTAATTTGAAAGAATATTTACGAGTCTCTCAGCAGCCCAATTTGCATCCATGGACATAAAAATTTCATCAAAACTGGTTGCATCCAAATCTTTGAGAATCCCTTCGTAGTTGACTTTATTCACTACAAAGTCCCTTTTTTGGTAGTTTTTAGATGTTAAATCCAAACATGAGATGACTGCTGTATGATCTGTGAGCGGTGTATTTAAAACCAAAGTAGTTACTGATCTTTTAGTACTGGCCATAGAATGGTCCAGGCAGTTTGCTTCTCTAGTTGGGTAAGTATGACCAATGAGAAATCCATGGCTAGCAAGTAAGTTTAAATAATCATGAGAATTTTGATCCTCATTGTTAGGCTTTATATCTATATTTATATCCCCCGTTATAATTATATTTTTATAAGACTTGTGTAAGGACAAGAGCTTATCCAATGATTCGATAAATGGAGCAATATTTCTATAAGATGGAGATCCATATAGGGCAATTATGAATGTATCAACATTCATTTTTATTATTAGACAACTAGCACCATCGCAGCCTGGTTCCTCAACAGTACAAGTAAATCCATCTTTAGTATATACAACTAATCCATCATTTTGGTTTATATTATTTTTAGTATAAAACGAGTCGTAGTTTGGGATCGTTGGAAAATAGGAAGTAATTGTATTCCAAGATTCCGTTAATATATATATTTCACAATTTAAATTAATCCTGGCAAGTAAAACTTTAAATTCATTAAAGTTGCGATTTATACTTCTATTATTTTGGGTCAATACTTTAAAGGTTTGGTAACTAGAGGTAGAAGTTAATATTGGTTTGCAAGACTCTGGGTCACATAAATAAGATTTCCCGGCTATAATATTATCCATGTCGTTTGTTATGTACAAATTATTTATCCCTTCGAATTTTATTATTTATTTGCAAAGACACAAATATCGGCAGTTTGGTGGAAATCAGTGAGTTAACTTTATTAGACTTTCTAGTATTTAAGTTATTTTTAGACGATAAATTAGCTGAGTTTACAAACATTACTATAAATATGTTATTATAATATTTTCTGATTAAGTATGAACTAAAACTTAAACTAAGGAGCATGCAAGTATGTAAAAAAATATAAGTAAAGATAAAATATAACAAAATTGAAAGTATGTGTAGCAGAATAATATTAATAATTGTCATTCCGTGTTTTAAAGTTTTACCAGATCAGCTTCACACTTTATTTTAATGTGCGGCTATTCGTCGGTTTTGCAGAGATAAACTTTCCCATTGCTGGCCCAACAATATTTGACTTTGGCAGTTGAAGCAAAATCCCGCACCAGGTACAGCAGTCTGCGACCTTTATGTGTAAGACCTTCGGATAAATATAAAGGTGCAGATGGTCCACTTAGACCTATAAGAGTTGAATTAAGCCTTTCATTTGGGTATGTTTTGTTATACAGCTTAGCATTTTTAATTACTTCCTGTTTGGTTTTTGTTCGCAAGAAATCCACTACAAGGGTAAATGTTCCCGATTTTCACTTAATGTGGAAAACGTCCTTAACATCACTCGGTTGGAAATCAGCAGCTAGGACCTTACAGGTATTTTGTATTATATTAGTAAGTTCTAACTTGTTATCATTTTTAGTAGAAGATAGTACGTTCCTAATTTCTACAGTAGTTGATTTCAGCAATCTTTGCATGTCCTCGACTTTTGCTTCAAGTGAAGAGATATACAATAACTGTTCTTTGCGTTCTCGTTCTAGAGTTTCCACTCTTATCGACAAACCTCAAACTGGTCGGATAGAAACTGTAGAGACTTTTCAACTCATTTCTTTGATCATAGATTTCAATTCTTCTTTGAATTTCGAAAATAAATCTTCGCAACATGGCTCTCTTTGTCTTTTAGTTCGTTGGGTTACATATGGTTTGTGCTCATGCCCAACCAAGGAGACGTCAAAATCAGACACTGTGTGTGGTATTAGTCCACTTGATGGAGGGCTTCTTGTTAGTCGGCTCATTATGAAGAAGAATTTTTTTAGGTCCAAAGTTTAAGTGATGCAGCTTTCGACGTTATGTTGCACAATGACCGGTTTTACTCTGATATTTTCAACAGGCCGCAATCAACACTGCACTACTGCTCCCACACTTGCACAGCACTTTATCGTTTCTAAGCGCCTGGTACTCGTAGTAATTTAATATCGCGAATTAATATTTCGGAAATTTATTTTTACAACGTAAAATGTGTGTTTAACAGTGATAGAGCCACGCGGCAGCTTTTGCTGTCGCACGGATGGGCCGGCTCGAACCGGGGTAGTACCACGACCTCACAGAAAACCAGCGTGAAGTAGAGGTTTACCTCTGCGTTTCGCTTGGTGAGTGCAGGTGGCCGGAGCCCCTTTTTACTGGAAATGAGGCATTCCATCTTAGTCCTCACGGGTGACAACGCATCTACATTTTGATTTGTAACAGAGGATAGATGTAGATGTCTATGGGCCGCAGCAACCACTTACCATCAGGTGGACTGTGTGCTCGTTTGTCACCCTTATCCTATAAAAAAAAAGTCACATTCGACATCAGGACGGAAGGTCCAAAGGCAAATATAGAATAGAGATACAATAATCTAAAAACTATATACGTATTAAGCTAACATCGAACAACCACAGGAAGCATGACTTTTTCGAAGTGACATAAAACATAACGTAAAAAGGTTCAAATCTAAATACCTTTCTTTGACGCCTTTTCAGGACAAAATTCTTTGACAGAGTTATTAAGGGACTGACATTTTAAGATATTTTTGATATATAGACGCTACCATTCGTTCACAATTAATTTTATGTATGAAAGTCTGCCATTGTTCATTAATACCATTAGCAAGGTGTTATAGTTAAGTGTTTTATTTTGCATCCTACAATCGTGAGTATTTGAGTGGTACTCCTCAACAGCATTTAATCTTTTATTTTTTATAAGTGGTAGAGCCATGCTGCAGCTATATTAGTAGTATAGTTGTAGCACGAATAGGTCGGCTCGAACGGGGAAGGACCACGCTCTCACAGAACACCAGCGTAAAGCAGCAGCTTAACGCTGCTGTGTTTCGTATGGTGAATGTAGAGAACCGGAGACCCTTTTTACTGGAAAAGAGGCATTCCACTTAGTCCTCACGGGTGACAACGCATCTGCATCTTGAGTCTTTATTGAGGATAGATGTAGATGTCTATGGGTCACAGTAACTACTTACCATCAGGTGGACTGTGTGCTCATTTGTCACCCTATCCTATAAAAAAAAATCTTGCATTGTACAGCATTACATATTTGCATAATTACCCACACATTAACGAAAACTATTTACTCATTGTTGGATTTTGCTCCTTACCTGATAATTGAGTTTACCCGTGTGGATGTTGTTGTGCCTTTGCAAGGCTCCCTTAGATGGGAACAGTTTATTGCACTCTTCACATTTCCAATCACTTATACCTGTTGTAAACATAAATATTTATTTACTTTCTTCTCATAGCAACTACTAGTTATAGAAAGTTAATTATACCAATTAGATATGAACAGTCTGTAATTGTTACACACATCACATTTGAAAGCTTGTGAGATAAATTTAATCATGCGAGTTATTTATACATAATTAAATATTTGTAAGCCATTACTTTACGCTAATAGGCAATTTTTTTTATAGGAGAGGAGGCAAACGAGCATGCGGTTCACCTGATGGTAAGAGACTACCGCCGCCCATGAACAACCGCAACACCAGGGGAATTGCAGATGCGTTGTCGGCCTTTTAAAAAGGAGTAGGCTCTTTTCTTGAAGGTTCCTAAGTAGTATCGGTCCGGAAAAATCGCTGATGGTAATCGATTCCACAAGGAAGTCGTGCGAGAAAGAAAACATCTTCTAAATCGCACAGTGGTGGACCGCCAATCATCCAGATGGTGTGGATGGTATCGGGAGTTCCGCCGCGATGTGCGTTCGTGAAATTTGGCGGCTGGGATTAATCCGAACAATTCCTCAGAGCACTCCCCGTGGTAAATGCGAAAGAAAATGCAAAGGGATGCAACATTTCTTCGCAGTGCCAATGAATCGAGCCGATCGGAAAGGACTCGGTCGTCGACGATTCGAGCCGCTTTGCGCTGGATGCGGTCAAGTGGAAGGAGCTGGCACTGGGGAGCCACTGCCCAGAGATGGGAACAGTATTCCATGTGAGGCCGAACCTGCGCCTTGTAAAGTTGCAAGCGGTGTGCCGGGATGAAATACTGTCCTGCTCTGCTTAGCACACCAAGCTTTTTAGAGGACAATTTGGCCTTCTCTTCCAAGTGACCACGAAACTGCACGTCACTCGATATGTCGACTCCGAGGATTCCGATACTGGCTGAGGCAAGAAGGGGACTGCCTTGAAACTGAGGAGATATGACAACGGGGTTCTTTTTAGCGGTAAACGCGCAAACTTGTGTCTTCTGAGGATTAAACTGGACTAAAATTAGTCGCCCCCAATCCGAGACTTTGTTCAGCAAAGACTCGACTTCAGACACAAGTTTGTTCCGGTACTCAGCGACGTTTTCCTGAGAAATATTGGCACGGCCGGTGTATAAAGCATCACCAGTGCTGTCATCCGCATAGCAATGAATGTTACCAGTTAGCAACATATCATTGATATGCAGAAGAAACAGCGTTGGTGATAGCAGACAGCCTTGTGGAACACCATCGTTAATAGGCTTGTAGTCGGAGCATGCACCGTCTACAACGACCTTGATGCTCCGATCTGCAAGGAAGCTGGTGATCAAATTGCACAATTTCTCGGGAAGCCCATAGAAAAGGAGCTTCGAAACAAGCGCTTTGTGCCAAACCCGACCGAAGGCCTTCGTAATGTCCAAACTAACGGCCAACGCCTCCCCCTTGGACTCTACTGCCTCCGCTCATCTATGGGTCAGGTAGACCAGAAGATCGCCAGCTGATTAACCCCGACGAAAACCGTATTGGCAGTCACTAATCAGCTGGTGATCCTCAAGGTACCGCATGAGCTGGCAGTTAATAATGGATTCCATTATTTTGGAGAACAAGGAGGTGATCGCGATAGGCCTATAGTTGGACGGGTCTGAGCGGTCGCCTTTTTTAGGGATCGGGTGGACAAAAGCTGTCTTCCATGAATTCGGGACTACGCCTTGGGAGTAGGAGAACCGGAAAAGACGCGTTAGGACCGGTGCCAACTCCGGTGCATACGTCCTCAGCACAATTGGGGGGATTCCGTCAGGCCCACTCGACTTCTGGATGTCCGGGGAGAGGAGTGCTCTGCGAACCGAGCGCTGTGAGAACCGCACATCCGATGGAGCACTCACACCGCGGGATGGTCGGCGGTGTTTTTCCCCGTCATCAAGAGTTGAGTTGGATGCAAAAAGGGAGCCTAAAACGTCGGCTTTGTCTTTTGCGGCTTGGGCCAGTGAGTCGTCCTCCCTGTGCAGAGATGGTAGTGATGGCTTACAAAAATTCCCTTGGACAACCTTGGCGAGAGACCAGAATGCACGGGTTCCCGAAGGAAGGCGAACTAGTTTCTCGCCAATTCTGCCTATGTGCTCTGACTTTGCCTTGGCAATAACTCTTTTGAAGGACCTGGAGGCGAAGTTATACTTCTTTTTAAGTGTGCTGGTGTTTACATCCCGAGTCGCCGAAGGCGCGGCCCAGGCTTGATAACACTCCTGCTTACTGCGTAATGCAGTCTTACAGGAGCGACCAAACCAAGGCTGAGATCTATCTGCCTCCGATGGGTACCACAGATGAAGGAATAAATAGTTCTATTCCCTGTGCTTTTACTTTCATGTGTATGAACTGCCTGTGCTGAATAAATGTTTTTTCTATTCTATTCTATTCTATTCTGTAGCACCACATCAGTGACAGAGTCAGCAACAGCGCTGGGATTATCCGGCGAGAAGCAAACCCGCCCCCATGGGTAGGATGCAAAGAAAGACCGCATTCCGTCCCAATCCGCCGACCTGTAATGCCAAACACGGCAGCAACTTGCAGAACGCAACCGCGAGGGGAGCGTGAGTGGCACCACACTCCGGATCAGACAATGGTCCGAAGAGCCGAGAGGGGCATCGACGGAAACCTGATTTCCGTCCGGATGAAAGGTCAGCAGAAGGTCCAACAGGGAAGGTGTATGATCCTCCACATCTGGAATCCGCGTAGGCAAAGTAACCAATTGTGTCAGACCATATGCCAAGGCAAAGTCATAAACAGATCTCCCTGCATGATCGGTTAAACGTGAACGTGGGCGTTAAAATCGCCAAGGATCACGATCTCTACCTGTTGTTGCAAGGAATCTGTAGCCATTTGGACGTGGTCGATGAGTCGGTCTGTTTCGGCATTACCGCTATGGGACCTATAGAGGCACCCCTAGATGCGCGGATGGTCGTCGCTGTCTACGCGTAGCCAAAGGATGGACAGGTCTAAACCTTCAAGACTGCCGAGGCGTCGAGAACAGATGTCCTCTCTGACATATACGCAAACTCCAGCCCGAGGCACAAAGGAGTGCTCCAATTTGTACCCCGGGCAGGAGAGGTACGAAGTATCAGCTGGAGAGGACACCTGCGTCTCGGTCAGAAAGAGCAAGGCCGGCTTCGTTTAGGTTCGAGTGAATTCCCCTGATGTTGCAGAAATTCACGGATAGCGTGGCAGGGGTCAAATTGGTATCGTTGCTCAGTTTGCCCCGAGCAGTAATGTTTTTGAGCGGAATTTGAACTTAAAAAAATATTTATGTAATTTTTAAATATTTTTTCACCTTCTTTCAATCATCATCATTCAACATCATTACAGCCCTTCACAAGTCCATTGAAGCTACATTCTTCAACAGACTTGACAGCATACAGGCATCTGAACAGACAGATCTCCAAATGCATGCGGCGGGACTTACGCAACTTCAATACAGCTCGTATTGAAGAAGCGATCGAGCGGAACCAAGGCTCCAAAGTCTTTGCCAGAGTTCTGTCTGCCAGAAAGAGCCACCTGTCAAAGCTGAAGACAGAATGTGGCAGCATCGTTTCCGGGACACCTGAGATTTTGAGTGAGATTGAGAGGTTCTATGGGCAGCTGTACACGTCATCGTTGGAGCCACACGCAAGTGTGAGTAACGATCCAAGAGCGAGTCTCATCCGACACTATTTCGAAGATATCCCGGACGTCAGTCTGAGCGAGATTAGAATGGCTCTCCAGCACCTTAAAAACGGTAAGGCCCCAGGCGAGGATGGAATTACAGCGGAGCTTCTGAAAGCGGGTGGAAGACCGGTACTTGAAGTCCTTCAGAAGCTCTTTAATTCCGTCCTCCATGGTGGCATTACTCCGGAGGCGTGGAGCAGAAGTGCGGTGGTCTTGTTCTTCAAGAAAGGTGACAACGCTCTCTTGAAGAACTACAGACCGATTTCCCTTCTGAGCCGCGTCTACGTGCTGTTTTCGAATCATTACGAATCGTCTCGCGCGCAGACTTGACGACTTCCAGCCTCCCGAACAAGCCGGTTTCCGAAAGGGATTTAGCACCATAGACCACATACATACCCTTCGGCAAATTGTACAGAAGTCCGAAGAGTACAATTTGCCACTATGTCTGGCGTATGTGGACTATGAGAAAGCCTTTGATTCCGTCGAAATTTGGGCGGTGCTGCAGTCCCTTCAGCGGTGCCAAGTTGACTGTCGGTATATCGAAGTGTTGAAGTGCTTGTACAGTAGGGCTACGATGGCTATCCGAGTACAGAACCAGAGTACGAAACCTATCCAATTGCAGAGAGGTGTAAGACAGGGTGACGTCATATCCCCGAAACTCTTCACCGCTGCATTGGAAGACGTTTTCAAGCTTCTGGACTGGAAAGGATACGGTATCAACATCAATGGCGAGTACATCACTCACCTTCGATTTGCCGACGATATAGTCCTTATGGCAAAATCGCTGGAGGACCTAAGCACTATGCTCAATGACCTCGATAGTGTCTCCCAACAGATAGGTCTTAAGATGAACAATGACAAAACAAACCGGTAGTTGTTGGGAGCACTAAGCTTGAAGTTGTTGACGAGTATGTTTATCTGGGACAAATAATCCGACTAGGTATGTCCAACTTTGACCGAGAGGTCAATCGACGGATTCAACTCGGCTGGGCAGCGTTCGGGAAGCTACGACACATCTTCTCGTCAGACATACCTCAAAACCTGAAAACGAAATTGTACAACCAGTGCGTGTTGCCAGTGATGACTTATGGAACTGAGACGTGGTCCTTCACTGCTGGCCGTATGAGGAAGCTCAAGGTCGCTCAGCGAGCTATGGAGAGGGCTATGCTCGGAGTTTCTCTGCGTGATAAACTTAGGAATGAGGATATCCGCAGTAGAACCAGAGTAACCGACATAGCCCAACGGATTAGTAAGCTGAAGTGGCAGTGGGCCGGCCATATATTTAAAACTATTTTAAGCCTGTGCTTGACTACTACTACTCAACGAACACTGCAGAACATTTAATAAAAGTAATATATTTAATTGTGAGTTCCTTATTCAGGTGTGAAGTACCTTTATGTAAGGCGACATGTATGTCACACGCGCGTTTGTGTTTGTAGTGGGCACCGCACACCTCGCAGATGTACGGCGGTTTAGAGTCGTCATGCTTTTGCTTGTGCTGCTCCAATCGCACTGGCGAGCAAATAATTTATACACATAATATAAGTCTATTATTATTTATTTAATTTTTTCAGTGTAAACATACCAAGGTAAGGATAAATTTGACATGGTTTTTTATATAATATACATTTTATCAACTTTAAACAATAACAACACAAAACAAATAACTGATTGAGGAATAAGTTTACTCCATAGCCTGAGATTATATTGAATTTCCATATCCTTTGGACTGGAACACCACATAGTGATGGTGTAAGAATATCCACTACCCCATATCATCACGTGGATGTCGTAAGAGGCGACAGCGGGAAATAAATCAGGAGTTGGGCAGCAGTCTTTCTAATAACGACAGAAATTAAATTTACTGTTGCCAACCCCTTGCCAAGCGTGGCAACTATCCCCCCTATGAGGCAGTCTATGGGGGAGGCCAATGTTCAGCAGCAGATTTTAATAGGCTGTAACGGTAAAAGTCAGACTGGAACCAATTCGTGAATGTACTACTTCTTGGCTGTTGAAGAAGTTGGTTTCAACCCTGATGAAGAGCTAGGCAGCAAGAGTCGTAAAATCAATCATAATACCAAAAGTATTCTGCCGAAATCAAATCAAATATGTAGAGCCATGCTACAGCTACAGTATGGTTGCAGCACGAATGAGTCAACTCGACTGGAATTGGACCACGGTCTCAGATACCAGTGTAAAATAGCAGCTTCATGCTGCTGTGTTTTGTATGTTGAGTGTAGAGAATCGGAGACCTTTTTTACTGGAAACGAGGCATTCCATCTTAGTCCTCAGGGGTGCAAACGCATCTGTATTTTGATTCTTAATTAAGGATAAATGTAGATGTCTATGGGCCACAGCATCCACTTACCATCAGGTGGACTGTGTACTCATTTGTACCTTATACTATATTTAAAAAAAACATGTAAATCCCCCACAAATTGCCTCATATATCATTGGAGATGCTGCTGCCCATCTCTTGTTTGACTTCCCTCTGTTATCCCATACAACACCCACATGAAGATTTATATATATATATGGGAATATTTTAGTAACAGGTACTCTTACAAAACCACTAAACAGCATTATTGTCTAATATTAATTATATTTATAGTACAAAAATAAATATTTTAACTTGTTAAAACATGAAAAAGGATATACACACAGTAGAAGGTCAAAAATGTTAAGGTGAAGATGATTGCATCACATTTTCCCACACATGAACACATGACAGTGTAAGAATGTAATTGGTTACCCTTACTTGTATAAATAACATCTTAACTAATGAAACTTCAGCTTAGTAGTGGCAGGAATCCACTGCCCCATATCCACAAAAATCGATGTAGATGTCTATGGGCCACAGCAACCACTTACCATCAGGTTGACTGTGTGCTCGTTTGTCACCCTTATCCTATAAAAAAAAAATATCATCTTGGGGGTGTCATAAATCTTGTCGTAATCTTAGTTCAAATGCTAATCTATGGCTCAGCAAGATTGCTGGACTGCCAGCCAGACTAGTCCAACAACCTATCTTGTTTTTTGTAAAGATTGTTAACATATTTGTTTTATTTATACATGTGCGTAGTTGCAACATGTGCAAATAGTTAATTGTGATGTGTGAATCAATCACAAAAAAGGACAAAAATCAATGCTATTTGCACACGGTGGTCATGTTGCTCTCCAGTATGGAATAAATACAACCCCAATTTTATATTTACTAAAATTTATCAATGCTTATTATCAATAACACAAGTCGATTAACTTACCGAGGGATGTGTATTTTGCATCACACTGATCGCACTGATGCAACACTTTGTCCTCTCTTTTCCTTCTTTTTTTCGGCCCTGTAGTTTTTATACTTAATTTTGATTTGCTGCCTCTGTTTTGTTTGCCGTTATGAAGTTCTTCAGGCACAAAGTTGGGGCTGTCATCGTCATCATCAAATTCCTCAATAGACAATTTAAAATCTGCCTCTATTGTAACACTGGTTTGCTGAAAACTGTAAAACAAAGTTTATTAACACCTTTTATGATATTGTTTTTATAATTTAATGACAACTCTGTGAAGATAATATAAAACTCCCCATGAGACCATGCCCCTATTAATGTCATAAGAAAATGGAAAATAAATTAATAATCTGACAAATCCATGAAAAAATTTAATTTAATGTGTGATATGCAAAATATATTAAAATATATATGTAAAGTATATTTTACCATTACCTACTAAATTCTCAATGTTTTATTAATATTTATGATTTCTCAGAATATAATTAGACAGTATTTTTTCATTAGAACAGATTCTAAAAATATTTGATCTTTTCATGAGTGTATTAAAATGGCTTAAAAACCTCACATAATTAAAGGACAGCCCCTAACATATATCTTATTTACAATACATACATAGTTAAAATGGAGTGTTTTTATTTCTTATTATTTTAAGAGAAAAATGGTCATACCCTACCAATGTCGAGGTTGAGAAATACAAGAGGATATTATTAGCAAGTTTTTGTGCAAGTGTGGTCTAGATAAGGGTACTCTAGAGCATCTATTCTTTGAGTGCAGCCATTTGACAGTCCTTTTATATGATATATTACCATATAATTATGTAATTAATTATCATTTTTATTTTGTTTTTATTCTATATTGCTACACCTACTTCAAATTCTCACCACTCCATGGGTTGACTGGTAGAGAATGCCTCAAGGCATTAAGTCCGCCCTTTGTATTCTTTTAGATTAAGGAATGCAATAAAGAATATATAAATAAATCAATTACCTTCTTAGGCCGCTTCTGTACTACTCTTAAAAAAATAAAAAATAAAAATACTTATGCTCTTTTGTATTATCCATAATTTTACCATCAAAGTTATTAATTTTGACATTCTGTACCAAGTTTATCAGTACTACCATTTGTTCTTAAAAATGTAGTTTGCTATTTTGACTAAATTATGGTATTTTAAGATATTTTAACTTTTTAGTTGACTTCAAAAAAGGAGACATTGAGTCAACTTGTTTAAATTCTAATTGACTATATCTTTTATTTATGTTTGTTGTGCAATTACTTTTGGTGCACAAGTGTGTGTATTTCCAATTGATTTGCCATAGGTAATAAACTTGGCAGGTGTGTTGTCAATCAAGTATACAGTACTAAAATTAAAAATAAATGTTTCTGCCATCAACAAGTAGCAACAATATCATCCTGGTATTTGCCACTGTTGAATATGAATGAACCGTGAAGCAAGATGGGGTAATGAATGCTCTTTTAAGCGATAAATATGCACTCAGTCATGGAGGATTACAGTTGAGACCAGCCCAGCTCAATCAATTATATTGTAACCGCACTATGGAATGGCTACTTATCAATAACAAAATAAAAAGGAATACAAAAAATTGCATTACTCATCAGCTGCTTCCTCCTTCTTGACATCTTTTATCTCTGTATCAACTTTATTGGTGTTATGAGCAGCTAGTATGTGTGCCTCCAGTGCTTCTGTCCCTCCACTATCTTCCACAATACCACATATTTTACATTCCCAACTAAAAATGAAAATTTAAATAGATTACTCATCATTTGTTTACAATAATAATGGAACAATACTTTGTGAAATTTGGGTTTGGATTTTTTAAGAATTTAAACCTACCAATTGATAATCAGAGCTTTGTCCGTCAATCTACAGAGTGCACTGCATGATTTTGAAGGTGGCAATTTAAAAAATAAGTTGGTATGTTCCTTCTACAATGATATTAAATTAACACAAAACTTAAATTTACCATATTATTTGACATTTCCACTAACAATTCCATCCATTTATAATCATAATTTATAAAAACACATTGAAATCAATTTTTACAAATAATGTCATATTTCATTGAATTATTAACATATTTTGCACACATCAAATGCGAAGTGTAGATGTAGTGTTCAAGTGAACAGTGAATTGAGTTGATCGTAATTGTTTGATTGTCACCAAATCAAAAAATTACGATCAACTCAACTTAAATCACTTCAACCAGCTTTATATTGCACTTATATAATAAAGAAAGTGCACCAATAGCAATAGATTTTAATTAATACTTCTAATGTATAGTTATAAGATTATTTAATTTGATTATTAATAAAAAAGAGTTCATTGAAAATAATTTTACTTTGCCATCAGTTGGTCGGCCTGGATGTGAACAAAATATTTTTGAAAAACTGAACTTATTATTTTGATTTTTTATTACTTTAGATTATAATCCTTAGGAAGCCTTTTGAATTTCACTATTGTAAGCCATCCCGTTCATTAATTTTTTTTCATTATTTTTTTATTTGACAATTTTTTCGTTAACAAAATAAGAATCACCAGTAACAAACAGTGAAAAAAATTTCATGTTTTTTGAACATATTTTTTGTAGCTTTAAACAAAATATGTGTTTCGGTAATTTTCCCAAAAGAACACAGTTTCTAAGGATGATTCATAAGGGTATCAAATTCAAAAACATCCCAATTTCAAAAATGAAATGGCTAGTCGGATGGGTGCTGTTATCCGCTTAGGATTATATAATGAATGAAATAATTTTTTTTTAAACCCAAGATAATTTCATTCTGCAAAATTAAAAGCTGAAGGTATCCAGGGTTAACTTCATTATTTATAATTATTTCAAGAAAATTACATTCATTTTAATGCAATTTTATTGTCTATGCAATTTAATGTAACATTACCTATCTCTACTGCTCTTTTGGCGAGGCTTCCGTTTACTGTCAATACTTGATTTCTTTTTCCGCTTATCCACTTTGCGTACACGCTTGTTTTTAGTAAGTGCCAATGGTTCATCTTCAGAGTCATTATTATCACTTTTACAAAATTCGTTGTACACTTCAAACATTTCATTTTTCACTGTACAAGGTGTTGGAGTGGGTGCTCGAGATTCAAAGAATGGATTCTTACTTATAATAGTTTCGAAAGTCTCTTTTAACTTTTTATATTCTATCTCGGCACGTTCAAGTTCATTAACCAAGTCATAGCAAGCCTTACACACATATTTTGGAGAGTTCTCGCTGATAGGTAAATTAAAATGCGAAACTTTGCAAAGAACATCATGAATCGACATGCCTGATGCCAAAGTTTTTGTATTATGAATGTCATAGCAATCTGGACTGCGATCAACGCACACTAAACACTCGACAGGCTCTCGTTTAACCGCTACTTCTACTTCTTGCTTAATTTGATCATTAACTATCGTTTCTCCATCGTTTGCACCACTGCTGGAGTTCATTGCACTTGGTTCGGCCATATTAATCCACAATGCTTTCTTCTATCAGGCCGAAGTTTCAATTACTAAATATAACCTAGAGAGCTTTACATCATTACTTATAGTTAATTATTTAAGTTTCTTTCCTTAGTCGAGAAAGAAAAACAAAAAAGATGCGAGCAGGGTACAACAAATGACAAATTCAACAATTTGACGTTTCACCAATTCACCAAGCACAGATTATATAACAATGCAGATTACCTAAAGTTAAAAAGATGAATACTTGCTTGATGAGTGCTTATTCTTAGGCCACTTCCCATTAAATAATAATAAATAATGAAGTTAACCCTGGATACCATCAGCTTTTAATTTTGCAGAATGAAATTAACTTGGGTTCAAATTTTATTTCATTCATTGGATGAAAATGTTACAGCTTGTAATGCGACGCCACTAATTGCAGAGCAACCTACACGTGGATGCTGCCGTGGATATTTCAGTTGTGGTTGATTCAGACGATGATGAAATAGCCCCCCACAAACTAGTGCAAATGAGGAGCATATTGGATGAGGCTATGTTTGAAACGCGCATTACGCCTCTCAAAACTCGACCGCGACTTCCCCGCATGCCCTTAAGCAAGCGGAATCGGGCTGTCGTGAGGGCACTCAACCCAATGCTGGTGACCTATTTGGAAGGCAGCCGGGACCTTTGCGAGATGGACTCAATTCTTTTTGGCGCAGCGCTGGCCGTTTGCCGTATTATAGGCGCCAAACTTCCCACGGCTGGACGCGCTACTAGACAAAGCCATACCATTCCAGCCTGGAGAAAAAGAATTGGGGACCGTATCGCAAAAGCAAGAGCCCTCATTGACAGACTGACAAGCTCGAGATCGGGTAATAATAGACCGAGAATTGTGCGCACCGTAAGGATGGCGTTTGCTGGGACAAATATAACTTTGTCCCAGCCGGATATTACGCAAACACGTATATGGAGCGTATATAGGACATAAAGCAGAGAATCCCTGCTTGGGAAAAGCGGATTCAGCGATATACCAAGAGGTCGAGACGGTTCAACCAGAATTGTTTCTTCCCGAGTGATCAGAAGAGGCTATAAAAGTCATTGGAGCGGCCAATCGTACGTGAAACGGGCCCAGCACCGAATCAGGCCGACACTGTGGCATTCTGGCGCAGCTTGTGGTCAGAGCCGGACAGACAGACCGGACAGACGGAAGTTGTAGCGAGTCAGTGTGCAAATGTTACACCAATGAACCGGGGTTCATTGGCGTAACATTTGCAACATTGCAACATGACGGGTCATCATAATGCCGGATGACGTAGCTGAGGCGGTCCGTAGAGCCCCGAACTGGAAAAGTCCTGGACACGACGGACTGCATTACTACTGGCTGAAGGGGTTCGCGGTGTGTCACGATGTGCTCGCCCGACAGTTTCAAGAGGCTCTCGACCAAAAGTCACTCCCGAGCCTCTTCACTACTGGGATCACTCATTTGGTTCCTAAAGACCGGGATTCCACAGACCCGAGCAAATACCCATAACGTGTCTACCTATCATATACAAGACACTAACATCTATTTTGAGCGCGAGAATCATTCGTCACCTGAACTCAAATCAGAAACCAATCCTCATTGACGCCGTCATTGGCATTTAGCAAGGTGGTTAAACGCAACCGTCGGAACCTCTCCGCAAAAAGGCTTTCTACTCGGTGCCTCATACATGGCTGAAGAGGGTCCTCGAGCTGTTCAAGGTTGACTGTACATTTCGAGACTACCTCCAGTGGAGTACGATACTTTGCCATCTAGGCGAGCGGATGACGGATGAAGAGAACCACATAAGGATAAGAAAGGGTATCTTCCAGGGCGACTGTCTGAGTCCAATCTGGTTCTGCCTCTCTCTAAACCCTTTCAGTACCTTACTGGAGGGTTCCAGGAGAGGATTTAAACCTCGGAGAGGAGGTGCAAAAGTGACCCACATTTTCTATATAGATGATCTCAAGTTATTCGCCTCCAGTCGCTCCCATCTTATGGAATTGCTAAACATTACTTGTGATTTTAGCAATTTTATTAGAATGGAGCTGGGGACGGATATGTGTGCGGTCGAAAGGGGTAGGGTTGCTGACTCTAAGGTCATAAAATTATCTATGCCTATTAACATAAAGACCCTATCCGAGGCTGAAACATACCGATACCTGGGTATGTCACAGAACATAGGTATCATGATTAGGACATGTGCTTAATAGTTTTTTGTCGGGCGTTAATAAGACACACGCATATAACGGTTGGATCATGCCTGTTCTCATGTACACCTTGCATACTCAGGTCGACTCAGACCGAATTGAACGAGCTGGATAGAAAAGTCCGCACTATTATGACGTCCCACAGGATGCATCATCCAAGATCGTCAGTAATGATGCTGTACTTGCCGAAGAAACCTGGTGGGCGCGGCTTTTTAAGCGCTCTCACCATGCGCAATTGCAAAGTGTGCAGCCTCCGTAATTACTTCCTGACGAAATCGGATGACCCATTCTACAGGGACGTCATTTCGTGTGATAAAGGGCTAACCCCTCTATCCTTAGTCAACGAGCAATGGTAAGACCCAGCAGTTTTGGTTTTGGTGACCTCTTCGGGGAAACCGTGGGTTTTGCCTGTGCAATACAGGATCAGGTTATTAAGACCAAAAATTATCGGAAATACACCCTAAAGAATGGCGCCATCGACATCTGTGGAGCTTGTCGCCATCCCGGTGAGTCACTTAGGCATGTCATTTCCAGTTGTTCGGCGCTTTCTAACTCTGAGTATTTGCACAGACACAACCTAGTAACCAGAATTCTAAACCGGGAGCTCGCTCTGAAATACGGTCTCGTGGATCGGAAACTACCATATTATAAGTAGGTACTTGCCGGAAGCCTAAATCTGATATTATGCTGATGGACCGTGCACAGTCAAGGATATTTTTGGTCGACATTACCATTCCTTATCACGAGAACCTCGTGAAAGCCGAAACAGATAAGCTGACAAAATATCTGGACCTGGCTCATGAGCTGACCGACATGTGGGGTGGTCTGCCAGCCGAAATTATTCCTGTGGTCGTTTCTGCGAATGGGTTAATCCCAGTCAGCCTCTCGGGTCACCTGAGGCGGCTGGGACTCCGTGACGGACCGCTCCAAGCTCAAATGCAGAAGGCGGTGCTCCTCGATACCGCCCGCATCGTCCGCCGGTTTCTTTCCCTTTCTCCCTAACCCTCAGCCGTTTGGTCTCCCCTGCCGAGCTTCCATCTGGTTGGGTTTTTATATATTTATTGTTTACGCCCGAACGGTGGTTTCGGAATCGACGTCAGAGGGCGCGCGGCTCGGTGCCATACCGGTTTTGTAGTTCGGGCTAGCTTGGATGTGCCGAGCGCGCGCGAGTGCAAACGAGTCGTCTGCCAGCTGTGCTAACGTCAGCACGCTGTCAATTTTTGTTCGGGAACTCGGAATAATTAGGCGCGGCTAGTAAATATAGTGTCTAGGGTTTGTAACACGCATTCCTTGCTGGAGAGCTTCCCCGGGACTCACTGTGTCTGACTCAGAATCTGGATAAGTGCATTCATTCTGAACAACTAGATTTAGTGGCTTCTGTAAGTTAGTTAATAGTACGATAGAGTTAATGGACTGTCATCGTGACGAACGAAAAAAGTGACTGTGGATGGCGCCGCGGAAGATTACCTCAATTTGGAGCGGTGCTGACGTCCGGGCTGCTGCCGACGGCAAAGGTCTAATAAGGTCAATCACCACCAGTCACACCCAGATACACATCACCGCACCTTATTTCCCTTGCACCACACAACCACATGCGACCTGACCGAATCCTGAGGGAACAGTCGCCTTGGATATAGGTAAGTAAGGTCCGTCTAATATTCTCCGCGACGAATGGCAGTAGTATAGAACGCTCCCCATATAGTTTATTGTTATTAGAGATTTTCCACTTTGTCCTTAGGAGGCCCGACCTGCACCTGCTTGTAAGGTCTTCCTTCATGGGCCGGGAAGATCCTACTATTAGATAGGCAGCTGTAGGCCGTAACAAACTGGTAGCAGAGCGTGGTTCCGGGTTCGATTTCCCGGTCGATCCCGACCATAGTGTTTGATAAAAATTAAACAAGTCTGGTGGCAGGGATTGTTGGTTTGATTGGTTTAATTTTGTGTCTACAATCACGCCCGTCCGTAATATGTAAAAATATTTTTTTTGTACGTAATAATAAAATTATTTTCCTTTGTTGCTTGCTTATTTGGTTGGTGGGTAGATTGAAAAGCCGCGCCCATTTAGTGCGCAAGCGGGAGTTTTTCTAGAGGTATACGTCATGTAGGTAGATGGTTATTATCACGTAATCGGTTAATTATCGTTGTCGGTTAGTTGTAGTGGATTGCTTATCGAAGGGTCGATTTCCGAGCTAGGCATTTTTTGTTGATCGACCGTGATGTGTATCTTTAGTCGTATTGTAATTTGTATTTGAGCTAAAGAGTAGTAATTTGTATTTGCGCAATTTGAATTTAACTTGATTTGATCGCACAAGTATTTGTTATTTGTTAATTTGATTTGTGTCTTTTCTTTTGTACTAACCTGTATTTGGTTTGATAAGTAGTAATTCGTATTTGTGTAATTTCTATTCAACTCGATTTGATAGGAATTGCATTTGTTAACTGTTAATTTTTTGTTGTATTTGTTATTTGTTATCTTTGTAATTTGTGCTCGAGCTCGAGTTAGTAGTGATGTCATCGCCCAAGCTACTAATCCGTTGCCTGCGGACAGAGTTACGCTGGGCCACAAGCGCCCATGCTTTGATAGGTCGACCGGATATGGTCCATAACTTAATGAAGCGGTTCGAGCAGGTCGATGCTCGAAGGGCCGCAGTGGAGGAGGGTTACGCTGAGCTCGAGGATTCGGATGTCGAAAAGGGAGTCCTGGACTCCTGCTTCGCGGACTACGAGCAGTTCTTTTCGCTCACGGACGAGTTGATCGAGGCTGAAGGCAGGTATGCCGAGGAGGCGCGTGAAGCTCGGATGAGTGGCCTGCCCGAGTCCTCTCGCAAGCAGCTTCAGCCGGAGCTGTTGGGACGACTCCCAACTCTGGACCTGCCAAGGTTCTCCGGGGTCCTTTCCGAATGGCTGACCTTCGTTGGTCTTTTCGACAGCCTAGTGGACGCCCGGAGTGACTTGACCCCGAGCCAAAAGATGGCGTACCTCCTGGCCTCACTGGAAGGGGAGGCCCTGGGCGTCGTCGGCGACTTGAGATTGTCGGACGACGCCTACCAGACTGCTCGGGACCTCCTAGCCAGAAGATACGCCAACGTCCGGCGAATTGCGGACGAACATGTTAAGAAGCTTCTAAGCCTCCCGCTGCTTAGTGACCGGACCAGACTACGTCCGGACCTGTTGGATCCAGTCTTGGTGGCCTGTAATACGTTGAGGCGGCTGGATTTACCAGTGGGCGAATGGGCTTTTTTGTTGCTCCGCATCGTGCTGTCCCGTCTACCTCTCGACCATCGAATACATTTTGAGGAGAGGTACGGCGGGGACGAGGCCTCCTATATTCCGCCCTTCTATGACCTGCTGCGGTTTTTGGAAGAGCAGTGCCGGCAGATCGAGAACGCGGCGGGCACCGTTGACGACTTACGAGCCGTGCTCAGTGAGAGGCTGAATCCGCCAAGCAAGTCATCGTCAACCCACCCCCTGCTCCTATTGTCGAGCATCTGATCACCGGGTGACGTCGTGCCCGAAATTATTAGGTAAGCCGGTTCCGGCGAGGCGAGCTATCGCCAAGTAGCGCCGCTGGTGCTGCTCATGCTTGGAAGTGGTAAATAAAATATTGACTTTCAATAAGTATTATGTAATAATCCATATTGAATAAAAATCATTCTATTCTATTCTATTCTATTCTGAAGGGCACCTCCAGCGAGACTGTCCACATCGGCGGCCCTGTCTGCATTGCCAGGGCAATCACCATGCAGTTTTGTGCCTGGGTGCGAACGGCGTCTCCTCTCGGGGCTCTGCCAGGCCCTCAACCTCCACGGGCGGGGGCGCACAGCCGCGCCCTCTGACGGGCGACTCTCGGCGCCCGCCGGCCAGCCATCAGGCCCCTAGATTTGAAAGGGGTCCCTCCCCCGACCAGTCGGGGGGTAATTCCCCCAGGGGCGGCGGTGTCATCGCCCCCATTCAGCGTGTGGAGAGGGGCTTCACGGCCACTCATCAGTTCGCTAGACCCTTCTCACTCCCGTTAGCTGAGTGGCCGCGACTGGTGTACCACTGTTCCCCATTTGATGGAGGCGGCCCTGGCTAGCTACCGCCTTAACTCCCACCACGGCCGCCTCAAGCCGTCAACAGTCCACTTGTCAAAATGTTCTGTCGCCGACGGCCTCAGTGAAGGCGTACAACCCGAGTGGCGACTGTTAGCGGTTTGCGCTCTATTGATCTCGGGTGTGACCTCCACTTGGTGGTGGGAAGATTAGGCCCCCCCCCCCGGAGCGTTGGATCACGCTCTCAGGGGGTATTAGATTTGGTTTGGTCGAGCGCTTAGTTAAAAATTCTTTAAATTAAAATTAAAAAATGCTTTTGGGTTTTCCGCGAAATTTTCATATTTTTAGCGGTTGTGATTAAAAGAATTGAATTTAATCTACTCCTTTAAATGCTGCTGTATATGTTTTGTAAATATATTTAATCACTGTGTTTGTTCCTGCACGTAAAATTGAAATTGAATTATGTGCCCTTTTGAATGCTTGTGCGTATGCTTTGTAATTGTATTTGATTGTTGCGTCTGTTTGCTGAAACGAAAGTTTGAATTCATTTGAAATTGAATGTCGCGCTATTTGGAAAATTGTGTATATGTTTTGTGATAGTGTTTAATCTTTTTGCTTTGTGAAAAGGAATGCTGAAATTAGATAACCCTATTTGTGCCGAAGGGAGTGGGAGTTGATTCTCCTTTGGTTTACATTTTGTTGGCACCATAGAAGTATTAGGCTTAGAACCGCAGTAGGCGCACGCAAAGTGAAGCCATTTCAAGTTAGCCTTTAAAGGCTAAGTACGACTTTTGACGCGTTAGTACTCGAGTCCACGTAGTCGTGGAAACAGCTCGCACATTTTTTCAAAAAAATGACGTACTGTACTTTGAAAGGGTGTCACAACTGATCACATAATCACGAAAAAAATGTAAAAATCTCATTTCTCGTTTAACTACTGCCTAGCATCTTATATTTTTGTAAAAAACATTCATCAACACAAAATAATAAATAATAAATTTGACAGACGCCAATATAATGAAAATGTTGCTAGGCATAGTAAAATATTTTACCGCATTTTTTTTCTTTTTATTATCTCTCATTCACATATAAATTAGGTATTTTTATTTGCCAAATATTATTAGGGTTCCCCTTTGCCACGAAAAAAAAAAGTTGATTTTATTTTGTTTTGATAATGTGCAGTTGTTTTTACCTTTTTATGGTATGTGTTTTAGGATAAATAACATAGCCTATGATTATTTTTTTTATTCTTATTTACATATATTTAACATTTTTAGTTCGATTCTTTTATGAATCTAAAAAAGTTAACATTTCGAGGATAGCGTCATCAAAGCGGCAGTTGTTTAGAAAACATTTGCAGTTTCAGGGTCATTAAGTTTTTTAGGGTCATTAAATTTTTTAAGTACTTGGGTATATTTCATTTTATATTTTTTAATAAACATTTTTAATTTCATGTTTTATTTGAATAGTTATCTCCTTCCGAATCTTATTTTGTTTTAATACAAAACATAATATCCAATAAAGTAATAATAAGATATTAAGAAATAATAAGAAAGGTATTACGTATATAAATAATTTAAATATTACACAAGTTAACAAAAATAAATAATGTTACATTTTTCTCTTTGCAAATAGTTAATAAATAATTATAAACGCAACCTAAATATTAATTCTATGACGATGTCTACTATTACATTTTCCCCACTTTTTGGGGAAAATGTCATTAACTTGCAAACATTACTGAATTGCTTATGTGGGTGTGGGCAAACGTAATTACAGGCCGCTTATGCACACATTCATTGCGTTGTAGCTTCAACTTTTAACGGAATTTTGAATGTCACTATCACTCTATGTGTAATTACTCTAAGGTTGGCACTGTCTAAGTTATTTAAATGAGAAATAGGGCTGTCTCTTGCGTTTATTGTTTTGTTTAATTTGTCAAGTTGACCTATGTGCATCGGTGATTAATTTGGTTGAATTGATTCTGTAGCTGAACATTGATGCTTTGAAAAATTAGTTGAAATATGAGCTTAGGACTACTTGTCTAACGGGCTGGCCATTTTGTAGATTATCAGATGGAAATCAGCTGTCGCACTGTGTCAATCACTATGGATGGCTTGGTTATGTCTACTTGTTGAAAATTCATACTAGGGACTATCTGTGCGTTTCGTTCGGCTCTCCACAGACGACGTTCATGGGGAATTTGGGGGTGCGCTCTGCACTGAAGCTTAGGAGGTCACTCTGGGCCGCTTCGTGTCGCGTCGCTGTTTGCAGACTTGATCCGGTCGGATTGCGGAACTAATCATAGGGGCAGAGATAGGTGTTTGAGAGAGGTCGTCGGACTTCTGTCTAGGAATAGGACTTATTTATGAGCTGCGATGTCCACGAAGGGCATCCAGTTCAACCCTCCGGCTTGCCCACGTTGGGACTGTAATTTTGAGGCATTGGTTAGGATTGCAAGATCTGATGGGGTGCCTAAGGTGGCCTAGTTTGGTTGTAGATTTGGTCTTGCAACTTGCCGTCGCGACCCTGTCCCGCTGACCGGTTTGCTCGCAGACCTAAATCCTTATGTCCGGGACGGGAGTTTGTTTACGCCCGAACGGTGGTTTCGGAATCGACGTCAGAGGGCGCGCGGCTCGGTGCCATACCGGTTTTGTAGTTCGGGCTAGCTTGGATATGTCAAGCGCGCGCGAGTGCAAACGAGTCGTCTGCCAGCTGTGCCAGCACGCTGTCAATTTTTGTTCGGGAACTCGGAATAATTAGGCGCGGCTAGTAAATATACTGTCTAGGATTTGTAACGCGCATTCCTTGCTGGAGAGCTTCCCCGGGACTCATTGTGTCTGACTCAGAATCTGGATAAGTGCATTCGACAATATTAGCTAATGCGGCCTTTGATATTCTAGAAATAACTGTTGCTACGCGAAACGGTAGTGACCTTTGATCCGGACACTCCCTGTTCGTTTTGTGTGTTAAGCTTTATAACAACGAGAGTTAGTGGCTTCTGTAAGTTAGTTAATAGTACGATAGATTTAATGGACTGTCATCGTGACGAACGAAAAAAGTGACTGTGGATGGCGCCGCGGAAGATTACCTCAATTTGGAGCGGTGCTGACGTCCGGGCTGCTGCCGACGGCAAAGGTCTAATAAGGTCAATCACCACCAGTCACACCCAGATAGAAATCACCGCACCTTATTTCCCTTGCACCACACAACCACATGCGACCTGACCGAATTCTGAGGGAACAGTCGCCTTGGATATAGGTAAGTAAGCTCCGTCTAATATTCTCCGCGACGAATGGCAGTAGTATAGAACGCTCCCCCATATAGTTTATTGTTATTAGAGATTTTCCACTTTCGCCTTAGGAGGCCCGACCTGCACCTGCTTGTAAGGTCTTCCTTCATGGGCCGGGAAGATCCTACTATTAGATAGGCAGCTGTAGGCCGTAACATTTATGTATTTTTTATGTATTTATTTTATTTTGTTAATATTTATGCTTGTTTATCATTTTCATTTACAATTATATATTTATACAGCCCAACCAGATGAGTAAATTATATATATACCAAATAATAAATACAATCAAAACATGTCATTGGAAATCATCATAAATCGTAAAGTAATAATTCAAATGGTAAAAGATAATAATATTACTAATTACAACACAATTTAATTAATTTAAATAACAACAATTTGCACTCAATTGTATAATACTACTAGCTGTTCCCCGCGACTTCACCCGCGTGCAATTTAGGGATTTATTTATGTTGCGCGGAACCTTAATTCGTTTTCTAAAATATAAGTAGCCTAAGTTACTCCTTATAACATCAGCTATCTGCCAGTGAAAGTCCCGTTAAAATCGGTCCAGCCATTTCGGAGATTAGCCGGAACAAACAGACAGACAGAAAGACAGACAGACAAAAATTAAAAAAATAGTGTTTTTGTTATCAGTATCGTATATACTTTCATATGCATTTAGTAAAAAGCTGTTATTTTAACATTACAAACAGAAACCTCAATTTTATTTATTTGTATAGATTTGAGAATAACATATTATAAACAATCTCTCTTTTGCGAACTCACGAAACTAAATCTAACTTCTCAGCAACCAAATTTAGTGTGTGTACCGTCCGCGTGAGGGAGGTGTTGCGTACCAGTTTAGTGCTGCCGCACCGCGAGCAAGCACGGGCGCCGTCGCCGCTGTACATACCTATCAGGCACGCGTAAGCCACTGCAGCACACCCGGGTCGCTAATTTAACCACGGAACACCTTTGAAATGTAGGTTACCAGCGCTAGATCCCGCCAAGTTTCCAGCTTGTTGTATCCAACCATCCCCAAAATAAACAAGGTTGGATACATTAAGGGGTAGAAGGGATAAACCCTATAAAGCCTATGATATATAAATCGCGTGAATTTATTCTGAATGCGCTTCAGCATAAGACTGTAGTTATTTTCATGTGGAACCCATATCGCCAAGTTACACTCCAGCTGACTCCTTACTTAGAGTGCACTAGCACTGAGGTGACTTTAATGTTGGTAATTTTTACTGCCTGCGAATGATAATTATAAGCTTTCTTATATATATTCATGATGTGTTCCCGGAATGTCAATTTGATATCCATCTCGACCCCCAGATCCCGGACTGATTCCTCCATCTTCATTAGCTCGCCATCCCCCTTATAGTAGTACGTATGTCACTCAATAAGTTTTGAGATGCTTGAAATTTAAAAATGGAACGCACCCGTGTTAAATGTTTCTAAAAAGCAAATTTATTTAAAAAATAGCTGTTCCCCGCGACTTCGGTCGCGTGTTAGGGTTTTTATATTTTTGCGCGGAACCCTAATTCTCTTTCTAAAATAAAAGTAGCCTAAGTTACTCCTTATGAAATCAGCTACCTGCAATTGAAATCCCGTCAAAATCGGTCGAGCCGTTTCGGAGATTAGCCGGAACAAACAGACAGACAGACAAAAATTTTATAAATTGTGTTTTTGTTATAAGTACCGTATATACTTTCATATACAATTAGTAAAAAGCTGTAATTTCGACATTACAAACAGACACTTCAATTTTATTTATTTGTATAGATATAACTCCATAAGCCAACTGCGCAGTATTAAAAAAAAGGACAAAGTTCTATTAATTATCCTGCAATGCTTCCCGCGCTTTTCATTTAATACGATGGATCTTAACCGTGAACATTTGCGCGCTATGATATATTATGATTTTAAATTTGGTTTAACCGAACAATTAAGTTTACAACGGTTACAATCAGCATTAGGGGACTCAGTTCCATCACGCGCAACAATTTTTAGGTGGTTTGCTGAATTCAAAAGGTTACCCCTTTTGAATTAATCTTAAAGATGACCAAAGAACCGGGGCCCCGCAAACAGCAGTAACGGCAGAAAATGTATGGACTACTGAAATGTTGGTGCGAGAAGACCCACGAATAACATATACGGACATCGAAATGGTTGTAGGCATTAGCATTCATACCATCCTACATCAACATCTTGGAGTGGGGAAGCTTTGTTGTCGATGGATCCCTCGTTTGCTCTCCGAAAGCAAAAAACAGATTAGTGTGGATCATCATCATCATCATTACAGCCCTTCACAAGTCCACTGTTGAACATAGGCCTCCCCCAAAGAATGCCACAAAGCACGGTCTGAGCCACCTGCATCCATCGACTTCCTGCATGTCTTACCAGGTTGTCACTCCATCTCGTGGGGGGACGCCCTACACTTCGCCTACCGGTACGAGGCCGCCACTCGAGAACCTTTCTTCCCCATCGGTTGTCGGTTCTCCGAGCTATATGGCCGGCCCACTGCCACTTCAGCTTACTAATCCGTTGGGCTATGTCGGTTACTCTGGTTCTACTGCGGATATCCTCATTTCTAAGTTTATCACGCAGAGAAACTCCGAGCATAGCCCTCTCCATAGCTCGCTGAGCGACCTTGAGCTTTCTCATACGGCCAGCAGTGAAGGACCACGTCTCAGTTCCGTAAGTCATCACTGGTAACACGTACTGGTTGTACAATTTCGTTTTAAGGTTTTGAGGTATGTCTGACGAGAAGATGTGTCGTAGCTTCCCGAACGCTGCCCAGCCGAGTTGAATCCGTCGATTGACCTCTCGGTCGAAGTTGGACTTACCTAGTCGGACTATTTGTCCCAGGTAAACATACTCGTCAACAACTTCGAGCTTAGTGTTCCCAACAACTACCGGCATAGGTGTGACATGGACATTAAACATGATCTTTGTTTTGTCCATGTTCTGCCGTGTAGTGGCGGTCAAGAATATCCACTACCCCATATCCTCCCGTGGGTGTAGTAAAAGGCGACAAAGGGAAACAGGCAGGAGATGGGCAGCAGCATCTTCTTGATAACAACAAACTAACAATAAAAAAAAAACTGCGGTTGCCAACCCGCTCGCCAAGCGTGGCAACTATGGCAAATACCCCCCTATGAATGACAGTAGTGTGGATTGGTGCCATGAAATGCGTCTACGTTGTGAAAACGGGGCATCTAAGCGTGTTTCAGAAATCGTTACTGGTGACGAGACATGGATCTATCAAAATGATCCGGAAAATAAAAGGCAATCATTGGTATGGGTCTACTCAGAAGAACACTTACCGACAAAACTGCAAAGACCTCGCAACGCCGCCAAAAAATGGTGGCTAGTTTTATTCGCGTAGCGGACATTTGTTGACGTCAATGCTGGAAACTTGTAGGTCAAACAACTCTGAATGGTATACTACAGTTGTATTACCCAAAGCTTTTCAAGCTGTGCGGGAGAGAAGACCAAAGACCGGGCTTCGGGGAATCATGCTGCATCACGATAACGCCTCTTCACATACCTCCCTTAGAACAAAAGCATTTATTGAGGAATCTGGTGTTGAAACTCTAAGTCACCCACCCTACAGCCCTGACCTAGCTCCTTGTTCCCAAGAGTCAAAGCAAAAATAAAAGGCAAGTTTTTTTCAAGCACCGAAGAAGCCGTGGATGCCTACGAAGAAGTGATTTCCGACTTGTCAGATCAAGACTGGCAAAACTGTTTTCAGAGTTGGTTTAGGCGAATGAAACTTTGTATAGAGCATGATGGGGAATATTTTTAAAAGATGTAAAATAAATATTAATAGTATCTAGAATACTTTTTGTATATCTCAAAACTTATTGAGTGACCTACGTAATAGAGTGCTGCCCTTGCGAGTCTAAATGATAGAATAGAGCATTTTGAAATATTAAACTGCAGCTTATTTTTGTGAGATAAGCATGGATGAAATAGTGAAAGCGTTGAAAAGTATGAGATTAGGTAAGGCTGCAGGGTATGACAGGATTACCGTCGAGATGCTGAGGGCTGGACAGGGCCTGGTGGCTAGTCAGCTGTACCGCCTTTTCAATCTGTGCTGGCGAAATGGGCAAGTACCGGGAGACTGGTGCAAAGCCGTAATCGTGCCATTGTATAAGGGAAAAGGGTCACGGCAGGACATATACATACATACATAATACATAAACACTCACGCCTGTCACCCAGAGGGGTAGGCAGAGACTACGGACTTCCATTTGGCGCGATCCTGACACACCTCTCTCGCCTCTTTTACATCCATATATCTACGCATACACGCTCGTCGGTTAAGGGTACTCCTAATCTGGCCCATTTTTAATGTATCGCCGATTTGGTCGATAAACCTTCGTCTAGGGCGTCCCTTCCCGACCCTGCCGTTCACTTCCGCAACATAAATTGTCACTCTTTCCTCGTTCATTCTTTCTACATGACCAAACCACCGAAGCATTCCTTTCTTAATCCTTGTCACAACGTCATCTTGCAAACCACACTTTTCTCTTATCACACTATTTCTCACCCTGTCATTCAGATTCAGCCCTAGCATACTCCTTAAGGAACGCATTTCTACAGCATTTATTCTAATCTCATGCTTCTTCTGCCAGACCCAACTTTCACTACCATACATTAAAGTAGGGACTAACACAGCATTATGAATTGCCATACGTGCCTTAGTTGGCACATTCTGACTCCTCATAATAGCGTGTAGAGCCCCATTCACTCTATTTCCTGCGTTCACTCGTAGTTCTATATCCTTATCATATCTACCATCCCTGCTAAATAAACATCCCAAATATACAAACTCATCCACTTGCTCAATCAACTCCCCTTCTATTCTTATTTCACATAAAGTTTTACTTTCTTCTCTTTCAAAAACCATCACTTTCGTCTTACTTGCGTTCACTTTCATACCCCTTTCTTTCAATGACCAATTCATTAAAGTAACCATCATTTGCAACTCGGCCGCCGACGATGCAAATATGACTTGATCATCGGCGTACAAAAGGCATTTGACGGTTGACTCACCCATTCTCAACCCACATTCTTCAACTTTCAAAGTTTGCAAACAACTGTCCATAAATAAGTTAAACAGCCACGGGGAAGCCACACATCCCTGTCTGACACCTTTATGAATGCCAAACCAGTCCGAGTAGACCCCGTTGATCCTGACACAAGCACTAGAGTCCCTATAAAGAGATCTTAATGCCTGTATCAAGCCAGCGCTCAACCCAAATGAGTTCAGTGTTTGCCATAACACATTCCTGTCCACTCTGTCATAAGCCTTTTCCAAGTCCATGAACGCACAAAAAACTTTCTGGTTTTTAGCCAAAAACTTCTCCGCTATCATGCGCATGGAAAAGACTTGATCCGTACACCCCATCCCCTTTCTAAATCCAGCTTGCACATCCCAAATTTTTCCATCAGTCTCTTCCATAACTCTTTCAATTAACACCTTAGCATACAGTTTACCCACAATGCTAAGCAAGCTGATACCACGGTAGTTTTTACAGTCCTGCTGCGACCCCTTTCCCTTATATATTGGGACTATAACGGCTTTTCACCAGTCTTCCGGTACCCGTTTCAGTTCCCAACATAAATTAAACAAGGTGTGCAGCAGGCCCGCAACCACACCCTCACCAGCCCTCAGCATTTCGAGTGATACTCTATCATATCCGGCTGCCTTACCTGCTTTCATGCTTTTCATTGCTTTCATTATTTCATCTACACTTATCTCCCTACCTCTCTCCACTTCTTCCGGAATTTCTATTTCACCTATTCCAGACGACTCTTCACTCTTAAACACGCTTTCAAAGTATTCCTTCCATCTCTTTAAATTCGAAACTTCATCATTCAGCATGCAGCCATTCTCGTCTCGTATAGCATTTATTCCAGGCTGTTTTGAATTTCCCCTGGCAGTTCTTACGAGCTTCCAGAACATTTTAATATTTGCCTGGAAGTTATCAGATATCCTTCTATCATTCTTATCTATCCTTTCTTGCTTTTTCCTTTCAACAACTTCTTTTACTCTCTTATTTATACGTCTAAAGTCTGCCTTTTTTCTTTCAACCTCATCATTCATACCGCCAGAATTACCAGCTTTAGTTGCTAGTAAATCTAGCCATGCTCTCTTCTTTGCTTCAACTTCCATCCGTACCTCATCATCCCACCACAACGTATTACTTTTCCTTTCATTCGTTCTCTTACTTACACCGCATACTTCGGTGGCTGCATCCACCAAAACTTTCTTAATATTATTCCATACATTCTTTAATTCTAAATCATTCATACATAATTCATTCAACCCACTTATATTTTCCCTCAATCTGCATTTATACTTCTCTTTCACACCTTCATCTTGTAACCTCTCTATTCTTATACGCTGTAACGCAGTGGTAGACACCGATGTCCGATGCCGCCAACGTCTGAATAGACCATTAATTCGGCATAAGACCAAGTAATGATCCGTCCCTACGTTGGACCCCCGGTAAACCCTTGTATCTACCACTGCGCTCCTCATTCTTTCATCCACAATTATAAAATCTATCATGCTTCTATCATCCCCTCTTTCCCATGTATACATGTGAATCCTCTTATGGCGAAAGAAAGTGTTCGCCACAAAAAGATTCTTTTCCACACATACGGTGAGCATAAATTATCGCGGTATAAGCCTTCTCAGCGTCGTCGGTAAATTGTATGCGAAAGTGTTGATTGAAAGCATTGTGAATGAAACAGACAAGAAAGTATGGGATGCACAAGCGGGATTTAGAAAGGGAATGGGATGTACGGATCAGGTCTTTTCCTTGCGGTGCATAGCCGAAAAGCATTTGGCTAAAAACAAGAAAGTCTACTGCGCGTTCGTAGATCTAGAAAAGGCCTATGATAGAGTGGTGAGGAATGAATTGTGGTCAGCACTGTCCGTGAACGGTGTGAGCAGTATCCTAATACGAGCAATGCAATCTCTTTATAGGGATTCTAGTGCTTGTGTAAGGATAAACGGGGCATACACTGAATGGTTTAATATCGAAAAAGGTGTTAGACAGGGATGTGTAGCGTCACCGTGGCTGTTTAATCTGTTCATGGACAATTGTTTGACAGATTTAAAAGAGAATGAAAGTGGGTTGAGAATGAATGAGTTACTCGTCAAATGTTTTCTCTATGCTGATGACCAAGTATTACTTGCGTCTTCGGCCGAGGAGTTGCAGGAGATGGTAACTGCTATGAATGGAGCTTTTGTTAGAAAGGGAATGAAGATGAATGTAAGGAAGACGAAAGTGATGGTGTTTGAAAAAGATGAGGCAGTGACAGACTGCAACATTGTGATTGAAGATGAACAAATTGAACAGGTGAAAGAGTTTGTGTATCTGGGTTCAAAGTTTACAAGAGATGGAAAGTGTGAGAGTGATATCGAAAGAAGAGTGAATGCAGGAAACATGGTGAATGGAGCTTTGCACTCCTTTATGAGCAGTCGGAAGGTGTCTAACAAGGCTCGTTTGGCTGTGCATGAGGGGGTGTTGGTTCCGACACTCATGTACGGAAGTGAAACTTGGGTATGGCAGAAGAAACATGAAAGCAGAATAAATGCAGTTGAGATGAGAGCATTAAGAAGTATGATAGGAGTTAAACTGAGTGACAGGCTAAGAAATAGTGAGATAAGGAAACGTTGTGGTCTGAAAGAAGATGTAGTGACAAAATTTGAGAAAGGTATGCTGAGATGGTTTGGCCATGTCGAGAGAATGAATGAAGAACGATTGACGAAAAAAGTGTATAAGGCGAGTGTGAATGAAAGTGTTGGTAGACCTAGGCGGACATTTCTAGACCAAATCAGGGACGTCTTGAAAAAAGGCCAGGTCAAGAGTACCCTAAACCGTAGAGCATGTATGAAGGGAATAATGAAAGTGGACGAAGCAAAACAAGTATGTAAGGATCGTAGCAAGTGGAAAGAACTGGTCTCTGCCTACCCCTACGGCAAAGAGGCGTGATTATATGTATGTATGTATTTTTGTGACTCCATTCAACTACCTACTTGGTCGTATCTTGCTGAAGGCAACGACAATCATCCTCACACTTGATAGCTAAAAGCAACTTTAGGTCGTCTGCAAATAATAGACATTTAGACTCTCTTACTACTTCGGGTAAATCATTAATCTTTATGTTGAACTCTAACGGCCCTAAATTACTGCCTTGGCTCACACCAGACCTAGTAAAATAAGGCTCCGACCGGTACCCACCGTACTCGACATACTGTTTTCTATCCCTCATGTAACTCGCAAAAATGAAGCAGTTTAGATGTGCAGCCAAGTTTCGCCATCTTTGACAGTAGGATAGCCTTATCTACCAAATCGAACGCTTTTCTAAAATCAAAGTAGCCGGCATCTACCTGCAACCCTGGATCGATATGAGGAACCAAATACGTCATGGCATTTAAGAGGTTACTGGTCGTGCTCCTCTCCGGAAGCCGTGTTGGGCGTCCTATAACTGCGGTACAATTTGTTCCTGTACACTTTGCTGGATGGCGCCCTCAAACACCTTCGCAGGTGTTAAAAAATCGCCACTGGTCTCAAGGATTCAACCGTAGGTTTGTTACTCCCCTAAGGTATCGGAATAACACGCGTGAATTTCCAACTTTCTGGAAAATATGAACTCTTTAGACACAAGTTGAAAATGTGTAAGAATGGTTCCACCAGTACTGAGCAGCAGTACGCATCACAAACGCCGGCATACCGTCCGGGCCCGCCGAGCGCTGCGGCTTGATCCGGGCGAGCTGCGGCTGCGGCACGTCACGCGCCGCCCGCCGCCACCGCCTCGCCCACGTCCAGACGCGCTGGCTCGCCTCGCTGCTCTACACTGACTACAAGTATTTGGCAAATTCACTCGCACTTTCTTGTTCCGACAATGCTACTATATCTTTCAATATTTGTTTACGTTTAACGTTCACTTTTTTGCCCTAATATGAACCCAAAAAGACTTGTAACTTTTGCCAAGTTACTTTGCACACGATTCTGATAGTTTAGGTATGCGCTATCAATATTTTTCTTAATTCGCGCCCTGCAAGTAGAAAAAGCTTCGTAATCAGCACGAGATCCGGTCGATTTATATCGCTTATGAAGCTTAGCCTTTATTTTTATACCTATATTTTAGCTATATTTGTTTTGCAAAAGAGAGCCGTTCGGGCGATTTATAACCTAAATTGTAAAGAGTCCCTCAGACAAAAATTTAAAGAAATAAACATATTAACTTTGGCATCGCAATATATTTATGAAAATGTAATGTATGTACATAAAAACATAAATAGCTTTAATAAGAATAAGGATGTGCATACTTTAAACACTAGGAACAAACATAAGCTTGTAATATCAGTTACTGGACTCCACAGAATCAGTAATTCATTTATGGGGCAATGTATACGCTTTTACAACAAAATCCCAGAACATATTCAAAGTTTATCAATAAACAAGTTTAAAAGTTTTATTAAAGAAAAACTGTACAAAAAGGGTTATTATAATATCAAGGAATACATGAATGAAAATAACCCCTGGGAATAAGGTGATCGCCACCATGCTGGTTCTATGAAAATTCATTTAAATTGTATAAACAAAATTATTGTTAAGTGAAATTATGTTAAAAAAAAGTCCCGCTGGGTTTCTTGCTGGTTCTTCCCAGGACAGAGGTATTTTCCGAACCAGTGGTAAATAAAAAATGACTTTCAATAAGTATTATGTAATAATCAATATTGAATAAAAATCATTCTATTCTATTATATTCTATTCTATATCACTAATTAAAGTATACCACTCGGAGTAAATATCTTTGATCTACTTTCTTTTCCCGCTTTTTCGGTACACAACTATCTAAAACACCGTAAAAAAACATTACAAAAAACTCCAACGCTTCCTCTGGTTCCTGTGTCTCGTTAATCAAACTCCAATCGGCGGAAGCTAATAAAGAATAAAATAACTAAAAATCAGGTTTATAAAAATTCCATAACAGTTCAATTTGGCTTGCTGATGTCTCATGGTCTAAAGCAACGGGCTCGGCCGCCACAGGTGGCAACGGCGCCCCGCTAGCGCCGAGCTCCAGGGTCAGCGCGAACAGTGGGTGATACGAGTCCAGCGGCACTAACGGCTCGTCAGATTCGCATACTTGTACACCACTTAATCCTAACGAACACAACACTAAGTCTAAGGTGGTCCAACCGAAACGCACGATGTTAATTGTAAATAAAACAAAATGTTTTCATAGAATTATCTATATTTTATTATGATAGAAGGATCTATGACAATTATGTGTGAAACAAAATATCGGCCAAATGCTCGCCACGGCGTCGGTGGCATACTTCTATCCGATGGTACATATTTGCAATGACTCTGAGACATAGAGGTTCAATGTCGCTAATGTGCCGAATTATCTCATCCTTTAGCTCTTGAATTGTTTTTAGCTTATTGATGTACACTTTTTCTTTTAAATATCCCCAAAGAAAGAAGTCCAATGGTGTCAAATCACATGATCGTGGCGGCCAATTAACATCGTTACGATGTGAAATAACACGGCCATTGAATTTTTTTATTTTTTTAGAACAGCCATTGTTTCGTTGGCTGTGTGGCAGGTGGCACCATACTGTTGAAACCACATATCGTCCAGGACCATATCCTCAATTTCTGGCCACAAAAAGTCCGTTATCATCTCACGATAGCGAACATCATTCACGGTAACTGCTTGGCCGACCTCATTTTCGAAGAAGTATGGTTCGATGACACCGCCAGCCCATAAACCGCACCATACAGTTACTCTTTGTGGATGCATCGGCTTTTCAACAAACACTCGTGGATTCTCGTTTGCCCAAATGCGGCAATTCTGCTTGTTAACGAATCCACTGAGGTCAAAGTGGGCCTCGTTGCTGAAGATGATTTTCTTTGTAAAGTCACCATTCACTTATGTCTGTTCAATCAACCGTTTGGCGTATTGACGATGCTTGAAATGGTCAGTAGGTTTTAGCTATTGAGTCAATTAAACCTTGTAAGCGTGTAAATTCAAATCTTTACTCAAAATTCGCATCAGTGATGTTCGTGAGGTATTCAATTGTTGGGCACGACGACGAGTCGAGGTTGACGGCTCTTCTGCCACACTATCGCGAAGAACAGCAATGTTCTCCGCAGAACGAACTGGGCGAGCATGCACAGGTGTCTTCACATTTCCTACACACCCGGTTTGTTGAAATTTGCGCACAATTGTCACGATTGTGGACACATTGTGGATTCTAACAGTGGTAGAGTCACGCGGCAGCTTTTTCTGTCGCACGGATGGGCCGGCTCAAACCGGGGTGGTACCACGACCTCACAGAATACCAGCGTGAAGTAAAGGTTTACCTCTGCGTTTCGCTTGGTGAGTGCAGGTGGCCGGAGGCCCTTTTTACTGGAAATGAGGCGTTCCATCTTAGTCCTGACGGGTGACAACGCATCTACATTTTGATTCGTAACAGAGGATAGATGTAGATGTCTATGGGCCGCAGCAACCACTTACCATCAGGTGGACTGTGTGCTCGTTTGTCACCCTTATCCTATAAAATAAAATAAAATACATTTGGTCGATTAAGCTGACCAAAAAATCTCGAAGTGCACGAAGTGCATTTTGATTTGAACGCTCATTTTCGTAAAAGGCTTCAACAGTCTTAACACGCTGCTCAATTGTGTACCTCTCCATCGTTGGAAAACCTTCAAGTCTCAGACTTAAATAAAAAGAAAACATGTGAAAACATGAAAGACATGCGAAGTCCTTTAAAGGCACTATAGGTCTTTAGTTATATTAATATTTATCCATGTTACTCACATCTGTACTGTACATCTTTATACATGACTGTTTGTTGCCTTAAGTAAATAAAAAAAAAGAAGTCCGCCAACGCAACATATTGGGGCAGCGCCGTAGACAGTTCCTCGCCAAACAGGTGGTTTTATGAAAAGAGAGGGGGCTGTATCCAGGAGTGAGACGTGCAAGACTTTACTGTAATAAGATATACCAGCATATATTAGCAATATCTTTTGGTTAGTTTATTAAGCCACCATTACACCATACGATTGTGGTGTTTGAACATGGAAGTAAGAGGGGAGACTTCTCGCTGCACATAATTGTGTTCATAAACATATTACACGCCAATCGCTTTTATAATATTATTGTCATGTATTACAGTATATTATGTATTATTAACTACCCAATCATTAACGCTTTAATGGGTAATGATATAAGGCATTTCTAAGTGCTTCCGGATACAATTAAGTTTTATGAAAATGTAATAGAAGCTATTAAAGAATATCGTTAGTAAAAATAAAATTTAAGTAATTATTATATAGTTTTTAGCAAAATGTATCTACAATTCTCCTGGTGTTGCAGTTGGTTAAAAGCGGCGGTAGTCATTTACCAGGTGAGGCGCATGCGCCTTTGCCAAGTCTTCTATAAAATAAATGACCCAAATATTGACACCTGCTTCCCAATAATCATCGCTACAAATTACAATACTATATTGACACCTATTAAATTCAAGTACAACTATTGCATTTGAGATTTAATGAGAAAGTAGATAAATTAACATTTAAGTATTCTAAAAACCAGCTAACGGTAATAAAAAAATCATCGTATCACCATATAATTAAGTATAATGATGGAACAGTTAGCAAAAATTTAAATTTAAATTATCAAAAGCCCGCTGCTGAACATAGACCTCTCCCATAAAGATCGCCTTACAGGGGGGATATATGGCACAGGTTCTATGCTTGGCAGATGGGTTGGCAAGCACAGTTTTGCATTATTAATTTGGATTGTCAGTAGCAAGATACTGCACTCGTCTCCTGCTTCATGTCCCTCTGACATCCACGTGATGATAAGATCTTATGCCTTATGCCGCCACGGTTGCGGTACTTTTTAATTAACTATATATATACAACATGTAATAAAAACCCTGTGGTTTCCGTTAAGTACGTTATCAGGATCAGTATCCAAATTTATAGAAATATCTTTTTTTTTTAAAACTCGACCATATTTTTTTTTTTGATTTTATTAAAAAAATAGTTTTATGTGGTTTTATTACCTCTTACTGACACTAGCCGATGCCAAAGCTAAGTAAAGCGAGGTCTTTGACAATCATCTTACTCCCTAGACAATACAGAGGTAATAAAACCACAAAAAATTTGCATACAATTTTTTTTTCAATAAAAAAAATATTGTTCCAGATTTTAAAATAAAGTTATTTCTTAGGTTTGAATACTGATCCTGATAACGTACTTAACATCGTTAACAACGTTACATATTGTGTGTATATATATCTATTATACTTTGTAGGAGCGCCACAAAGTTATGTTTTGTTCCGGCCTATGAAGCATGGCTTCACCACCGCTCCAGCACAGATTTTGTCAAGCCAAGTGGCTTAAAAGCGGATACATCCGCATGCATAGCAGCCTCGTGTAGATGAGATAAATCACACAGTATGTTTTCAAGTCACAAGCACAGAGTATATATTATCACATCATGACATAATATTATGATATTGCATGCCTTAAGCGAAAGCGCAAGGTATGTTCTACTATCGCCTTAAAATTTAGATTCCAACGTTTTATCGCATGAAATTGTATTTAATTCTATGCATAAGTCACTTACTGCATACGCCAAGTGCGTTTTATGCCCATCAGTAAAGATATTTCTCTGCGTACCCCTCTGGGTAAACGCCATGATAGTTAACGTTGTGTTTTGTTTTAAGAGAAAAAGTTCTTTATCTAAGTTTCATTTCTAACAAGCCCAATGGTTAAAATAGTCATCTAAAACCAGACTGCGTAAAAAGTTTAATGAAAAGAGAAAAATTTAATACCCATTTTCACAACTAACAGGAATCTAACGATACCCTAAATGTTAAATTTCATAAAGCCGTTAAGGCTACAGAGCGTACCAACGAAATAGATATACGTACATTAACTCGAAAAACATTTCTCTCTTCCTGGGGCAGCCGGGTAAAAAAAGGAATGACGGGCTTAGCTAAGCGTTTGGTAACCCTACTGAAATCATTGCAATAACCGCCCATTCTCCTTTCCCCTTAGGGCAAGTGACCTGCGACCACCTGCGACCATCCACCCTCGGTCACCCTCTGCTTGCCGCTGTCCGTGTACGCCGAAGCGACCTGTGCATTCAGTTTCAAGCGTATCGTTGACGGTAGTACACCACACTCCGTGGCTCGCCGTTTGAAACGCGTACGTAACGAGTGACTTGTGAAGTTTACTTAACTTAAACTTAGTTTAATGTGAACATTTTGTAAACTCCCGTTTTGTTTTGCTAAGTTTTAAGTTGTGTTGTGACGTTTTTTGGTGTTTTCTAAGAAATAACGATTATATTTGAGAACGATAAGTAAGTATTTTTAATTCAATTTAGTACCATATTTCATATTAATATTAAAGGGAAACCTAATTCCTTTTTTAAATTACAGGCAGAGGTAACTTAACAGTTTTTAATTATAATTTTAACTATATTATAGACAAAAGTATACAAATTAAGCAATGTTTTTAACGTAATTATCAAGTGTTTCATACGGATGAATTTTAATAATAATTTTGATACGCATCGCAGCTTACGAACTACTATTTTACAACGATTTTTGAACCGTTACATCTTAGCGGTTAGTTTAAAAAGATTCACCTTAAATAATAGCAAACATTTAGCAGTGCATTGCTTAGGCTTGGCCTTACTAAGTTGGAAGAGTTTGTTTTGAGCAACTCGAACCGGAGTTATTACTGCTAACGGTGCATTCCATCTTAGCCTATAAAACTCCACTGCTGAACATAGGCCTCCCACAGATTGCCTCATTGGGAGTATTTTGCCATAGTTGCCACGCTTGGCAAGTGGATTGGACAGGTGAAGATGCTGCTGCCATCTCCTGTTCCAGTTTCACTCTGTCGTCTCTTCGACACCCACCGAACGATCCAGGGTAGTGGATATTTTTATACCACCACTACATGGTAACCGATATGCACCAGAGCTCACAGGTGGAATATGTACGTTTAGATAAAACTTCTAGAACAGCATTATTGCTCATGTACTGTTCGAGGAATATCTCAATCATCGCTAACTTTCCATCAATATTTCAACATCTTGGAAGATCATAAGGTTTTCTAGTTTTAATTGTAGTCATTAGTCATATTTAAGTCGTAGAGCCACGCTGCGGCTATATTATTGTTGTAACATGAATGGGTCGGCTCGATCGAGGTAAGACCACGCTCTCACATAATACCGGCGTAAAATAGCTCAATTATGCTGTGTTTCGTATGGTGTGTGTAGAGAACCGGAGACCCTTTTTACTAGAATAGAGGCATTCAGCTTAGTCCTCAGGGGTGACAACGCATCTGTATTTTAATGCTTAGTTGAGGATAGATGTAGACGTCTATGGGCCACAGCAACCACTTACCATGAGGTGGACTGTGTGCTCGGTTGTCACCCTTATTCTATAAAAAAAGTCAACGTACGTCACAATCAGACGGCTAAAGCTTTGGAAAAACTTCAACGAGCAAAGTCCCGCTTGTGTGTACTCAAGCAGGGCTTGCGAGTGACGCTCCAGTGACGACGCCATGACGCGTCTTCTGCATAATAAAAAACTATGAGGCAGCTGGACTGACTTTCCCAAATATCGCAATTCATATCTTGCTCACTCAGTGAAATGTAATATGTATGGTAGTACACACCATGATAATTTCTTATGTTTATGCGAACATTTAAATAAAACTAGTGTTCATGCATTTATCGTGTATTTTAACTTATTTCATTTTTTTTATAGAATAAGGGTGACAAACGAGCACATAGTCCACCTGCTGGTAAATGGTTGCTGTGACCCATAGACATCAACCTCTATCCTCGATTACGAATTAAAATGCAGATGCGATTTCACCAGTGAGGACTAAGATGGAATGCCTCGGTTCCAGTAAAAATGGTCTCTGTTTATCTACACTCACCATACGAAACAGCATTTTCAATCTGCTATTTTACTCTGGTACTCTGTGAGAGCGTGGTCCTACGAAACATTATGTGTTACCTCAAATCTTTTTTAAAGTGAATCGATTTTGATGATTCTTTTTTTTTAATTGAAAACTATTGCTTGTCATATGATCCCATTGAAGTCGGTTGTACAAAATTTTTAATTTTACTACTTGTGGTTTAGTACAAAATGAAAAGTGACCAATGAAAAGTTAATTATACATACTACTGATATAGCTGCAGCATGGCTCTACCATGTATAAATGTACCCATTTGTTTAACTTTCTTCCATAAGACATTTGTATATTAAAATTATTTATTTAAAGGAATGAACTTTCCTTTCCTTCAAAAGTAATGAGCGTTTTGAGTTGGTGAAGGAATCAGTTAAATGTTGACTCTTGTTTTAAATCAAGTCTGACGGACTGACAGAGCGGATAGTGGTTATAGGTGTTTTCTAAAGAATGGAAACGAAATTATGCAAAAACAAAATAAAATCTATCAAAACGTAAGTAACTCCATTAAAACAATGAGCTTTTCATTGTCTACCTATGTTATTAATTGTTATCTACTTCGTCATTGTTTATTTTTTACTAGCTCCAACACCCGCATCTTCGTTCGCCTGGTATAGACCAACACTGAAAATTATCCCACGTGGACCTTTTTTCGGGATGAAAGTATCCTATGTCCTACGCAGGTTGAGCTCTGTCCGTGTGCATAACTTCATCCAAATCCATCCAATATTTTTTACGTGAAAGCGTAACAAACAAACAAGCTTTCACATAATAATATTATTAGGAAGTACGAATAAATATTGTCTTCTGCTGTTACACATGATACTTAGTAGTACATAGGTTTGCTTTGAAGTATTTTTGCACTTTTAAAATATTCGGTTTAGTTTAAATAGGGCCCCAATTTCATTTTCGCCCCGGGGCCCTTGGTTACATAGCTACGCCAGAAGAACTTGAATAATTAACAGATATACCTAGTTAGGTCATAAATTCTGTCACATGTTTAGTATAAAATAATTGAAACAAGTTTATTCATTATCTAACCATTTATATACCAAAATGAACTTAACAAAACATAGATTCTTATAACACTAAAGTTTATTCAAAATGACCTCCGTGATTTTGAATACAGGCCTTCAATCTGCGCGGCCAGTCGTCTATCGCAGCACGAACGAGGTCCATGTCAATATCGGCGGCTGCCTTAATCAAGGATGTCTTGAGTGACTCCAAATTGGGATGAGGCTTTGAGCACGCCTTTTCCTTCAATTGTTGCCATATCTTGTAATCTAACGGATTCAAATCTGGACTGGAGTAGGGCCAGTCTTCGTGCCGGATGAAGTCGATTTCACGCGCCGCCAGCCATTCTTGTGTGATCTTCGCTCTATGAGCTGGCGCCGAATCTTGTTGGAATACCCAGTGCCTGTTATTGAACATGGTATGAGAAACAGGTTCCACAAGTTTCGTCGGGGCTGTATTTTGATACACAACTGCATTCGTTTTTACACCTTTCTCACAAAAATGTGGCTCTGTTAAGCTCCAATAAGAAACTCCCAACCATACCATGTGCGAGGATGGAAAATGACCTCGTTGGACACGCGGAATACGGTTGCTCGCTTCTTCACTACTGTGTGCGTACACCTTATCATTTTGTTTGTTGTAGCTCTCTACTACGGTAAAATATTTTTTCATCCGAAAAAAGAATTTCCCGATATTTTTTTCCCGCGTACCGCTTCAACAAAGCACGGCATCTCTTCAGTCTCAGGTCCATTAGACGAGCATTCAAACGATGTCCTGTTTTTCTTCGATATGCCCGTAGCCCTAAGTCTTCATTTAACACCCTTTTCACCGTGGTTCTGCTAAACCCCATCTGAAGGGCCAACAGTTTATGCTTACGTTTGGGATTTCTTTGAATTCGCGCCTTTAGAGCTTTTATCACTGCTGGAGTCCTAACAGACCGAGGGCGACCACTTCTTGACCTGTCATCTACACTAGAGTCGTCATTGTATCGTTTGATGGTACGATAAACGAATCTTTTGGTTATATTCAAATTTTTCAGTATGTCAAAATTTGAATTGGCGCGTAACCGCAACGATGCAACGCAATAACTGCAACACGGTCTTCTTTAAGCGTCCACTCTATATTTAAAAATGAGTAAAATTCTAAAAAGTATACAGTTTTATTTTCATGAACAATTAGAAATTCGAATTCAATAAACTTTTTTGTGGCCAGCATTCTAAAAGAAAAGTTATTAGTGTGTGACAATACTTATGACCTGACTCGGTATAGCTCGAAGAACTGACATCTGGTGAGGAAGTGAAACGGTTGAAAGGCATTCTCGTATTAGTAAGCGCACAGCGCTATTATTATTATATTTATATTATACGTGGTAGAGTCATGCTGCAGCTATATTTGTAGTATAGTTGTAGCACGAATGGGTCGACTCGACCGGGGAAGGACCACGCTCCCACAGAATACTAGCATAAAATAGCAGCATAACGCTGCTGTGTTTCGTATGGTGAGTGTAGAGAACCGGAGACCCCTTTTTACTGGAAACGAGGCATTCCATCTTAGTCTTCACGGGTGACAATGCATCTGCATTTTGATTCGTAATCGAGGATAGATGTAGATGTCTATGGGCCACAGCAACTACTTACCATCAGGTGGACTGTGTGCTCATTTGTCACTCTAATTCCATAAAAAAAAACTCACCATATGAAACACAGCAGCATTAACCCCGGTCGAGCCGAACCATCCGTGCTACAACCGTAATAAAGCTACAGCGTAGTTCTAGCATCTAATTATAAATTATAGTACCTGTTAATTCTATGATTAATATTAGTTTGATATATTTTAGTAGCAAAATACAATTTTTGATGTACTGGTATAATTTAATGTATAAGCTGATGAAAAGGCATATAAATTGTCATAGTTAACAAACATGTGAGAAGAAGCAGTTGCAGATGATGTTGCAGTCTTTTGTAAACAATAATACGACCATATTATATTATACTAAATATGCACAAGATCCAAATTAAATATTGATTTGCCAATTCTTACGTTTAACATATTATTATGTTTAAGATAACGTCTTACAGACCTATGACGTTTCATATGGGGTAATGGATATTCTTACACCGCTATACTACACTTAACTTACCGCTTGGGTTTGGTAGAAAGTAAATAGATTCATTCACTATTATGTACCTACTTATTTTTTAATTAATTTGGGACGCTCTCGTTCCATTTCAATATTACCGATGGTTTAGGCGAACAGAGAGACGGAAAAAGGTTGTTTGCAATGAATGCTCATTCCCGCTTGAACCATGAAGTAAATGTCAGAAGTCATATTAATGCTGAATGCAAAATTAGCTAAACATAGTCTAGTAACGTCCATCAAATTGTCTAATTTTCCGCGTCGAAAACCAAATCGTAGAAATCGTCTGCATTTGGTAGTGAAATAAGCTACTAAATGTGCTCATAGACTACAGTAGTAATGCAATTTCCTGTTAAAAGTGGTTGCTTTATTATGGGTGTAAGTACTGATGTAGTACTTCCACCCATAATGTGCTGTAGTACTATGTACTCAACTACCTACATCAGTAATATTTTATTTCCCTTTTATTTACAACCGAATATTAATTGAACCGTTATCAAAATAAGCGGTCAAGTGCGAGTCGGACTCGCCCATGAAGGGTTCCGTAGCAACAAGTAACATTATTTACTTAGGCACCTTTTACAGATTTATTATTAGAAAATAATGGTTCACGCTTTGTGCATAAGGTTTATGTTTATGAAATTAATTGTTTTTATTTTATTTTTATATTTGAGTTGATTGAATGAAAGGTAAATTGCGGTTTACGATTTATGACGTATTAAAAAAACTTCTTACTAGATCTCGTTCAAACCAATTTTCGGTGGAAGTTTACATGGTAATGTACATCTTATATTTTTTTTAGTTTATCATTCTCTTATTTTAGAAGTTACAGGGGGGGTGGGAAAAACATTTTACCACTTTGGAAGTGTCTCTCGCGCAAACTATTAATTTTGGAAAAAAATTACATTAGAAACCTCAATATCAGTTTTGAAGAGTTATGATTTTACACCCATGGTGATGACATCTTGACAGATGTTCAGGCGAAAGAAATAAGTTAAAGTTAATAAACGCGATAAATTTCTTAAAAGCTAGTTTGTTTTAAAAGTTATAAAATAAATATATATATATAAAATCCGTAAAAAAAAGTTTTATCCACATAAACCACAAATGCTAGTAAAAAACTTCTAAAAAATTATAAACGTGTTCGGCTGATGATGAGACGGTTCTGTAGCCCAGTAACTAGCGTATCACAGCGCTGCTGGAAGCGCCTTTGAATCTGAACTAGTGTTTGTATGACCCACAAATACTTGATCCGGGTCTGAATGTGTGCCCACGTTAGGGTTGCCAGCTCCCGTTTTATGTTTTAGTGGATTAGGTAAAATTAAATAAAGGACATAAGATTAAAAAAAAATGTTTTACAATAAAATGTTGTTATGGTATCAGTAGCGACATATATTAATAACAAAAAGCTATGATAATACGCAATTTAACATATTATTTGTCTCTCTAGCATCGCGCGTCACCTTAACGTGATATTTAAACTCTTTTACCTCAACTAGCGGAAGGAATGTCGAATACGCGCGATATTTCCTTGTTTCTCCTCTATTAACGATTTCAAATTAGATGATAAGATAAATTTTTGGGTGTGAAATAGAGGAGGCCCTTTAAAATAAAGTCAGTAAACGTCTGGCAACCCTTGTACAGTATATGTATAATTAAGAATGTGTTAACGTTTTGAAATAGAGATAAATAATGTAATCATTTTCTGCAAAAATAAGTGTTGCCGTGATATCCTAACATTAGGCAATCTGTCTCATGCTAGCAATTTGATCTTATTTTCATAACTGCTACTACAAAGTTGAAGGTACTAGAGCATAATATGGCGTTGTGATTTTCTATGCATTTAGAGCATATCTAACGTAAGTTGGACTCTTTTGAGAAATAGTATGAAACAATTTAGATTTAAATGAGTTTAGGAGAAAACAGACAGAAATCGGTTGCTTATTACCATAGAGTAGAGTAATATATACGGAAACTTATTATCATTGTTCCCTCCTTGTTTATTTACTTAATGAAACAGATAATGCTACATCGAAAGTAAGTTTAAGGTTTTTGGCGGGAACATGACCGGCGGCGGTTTGCTGCTCCTGTTTTATTGTTTAAATAATGGTTTGAAGTGGACTTTGATATGTAATAGTGGTGCGATTTTATGTATTAAGTGTCTGCGCATGTGAACTATTAGTGAAAACGGTGAAACAAGTGCTCTAATGGTGATGTGATTCTCAATATAAAGTTGTCTGCTTAGGCGCCTTGAGATACCATTGCCAACTGTCTGCTGGCTCAAGTTGCCGCCAAAATCTCCCGAGGACTTCACAATGTGTCGCATCAACATATTGTGAAGCAGTGTACTATGAAGGCTAATTATACAATTGTACTACGAAGCATAATTATATATTGAAAAATGGAAAACATGGCTGACGCACAAACCGTGCAGGTCAAGAAATGGGGAAGAAGAAGTAAGTTTAAAAGTAAAAAGTTTTGATCAAAGATATTTATGTGTGCTGCAAAGCACTCAAAACAGACTTAAAACTAAAAGTTAAACTAGGAACTAAATACATCGGAATTAGAATTTTACATCGGAATAAGGTGCATTCGACTACTTTTCATTTTTAATTAATTTAGAATACAAATCAAGATTTAACAGCCAAAAGCCTGTCTACATCAATAGTACTTAGAAACAATAATAGTTCTGATAAAAGAACCATCAAAATGATGAAAAAATGCTTACTTTTCGATCTCATTTCGAGTTTTAGTAAAAGACCGCGGAGATAAGATAGGAGATCCTTGCCTTATAATCAAGCTTACTTTAAAAGAAATTACGCAAAATGCTTCATCAAAAACATATAATATCTTCGCATAATGATTTTTATATTTACGCGAACACATTGAAGACAACCACTTTATGGATTTTATCGCGTTTAATTTAACTTTTTAATTCCCGACGTTTCGGGTGTTTTACAGCACCCACGGTCACATGGGTGGGGAGCGGGGGGGGGGGGGGCTGCGGTGTTTGACGTCCCGATGTCATAGGTAACCCGGCTACCTTCAGTTTTTGAAGATTAATTTTTGGTCCGATCTACGCAGAATGAGCTTACAGTATATTGAAGTCTTGCAGTGGTATGCTTGGGTTTGGATTCCCAAGCAGGTGGTAGTATCCAACCTCCCTCTCTATTGTACACTCCTGCATCTTGTAGAGGAATATTGCACTTGACGGATGGTAAGAACGGACGGAATGTAAACTTCTTCGGCGGCTTCAAGAATGTTCTAATAGAAGCTCGCTTCAAGATGGAGCCAATCTTGTCTGTGACACTTCTGACTTATGGTAGTACAGCCGGCACACGCTCGACCGTGGGCGGCTTCACTCTGTCACTGTGACGTAGGCGCGGGACCCGAAGCTTGTTGTCTTGCAATACGTGCTCGACATGCTGAAGCTCGGCAGCCCGATGTTTTCTGTCACAGATCCCTCGTGCTCTCTGAAACAAAGATTTTCCCACGGTAGCTAACTGTGATGGATGATGGTGCGATTCACCATTTAAATGTCGGTTGGTATGGGTCTTTTTCCTATACATAGTGTATTGGTCACACTAGTTGACTAAAACATCTAGGAAAGCTAAAGAATTGCTTACCTTTAACTCCATTGTGAATTGTATTTCTACAATTTTTAGCTATTCTTTAATTTTTTTAAAATATGGTACTCACGTGAACAAGGTCCAAAATGTATGAAGCATGGGTTCGGACCAGCTGCTGACGCAAAACTAACAAATTATTTAATTTAAAACGTATAAGTACACATTTCTCCAGATCTTTGATGCTTTTGATGGATGGAATAAGAGATCTTGCAGTAAAAAGAGCTTGTTAATCGCTTGTAAACGCAGTTTTTCTAAATATCTCGGAATATGGTGCTAACTTTAGAACTCCTTGGAATAAGGTGTCTTTACCTTAAAAGTAATTTAAAACACCTGAGTACGTAAAAAGTTTACTAAAAAGAGAAAATATTTATACAAATCCTATCACTCCCACAATTACGACGAATCTAACGACACCTCAAAAGTCAACATCCATCAAGCCGTTTAGGCTACAGACCCTGCCAAAGAAATAGGCAGACATACATACATATTCTCGGAAAATGTTACACTTCTGGGGCAGTCGGGTAAAAATATGGAAATGAAATTTACGACAATTTTTTTACGATAATAATTCATTATTTTTCGTGTTCATTGTGAAATTCATAAAGAAACTTGTGTATGTCTCGAAGTATGTCCGTTTGTCACTGAGGTTTTTCTCTGATTATTTCATCGAAACATTCTAAATTCAAATTAAATACTAATATAATAATCGAATTTAATACGGTAACGCTAATACACTCTGATTGTGGGCTTTTCTAATTTTGGACGTTGTCTGCCGACTTCCAAAAAGGAGACGGTACTCAATTCGACTGTATGTTTTTTTTATGTGTGTTACCTCATAACTTTTTACTGGGTGAACCGATTTCGATGATTCTTTTTTTATTTGAAAGCTGTTACTTCTCGTGTGGTCCCGAGTGGTGGTGATCAAGGTCAGACCAATAGTTATTGAGTTATTATTAATAACTTATATTAATGTCGGCTGTACAAAATTTTTATTTTTAAATTATTTTGTTTTTGTGCTGCTATTTTTGAGCTGACAAATTGAAAATAATATACCGGATTTGATGAGAGTAGTGGTGTAACCTTGACAATTAGACAGTAGAGCCTAACATCTCCACTTCACGTCCGAGGTTGCACAATTGAAATAATCGTGTTGGCAAGTCTCTTTGAATTACCATTTTAGCGAAACGGTAACTGTGCAAGCACTTTATTGAATTTTACAGCAATTATGTACTCACTCAAAGTCTGACCGTGTAAGAATATCCACTAGCCCATATCATCCCTTGGGTATCGTAAGAAGCGACAGAAGGTAATTAATCGGGGGTTGGGCAGCAGCGTCTTCCTAATAACAACTACGTAGTAAAAGATAAAAAATGCAGTTGTCAACTTGCCTACCATGCGTGACATCTATGACAAATATAAACTTTGTAAGGCAATCTATGGGCAGGCCTATGTTCAGCAGTGGACTATAATAGCTAAGAGGTTGTAAATGAATGAAAATGAATGAATGAATACACTCAAAAATAAATAATTACAGGCAAAATATTGTCATTATTTTTAACAGGTTCCCTGTCCGCGAAATAGACACAATAGTAAAAGAATCTTAAAGTTCATATATGATCCACGGGACAGGAAATAATTAATCTAAAAAAGTATATGTACCCAAGCAATGTTTTTTTTAAAACTGGCTTTACGGCTCTGGGTCCTAGCCCTTCTGAGCCTGAACCAAGCAATGAAGAGTGAGAAGAGTTATAGAGTATTATATATATATACACACACATAAGCTTTACCTTACAGTATACATATGCTATGAATACTCCAAGGTATTATCAGTAAGTAAATTTAGATTGAGTTTTAAAACAGCAACGTCACAAATCGATCAATGTATCAATTAGGGCTGTGAATGAGGGTTATGGGGGGCGCCGCGTGTTGTGTCTTCGTTACGATGCAAACTGTGACACGAGATGAGAACTGTGTGAGCGTGACAAGCAACGGACGGGCCTAGTTTTATGCTACTCGCAACAAGCCAGTGCGGCGGGGCATAGTCTAATTTTCTACCGATTTCAAAAAGGAGGCGGTACTCAATTCGACTGTATGTTTTTTATGTGTGTTACCTCATAACATTTTGCTGGGTGTACCGATTTCAATGATTATTTTTTCATTTGAAAGCTGGTGCTTCACATGGGGTCCCATATAAAGATCAAGGTCTGACCAATAGTTTTTGAGTTATTCTTAATAATTTATATTATAGTCGGTCGTACAAAATTTTTAATTTTAAATTATAATGAGGCGTAGTGGCGGGAAGTCGATATAACAATAAATACATATTATGTGGTACGCTACCATAGAATATGCCTCTCAAGTACCTCCCATCGTATGTCGACAATCGATCTTTTTTAGCACATAGTCCACCTGATGTTAAGTGGATGCCAAAAGATATCTACATTTATCCTCATTTAAGAATCAAATGGCTTTGTTACCCGAGCGGACTAAGATGGAACGTCTCTTTTTCAGTGAAAAGCGTCTCCGGTTCTTTACACTCACCATAGGAAACATAGCAGTATTGAGCTGCTATTTTACGCTGGTATTCTGTGAGAGCAACGTCGTGCTTTTTCTACAACTTCTATCTTTCGTATTATCCTTCACGCACATAGGTTCATAATTTACAGTCGGTAGTTAAGATAGTTATATAATGTACTCTTTGGGTCAGTTCTATTGCGCGTTTACAGATTGATCGTTACGAATTCTACCACGAATTCTTCGAAGAACCTTCGAGCGTAGTCATTTCCATAGCTTGCTGACACGTTCTAATAGCTGGTTACTTTATTCGACAACGTTTCGTTATCCGTTACTTTTCATTCAACTATATCCAAAGTGCATGTAAAACTGTTTATAATATAGCAAAAAATTCTACCGGCAACTTAGGACGAGAACAACTGCCGTATGCTGTTAAACCAATATTTTGTTTTATACATTGCTTTCATATACTTACTGCACTGACGAACGGTTTGTGATCGTAAACGAAACTTTTGTTTAACATAGACTCCAGGCAGAAGAGTCTAAAAATCTTAATTCGACAGGTTCAATTCAAATACCGATACAGATCAAGTGCGCGTAGGAAGCGCAACCTGTCCACCGGCGCTACAGTTCACCGCATCGAGGGCTATCAAATTACTCGCCCGTCACGGATGCCAAGTTTTAGACGGGATAAGTTTGTATACATTAATACATTATGAGTAATGCAGCCCTTTTGAAAAACGTCACGGGGGGTTTTATTAACAGGAGTCCAAACACTCAGGCTTTAAAAAAGGAGAAGGATCGTAATTCGACTATATTTTATTTGTATGTATATTACGCAATATCTTTGTCAATGACGATTTTTTCTGCTTCCTGGGTGGCGCCACGTTGGCGTAAGGTGAAATATTTGACAGATCATGATAAACAGCGGGGGAAGTTAATTTAAGAAGAGTTAACAAAACTGCGTTTCTTGTAAAATGTTTCTTTCGAAAATATTTGTTGCATTTTATACCAAACTACGGATATTGCTAAAAAATTTTAATGCAATTTTTCAATTATAATGACATTGTGTAACAAACAAGTTCATCTCACTCCTAACTAGCGATGTCTGATGAGCGCAAAATTATGAACCCCTATTGTGAACCGATTTTGATATTTTTTTAATTAAATAGGTTAGGTAACAGCCATGGTACAGCAATTTTATACTTGTAACACTGACCTGGGTAGGACCACGTTCTCAGAGTTTTGGCGGGAAATTGACCGGCGGCGGTTTGCTGCTCCTGTATTATTGTTTAAATAATGGTTTGAAGTGGACTTTGATATGTAAAAGTGTTGCGATTTTGTGTATTAAGTGTCTACGCATGTGAACTATTAATGGAAACAGTGAAACAAGTGCTCTGATGGTGATGGATTCTCAAGATAAGCTGTTTGTTTGCATAGGCACCTTTAGATACCATCGCCAACTATCAGCTGTCTGCTGGATCAAGTTGCCGCCAAAATCTCCCAAGAACTGCACAATGTGACGCATCAACATATTGTGAAGCAGTATACTATGAAGGAGTGGGGAAATTACAATAAACCGAATAAAAATACTTAAGACTTGGCCTAAAGGTCTAGATACCAGGCCATAAACTCCAAAAAAAAAAGACGACGTTCTCACAGAATACCAACGTTAAATAACAGCTCAATGCTTCTGTGTTTCGTATGGTAGGTGTAGAGAACTGGAAATCCTTTTTTCTGGAAACGAGGTATTTCATCTTAGCCTTCAAGTATGACAACGCATCTGTATTTTGAGAATTGATGTAGATATCTTTGGGCCACAGCATCCACTTACCATCAGGTGGACAATGTGCTCAATTGTCAATCTTATTCTATAAAAAAACTAACAGTCGACTTATTATCTACCACAACTTTATTTCCACTAGATACTGTATTATTTATGATTGTCGTCACGCTCATTGGCCCCTTCAAAACAGTAAATATTTATATTTTTAGCCGACTTCATGATGTGATAAGTTCTCACGGAGCCAACGAACAGTTTCATGAAAAACTGTTCCCGCAATTAATTCACCATACCAATGGATCGCTTCATCGACTTAACAGACTGCAGCGAATAATGAATTTTAAGTTAAAATATGCTCCCGTTAGAGACAAACTGTATAGGTACGAAGTCTTACTGTTGATAACCTGTATGGTACAACATGGGAAGTTAATATAATATCCAGCTAAATATAGTAATATTTTAATATGTGAATAGAAAGCTTTGTACCCCTTTTAAAGATACATATTATGTACCTAGTAGTCCGAGATTTGGCATAGTTAAAGTTTATATGGAGAAGGAACGATCGTTTTATATGTGCAGAAACTTAAATTTATACATATTATGTGTTACAAATACATTAGTTTAAATGAAATATAACATGCATTGTTTACGTTCGTATCACAGACTAACTAAGATTCTACACGAATGTTCGTATTGCCAATGACAAACACATAGTTGTCTGTGGTCATACATTCGCGCCATAGATAGTGGAGTTATATACGATATCTATGATTCGCGCAGAGTAGAGATTATCGCCTAAGAATTTTAAGGTGTTGCCAACAAGTAACTACTACTTCATTTTGTGTAATTTCAAATATTCCTATTTCAATAGTCCGTGGAGTGTATGTCAAAGCACAAAAGCGTTTATTTTAATCTTGTATAAGAGATATCTGTGTGTATAATGTGCATTTGATATTGAAATACAATCTGCTTGATATACAAACATAAAATTTTAATTAACGGCGGTCAGTCTCAACGGATACTAGCCAACTGCGAAGGATAAGATTACTTAAATACTGGTCATTAAGTTTTTTTTTTATATATAAAAAGGGTAACAAACATGGTAGAGCCGTGGTAGCTCATGTGGTTAGCGCTCGCTGTAAATTTCACAATACGCGGGCAAACCAGGTTCGATCCCCACCGGCACCAATGAAATTGTTAATTGTAATTTTAAGTGCTGATTTACCACGTACTTGGCGGTGAAGGAAAACATCGTGAGGAAACTTGCATGTTTGTGAAATAAGAAAAAAATATTTCGAAGACATGTGAAGTTCGCCAACACATTTCCTTGTCCTAAAACCCTCTCAGAAATGAGAGGAGGCCTGCGCCCAGCAGTGGGACGTGTACATAAGCTGTAACTTAAAGGTAACAAATGAGCACACAGTCCACCCGTTAGTAAGCGGCTGCTGTGGCCCAATAGACATCTACATCTATTCCCAATAAAGAGACAAAATGTAGTTGTGTTGTCATCAGAGGACTAAGATAAAATGCCCCGTTTCCAGTAAAAAGGTTTTCCGGTTCTCTACACTCACCATACGAAACACAACAGCATGACGCTGCTATTTTACGCTGGTATTCTGTGAGAGCGTGACCCTACCCCGGTCGAGCCGACCCATTCGTGCTACAACCATTATATAGCTGCAGCGTGGCTCCACCACGCATAAAGTAAATAATCGAATTACTACAGCAGTTGCGTATGATGTATATTGATCTCTTGATACAAAGTGTTCGTGGGCACTACACGCGGCGCAGGCGCAGCGTGACCGCCGCGTCGCCACTCGCTCGAAACCACTGTTATTTCAATCCGACTCACAAGCGAAAAATGCAAAGAAATTACCGTGTATTTTATTGTGCTAATGTACAGACAGTTTAATATCTGATAGTCCTAACCTGAACACTTAAAAAATAAAGAACATATTTGTTGTCCACAATGACGCTCCGTAAGATAGGTTAAGAACATTTTGTTCCCGCTCCTTATATTTGAATATTTGGTTTACATAATAATTTTATTGAACCTAATAATTGTGTTCATTCTACAACAGATATCCCAAAATTCAAACCTATTACTTCTAGCTTCTACGAACTAGAGATGCATGACAAATGTACAGACGGATAGATAGACAGACAGACATTTAAACAGTGGTAGAGCCACGCGGCAGCTTTTACTGTCGCCGGCTCGAACCGGGGTGGTACCACGACCTCACAGAAAACCAGCGTGAAGTAGAGGTTTACCTCTGCGTTTCGCTTGGTGAGTGCAGGTGGCCGCAGGCCCTTTTTACTGGAAATGAGGCATTCCATCTTAGTCCTCACGGGTGAAAACACATCTATATTTTGATTTGTAATAGAGGATAGATGTAGATGTCTAAGGGCCGCAGCAACCACTTACCATCAGGTGGACTGTGTGCTCGTGTGTCACCCTTATCCTATAAATAAATTAAAAAAAGACAGATTACTACCATACCTACCAGCAGAGTGATATTAACAGGGGCCGGTTTGGATACGGAATCGTAATATCAGACAAAACATTTCAAAGTCAAACTTCTATTTCGTAATTCAACGTCAGTCATCTAATCGCCTCGACTAAAACAAGAAAATGGCTCCTCAAAAGAAAGCGAATGATGGCCGCCGTGATTTTGATATATTTTTCCGCTTTCTAAATTCAAAGCGAAGTCATAGGCCGATGCAGCGTCGGCGGACGCTCTTCGTAAACCGAGACAATATGTGCTTCTTGCTAAACTGAATTTATTTATGACTTTAGAATTTTTTTTTAATTTTACCTTGTGGTGGCTGCTTAAAGAATTTATCACCCCGTCTCTTCTCAAGCGTCACCCTTGAGAACCCTAGACGGCTAAAGATTTTTTTATAGAATAAGGGCTTCGTTGTCATCACTAAGGACTAAGATAGAATACCAGTAGTGTAGTTGTACCACTTCTAGACCACCTGAGTCAGACGTGGTTTAACGACGTTCGTCGACACCCGATCCTAAAAAAAAAAAAAAAAAAAAAAAAAAAAAAAAAAAAAAAAAAAAAAAGTTTTGGCATGCTCTGATCACGAATCCGCGGTCCATTTTTGTGTAGAATGCACGGTTCCGGAGATGTGTAGATCAATTAGCTAATATCTAATTGATATCCGGTAAGGGCCTCCACCGTCATTAGCGTCCCATTGTTCCTATTTCTATTGTTCTATTGTTCATTAATCACCTTCATTGCAGCGTGTGCGTCGACTATATCAGTGCTATTGTATTATATTTCTTTGTTCCTAATTATACAACGCTAATCTGAATCATCAATAAAACACACTACATAATTTTGTTACAATTTTTATTTATAAAATACAAAATCTTATTAATTATTATCTATAAAATAGGAGCGAAACATCTCATCCACTAAAATATCGTTGTACAATGTGTTCCTTGTAAATATACTCGTAAAACTATGTATTGAACATCCTTGAAACTTATATAGCAAATACATTAAGCAATATTCGCCACAAACTGAAGTCCACTCATTCTGAATCCTATCAACATTCCAGTTCCATCTTTTACAATTCCTTTTTAAAAACTCTAGATGATATCGTACAGGTGATCGTCCATATGAATCAAAATATTGACCGACGTCATTCGTATCGATATATAAAGCTACCCAATGTGACCCTGGTTTATCATCTGTATCCAAATTACATATTATATACGTTGGTACGTGGGTATACATAGGCAGTCTATTAGCCGCATAAACATTATTTTCTAGACTGGGGTGAATCTTTTTCAGATGTTGTTGTACATCTAGTGTATCCATGATATTACTGCTATTAGTAGATTATTACAGTACCTAGCTACTCAATGAATAACATAGGAATGGTCAATTATAGTGATTTCTACATATTAAATTGCATTTTTGTGTTATACAAATCGTACTTGAGTCATTGATCACCAAACAAAACACAATACGAAGAAATGTTGAGATAGGCAACGGAAATGTGAGATAAACTGATATGTTTCTAAATATTAAATTGCATTTTTGTGTTATACAAATCGTACTTGAGTCATTGATCACCAAACAAAACACAATACGAAGAAATGTTGAGATAGGCAACGGAAATGTGAGATAAACTGGTTGACGCATAAAGTAATTATCAACTCATTACGGAAATACTTTAGATTAGAATTTTTACGTACTGGTGGTATATAAGACCAACAAATGCAGTCATCGAGTTAGTGTACGGTCGTTTGGCTACAGTGGATCTATCAATAGTACATTTGTGTTACTTCAATACACCAAAGGCTATGGATGTAAGTGTTTATTCTATTGACTAAATTACTTTTTTTCTGTTATTTTCATGTGTGTGTATTATTTTATTTAAATATTGTGTATGTATATGATTAAGCCGTGGTAACTCAGATGGTTAGCGCTAGCTGTAAATTTCACAGTACGCGACCCGGGTTCGATCCCCGCCAGCACCAATTAAATTGTTAATAGCAATTTTAAGTGCTTATTACCACGTGCTTGGTGGTGAAGGAAAACATCGTGAGGAAACCTGCATGTCTGAGAAAATTTCGAAGGCATGTGAAGTTCGCCAACACACATTGAGGGAGCGCGGCGGACATTTCCTTGCTCTAAAACCCTCTCAGAAATGAGAGGAGGCCTATGTTCAGCAGTGGACTTTAATAGGCTGTAACTTTAACTTTTTTAACTTTTATGATTAAGTGTTAACAAATTGATATTAACATGATAACTGTGTTGTTGCAGAAATCATTGAGCTTCGATGAAGATACCTATAAACAGTATTACTACTCGCCACTCTCCCCTCAAGAAGAGAGTGATGACCTCGTCATTAATAATAACACATGCGATGGTGGAAAAAGCAAATCGCAATCGATTGATCATTTTTTTGAAGCTGAATCAAAAATAAAAAAGAGGAAGGGAAAACTTCAGTGAAGTGTGCACCAGTGCTTTTTTCTCCTCAATCATGGAAGAGAATACGGAACTATTCAATAGCGAATTAAATCAGGAGTTGTCTAAAGTTTGTGAAGAAATGGAGAGGGGTCAACTGTTCGATTCGTCATACGATGATGAGTTGTATCATCACTGTGCGATGGTTGAAACACAGTTTAAGTATGTAAAATAAACATTCATTTCGATCATAATTTACATATTGTCTTATACAGTTTTTAATAAATTTAAACATTTTAGCAGTCAACCACTACAACTTGGAAGAGGAACGAAGCGAACGTGCAGCAAAGAATCCAAGATCATCAAAAAACCAACAACGGAAGCAGAAGCGCATACCTCTGCAGGGAACAGTATCAGTAACGATGATCAAGTGGAATGTCCAACGTGCCATATATTTATCAAGAAACGGTATTTAGCTAATCATTTTAAAAGTAATGTTCATAAAAATAATCTTTTAAATTCACATAATTCTTTATCAAACGTTAGTGTTATTGAATCTGCTTTTGGAAATAGGATTTTAACTTATAAAATCAAGAGTAGAGTAGATCTTTCGACATGGGTAAATTTTGAAACTCCTGAACTATTTTTAAATTCTATTAAAGATGATATTTTATTTTTATTACAAGAGTGTATTCATCAACACATAATTTTTAAGGTAAACTTCATATTGCATGCTGATTTTGTTCAACAAACTAAAGATATTCATGATACGTTCGATTTTCAAACGCTTAACTATATTATTTGTCAAGGAGATGACTTAAATATTTTTCTTTCATCTTTAAATGATACAATTACTACTAAAATTAGTGCTTTTGAAAAAAAAGATAGTGGATGGAGTCTAAAAAACATAAAATCTATAGACATGAATGTTAATAAATTTAACCCCCTACGCGGTACTTCATACATAGATCTTCCTCGTGACATAAAATTAAAAAAGGCTGTTATAAATGTAAAAAACAAGGATTATTTTTGTTTTAAATGGGCGTTACTCTCGGCGTTATATCCTGTAAACAAACACACCGATCGGGTATCATCGTACGTTAAACATGCAAATAAACTTAAATTTGATGGTATTTCCTTTCCGGTTAAAATTTCTGACATAGCAAAAGTAGAGAAATTAAATGATATTAGTATTAATGTTTTTGGGTTAGAATATAATAAAGAAAAACGATGTAATTCTATAGTAGGTCCATTATTTTTAACAAAGTGTCGTAAAGATAGACATATCAATTTATTATTTTTTTCCAAGGATACAAAAAATCATTATTGCTATATAAAAAATTTATCGCGGTTAGTTAGTACACAAATTTCAAAAGACGGTCACATCATGTACATTTGTGAAGCATGTCTACTTCGTTTTCCATCTCAGGAAAGGTTAAATAACCATGAACAATACGATTGTGCCCACATTTGTACAGTATTACCAAACAGTGAAACTTTAAAAAAAAAGAATTGGTTTGGTCAACCTATTTCAAATGATAAAATTAAATTTGATAGTTATGAAAAAAAGTTAAAGATACCATTCGTAGTTTATGCTGATTTTGAAGCATTTTTAAAACCAATAGAATCATGTTCTAACGATCCTTCCAAACCTTTCACTCATAATATTCAGAAACATGAAGTACATAGTTTTGGATATTATATAAAATGTTCATATGATGATAAATTATCAAAATATGTAACATATTGCGGACCCAACTGTGCACAAGTGTTTATGGAAAGTTTATCTAACAATCTAAAAGAAATAAATAGACTTCAAAAATATCCACCACTTCCGCTAACAAATGAAGACAAAAACCAAATTTCAAATGCAACCATTTGTCATATTTGTGAAACTGAGTTGGCAAAACATTTTTATGATTTTGATTGGTACACTGGTAGTTTTATAGGTGTTGCTCATGAATCATGTTGTTCGAAGATCAGAACACCTAGTTATATACCAATATTTTTACACAACCTTAGTCACTATGATGCTCATTTTATTGTTCACGCGTTAAACTTTTGTGATGGTGAAGTCGAAGTTATCCCTCAAAATAAAGAAAAATATATATCCTTTTCCAAAAAATTAAAAGTGAATAACCACGAAATTATATTGAGATTCTTAGATTCATTTAAGTTTTTATCGTGTAAATTAGAAGAATTGGCCAAAAATCTCAGTAATGATCAATTTCAAGAATTACGTAGAAATTACCCTAATGATGAAGATTTCTTTCGTTTAAAACGGAAAGGTGTTTATCCATATGAACTTATGACTAATTATGATAGTTTAAGTCTAACATCGCTCCCTGAACAAAAATGTTTTTATAGTTCACTCACAGATTCACATATTTCAAATGATGATTACAATCATGCTAAAGATGTTTGGGGACATTTTGGGTGTTGTAATATGCTAGATTATTCAAACCTATATTTAAAAACAGACGTTTTACTTTTATCCGATGTATTTGAAAACTTTAGAAAGTTATGTATTAATACATATGATTTAGACCCTGTCCATTATTACACAGCACCCGGTTTAAGTTGGGATGCAATGTTAAAATATACAAAAATAGAATTAGAACTTTTAACAGATTATGAGAAAATTGCATTTATTAGATCAGGTATCAGAGGTGGTGTATCTCAATGTAGTAATCGTTATGCTAGAGCTAATAACAAATACATGGAGGATTATGATACAGGGAAACCAAATTCATATATCACATATTTTGATGCCAACAATTTATATGGTTGGGCTATGTCTCAATATCTTCCTACTGGTGGATTCGAATGGGTAAATCCAAATACAGAATTTAATGTGTCTAAGACATCAGACTTCGGTTTTATTTTAGAAGTTGATTTGGAATATCCAGATGAACTTCATGATTTACATTCGGACTTTCCTTTATGTCCAGAAAACATTTGTGTAGGCAATATTAATGAGAATAAACTAGTCCCAAATTTAAATAATAAAGATAAATATGTAATTCATTACAGAAATTTAAAGCAGTGCATAGAAATGGGGGTTAAATTAACTAAAATTCATAGAGTTTTAAAATTTAAACAGTCTCCCTGGTTGAAGATGTACATAGATCTAAACACAAAATTAAGAACTTTAGCAAAATCAGATTTCGAAAAAGATTTTTATAAATTAATGAATAATTCAGTCTTCGGTAAGACTATGGAGAATATTGAAAAAAGGGTTAACATAAAATTAGTTACGCACTGGGAGAACCAGGGTAAAGCTTTAGGTGCTCAAGATCTAATCGCTAAACCACAATTTCATAGCCTTTCAATATTTTCGGAAAACCTAGTTGCGGTTCAATTGCGAAAAACGAAGTTAATATATAACAAACCAATTTATTTAGGGTTTTGCATTTTAGATATTTCAAAAACATTAATGTATGATTTTCATTATAACTATATGATTAAAAAGTTTAGTAAAATCAAATTATTGTATACAGATACGGATAGTTTAATATATCATATATTTACAAATGATTTTTACACTGATATAAAACCTGACCTTTCATCATACTTTGATACCTCAGATTATGATACAAATAATATTTTTGAATATCCAAAATTAAATAAAAAGAAATTAGGTTTTTTTAAAGATGAAAATAATGGTAAAATCATGAAAGAATTTGTGGGTTTACGATCCAAAATGTACGCTTTTAACTTAGAGAATAAGACTATAGCCAAGGCAAAAGGGGTAAATAAATGTATCACTAAAAAGATGACAATGAATAGTTATAAGTCTTCTCTATTTAATAAAAAAGTGCAATATTATAGTATGCTTAGATTTAAATCAATTAAACACACAATTTTCACACAAAAATTAAATAAGATAGGTTTATCATATAATGACACAAAGAGACATATTTTAGATAATAATATTGAAACATTAGCTTGGGGTCATTATAAACTGCGTTAAGTGTTGATAGTTTTTACTTTTATGTCTGCGTTTAAGAAAAATTTATATTGATTGTAAAATTATGATAATACTATAATATGACGTAGTTTATTACATATTTAAACATTGTTTTATTGTAAATAATTTAAGTTAATTGTTGTTTCTATTTATTTGAGGTTGAGTTAATTGTAAAATTATGATATACTAATTGTTGTTTCTATTTATTTGAGGTTGAGTTAATTGTAAAATTATGATGTACTAATTGTTGTTTCTATTTATTTGAGGATGAGTTAATTGTAAAATTATGATGTACTAATTGTGTTAGAAATAGTATACAGATAATTCTGTTTTATATAATTTTTGGAATATATATTAATTGTTTACACCAACACTTTCATTTTTTATTTCACCCCTTTGAACTTTAGACGTGTGTTATGTTTCACTTTATCCATCCGTTCACTGCTATTGTGGCAGGACCAAGTGGGTGTGGGAAGTCAAATTTTGTAACAAATTTCATAAAATCAGTTACAGAAATATGTAATTGTGATTTTAATCAGATCACATGGTGCTTTGATGAAATGCAACCATTATATAATTTACCAAATGTTAACTATCATCAAGGAATTCCAAATCTTAATATGTTTGATGGTGAAAACCCACATCTTGTTATTATTGATGATCTAATGAGAGAGTCCGATGGAAGAATTGTGGATATATTTACAAAAGGTAGTCATCACAGGAATCTTAGTGTATTTTATCTAACACAAAATTTATTTCATCAGGGTAAAGGACAAAGAGACATATCTTTAAACTCAAGTTATATAATATATTTTAAAAACCCTCGAGATAAAACTCAAATAAGATATTTAGCAAGACAAGTATCACCAGATAACCCAAAATTCATTGAAAATGCCTACAGGGATGCAACTCTAGAGGCGCATGGATATTTAATGGTAGATTTAAAACAGAATACCAATGATTTTTGTCGTATCAAGACAAATGTCTTTCCATTTAATGGTTTCTGTACAGTCTACGTCCCCACAAAAGAGTTTAAATACACCAAGAATCAAACAATTGAAATCATTGCTAAATGATGCATCGTCGACTCACAACGTATAAACATTTGCTAACCGCTTTGCATACGCTTAAACCAAAATATCAAAGAGCATTACTTAAAACGTGTGATGAAGAAGAAATTAACTGTATTTGTGAGTGTATTCATAACGTTTTACAAGGAAAAGTACCTCTTAAAGATCAGGATAAACAAAAATTGAATAAACATAAAAACATACTCCGTAAACTAGTACGTAAGTGTAAACATAAACTAAGAAAAAATATAATTATACAAAAAGGAGGGACTTTCTTACCAACAATATTAGGTGCAATATTGAGTGGATTAGTGAGTGGACTAGCCAGTTAACATGGAAAATGCAAAGAAAATGATACTTATCGAACCTGGATTGATTGAAAAATTAAAACAAGAAAATAAGGTTAATAGTAATTTATCTCGATTAGATATTGAAATGCAAAATATTATGAATAGTAAGACGGAAGCCCGAAAGAAATGGATATTATATTTACAAACACTGCAAAGATACCTTCATTTTACCGAAGAGGATCGTCAACCACTCAAATTACCAATTTATTCTGATACATCTAATGAAGATTCAAATGAGTCAAAAATTGGTTTTAAAAATAAAGATAGAGATCTAAAAACTTCAGTTGATATTGAATCTTTGCTGGAGGAGAATCGATCCATTAAAAGTAAAGAAAATGATGAAAATCCACTTTACACACCAGCTCAAATACTCAGTTTAATACCAAAAACTTATCATAAAAAAGGGCAGTTATTATTAAACTTAGTTGAAACAAGTAAAAGTAAAATACATTGGGATAACGAAGGTACAGTCATAATTGATAGTGAAAAAATTCCTGGAAGTAATATTGTTGATTTAATAAATGATTCACTAAGACCCCTAAAAAGAAGTGATCCGGTAGGGTGGGTTAGATTTGCTGAAGCATTAAAAGATATTAAAGTACCACTTACTTATATTGGAAATCCAAGGAGATGTGAGTTTATTAACCAACTTCAAGCAAAAGATCTGAACAAACCCTCTGAGATTGAAGTTCAAGAGTTTTCTACACCGTGCAGTAGAGATAAAAAGTCTACAACTAAAATACGTAAAGGACTTGAGTGGGAAAAATGGACTCCGTACTAGAAGAAATTAACAGGATTTATTATGATCCATCTAATCCCGCTGGTTTTGGTAGTATTGATAAATTATCAAAAGCCATGAAGGGTAAAATGAATAAAAAGCAAGTAAAGGAATGGTTAAAATCACAAGAAACATACACATTACATAAACCCATTCGAAAAAAATTCCCGCGTAATAGGTACATTCTATCAAATATTAATGAACTGTGGCAAGCTGATTTAAGTGATATGCGAACTTATTCTCAATATAATGATGGTTTCAAGTATATACTTTGTATTATTGATGTATTTAGTAAATATGCTTTTGCAAGACCAATGAAAAAGAAAAACTCAGAAACAACTAAAGAATGTTTTGAAAGTATATTTACTGAAAGTAATTTAACACCTACTCACATACAATCCGATAAAGGTACAGAATTTGTTTCAAAAGATGTACAAAAATACTTTAAATCCAAAAAGATTAATTACTATACCACTAACAATCCTGACATTAAGGCCAGTATTGTTGAACGATTTCAAAGAACACTAAAAATGAAAATGTGGCGTTATTTCACTCATAATAATACTTATAGATATATAGATGTTTTACAAGATTTAATATACTCTTATAATCACAGCTTTCACTCTAGTATTAAGATGTGCCCATGTGATGTAAATTCCAACAATATTATGACAGTTTGGACTAATCTTTATGATAGACGGTCAAAAAAACTTTCTTTAGAAAATCCTAAACCAAATTTCAATGTGGGTGATTATGTTCGAATAACTAAATATAAACATGTATTCCAAAAAGGATATGAATCAAATTGGAGTGATGAAATATTTATTATATCTTCAATAATTGATAGATCTCCATGGGTTGTTTATACAATAACAGATTTACAAAATGAACCAATAATTGGTACTTTTTATGAAAGAGAATTACAGAAAATCACTTACAACCCCACCTCACAACATAAAATAGATAAAATAATTGACACTCGTTATTCAGGTAACAGAAAAGAAGTATTAGTGAAGTGGAAAGGTTATCCAGATAAATTTAACAGTTGGATTTTAGCTTCTAGTTTAAAAGAAATATGAATAAAGAAAGTTTCTATTTAACTTTGCTCAGCAATAGTTCAATGGAATACTTTCCTGATAACAAGACCACAAATTTTTCAACGAAATTACCAAAAGCTATAAAATTAGAAGGTGAATGGTCGGTTGGAGTTGTCGAGTTTCAATATCCATGTACCATGTTTACTGTTCAAGACCATGAAAATGTTATATACATTACAAAATCTATGTTAATGCCTAATGAAGATAAACCATCCACAGTGTACTACAAAAAACATATTCCAGCTACCAACTATGATAACGTTGAGCATATTTTAAGAGTGTTAAATGGTATCGGAGAGAACTTGAAATTTCGCTATGATGAAATAACAAAATTTGTGTCTATTTCGGTATTGGATAAAAATATAACATCCGTAACATTATCACCCAAATTAAGTTTACAGCTAGGTTATGAACCAAATAAAAATCTCCTAGAGAGAAATTTTGGAAAGTGTCCTGCTAATTTACACTTAGGGTTACCATCTCAACTATTTCTATATTGCGACATTATCGATCCTCAGATTGTGGGTGATGTTATGACTCCTTTATTAAGAGTCATTTCATTAGATCCTACAAAATACATTTATGGTGCAAATAAAATGCACGTTTTCTCTCAACCTCACTACTTACCTGTTATGCGAAGAGAGTTCGATACGTTGGAAATAGTTATAAGATCGAGTACAGGACAAAAAATACCATTCCAGTTTGGAACCGTGTGTATTAAACTACATTTCCGAAAATTATAATAATGAATTCTCTTCGTGATCATCATAAATGTCCATATGAAAATTATTATACACATCAAGCTGGATCAGGAGTTGGAGTAATTTATAAGGGTTCACCATATCAACGCGGTCATGGTATTGGGAGCTTCTTAGGGGGGTTATTCAGATCAGTTTTACCTTTACTTTCAAGTGGTGCTCGAGTGATTGGTAAGGAGGCATTAAGCGCTGGAGTAGGACTTTTATCGGATATGGTTCAAGCCCGTCCTATGGAAGCCTCAATAAAAGATCGTCTAAAGCAAGTTAGTACGAATTTAAAACGAAAGGCTGATGAGAAAATTGATCAATTTAACATGACTGGATCTGGGTATAAAACTAAAAGAAAACGATTGACATCGTTCATTCCACCATTAACTGCTAAAGTGAAAGCTGCGAAAAAACTTTGTCTAAAACCAAAAAATATCAAAGATATATTTTCAAACTAAATATGTCTTTCCTTCATAATCATTCTTGCGAGTGCGTTAAGTCAGAATTGGATTTGTTTGCACTACCATCTACACAAACTAGCATTGAAAATGGATTGTGGATTCATTATAAACCAATTTCATCTCTTGGTGATGATGGACCTATCGAGTTTCAAGTTCCTGGGACCGGCGATGACTACATAGATTTGTCTCATACATTACTCCACATAAAGGCAAAAGTATTAAATCAAGATTCAACTAACTTGGTATCTACTACAATAGTAGCACCTGTAAATAATTGGCTGCATTCACTTTTTAGTCAACTTGATGTTTATTTAAACCAAAAACTTGTATCACCACCTAATAATACCTATGCATATCGAGCATACATGGAAACCCTTTTAAACTATGCCCCTGCTGCTAAACAATCTCATCTTACTTGTAGTCTTTGGTATGAGGATACAGCAGGAAAAATGGATTCTACAGATGGTAAAAACATAGGATTTGTTAAAAGACAGGAATTGATTAGTGAAAGTAAGGAAATAGAAATGATTGGTCATCTTCACGGTGACATTTTTAACCAAGATAAATTTTTAATTAATGGTGTTGAAATGAGTGTTAAATTGGTTCGATCAAGAGAGAGTTTTAATTTAATTGTTGGGTCAAACGATGTAAAGTTTAAAGTTTGCATTACGGACGCAACTCTTATTGTGCGACGAGCACGAATTAATCCAAGTGTATTACTCGCACATCAAAAAGTTTTAGCTTCTACCACTGCTAAATATCCTATTACTCGAGCTGAAGTAAAAGTTTTAACAATTCCTTCAGGTGTTCAAGGAAAAACTCTTGATAATATATTTTTAGGACAGGTACCGAAAAGATGTATAATTGGATTTGTGAACAATTCTGCATTTAATGGTTCCCTTACTAAAAATCCATTTAACTTTGAAAACTATGGTATTAATTCTTTCAGCTTATATATTGATGGTCAACAAATACCTTCAAAAGCTTTGCAACCATCTTTTAATAATAGCATATTTACATCAGCATATCATACTCTATTCTCGGGAACTGGTATTCACTTTCTTAATGAAGGAAATGGAATCTCTTGTGAACAGTATGGCAAAGGTTACTGTCTATTAGCATTTGACTTAACTCCTGATTTATCAGCTAACTCATCAACTCATTGGAATCTCATAAAGCATGGTAGTGTAAGAATAGAAGTACGATTTGAATCCTCATTAATACAAACAATTAACTGTATAGTTTATGCTGAGTTTGATAATATTATTGAGATAGATAAAAACAGAAATGTTACTGTAGACTATAGTAGTTAAGGTTATAATATGTGTTGTGTGTTAGATTTTATGTGTTATGTGTAATGCATTTTGTGTGTATGTAACTATGTGAAACGTTATAAAATTAAATAAAACAAATTGTATGCAATATATTTTTTTTTATTTCTTTATAAATCTTCTATTTAATCTAATACAAAACACTGTTCGAGTTGAAATTTTACATAAGCACACTGACTAAACCACTGAACATGCTGCTGCCAAGGATCATCATCATCTTCCCAATCTTTTAAACCACCACCACAATGGAAACACTTGGTCCCGTCTGCATGGCCAGTATAAAAGAAACCAGCTTCTGCAAGATCTTCAGGTTTCTGTCGCATAACTAGAGGCCAGTTTTCGAAACTAAGCAAACGGCTAGATTTTGAACTGAAGAATGGATATTCAGCTCTTGAGTACTGCATACTCTTCTCGTTTTCTTCTCCACTCAGTGTTGTAGTTTTGTTATTCAATGATGTGTTTTGTACACGTATGCCACACTCATCTCTTCCTTCCGCTCTTGTCTTCCTGTAATTGAAGTAAACAGAATCACATTCACTAATGATCAGCTAATGACTGTCATTGTTAAAAAAGTATTTTTTAACTTTTTCACTTTCTGCTATTGTCTTTGTTATATTGTATACGAGGGCGTTTGTGTTGTCGTAGATGCTATCCTTATTAGTCTTTACGTAATATTTAATTCTCGTGGAAGCATGTTTCCAATGATCAGTAGTTGGAATCTTGGATAGCTTCTTCATATCGTACATTTCAATTTTGATGAGATGCGTCGCTTGGTCTCCGTCGTCAGAATTAGTAGAAATGTATGATACACCATCTCTAGCGGCTCGTGCTACGGTTGATGATAACAGCTTCCTCTTTTTTATTTTTGATTCAGCTTCAAAAAAATGATCAATCGATTGCGATTTTCTTTTTCCACCATCGCATGTGTTATTATTAATGACGAGGTCATCACTCTCTTCTTGAGGGGAGAGTGGCGAGTAGTAATACTGTTTATAGGTATCTTCATCGAAGCTCAATGATTTCTGCAACAACACAGTTATCATGTTAATATCAATTTGTTAACACTTAATCATAAAAGTTAAAAAAGTTAAAGTTACAGCCTATTAAAGTCCACTGCTGAACATAGGCCTCCTCTCATTTCTGAGAGGGTTTTAGAGCAAGGAAATGTCCGCCGCGCTCCCTCAATGTGTGTTGGCGAACTTCACATGCCTTCGAAATTTTCTCAGACATGCAGGTTTCCTCACGATGTTTTCCTTCACCACCAAGCACGTGGTAATAAGCACTTAAAATTGCTATTAACAATTTAATTGGTGCTGGCGGGGATCGAACCCGGGTCGCGTACTGTGAAATTTACAGCTAGCGCTAACCATCTGAGTTACCACGGCTTAATCATATACATACACAATATTTAAATAAAATAATACACACACATGAAAATAACAGAAAAAAAGTAATTTAGTCAATAGAATAAACACTTACATCCATAGCCTTTGGTGTATTGAAGTAACACAAATGTACTATTGATAGATCCACTGTAGCCAAACGACCGTACACTAACTCGATGACTGCATTTGTTGGTCTTATATACCACCAGTACGTAAAAATTCTAATCTAAAGTATTTCCGTAATGAGTTGATAATTACTTTATGCGTCAACCAGTTTATCTCACATTTCCGTTGCCTATCTCAACATTTCTTCGTATTGTGTTTTGTTTGGTGATCAATGACTCAAGTACGATTTGTATAACACAAAAATGCAATTTAATATTTAGAAACATATCAGTTTATCTCACATTTCCGTTGCCTATCTCAACATTTCTTCGTATTGTGTTTTGTTTGGTGATCAATGACTCAAGTACGATTTGTATAACACAAAAATGCAATTTAATATGTAGAAATCACTATAATTGACCATTCCTATGTTATTCATTGAGTAGCTAGGTACTGTAATAATCTACTAATAGCAGTAATATCATGGATACACTAGATGTACAACAACATCTGAAAAAGATTCACCCCAGTCTAGAAAATAATGTTTATGCGGCTAATAGACTGCCTATGTATACCCACGTACCAACGTATATAATATGTAATTTGGATACAGATGATAAACCAGGGTCACATTGGGTAGCTTTATATATCGATACGAATGACGTCGGTCAATATTTTGATTCATATGGACGATCACCTGTACGATATCATCTAGAGTTTTTAAAAAGGAATTGTAAAAGATGGAACTGGAATGTTGATAGGATTCAGAATGAGTGGACTTCAGTTTGTGGCGAATATTGCTTAATGTATTTGCTATATAAGTTTCAAGGATGTTCAATACATAGTTTTACGAGTATATTTACAAGGAACACATTGTACAACGATATTTTAGTGGATGAGATGTTTCGCTCCTATTTTATAGATAATAATTAATAAGATTTTGTATTTTATAAATAAAAATTGTAACAAAATTATGTAGTGTGTTTTATTGATGATTCAGATTAGCGTTGTATAATTAGGAACAAAGAAATATAATACAATAGCACTGATATAGTCGACGCACACGCTGCAATGAAGGTGATTAATGAACAATAGAACAATAGAAATAGGAACAATGGGACGCTAATGACGGTGGAGGCCCTTACCGGATATCAATTAGATATTAGCTAATTGATCTACACATCTCCGGAACCGTGCATTCTACACAAAAATGGACCGCGGATTCGTGATCAGAGCATGCCAAAACTTTTTTTTTTTTTTTTTTTTTTTTTTTTTTTTTTTTTTTTTTTTAGGATCGGGTGTCGACGAACGTCGTTAAACCACGTCTGACTCAGGTGGTCTAGAAGTGGTACAACTACACTACTAATACCTCGTTACCAGTAAAAAGTTTCGTTTCTCTACACTCACCATACGAAACACAGCAGCATAAGCTGCTCTTTTACGCTGGTATTCTGTGAACGCGTGGTCCTTCCGCGATTGAGCCGACCCATTCGTGCTAATACAACAATAATATAGCTGTCTCATGGCTACATGTATGTACCACGTATTGTGACAGAAAAATCTTATTATCTCCGATAGATAGTGTCATAACTAAAGGTAGTGGTTATATTCCTAGGGCATAATAATCTAGTGCATAGCAGTGTCTAAGGTCCCAAATGTCTGTCACTGCGGTCGTCAATCCGCGCATGTCGTTTAAGGCATATCCTCCCTACAACGGGATAGGCTCAAGTACACCAGTGGACTCTTACTGGATGATAAAGGAGAAATTGAAGATATTTATATTTGTCTTTGCTTCCAGGTGTTGCAGGAGTGGCGCGGGAACAGTGCGGCGCGGTGCGGATCCGGCATGGTGCGGTAACAGTATGGCGTTCCTACTATGGATATCTGCGCTCGCTATTCTAGCGCCCCCTGTACGCTTGCAAGGTAGTCTATAACGTTTTTTACTTATAATAAGTGCTTGACCACAATCCCATCTGCGGGTAAGTGGTGATGAAGCCCTAGACGGTAAATCCACTGTTTTATAGTGGCCAAAGCCTATTTATTCTTGCCTTGAAGCTGCCCAGATATTGTCTTATAAGTAAATTTTAAAGATAAGAATTCTAAATTGAGTTTTGAACGGAATCTAAAGTAATATACTTTGTTGAATGATGGCGACATTTAATGTCAGCGTAAAGAATTATATTTAACATATTAATATTATAATCGGATTGGAGTTGAAATATGACGGTGATAATTGGTGAACAGAAAGTTTAAAATTAGATTTACTGAAAACTTATAAATGTTTTCTATCAAAACTTGCCGCTCCAGCAAAATAACCAAATAATATAACGACGAAATACTAAATACGGTAACTAAATATTGGTTGTATAGGTTAGAATAAAAAATATATTAAATGAATGGATATGAAGGCACATTGGGCACAGTGATCATTAGTCATACTGAAAATAACGGTATAGGCTAAAACTAATGTCTAATATTCCTAAAATTATGTTTTAAATTTTGTTTTTATGGGTCCTAAAATGGCGACAATTTGCTAAACAGCCTAAACGGTATTTCAATGGTCTTATAGTCTTAGTAGATGTATGTATGTTATGGATTCTATCATGCAGCCATTGGTTTTTAATCGGTTGTATAATAGAATATTTTTATTACTTACGCTGTTCAGCAGTTTTTTCAACATGATATACATAATTCTCTTTAGAGAAACGTATAAAAAGATGAATACGCTTTTCTTGGGAACACCGTTGGATAACTTTTATTTAAATTTAACATGATCTGCTAACTGCACCAAATTGTTATATTTTTTCCACTTATTGATAACTAATTAATTTTGTTCACTATGTATACACGAAAAGCATGCAAAATGGCGATATTCTATCACTTATACAGATTTAAATTGTACTGTGGCTGTTATTTATTTTTTTTAGTTTTATATCACCCTCATAGACAGAAGTCATAAAACTACTGTGTTTACAAGAGTGTACAGTTACGCCATAAAAATAAATTTTAGAAGGGAGTTTGCATACACCATTGTACAGAAATAAGATTTTAGTGATACTGTAATAACACTTAGAGTTGTAATAAGCAAGTGACAACATGCAAAAAACAGATTCCATACAGCTTAATTAAAAAAATCAGATTTATATGTTGGAAAATACTTAAGGTTGTATACTAGAGTTTTCATATTCTGATTAAGAACCCTAAGCTTACTTGGATCCCATAATGCGGACTTTATAGAGCTTGAGCTGTATAATAACTCATAAACTAGTCTTATAAAGATACAAACTCTTTTCGACACACTTATACGCTTCTGAAAAAACTATAAGTTCTACGTGGGCAGGTAAATTGATGTTCATAACGCATGTGTGCTGCTTGGGTTACTCTTATCTACAGCGGTATTATACAGTCCCGGGTCATGATGATCTTACTATGCACACAACAATATGATGAAGTAATTAACCTATTTTTTTTAGTAAAAAGTAGAAAAATAAATAAAATATCTATTTCACGTTGATTTATTTTAACTTATTAGAAGTGGACATGAATTTAAATGTGGTAGAGCCACGTTGCAGCTAATTTATCCGGTCGGCTCGGCCGGAGAAGTACCATTCTCTTACAGGATACTAGCGTAAAATAGTAGTTTATTGCCCCTTTGTTTGGTATGGTGAGTGTAGAGAACCCGAGACCTATTTACTGGTAACGAGGCTTAGGTTTAGTCCTCTTGGGTGGATGAATGGATCTGGTTTTCTGGTGAAAGGATCTGTATTTTGATCCTTATCTGACGATAGATCTAGATGACTACAAGCCATAGCTTTCATTCACCATCAGGTGGACTGTGTGCTTGTTTGTCACCCTTATTCTGTATAAAAAAAAACTCTAAATGGTAAATCGCACTGACTTAATATAAGCCTATTTACTCTTGCCTTTAAAAGGACCAGTTTGTAATCGGCCGCAAAAACCCATGCTCGCTTCTTACTATTCCACTCTTTTTTCTATTTGTTAAAAATTGAAGCAAACCCTTTGGTTTGAATGCGTGGAATATCGTCAACAAAGTGGTGGACCCACCGTCCGTCAATACTGAGAGGCTGGCTACTCTGCGCTCGTGGTGACAAGATGACAAGATTGGTTACTAGGTGGTATTTTGCAGCACCACCGAACATGTGTTTTATTTGTAAGAAGCTCTCTCATCGTGAAGTACCGACTCACTATTGTAATAACACCTAGTTTCCTTTGAATTTTGTCTTTGATTCTTTCTATTCCCTCCGATCGCACGCTTAGCAAACTATTACAATAAAATATCATGGAACATTTAATAACCAATTAATCGATAAAATTTAAATTATAGCCGTGTGAAACTCGGTCAATCGGATCGTAAGAAAGTTTTAACGTTTTATCTCAATAACGGTATGAAATTTATTTGAAATTTCGTCACGAGCGAATTATGGAAGTTATGGCTCGCGTGCAGTGAACTGCTAGTGTTAATCTGTTTATAATTGAAATTTCCCAATCGAAGCGTTGAATGAACGGCCCACATAGCGGACAGGGTGAACGTTGAACCAATCCGAGGTAATGGAGTCCGTTGACGCTCAAAATATTTAATTACTTCGTGCGATCTAACCGTCCGTTTGTCAATTTTATTTAAATTTTGTATTGAATATGAGTGACAAAAGAGCACACAATTTACCTGATGATAAGTGGATCTTGTGTCCCATAAACATATCTACATCCATCGTCAATTAATAATCAAAATATAAATGTGTTGTTGCCCTTGAGAACTAAGATCGAATACCTCATTTCCATTAATAAGGGTCTCCGGTTCTCTGCACGCTGTTCCCTGCTGTAAAGACGTTGTTTTGTAACATATGTGTTAGCTATGCCCGAAACATGTGTTGTTGTCAGAATCCTTCGCGGACGCGCACACAACAAACCAAAGTTTCATTCGTAGATCGCGGTAACTAAGTAATCATAACGTCATAACATCGCGGTTCCCCTGTGAACCTGTGATATGTGCCGCAAAGCTACCAAAACGTCTTAAAATAAGTTGGAAAAGATACAAGAAAAATTAAACGCGATCCGTAAAAGCAAATTTTTCGATACGTAGTTTCGTTAAATATTAAAGAGGTGTACGGATAGAATGTCAAAAATATTTGAACCTAGAAAATAAGCCGACTGCAGAAGCTATGTGGATTTTTTTTTGAAATAGGTTTTTTGTGTTTTGTAAACATTAATATATTTACGCTTTTGTTTATCTGAAGAATATCATAAGTTCATAAGTCATATTTACATTAAAAAATTCATCAACTTAGTGTTTAAATATATATGGGCCCAATCCTAAAGTATGAACCCTATTCAATAAAAGAAGAACCCATATAAAATCGATTCATCCATTTCCGAGAAATCGTTAAACCTACATTAAAAAAAAAACTTACGCCTCGAATATAGAGCCTTTAACTTTTTGAACTAGGTTAAAACTGCGATTCAAGTCGTAAGCATAAAGTAAAACATTTAAGTACAGTTGACGGCGCAAAGTACACACAGAAGTGGCGTGATTGGAGCACTTCGAAGGGGGTGCATTCTATAAGGCATAGCACGCTAACCCGGTTCATTGTTGTTGTACATTCGAATACACGGCAATAAAATAGCCACAGATAATGCTATCTACTCGTAAACAAGTGGGATGCGGGAAGCGAAGACTGAAGTAGGCGGAGTTATAGCCAAAATAAGAATTTTTAATTTTTGGCCATTTTGACCCCCTATGAGTGTAATTAGAACTTTTTGCCCCTATTCTACCATGATCCCCATGACATCATCTGCATGATAGGCTATTCAAACTGATTAGGCCTAAACTTCGAGTCAACCCCAACTCATTTCTAGTCTTTACTTCCAAATAACTAAATGGTACTTCACTTGTTAAATAGCCAGGCCCGCCCTGGTTTTGCCTGGACAGGATTAATGTGGTTTATCTATTATTATTTTAAAATTTCAAGTCTTTCGCATAAAATATAAGCCTCGTACGTCCTGGAATTGCTCTGTTCGTAAAAGTTTAGCACAATTAGTTTAACCACTCTGATGTCCAGACAACGGGCATTTAAACCTTAATATATATAGATATTATATAGAATAAGGGTGACAAGTGGGCACACAGTCCACCTGATGGTAAGTGGATATTGTGGCCCATAGACATCTACATTTATATCCTCGATTAAGAATCAAAATACAGATTTTCAGCGATGTCATTCCTGAGGATTAAGATGGAATTGCTTGTTTCCGGTACAAAGGGTCTCCAGGTTAACTACACTCACTATTCGAAATAGCAATGTTCTGCTCTTTTAATCTGGTATTCTGTGAGAGCATGGTTCTACCTCGATCAAGCCAATTCTCCAGTTCATGGGCGGCTGTAGTCAGTCAGGTCGTTTGCCCTCTCTTATATGAAAAAATATTACACGCTGCGGAATAAAATTAACTAATAGATTAATTTTAGTAATATTATCAAATTGGCAATCGTCAATTAGAGTAGGTTGAACATCTGGTTACACGTTAACTCACTCATCTTAACTCTCCTTAACATTAACAAACATGTACTTATAACATCGCCTACCTGACTTACCGACAAATACCGAAAGGTTCCAAGTGACCCAGTTAGAAACAATAAAGGAACAGATGCGTGGGTCATCGAACGCTGAACAAAGCCTGCAAGTGGTGCAGTAATGGATAATTAACTCGCGGCTGACCCGCCGCGCCGCGCCGCACCGTAGCGCTGCACTGGCCGCGCGTGCGACACACCTGCATGCCCAGGGCTGTCGCTGTCAACCACACAGGCTATCCAATCACAGGAAAGCTAATCTTATAAATAAAATATAATCTTATAAATAAACTAAATAGAAGCAAATGAAAAAAATCTAAGTTGAGTATGTCCAAGCATTCTTGTCTTTTAAATAATCATCTAAATTATAATATCCTTTCTTCATAAGAATGATCTTTAAATGTGCCTCGAATATCAACTCAGTAATATTACAAGGAATCTTCTTATAGAAGATAATATATACGTATACATCTACCCAAAAATGAGCCGCTTGTTTTGTGGAGACCGTACTTTGAAATAGTAAGTTTAAGGAACACCATTTGTCTCTTTAATCCCTCTTAGTTATGATCTATTGTATATTAATCTACGTAAAAGATGTTGTGTTTTAAGTAAATAAGTTAGATCTTTTTTATTTTAGTGCACTCTACCCGTTACTATTTTTCTTATTTTTATTTAATTCTTGTACTGGGTTATCTGGAAGAGATTTTGTTTACCCTCATTACTTGTTTAAATTTTTATTATATTTATCTTTTCTTGGTGTAAAATAAAGAATATTGTATTGTATTGTATTGTTTAGAGTTACTATGCGTATAAAAATTATGGACATCACTGGTTTTATCACAAATATTAATTTAGTTTCTAACATATATAATATGATCCAGTATGAACTGTGAAGCAACAGTTAAATAATATTTTCTTTAAAAAGATCCTTAAGAGAGTCCATTGGTCTGTTATTGTAAATTGCATGAATGGCTCCTTTCTATAATATGAATTTTATAATCAGCATCAGTTATTAATCGCTACATCAATAATCCATAGAATATTACGATATGAAAACAAGTAGCTAAAAGTAAAAAAAAAAATAACCAACTGTGCTGTCGTTTTTCTATGAGTAAACAGCTTTATTTTTAACTGCATACACGGCGGACCTAATTCTCCTTGGTTTCAATATGTGATTTCCATTGACGACGAGTGTCTATAGTGATACCATGGAAAACATCAAAATCTACTAATTCAAGCATTTGATTGTTCAACTTAATACAGGTAGTAACTTTTTTTTATAGTATAGGGTGACAAACGAGCACACAGTCCACCTGATGGTAAGTGGTCACTGTGGTCCATAAACATCTACATTTATCCTCGTTTGCGAATCAAAATGCAGATGCGTTGTCACCCGTGAGGACTAAGATGGAATGCCTCTTTTCCAGTAAAAAGGGTCTCCGGTTCTCTACACTCATCATACGAAACACAACAGTGTTAAACTGCTATTTGACGCTGGTATTCTGCGAGAGCGTGGTCCTTCCCCGGTCGAGCCGACCCATTCGTGCTACAATTATACTACTAATATAGCTGCAGCATGGCTCTACCATGTAAAAATTACTTAAAAAATACTAAATAACTTGCTTTAAAAATAACATGTTAGTTCTACATTATTGAACATCTTATGTACCATGTTTTCATGCAAATAAACTTTCTATCTATCTGTCTATCAACCTAATTTGGTAAAGAAAATTATATGAATCGACAGTAAAAGAGTTTTCTTAATATGTCAACCCTATTCGCATGCCTTGTGCTGTTCTATGCACGGTTGCATAAATCAACTTTTTCCAGATCCGTTCCTAGTAAGATATTATATCATTGTGTTATTTTTTGTTCAAATTTGTTGCACATTTATATTTTTCTGCGTGTGAAATGTGATTTAATTAGATATCAAATTCGAAAATACAATAAGATAGAAAAAATTGCAATCTACGTATAATAGATTTGGTAATGTTAAAACAATGTTTTATTGTACGACACAATTAAAGGAGAGTTATATCTGAACTCTTTGGACACAATACAATAATAACAGTGTGTGGTAAACTTGAGTAGCTGTGCTGTTTTAAAGTTAAAAAAATTCACTCGGCTGTTGTTAATAATGTGTTCATGCTAAAATTAGTAAAGCTGAACATTTATGGAATCACTTTGGGATCCGTCCATCCATCTATGTTATATTATGCAATTTACTTGAAAACTGGTGAAGTTATTTAAAATTTGACAAAGAGATAGTGTGATGGCATAATTATAGATTGTAAGTATATATAAATAAATATTTTTTCTGAACTTCATTGAATGAAGCTACTAGCGACTCGCCCTAGCCTTTCCTGGGTAGGATCTATTAATATGCGTTATTTAGATTAGCTTAAGTCACTCTCCTAACATTGCTCTCTATCTGTTCGTGTTATTTCATTACAATCCGTTCAGATAGACAGACAGACAGAATGACAAAAAATTAAAAAATGACATGGTATTCAATAACCGCTTCAGCTCAAATTAAATCAGTTGTTTGGATGTTACAGACAGACATTATACTATGGAGTTCATCATCATCATCATCATCATTACAGCCCTTCACAGGTCCACTGCTGAACATAGGCCTCCCCCAAGGAATGCCACAAAGCACGGTCCTGAGCCACCTGCATCCATCGACTTCCTGCATGTCTCACCAGGTCGTCTCTCCATCTAGTGGGGGGTCGCCCTACACTTCGCCTACCGGTACGAGGCTGCCACTCAAGAACCTTTCGTCCCCATCGATTGTCGGTTCTTCGAGCTATATTGCCGGCCCACTGCCACTTCAGCTTACTAATCCGTTGGACTATGTCGGTTACTCTGGTTCTACTGCGGATATCCTCATTTCTAAGTTTATCACGCAGAGACACCCCGAGCATAACCCTCTCCATAGCTCCATCTTAGCTGAGCGACCTTGAGCTTCCTAATACGGCCAGCAGTGAAGGACCACGTCTCAGATCCGCAAGTCATCAGTGGTAACACGCACTGGTTGTACAATTTCGTTTTCAGGTTTTGAGGTATGTTTAACGAGAAGATGTGCCGTAGTTTCCCGAACGCTGCCCAGCCGAGTTGAATCCGTCGATTGACCTCTCGGTCGAAGTTGGACTTACCTAGTCTGACTATTTGTCCCAGGTAAACGTACTCGTCAACAACTTCGAGCTTAGTGCTCCCAACAACTACCGGCATAGGTGTGACATGGACGTTAAACATGATTGTGTTTTGTCCATGTTCATCTTATGACCTATCCGTTGGGAGACACTATTGAGGTTATTGAGCATAGAGCTTAGGTCCTCCAGCGATTTTGCCATAAGGACTATATCGTCGGCAAATCGAAGGTGAGTGATGTACTCGCCATTGATGTTAATACCGTATCCTTTCCAGTCCAGTAGCTTGAAAACGTCTTCCAATGCAGCGGTGAAGAGTTTCGGGGATATAACGTCACCCTGTCTTACACCTCCCTGCAGTTGGATAGGTTTCGTACTCTGATAGCCATCGTAGCTCTACTGTACAAACACTTCAGCACTTCGATATATCGACAGTCAACTTGGGACCGCTGAAGGGGCTGCAGCGCCGCCCAAATTTCGACGGAATCAAAGGCTTTCTCATAGTCCACATACGCAAGCTCTCCTGCCTGTTTCCCTTAGTCGCCTTTTACGACACCCACGGGAAGATATGGGGTAGTGGATATTCTTAACCGCCATTACACTGCTAATGGAGTTCAATCAAACTAAAATAAATATTTTGAAAGTTTCTTTGTAAAATGCAAATTATTATATATTATATGAAATATATGAAAAAGTAAACTATACAGTTAATATAGTGACAGCATGGCTCAATCACGATAAAATAGAGAGTTAACATAGAGTTTTTCAGTTTGAATAACAACTTGGCCTCTTTACTCATGTGAACTCGGTTTAAAATGTCGATCAACAAAATTCAAACAGGTTTAACGTAAGGTGACACATTCCTTGCAACCCTGCAATGTCTATTAAAGCTGAAGCGAATTTCTGCATGTGTGGTGAGCACTTCAAACTGCTTTCTGCCGACAGCCCGGTTGCGCCAAATATTAATATGCATTTTAAACAGTGGTAGAGCCACGCGGCAGCTTTTGCTGTCGCACGGATGGGCCGACTCGAACCGGGGTGGTACCACGACCTCACAGAAAACCAGCGTGAAGTAGAGATTTACCTCTGCGTTTCGCTTGGTGAGTACAGGTGGCCGGAGGCCCTTTTTACTGGAAATGAGGTATTCCATCTTAGTCCTCACGGGTGACAACGCATCTGCATTTTGATTCGCAAACGAGGATAGGTGTAGATGTCTATGGGCCGCAGCAACCACTTACCATCAGGTGGACTGTGTGCTCGTTTGCCACCCTTATCATATAAAAAAAATGCATATTACATTAACCGTCGCACTATAATAACCTTATTATTCTTATTAACTGTACTTTAAAATATTATTCTCAAGAAATGTGCAAGTGGTAAATATTTTAGATAAGTTGTACAAGACTTATATATAGCTTGTGCAAAAAATGCACTAGAAATAAAATAAGATTAGAGCGATAAAAGGGTTAAATTTCATGTACGTCGTCCTATATCACATCAGCCCATTAAAATCCACAACTGGACGAGGGCCTCTCCCTTTGAGGGGAGGATCTGCCTCAATCTTGACGTTTGGCAGACGGATTTACGATAGCAGTACCAGAAATGAGCACCTTTGTGCTCCTGCCCCTCTCGTAGCACCTATCCTTATTGGGATTAATAGCGATGTGTTTCGTATGGTGAGTGTACTGGAGACCACTTTTTACTGGAAACAAGGCATTCCATCTTAGTCCTCAGGGGTGACAACGCATTCTGAATTCCATTTTTAATCGATGATAGCTGTAGGTGTTTATAAGCCACAGCACCCACTTATCATCACGTGGACTGTATGCTCGTTTGTTACCCTTATTACACAAAAAAGCTATTTTATGACTGCCGTGAATTAGATTATTAAGGTTCTATAAGACGTTTTTGCATTTGCCATACTCTCTTCTTATGACACCCACGAAATGAATATGCTATGGATTCTCTACACGCCGTAACAACATGACATCGTGCTATACTTATTATTATTTAATTTAAAGCTACCAAAGAATCATCAGCCTATATAGACAACTGCAATCAGCTTCAAACAAAGCATTGCCGCTTCTAAGGACTAAGTAAAGAATGAATTACAATAAAAATTACATGTAGTATAAATTGAATTTATAGGTGTTCAGAAAAAATATTCTATTCTAAGATGGAATGCCTGTAACTATACTGGCGCTGTAGATCCTTCAGAGCGGATCACAGCAGTGCATACAATGATACTTGACGCAGAAATAGTTAAGAGGGTGGTACCTAGCCAGACGGTAACCTAGACAGCAAGGCAGTCCTACCATCTAGTTAAGTTCGTACATGTATATTTTATAATACTCTGTATTCAGTTATCATATAAGGTACTAATAATAATTATACTAAAATATTTATTAATTGACCAAAAGTAGCGAAGCGTATAAAAAGTAAAATTAATACAAAAATAATAAACCTAGCAAGCTAACAGCATAGCAAAGTGGCGAAGCAATCAGCTTTGTAGCGGTTTCTAATGGTTGCCGTTGAGCAATCAGTTTCAAAATAGGAGGTTCAGATCCCTGGGTGGTCAGTAATCGATTGCTGAAAACAGAATTTGAAAATTCGAAAGCGTTCTCGAGATAATCGTGGGACAGACGGACAGACGGACAGACGGACAGACGGACAGACGGACAGACGTACAGACGGACAGACGGACAGACATCGTGAAATCAATAAACCTAGCAAGCTAACAGCATAACAAAGTGGCGAAGCAATCAGCTTTGTAGCGGTTTCTAACGGTTGCCGTTGAGCAATCAGTTTCAAAATAGGAGGTTCAGATGCCTGGGTGATCAGTAATCGATTGCTGAAAACAGAATTTGAAAATTCGAAACCGTTCTCGAGATAATCATCACAGACAGACACACAGGACAGACATCGTGAAATCAATAAATGACTTCGCAAGCTTCATGTAAGAGCGATAATAAAAGGGTTCCGACTCAACATGTGTTGCAGAGAATCTACAACGCTGTTATTCTGTCAGCACCCGTATTTTAACGAACTGAAGATACCAGTCGATAGATGGCATCGATCGATGGTAGAATGGATTAGTCGTCGTCGATCGAGCTTCTTGATTATTCTAGAACCAGCCCCGCTCCACTGTCTGCTGTTTAAAATGTCGTCTAGATGAAATAAGCAATCTCTGGTCTTAAAAGGCGGTCGCATCCAGAGTATTCAGCGCTTGCATCTTTATAATAACAATACGAGCAAGAGTGTACTGGCCAACAATAATGTGTCCTCTTCTGAATACATTTTAAAAGATACTGATGATGAGCCCACAACTACGTCGATTAATTGTCAATCGATGATTGAACAACGTTTCATCGACCAGTATCCGTCGGTCAGCTAAAGATACCACACCAATCGATCGACATCGATCGATCGATTGGTGTGGTAACACCCCAACAATACGCGCACGTTATTGGTTATATTACAAATAGCAGTTGATTTATATTATTTAATGAGCCAATACAATTTTTTTTTAGTTTTTACTATTAATAAGTCAATAAGTCATGTATACAAAATATAAACGAAATTTAAACAAAAAAGATGAATATAGTAACATTAGAAGTGAGAGTATTTAAGTTTGTTAAAAATTTAAATAACTTTTAAATGTGGCAACACAATTTACGCAAGACAGCGGCTGTTCTCTGTAAAATACACTTGATTAAATTAGTTTTGTTATGCTATGTATTTTGTAATACTTTCAACAAGTTAACTACATATTGGTAAAAGCGCCAAAATCAGAATTACCTCTTAATATTACCTCGCCCATTATCATTAAAAAATGTTACGCCACTATGAATTTGGCAATCAATGAAAGGTATGGAGTCGCGTGACGGTATACAGAATTATTTATTGCAATTTGTTTAATTGTCCTGCAATAGCAGCCAGCGGACGTTGCATTCGGAGTCGGGTTCCATATGAATTGTCATTGTTTAACGCCCAGTTCCTTCTAGTGTTACAACGACAATGGCGGTCTGATAAATTTTAGGGACACTTTTGTAATGCCGGATTTCGAACTATCCGATTACAGAGCACGGATGCTACTTGATTGTCAAGTAAAAATCAAGATTTGTTAATCTTTTAGATTCCTGATTGTGGTAATTAATTATTTGAAATATTTTATAATTAATGATTGTATAAATTATAAAACATTTATTAAAAATTAGGAGCATTTTATATAAAAAAAATATATATCATAGTAATACTTGCAATTGTTGTCACTAGGTGAAGCTTCAGCCGAATTTGTTTGTATGTTACTCAATATCTTTGTCAATTGTAAACCAATTTGAATGATTTTTTTTTTTTAATTAAATAGGTTATTCTTCAGGAATGGTCGCTTAAAAATTTGGTGAAAAAATTCTATCCATAATGGTAGAATAATAGGGGATAAAATTTTTTAACGAAACTATTTAGACGGTTTTTCAGCTTTTGATATTAGTAGTCAACTCAAACTTTAAACTAAATTGGACTTTAATAAAATGTAGAAGCTGACTTCAAACAACTAAAAATGATTAAATATGTAGTTGTTTCATTGATATTTTACTAACCGTTACAGTAACAGCTTATTAAAACCCTCTGCTTAGCATGGGACTCCCTAATAGATTGCCACATAGGATATTTGCCATAGTTGCCTCTTACGGGTTATATATATTAGAAATCTGCGTTTTTGTAAAAAATAATACAAATCAATTTGTTACCGTGCAGGAAAATAATAAATTGGCAAAAAGAGATCCGACACGTCTACTGATGCCACCTTGTAGAACTGCATTATTCCACAGGAATTGTCTCGTAATGTGTATCAAGATATATAATAAAGTTCCTAAAAATATTCGTGAACAGCCATTAACGCGAATGAAAAAAAGTTTAAAGCAGTGGCTAATAAATACTGCCTTTTATAACATCAAAGAATTCTTTAACTATAAATTTTGATTTTGCTTTTGATTTCTTTTTTGTTGATTTTGTTTAGCTAAGTAAGTTATTATAGATCCAGGATTTTGCGTGATACTTCTCAATTGAATTAAATGTTATTTTTCGATTTTTGTTATGTTCTTCTAAAAAGAAATGTAATAATTACTAAGTGGTAGTTACATACTGGAATATTATGTGTATATTTCTAATGTTAGTTCATTTATTCTGAACACATTTATATTTTATATTTAAAAAAAATTTTTTTTCGCATGTCACGAATGGCAAAATATGTGGAAACAAATATTGACTTTGTATCCATCCGTCTGTACCCATGTTTTTAGCGAAATAAATGATTTGATTTGATTTGAATTGGTATATGACACCCACGGGATGATTTGTGGTAGTGGATATTCTTACACCGCCACTACACGGTATCTATATATATAAAATCGACAAAAACTAAACATATCGCTGCATTGGAGAACGTTTTGAAAATGTACACAATTACTAGATGGTAGGACTCCTATTCTGCCCTAGAAGTCCGTCTGGTGGTATCTATCACCCTCATACCTATTTCTCCCACAAACTAGCAGTGCCTGCACTGTTGTGCTCCGGTCTGATGGGTGTAGAGAATCTAAAGAGAGAGACAGAGAGAGTATAAAGATAGAATGTAAGAGTATAACATCTTCATTTTAAGGATAAAGTCAAAGTAATTGTGGCAACCTTTTTCTAAAGTTAGTTAGTTAGTTAGTTAGTTAGTTAGATAGTTAGTTAGTTAGTTAGCAGAAAACCAGGGGATTCCTTGTAGTAACTAACTATTATCGATTAAGCAGGATGTAAACTCGTTCGTCAACCAAATATTATGAAAAGACTTATAAAATTCTTACTGTTTAAGGTTTAAGTTTCGGTCTTTGACCGAATAAAAGGCGGAGTACGACGTAGTATTAACTAAATTCCAATATTTTTTGCCAATTACTGAAGCGTTTTTATATTTTGATAAAACAGTAACGCATAACTATAATTTTTGCATCAGTAAGAAGCTTACAGGCATTATAGTCTAAACTGATTTAGTTTTGCCTAAACTGGCTCTACTTTGCTAATTTGTTTTGAACTTACAGTCCATTAGATGATAGTCTACTGATGTCCATGGAAATTTGCATCAAACTACAAATAAAGAAGGTTGAAAAAAAATGCTTTGTCTCCTTTTAATATTAAGATATAACACACTTCACAGCCTGTAACTATACTGACTCTCTATACCCTTTGATTGAAGCAGAACAAGGCAATGCAGGCATACACGATATATGTCTTTTTATAGCAAAAGGGTGACTAACGAACGCGCATTCCATCTGATAGTAAGTGTGTGCTGTGGCCCTTAGATTTCTACAACTATACTTGATTTAGTATCAAGCAGATGCAATGTAAACCTTTGACAAAGATGGAATGCTTTGTTACCAGGTAAATAAAGCCGGCCAAGTGCGAGTCGGACTCGCGCAAGGGTTCCGTACTACCGTGAAACACGTTTTTAGTAGGGGAGTCCGCTTTAATTTTTAAATACATACAACTAAAGCAACAGAAATACACATTTTGTAAAAATTTCAACTGTCTACCTATTAAGGACCATGAGATACAGCCCCCTGACAGACAGACGGAAGGACGGCGGAGGCTTAGTAATAGGGTACCGTTGGTTACTCTTTGAGTACGGAACCCTAAAAAGGGTTTCCGGTTCTCTACACTCACCGTACGGAACACCGATTCAAACGTACTCATTTTTTTTTATAGGATAGCATGACAGCCCACCTGATGGTAAGTGGTTGCTGTGGCCCATAGACATCTATACATCTATTTTCGTTTGCGAATCAAAATGTAGATGCGTTGTCACACGTGAGGACTAAGATGGAATGCACCTTTTCCAGTAAAAAGGGTCTCCGGTTCTCTACACTCACTATACGAAACACAGTAGTGTTAAGCTGCTGTTTAACGGTGATATTCTATGAGAGCGCGATCTTGTCCCGATTGAGCCGACCCATTCGTGCTGCAATTCAACATTAATATAGCTGCAGCATGGCTCTACCACATATAAGTATACAAAAGGGGACGGTATGTTTAGTGGGCATCACTAATTACTTTTAAACGCTTTGTCTATGTTTTTAGTTTTGTCTTAAATCTATGATACATATACTACTATACACAACCGTGTAGAGGTGGTGTAAAAATATCCACCCATATCTTCTCGTGGGTGTTGCAAGAAGCAACAGAGGGAAACAAATCAGGAAATCAGGAAAACATAAAAACTGCTTGCCCAAGCGTTGCAACTGTGGCTAATATCCCCCTATGAGGACATCTATTAGGGAAGTCTATGTTCAGCAGTGAACTTTCGATAAGTTGTACCTAATGATGATGATACTATTATGTGTGCTATATTAGTATGTTATTACCGAAAATGTCGGAGGCCACAGATTTTCTAGATGTTTCTATTGGTTGTAATCTCATTATGATTGTTCAGATGTGAAGGCTTAAGGTTATGAATGGCTGCATGTCCTTGTTCTTAACGTCTCAGTCACGCACGATACGATCTGCGTGAGGTAGTTTTGTCGGAAGCCTATTGTTTATTTCTGCTGGTTGTTCCTCGCTGCATATTATGTTAATGACATTTTTTATTAATGTCTCCTTTGTAGCATTGTTTTTATCTTTACTTCAAATTTATAGGGGTAAAGATTTTAAAATGTAACCGAGTGGCATTGTAACTTTTTCATAAATAAAATAATATCAAATGTTATATAAGGAATTTGTAAGCTGAAGTGGAAATATGATGGGAAAGGATCTCTAATGGCAGCCTCGTTGGACACTTCCTTGCCCTAAAACCTTCTCAGAATTGAGAAGAAGCCCGTGCCCAGTGGTGAGATGTTAAAAGGCTTTTAGATAAATATCCAGAGCTGGCATGACAGTTTTAATCTGGTATAAAATATTAGAAGACATACTTCAACAAATTTAGTAGATAATACTGAGAACGATTTTGTTTTGTTTGCTTTTTGAAGCTTACTACATACGCCCTTTCGGAACAACCAACTGTTACTAAATAACGTACTGTATAAACAAATAAATATCAATAACATCCAACTCTGTCGAAACTAGAAAGTAGCGAAATAGGAATAAAACTTATTTAACGGAATTTATCGCGTTTAATTTTTAACTTTTCTAATCCATGACGTTTCGAGCATTTTACAGTATCCATGGCCAAGGGGATGGCATCCCGTTTGTTCCATGTTTTGCGTAAATATAATAAATCATTAAGTAGCGAAAAGTACTTATACACGTGGTAGAGCTATGCTGCAGCTATATAATATAGTTATAGCACGAATGGGTCGGTTCGACCGGGGAAGGTCCACGCTCTCACGGAATACCAGCTTAAAATAGCAGCTTAACGCTGTTATGTTTCCTATGGTGAGTGTAGAGAACCGTAGTCCCTTTTACTAGAAACGCGGCATTCTATCTTAGTCCTCACAGGTGACAACGCTTCTGAAGTTTGATTTCTAGTTGAGGATGGATCTTTGGGCCACAGCAACTAGTTACCATCAGGTAGACTGTGTGCTCATTTGTCACCCTTATCCTATAAAAAAGTACTTATAAAATGATTTTTTATAAGTAATTTTTTATTTTTATGACACATTTGTCGTGGAATTAAATCTGCAATCGTTGTTCTCGCTCCGTTAACTAGTTCGTTACGTCACTCGGTAAATCTTTCGCAAACGGCTCATCCGATGCACTCGGCTCGGCGGCCACCGGCTTAGCTGTTTACAGTTTAAATATGGCGCAAGTAAGCTAGCTGTGGTTGCACGGACTACATTGTCTTTATTTTTTAAAAGTATCCAATGATGAAATACCGTGTGGCGGTGGTGTAATAATATCCACTACCCCATAACGTCCCGTGGAAGTCATAAGAGGCACCAGAGGGATATCTGAACAGGTGATGGGCAGCAGCATCTTCCTGATAACAACGCAAAATAATAAAAAACTGCGGCTGCCAACTCCCCTGCCAAGCGTGACGACTATGGCAACGTTTATAGGCTATAATGAGTGGATAGATCAAATGAGCGCTCGTGTAATTTGCGTTTATGTAAAAAGTTTTAAATTGCGTCGTTATTGTATTCCTCATATTTTGGGATAACGTCATAGGAACTTGAATATAACTAATTTTTTTTACGGATTTTATCGCGTTTAATTTACTATTTTAATTCCCGACGTTTCGGGTAATTTACAGCAACCCATGGTCACGGTAATTTACTATTTTAATTCACGAAACGTCGGGAATTAAAATAGTAAAATAAACGCGATTAGATCCATAAAAATAGTTCTATTCAATGTGTAGTGTTCGCGTAAATATAAGAAATCGTCATAGGAACTTGTTAAGAACGTAGACTCAGTCAGATCTTAAATTACAAAAGGTAGCCTAAAGCTTTTGTTATTTCGACGACTCATGGTGTAAATAACAAACTATATAATATACGTGCTTTCAAGATGGTTTTCTTTTTTTTAAAACTGAAGTGACCAACGAGCGTATTGTCCACCTCATAGTAAATGACTACCGGAACCCATGGATACTTGCAACCAACTTTAAACAAAGCAGACTACAGATGCGTTGTCACCTTTTAGGACGAAGATGAAGTGTCTAACAGCCTATAATACTTGGCTCTCTGTTACACCTTTCAGACCGGCACACAGTAATGCAGGCACTGCTTTTTGACGCCAGGAATAGGTAAGATGAACCCACATGGACTCTTGGGCAAATGTACTACCCTACCATCTAGTATATGAAAATGTGAACATTCTGTTTACTTTATATTCAAAGTGTTAGAGTTTCTTTTTGCGTAACAGAATACGCTACCCCATATCATCGCGTGGATGTCGTAAGAGACGACAGAGGGAAATCAAAAACGAGATGGCATCTTTCTGATAACTAAAATATTAAAAAAGTACATTTGCCAAACCGTTTACTAAACGTGGCACCTGTGACAAACATCCTCCCTATATATGTTCTGCAATCTACAGGGGAGACCTTTGTGGAATTTTGATAGACTGAATGGAATGATGAAATGAAAAGGGAACTCCTTTACGGTCTACAAGTTGATCTTTGTTGCTACCTCTTATTTCTGTCACCCCTCACCAAGCAGCACTGCACTTAGGTACTGCTGTTTTCAAGTTAAGATTATTAGAACCAGTCAGTATAGTAATTACACGCGTCAGTCATTCCTTATGTATGACAACGTATTACGTGTTCACGGGCTGCAGTAGTCACTTACCATCAGGTAGACCGTTTAATCGTTTGTCACACTAATATTATATACCCAAATAAATTAAGAATTATGACAGACCAGGCGGAAAGTGATTCATAAAAGTGTAATTAAAAAAGAACCGTTTTTTTTATAACTGCAAACGGTTTATTAACGTTTCCATAAACGGTTATTACGTTCTTCGACGAACTTTGGGTCACACTTTCTTTGTTTGCGATGCCACGGGAGCGCTCTGCCGTTGCTAGCCTCTTGGTCACGCCTCTTTTCCAAATCTACTAGTACCTAACTAACCTTTGTGCTAGTTGCGAATACTTAGCTGACGGTTTAGAAATTAACTTTTAATAAAAAGAAAAGCTGACTTCAAAGAACTAAAAAGCGTAATTACACATTCTCGGGTTGGTGCTAAGGCATAGTGTAAAAAGGAATTAATTTAAATTGATTTTTTTTCTTTCTAGGTCTTTGAATTCGACTTAATACTTTTTATTAAAAGTATTTTTTTTTATTAAGAACTTGTAAATTGTAGTCAGAAATTGTCTGCTGGCTTAAGCTGTCGTTGAAATCACCCGAGAACTCTGCAATTTATGTTATTATTAAAAGTTCTTTTTCTCCGTAAATTATTAAAAAAAAACACCCTTTTTAGTGGACTAAGATATAATATTACAATATCCATGTCGCTTCTGCGTAATTATATTAAAACTTTTATCCCCCTTTTTGTCATCCTTAGAGATGTAAATTTTTCTGCAAATTTATATAGTAACACCCCTGAAATATATAACCTATTTAATAAAAAAATAATCATCAAAATCTGTTAATAATTGACAAAGATATCGGGTAGCGTACTCATACGAAAACATACAATCGATTTGAGAACTTCCTCCTTTTCTAGGTCGGCTGAAATAATAAAGTTTAAAAGGCACATTACCGCAAAATTGGGTTTTAAAATTTAATTTTAGAATAGCAAGGTATTCCATTTTGCTCCTAAGAAGTGACAACACGTCTGTATTTTGGTTCATAATCAAAGACAGATGTACATATCTATGCGCTATAATATCCTTTTACCGTCAGGTGATCTGTGTGCTTGTTTGTCACCCTTATTTCCATAAAAAATATCGAGAGTACATATGAAATAACGTGCATGGTATGAGACTGACTTTACGGGTTGTAATTTTTCGAGTTTAAATTTAACTTTTTTAATAGAATAAGGGTGACAAACTAGTACACAGTCGACATTCCACTTGATGGTAAGTAAGTACTGTGGCCTATAGAATCAAAATGCAGATGTATAGTCATCTCTGTAAAATAAGAATTCCCCGTTTCCAGTAAAAAAGGTCTGTGGTTCTCTACACTCATTATACGAAACACAGCAGCAGCTGGTATTTTGTGAGAACGTGGCCTTACTCCGGTCGAGCCGACCTATTCGCGCTGCAGCCATAACAAAGCTGCAGCTTGGCTCTATCACGATAAACCATATTTTTGATAACAGTTAAGTAAAATATTAATTTATATTCATTATTCCACGTATAGTAGTCTTGTAAATACAAGATAGAATTTTCGAGATTCGAAAAAAATTATCTGTTGATACCAAAACAAAATCAATAAAAAAAATCTAGTCCTTAAGAGAATTTTCTTATAAGTATTCTAACAAAATGTCATGAAGACAATATGCGGTGAGCACCTCGCCGCGCTGCGCCGGTGCGTTGGCTCGGACGGAAGCACGCTTGACGGCGTTCACGACCCTACTTAGACCTCTGTACTGGCCGAATGGAGTGTCTGCCTATGACAGGTGTTCCTCGCCTGATTAAAAACAATTACAATAATCTATAAGAGTTTTGGCGGGAACTTGACTGACGGTGGATTGTTGTTCCTGTATTTAGTTTTACCCGTCTTCAATAAAATACGTTTACTATTCGACATTCTAAACAAATAGTTTTAATAATTGGCAGAGAAAAAACAGCTATTAATAATAACCCCCGGAAATGAGGTGATCGCTACCAAGCTATTTCTAATTTGTTATGTTGTTAATTTGTGTAACATACATGATTGTAGGCTGTTATTTAAAAAAAAGTCCCGCTGGGTTTCTTGCTGGTTCTTCCCAGGACAGAGGTATTTTTTTTCGAACCAGTGGTAATTAAACAAAAGAGTGACTTTCAATAAGTACGAGTATTATTTATAATCTATATTGAATAAAAAAATTTCTGTTTCTGTTTCTGTTTCTAACATATTGCGGAGTTTTAGTATTACAATTTCTAGCAGACAAAATAATTTGAGATTTATATCAACATCAGAGCACTGTTTCATCGTTCCAATTCTACTGGTAGATCATATGCACAGACTCAAAATTGCAACTTATAACTCATTCCACCGGCGTAGTAGTAATATAAAACTATTGGTAAATCCAAGTTTACTTTTTTTAAAGTAGTTTAAATACACACAAGTTTCTACTAATACCGATAATCAAATTTATGTCAAACTTCAATTAAAATAAAGTTTGGAAAATCTAAAAGTGCAGGACTCATAATGCTCATGTGATCATCATATCATCATTCAGGTCAGTCCATAAAGTTCATGACGTATTTAAGTATATTTGTAAATAAATCCTACTTACTTCTAGTACGTAGTACTATTATTTCTTCTGTGCTTTTAAAATATTGTAATAAAAATATGTGATAATAATAATAAAAAGTATGTATCAAATTTAGTTTTCAAATAGTTTGTATTTGTACACATTTTGTACAGCGATCTTTTTTAGCATGAGCCGCTGCAAACAACGGAAACATTATCCACTCACGACGGCGGCTGAGCCCGAAATGAGTGAGTGAGACAGTCTATTTAATAAAATAAATTATTACAAGGCTGCTCAAAAGTCTTTTGTGCGCAAAAATCAGACCTCGAGGGTTTGGGTTGTGTCTAGTAAAAGTGATCTTAATAAAATTAAATTACTACAAACACGAATACCTGGTAAGGTTCTGACCGTATTTCTCTGTAATATTCTAAACGTGGAACTAATAATAGTGATTAAATATGACTACTTAACTATGTCAATTTTTGAGATTGGACTTACAATTAGCTCTATGCAATTAGCATTATTTTTTTATCCCGAACTTAAAGATAGCTTAAACTTATTCATTGTTAAATTTCCCAGATGATTACAATACATTTTATCGGAATGTTATGTTGGTGGAACACATCTTTTTGCCATTAATATAAATTAATAATAATTCGATACCAAGAAAATCTGTATTTATTATAAAGTGTTGGGGTCTTCAGACAAAGTCGCATGATTTTCTGAGAGGTATCTTGTGCAGTGATTATGACGTAGTATATATTACAGAAACTTGGCTCAATGTCAGTTTCTATGACCGAGAATTTTTTGATGACCGTTTTGAGGTACGAGGGCGACACTGAAAGTTTTTAGAACTGGCCACTGGAGTTTTGGCGGGAAATTGACCGGCGGCGGTTTGCTGCTCCTGTATTATTGTTTAAATAATGGTTTGAAGTGGACTTTGATATGTAAAAGTGTTGCGATTTTGTGTATTAAGTGTCTACGCATGTGAACTATTAGTGGAAACAGTGAAACAAGTGCTCTGATGGTGATGGATTCTCAAGATAAGCTGTTTGTTTGCATAGGCACCTTTAGATACCATCGCCAACTATCAGCTGTCTGCTGGATCAAGTTGCCGCCAAAATCTCCCAAGAACTGCACAATGTGACGCATCAACATATTGTGAAGCAGTATACTATGAAGGAGTGGGGAAATTACAATAAACCGAATAAAAATACTTAAGACTTGGCCTAAAGGTCTAGATACCAGGCCATAAACTCCAAAAAAAAAAGAACTGGCCACTTGTAAACGATATAATAAAAAACATAAGTTTAAGTTTTAAAAATGGAACTCTTTGCCAATATAATTGTGTATTGTGCCACCAACTTATCTGTTCAGGTGGACAAAATTGGAACTAAAGCCGCCATTTTGTAAATGACATTTCGCTGTCAGTTATTATTTATTCTGAGCTATCAGGTGAGTGTTTTTAAAAAGTGCAAATAAAATGCCTAAAGATCTTAAAAGTGATGCGCGACGGATTATCTTGAAAGTTTTATCTTTTATGAAAGGCGAGAAACGTGTACAAGCCCCAACTATACCATTTGAAAAGCTGTATGAACGCGTCGCTGCCGCGACAGGTTTGTATTGCCAGATATGGAAAATTAAAATCACCAAATAATGTACTTGTGAAACATAGTAAAAAATTTATTTCAATCTTCTGTAAAACTGTTGGTAAATCTTATGTTCCAACGCCCCAATTAATTGAAGATGCATTCCATAAAATTACACCGGTGTAGTGGAAAAACATTTGTAATCATATAAAAAACTTGAAAATGAATACAGACTAAAATACGCGTATTTAGATGAACCCTTTATTATAGCGTGTCAGAGCGATATCGAAAGCGACTCCAGTGACTGTGACTCAGAAGATGAATTATTGGAACCAGTAGCTAGCGCGGGTACATCTTTCAAAACACAAATTCCTGGAGTTCAGCCGCTTGAACACCGAGGTCACGACCACATTTATTTTTATAAAATATAAATAATATATATAATATATATAATAACACTAATTCTCATTAATTTTAATATATTAACAAGAAATTTGTTTTATTTTATATTATGTGTAATGAATATGTAGTCACCTATTTCCTCGGTGAATTTCTTAAATGGCAATAGTAAGCGCTCCACTAGCGACGCGGTCAACTGAACAGATAAGTTGGTGGCACTATATGTGTTTTATTAATTTGTCATTTGTTTACGATTTGGCGGCAAATTGAAAATTGTCTGTGTCACGTTGGCATGAATTTAACGCGAGAAAATTTTCGTAAAATGATTTTTTATGCCTTTCGATGTCATTTAAGTCAAGAAGAAAGTTATGATAGACTTCAATTGGCCTTTCATGATGAAGCCCCATCTCGTGCCACTGTTTACAACTGGTTTAATGAGTTTAAACGTGGTCGCACTAATCTCAAAGATGATCTGCGCGAGGGACGATCTTCTACGGCGACGACTGAAGATAACATCAGTGTTGTGCGGCATATTATAGAGACTGACAAAAGAGTGACTTATCAGCAGATTCGGACAAGCTTAAGCATCGGTATGAGGCAAGTGCACAAAATTTATTTATTTATTAATTTATTTAAACTTCATACAATATCATGTATAGGCGGACTTAATGCCTGAGGAATTCTCTAGCAGTCAACCTTTAGGTGATGCAGAGATAAAAATATGAAGTAGGTGTGTGAAAAGCTAAAAGACAAGAATATAAATTAAAGTATATAAATATAAAACAATATAATACATAAACTTACAAATCAAAAGTTATTTAATATATGCATAGTATTATATATAACCTATATACATAAAAATAATAAATTACATACATTATATAATTATATATTTATATAAATACATAAATAAATACTACAAATGAGATGTTTCTGCCAGTTTATTTAAATAATATTCGCGAACTTTCTTCTTGAATGCATAACGATTATTAGCCGTTCTAATTTCAAGAGGGAGTGCGTTCCAGAGGAGAACAGACTGTACAGTGAAGGAATAATGTAGGAAGCCAGATTTGTGAGAGGGACACTTTAGTGAAAGGTTGTTCGAAGAACGCAGGTTTCTGTCGTGGCTAGAGCAAAGGTACTGAAAATGAGAAGTTAAATAAGAGGGGGGAGTAGGAGACATCAGAATGGAGTATAGGGTTGTGAGTGCGCGCACACTTTCATGAACATTTAGCGGCCAGGAAGCTTTGTGGCCGGTGGATACCTCATAATTTGACAGAGGCCCAAAAACGCCTACGTGTTGATTGGTGTCGTGAAATGGTTCAAAGATTTAACGGAGGTGACTTAAATACTGTGTGCGACATACTTACGAGTGACGAAAGCTGGATTTATTGTTATGATCCTGAAACTAAGAGACAGTCTGCTGTCTGGGTGTTACCTTCCGAGGAGTTGCCAACTAAAGTGAAGAGAGGTCGAAGCGAGGGAAAAAAGATGGTGACCTCGTTCTTCGGAAGGACAGTTCTTACGCAAAAACAGTTACTGCATACCAACAATTGTTTGCCACTTGTCTTGGAAAAAGTTCGGGAGAAACGATCTCTACTGCGAGGTCCTCCACCTCCTCCACTACGACATCGCCTCGTTGCACACCGCCAAGCAAACAATCGACTACTTGGCGACGTCAGACGTGGCATTACTGAGTCTCCAGCCCTATAGCGCTGACCTCGCACCTTGCGATTTTTATTTATTTCCGAAAATAAAAGAAAAACTTCGAGGAAAACGTTTTATGGACACCGAGGCAACAGTGGCTGCGTTTCAAAATGCCGTTGAAGAGACCCCTAAAGACGAGTAGGCAAAGTGCTTTTCTCAGTTGTTCCATCGGATGCAGCGAAGTATTGATGTAAATGGACATTATTTTGAAAATAAATAATAAAACTAATAACTTGCTAGTTTGTCCAGTTGTTCATTTTCTAAGAACTTTCAGTGTCACCCTCGTATTTCGCTGTGATCGCAACCCAACCGCGAGTGGACATAGGCTTGATGGAGGTGTGGCGGCGCTGCCGTCGCGCCAGAAGCAAATCACATCGAAGCCTAAATTGCGCTAACAAAGTTCCGAAATTAAAGCAATATATATAGAATAGCTCCGAACTACCACTTGGAGCGTTGGCCGCTCCCCGGGCAGAACACCTTGCCCGGCGGGAGATCTCCCCTTTTCCTTCCACCGGCCACAGAGGAGTTGCTATTGCAATTAAAAGAGAGCTTTGCCCATCATATCGGATTGACTTGTCTGCGCCTGCACCCGCCGAGGAAGTATGAGTATCTGTGCCGGTAATTACAACCACGGGCACGTCTTCACGCACCCGGATTAACTTGATCGTCATTAACTTACATATAATAACAAGGTACATAGCACACGGTCCGAAACATGAATCACTCTTGGCATCTTTCAAACTCAAACCCCAATGACTCTTAGTTAACAATGGACTTATAATATCGACATGGATTCACACTGACAACATTACATTAGCTTGTGTCGCCGCCGATTTTTTAAAGGAATAGTTGCTTTTGCTATGTAATAACTGTTTTAATTCATATAACAGACTCTAAAATCTTGTTTTTTGTAGCGAGCACTATACTACTACTTCATGTAAAAATACTTTATTACGAGAGGATTAATTACAGACATTTATTACAGAGGAATCTTAATTTTTTACTTCAACTAAAATTCGCCATTCTCCGAGTGCTGTGTTGTTCCTAGTGTAGTAGTACTGGGGGTGGTAGTGCTGGGATTGGCGGTGATGGGTATAGTGCACTCAATTGAGGGAGGCTGGGAGGTCCCCTTGGAGCTGGGCAGGACACATAATTTTCTTTCTTTACGCGGAATTAATCAAATTAATTTATAACAACCTCATAGTCGATTTTTACTGTTTGTTAAAAGTTATAATAATTATTTTTATGTTACTTTGAATACTATGTATACTCAGGTACAGCTATCGTTCAATCAAGTGCAACGAAGTGAATAAAAACAAATGGCGTCTTTGTTTTAGTCACAGTGCAGTGCTTGCTTTTATCTAAGGTGGAGTGTATTGCCAGAGAGCTGTGAACTAATTTAACAGTTCATTCATTCATCATTACAGTCTATCAAAAGTCCACTACTGAACATATGCCTCTCTCTTGATTCATTGGGGGGATTTCGCCATAGTTGCCATGCTCTTGGGCCACCACTGGATGCTGTGATGTAGTGGATAATCTTAAGCCTCCACTACACAGCACATTTATTTTAAAATCTTTTAAGAACTCTAACGAAACAAGCCTACATTTAATATAAAATCTACATCTAATAATATAAGTATGTAATTTTACCCCCCGTGTAGTGGCGGGTAAGAATACCCATTACCCCATATCTTCCCGTGGGTTTCGTAAGAGGCGACAGAGGGAAACTGAGGCAGAAGGTGAGCAGCAGCATCTTTCTGATAACAGCAAAACAACAATAAAAAAACCGCTCGCCAAGCATGGCAACTATGGCAATATACTCCCCATGTAAAACTTACGAAGAGACAAACCTCAGTCTCCAGCGGCCCCGCTATTCCTGGCTACGGTGGCGACCATGGTAACGGCGGGGCAAGGAGTGCTAAGGATCTCCGGTGGAGGTTCGGTTACAAACTAAGACGACTCGAACTGTCAACATATAACGCACGCACCCTGTGGACTGACGAGAATATCCTGAAGCTAGTAGAAGAGATAAACAAGTTGCGCTGGAATATTTTAGGATTATCTGAGGTCCGAAGAGAGGGGGAGGACATGGTAATCCTCGAATTCGGCAACATGTTCTATCACCGGGAGGGCGACCACCTGTCTCATGAAGGTGTTGGATTTATCGTCCACAAGTCTCTCGTTAACAACGTTGTAAAGATTGAGAGTGTGTCGACGAGGGTTGCGTACCTTACACTCAGAATCACCAAATGGTATTCGCTGAAGGTCATATAGGTTTACGCATCAATCTCGGTACATCTCGATGAGGATGTGGAGAAAATATATGAGGATATATCTAGAGCCATGCATTCCTCCAAAACCTATTATACGGTGTTAATGGGAGACTTCAACGCAAAACTAGGCACAAGAGAGAACGATGAGCTGAAGGTAGGGAAATTTGGAATAGGGCAACGGAACCCAAGGGGCCAGCAGCTGGTCGACTTCATGGAGAAAGAGAGACTCTTTATGATGAACTCTTTCTTCCAGAAGCGACCCCACAGGAAGTGAGCCAAGAGTCCTGACTGTTTGACAAAAAGTGAGATTGACTTCACGACAGCTGTTCAGTGATGTCTCAGTGAATGCAAGGTTGAAAACTGGCAGTGATCACCGAATGGTGAGAGGCACCCTGAACCTAAACGTTAAGTGGGAGAGGTCACGTCTAATGAAGTTTTCAGCTCGAGCTACAAAACAATTTTCAGTGCCTAGAAGATTTCAATGCAGTGGACGATATGAATGACAAGCTGGTGGAAACTGTCCATGCGGTCGGAGCTTAGTTTTGTAAGACCCGCCGCAGAAGAACACCAAAACACCTTTAATCGACTGTTAGACGGGAAATGAAGCGGCAGTCTTCAGTAAATTTGACAGCATACGGATAACTGAACAGACAGATCTCCAAATGCATGCGGCGGGACTTACGCAACTTTAATACCTCTCGTATTGAAGAAGCGACCGAGCGGAACCAGGGCTTCAAAATCTTTGCTAGAGATCTGTCTGCCAGAAAGAGCCAACTGTCGAAGCTGAAGACCGAGTGTGGCAGCGTCGTTTCCGGGACACCTGAGATTTTGAGTGAGATTGAGAGGTTCTATGGGCAGCTGTACACGTCATCGTTGAATCCACACGCAAGTGTGAGTAACGACCCAAGAGCAAGTCTTATCCCACACTATTCCGATGATATTCCGGACGTCAGTCTGAGCGAGATTAGAATGGCTCTCCAGCACCTTAAAAACGGCAAGGCTCCAGGCGAGGATGGAATTAAAGCAAAGATTCTGAGAGCGGGTGGAAAACCGGTACTTGAAGTCCTTCAGAAGCTCTTTAATTCCGTTCACCATGGTGGTTCCCATACGGCGCGGCTGGTATCGGCCGCTCTCCGAGACCACGATATTCAAGTTTTGGATTAGCCTGCACATTCGCCCGACTTAAATCCTATCGAGCATGCCTGGGACATGTTACAACGAAAAGCTTTGAGAAATTTTCAGCCAAGTTTGAGGACGGAACAACGAACAACAACTTTACGAACACTTGCAAAGAACATGGGACTTCATACCGCAGCAAGACATTGACAATTTAATTTTAAGTATGAACAATCGACGTCGATTTGTAAGAGGTGGTAACATTGATTATTAATAATTTAATTTTATAAGATTTTTACAATTTTAATTAAAATTAATAGTTTTATAAGCAGAAATGAAGCTTTTTTATCATACTAATTTTCTACGGTGATTATTTTTTTTTTAATAGAAATAGGGTGACAAACGAGAACACAGTCCACCTGATGGTAAGTGGTTGCTGTGGCCCATAGACATCTACATCTATCCTCGTTTGCGAATCAAAATGCTGATGCGTTGCCAGCCTTGAGGACTAAGATGGAATGCCTCTTCTCCAGTAAAAAGGGTCTCCGGTTCTCTACACTCACCATACGAAACACAGCAGCATTAAGCTGCTATTTTACGCTGGTATTCTGTGAGAGCGTGGTCCTTCCCCGGTCGAGCCGACCCATTCGTGCTACAACTATATTATAAATATAGCTGCAGTTTGGCTCTACCACGTGAATTAAAACATTTAGTAACTATTTAAAACAAAATATTACGAAATGATCTTTTTAATTTTTTAATTAAAGACTTTAAAATAACCAATCATTCTTCCATTTACTATATCAGGAAACTCTTCATAGATTTTTAGATATTTGATAAAATATGAAATATCCCTAGATTCTGCTGAGGTGTTTATATCTCGTAATTACTCAGATGTAAAAGACAGCCTTTAAAAAAATATTTTCGATTCTTCTCATCCAACATATGAAACCACAATATATATTAATAAGTGTTTAGTTCATATTTATTGTTTCACTGTAATTTTGTTGACATTATAATTTGACTCTACGTCAAGAAATATTAATTTAAATATAAATATTATTTTTTGTAAAACTATAAAAGTGATAATGCACGGGTATATATTTGTCTACTAATTGCAACGGTAACACAATTTTTTGAAGTTATACTTCTTTTGGCGTGCTTGAGAAAAATGATGATAGAGTGAATTTTTACCGATGCGCGCGCACATCGACTCCTAAAAACGAAACCATGAAGTTGTTACGATGCGCGTGCACACCGTCACACACATCTCGTGACCGTTCACCCGCTGGGACGCTTACGATACTGACCAGAGTGCGTATAATTACTACATTACATTACATTACATTAGAACTGATGAAAGACAATGAAAGAAATGGCATTTGAAAAATATATTTCTTATTATAATTATAATTTAACCTATTTTTTATTTAGTTTCCTTCCGCGATGCGTATTGGCGGACTTAACATCAATTATTTTTTTATTTCTTAAACGTTTAGATGTGTTCCGATACCGCTGAGCACGTTTATCACGTGAATCAGAATTTAAAATTGCAATTAACAATATTACAGGGAACCGCCGAAATATAGCTCGTCGTCGTTGCGAACAATCGAAGTGAGACCGACTGAGCCGTCAGTCAACTACCCGAAACTATTTTTAAATTTTTCACTTGTTTACGGTTTTTTGACATACATAATTAGATATGTGATAATTATATAGCTTAAAATATGTTTCACATAATTTCGGTATCTTCGTCAACTTTAAATTAAATAAATTTAACATAAGTAGAAATAAGCAAGCATGAACAGGGCACACGTGTCGCCTATCGGACCCGGGTTGCTGCCACAGAGTAAAGAATGAGGATTCTCTACTATGTGCTGCGACTGGATTTATTTATTACAATTTGCATGTCACAAGAAATATACTTATCTAATACAATATAATCAATTGACGCCCCGTATTGCAATATAAAAGAAGGCAGTTTTTATTCTAAATACTAAATATTAACTACTACTAAATACCAATTAACATTTTACTTAGCATTGGTTATATGATATGGAATGGATGCTACGGCTCCTTTTACTTACATTACAGAGGCATTATTTTTAACGTGCTAAATGCGCTGCCATTTGCAAATTACATTAGAAGGGGAAGAACTAACTGATCACCGATCGTTTTCTAATAATTTGACGCACAATTTACTTAGAGAAAGCTGCCCAGCCTGCAACTTATCTGATTCAATTAGGTCTGTCATGGTCGTTTCTTATTCAATCAGCGGTCGAAATTTTATCAAAGACAATCGTTATGTTATTAAGTAGATCATTTGTTTGCTTTTTGGAAATCGATAATTTTACTTTTGATAATTGAATGAGCTGTTGATCTAATGAGTATATCCATTTGTTCTTATGTCTACTTGTGATGTACTAGTAAAAAAATTATTAGTTATGATAACGAGAAAAGACTTTTTATGTAAAATGTTGCCAAGACGAGACCATATGGCACGCACTGTCAAAAAGTTATCAGATCTCATGCAGAGCCAAACTTCTAACTCCACAAGTCCTAAGTTCACAAACTCTACACCTTAGACCAAATATGTGGCTTGGCCGTTTCGTTTTTATTTTCCGAGAATTTCGTTTATCTGATATAATCCAAAACCAAGTTATGAGGGTTCAAAAAACGACGAAGCGCTTACAGAAAAGGTAGGTAGAGCATCGTTTTGGTTTGGTTGGTTCGTCTTGGCGGATTTTTGTCTCACGATTATTAATTGTCTTTAACATCGAAATAACTTCATTTATTGAGCGCAAGGGGTTATTTGCTTGCCATTAAGATACGAGTGACCATTGCTAAATATTTTGTCTGTCCGTCTGTGTGTCAGTTTGTATGGGCTAATCTTTTAAGTGGCTGAAATTATTGAAATGAAACTTCGCAAACAGATATGAAACAATACCAGGAGTGATCTGGTCTATATTTAATAAGATTTTAAAAACAACGAAAAATTTATAAAATAAATGTTCTTTGAAAATCTTAAATTTAATAAAGGACATCCAGGCAAAAATGGACGGGTCGCTAGTTTAAAATAACTTAGAATTATAATATATAAAAATAAACAAACACTCAATTTTGACGCAGATCATTGATATACACAAATATTCCAAAGATAAAAAAAATTAATAAATTTGGCTTTGTACATCGAAGGCATGCCAAAAAAGGATCCTTAAATTTAAAATCGATCGAAGATAGATACGGGTCGTGAAACATTCCCACGTTTTGTGTTCACTTGCATGTGGTAAGTGTGCAGTTGGTGTTCAAAGTAAAAATGAAAGTGACCCGTAAACCTTTGCCACTCACTACGCCATTTTGAATGTATAACGCACCGGAAGTGGGATTTATCGCGGGACGTCACGCCGTGCGGTGGCACTGCCCCACTTGTCTGTGGTACGCGCCCGCGGAACCACGTCATGGGTAATTAAAGGGCGACCATAATCATTTTATACCAGTAAAAGTTTATATTTTTACAACGTTTAAGTGATGCGTTAGACCAACAAAGAAAGCTAGACAGAACTCTACCTACGCTTTTTCCCACCAAATGTCACACTGGTGAAACAAAGTGAACTCTTTGACACAAACAACAATCCAAACTTTTTGCGGCCACATTTTGCATTACCGACCTATTTGCAATTGCAAAAAATTGTATTGAGGAGTTTTTCCACTGCAGGTCCGAGTAAAGTCTGTATTGGTTCCGATGTATTGTCTATGAACTTCCGACCCCAGTCTTCTGGGTCCAGTTTATTAACACTTGCAGAAGTTGGGTGAAAACAAGCTAATTGCACTCATTTTTTGTTATGAGTATTTGTAACAATAGGTAAGTATCGAAAGTTATTTAAGCAGGTTATTGGAGCTCCGTATGCAGAAAGAAAGAAGCGAATTCCGTTGGTGATTACAGATTGTGGGGTAGAGTTACTCTCTTTGAATATTTCAGCACAATTAACTAAATCTTGTTCCTTAAACAATTTCAAAACTGTTGTTTTAACCCTCCGCAGCCGGTTATTGCGTGTGAAAATTGTATGTGATTTTGGCATTTCGAAAAAGCAGGTAAACTTTTGGATGAGTATATTTCTGATTGATGTTGATCCAATATTTATTTTACTTGTATTACGGCTGTGACGTATATAAAGACAATTGACATGCATATTATAAAGAACACAATTTTGACCTTGAACATGTTTTTTGCAGATGTGGTGTCGATCGGGAATTTTCGCATTTCATTTGTAATGAAAAGGTGTTCCTAACGTTCGTATTAACTTACAGTTCTAAGTGAATTATCATAACCTTACCCCTATTTTATGAGCTAACTTGACCGAACTGACATATGTGTGCTCTAGGTTTTTATCATTTTTATTTTCATTTTATATCAATGTTTATTTGAATAAAATAGTTAAAAATTTTAAGGTATACTTTAGTAGCTTAAATACTGATCCTTGAATTTTAAATAGTGAAAGCCCTATTGTAATTTTTTAAATTATAATTTTAAACACCTTTACAAAACTTGAGATAGTATTTCCTTTTGACTATCAAGTTGCATAGTTATAAATGAAATATAATTTACAATTTTTATATATTTATAATATATGAGTCCGATATATATATATATATATATATATACATATATATATATATATATATATATATATATATATATATATATATATATATATATATATATATATATCTCAATGATAGGAGTACATTTATTTAGATAACATTAAAATAAATACAATATTAAAAAACCTAAAGTAACTAAAACTAAAAATTTTAATTATCATGCAGTCCTACAAATTGAAAAAAAAACAACCCTTAAAAAAGTATTACAAATATTGATATCATACACAAATTTAAAGATCACTAAATAAAAAAAATAGTGTATTTTTATTTTAAATTATGTTTCACAATACATCAAATCTAAATGCATTTATGTAATAGCGAGAGATTAATTTCTATTTTGATTGAATAGAAACATCATTTTATCCATAAGAAAGTACATAATTTTTTATCAGATGTTTAATAACCGATGCCCTCTCTGCGGTAATGCTCTAGGCCAGTATCTAGTGTGCCTTGTTATAAATCTTTATTTGCAATAGATAACTGTGAATGGTGGTGGCGAGATTCATCATTTAAATATCGTTTGGTATGGGTAATTTTCCGATACACAGTTCGCGTTCCATCTTAGTCCTCATAGGTGACACCGCATCTGTATCCTTCTTTGTTTGAAGGTGGTTGCAGGTGTCCATGACTGCAATAGCCACTTATTATATCTAGTAACTGTAACTTCATTTGTCACTTCAGTAAAATAAAACAATACCTCAATATTATATTTAATTATTATATGAAACATTAGTCAGGAAATTGCACACTACGGAGTAAGTAATGCTCTTAAATTAACTATTTCATATTTAAGTAACAGAACGTGAAAGTTGTCATTAATAGTATGAGCTCTTCCGGGTCGATAGTACAAATGGTGTGCCTCAAGGCTCAATTCTCGGCTCCTTTCTGTTTCTTGTATATATTAATGACTTACCTTACATAGTAGGGGGATAACCATAATATAGTATTATTTGCTGATGATACTTGATTAATTTTCAAATAAAAACGACAATTATTAAAATGTGAAGTAAATAATGCTATATCTAATTTAGTAAATTGGTATAATGGTAATAACTTGCACTTAAATGGCACTAAAACGAAATGTGTGAAATTCATGACTCCAAATGTCTAACATTTAAATAATAATGTAATATTAATAATTATAATAAATAATAATGTAATATATTAGAAATGGGGAGGAACTGAGTCTTATCGATACCACCATTTTTCTAGAAATAACACTAGATATATCAAAATTAGCAAGCAGACTTAGTTCTGCAGCATATGCTTGTTTACTTTAGCTATTTTCATAGCATAAGGTCGTATGGTATTTTGCTATGGGGACACGCGACTGACACTGAATTTATATTTGTTTTACAAAAGAAGGCCATAAGAGCAATCTATGATTTAAAACCTAAAGAGTCGCTCCGACAATAATTTAAGGAAATTAATATATTAACTTTGGCCTCTCGATACATTCATGAAAGTGTAATGTACGTACACAAAATTTTCAAAAACTTTATTAAACAAAGTTTGTATAAGAATATAATATTAAGGAATTTATGGATGCTAATAACCCCTAAGAATGAGGTGATCGCTACCAAGCTATTTATAAATAGTTTTGTGTGGTTAATTGTGTAACATACATTATTGTAATTCGACCTTTGTAAAAAAAAGTCCCGCTGGGTTTATTGCTGGTTCTTCCTAGGACAGAATCTTTTTCGAATCAGTGGAATTAAACAAAAGAGTGACTTTCAATAAGTATTATTTATAATTTACATTGAATAAGTTTCTGTTTCTGTCTCTATACAGGCTTAAAACTATTGATAAAAATTTGAAAACTAATTTGCAATGAAAGAAAAATAAGGTTAATGCTATTTAAATCCTGATTTTGATTAAATCATTTAACAATAAAAAGTGAAATTGCAGCCTGCATAGCCCACTCTTGGATCATTGCAGGATTGCGTGCTTGTCCTCTAATTTATGAGAGGGCTGAGGGCAAGGAAACTTCCGGAATTTCGACTACTTTAATCAAAATGGTTGAAATCGTAGAACTCTTAATCTAAGTAAATACTAATAAGTACTAATTTTGTGTAAAATAACATTACGGTGGTGGTTTAACCAGATGGGGCACGTGAGAGTGGTGCGGCGCAACCTTCCCTTGCAATCGCGCTGTCTATGCGCTCGCGTGGTGAGTGAGATAGCACTCAGCACTAGACTTGCACTAAAACTGGATTGTAGTTACATTAGTAGTTCATTTGTGATGTGCTTCGTTTAGTTTTCGTTTTAACTGCACCACACTGTGTAGTTTTTTATAATTTTCTTAATTTATTGCGTGAAAGTAATGCACATAAATGTTATTATAGAGCTTTATTATTTTATGACATTATAATGTATTATAATTAAGTATTATATCATATTATATTACAAAATGTATTATGCACGACACACTAACTTATTAGTTTACTTTCTAAGCCGATTTCAAAAAGACAATGAGACAGTCACAATCGAAATTTTTATATAATAAGGGTGGCAAACGAGCACAAAGTTTGCCTGATGGTAAGTGTATGCAGGTCGGCAGGTGAAGTGTAGAGCGGCCTCCCACTAGATGGAGTGATGATCTAGTAAGACATGCGGAAAGTCGATAGATGCAGGTGGCTTAGGACGGTGCTTTGTGGCATTGCGTGCGGGAGACCCGTGTTCAGCAGTGTACTTGTGAAGGGCTGTAATGACGATGATGAAGAATCAAAATTCAGATGCGTTGCCACCCCTAAGGACTGAGACCGAATGCCTCTTTTCAAGTGAAAAAGGTCTCCGGTTCTCTGCAGTCACCATACGAAACAGCCGCCTTGAGCTGCTATTTTACGCTCGTATTCTGTGATAGCGTGGTCCTACCACGGTCAAGCCGACCCATTCGTGGTAACACAAATATTTTTATTTTTTTTTATAGGAGAGGGGGCAAACGAGCATGCGGCTCACCTGATGGTAAGTGACTACCGCCGCCCATGAACAACTGCAACACCAGGGGAATTGCAGATGCGTTGCCGGCCTTTTAAAAAGGAGTACGCTCTTTTTTTGAAGGTCCCTAAGTCGTATCGGTCCGGAAAAATCGCTGATGGTAATCGATTCCACAAGGAGGTCGTGCGAGGAAGAAAACATCTTCTAAATCGCACAGTGGTGGACCGCCAATCATCCAGATGGTGTGGATGGTATCGGGAGTTCTGCCGCGATGTGCGTTCGTGAAATTTGGCGGCTGGGATTAATCCGAACAATTCCTCAGAGCACTCCCCATGGTAGATGCGAAAGAAAATGCAGAGGGATGCAACATCTCTTCGCAGTGCCAATGAATCGAGCCGATCGGAAAGGGCTCGGTCGTCGACAATTCGAGCCGCTCTGCGTTGGATGCGGTCAAGTGGAAGGAGCTGGCACTGGGGAGCCCCTGCCCAGAGATGGGAACAGTATTCCATGTGAGGCCGAACTTGCGCCTTGTAAAGTAGTAGGCGGTGTGCCGGCATGAAATACTGTCCCGCTCTGCTGAGCACGCCAAGCTTTTTAGAGGCCAATTTGGCCTTCCCTTTCAAGTGACCACGAAACTGCACGTCACTCGATATGTCGACTCCGAGGATACCGATACTGGCTGAGGCAAGAAGGGGAGTGCCTTGAAACTGAGGAGATACGACAAAGGGGTTCTTTTTAGCGGTAAACGCGCAAACTTGTGTCTTCTGAGGATTAAATTGGACTAGATTTAGTCGCCCCCAATCCGAGACTTTGTTCAGCAAAGACTCGACTTCAGACACAAGTTTGTTCCGGTACTCAGCGACGTTTTCCCGAGAAATATTGGCACGGCCGGTGTATAGAGCATCACCAGTGCTGTCATCCGCATAGCAATGAATGTTACCAGTTAGCAACATATCATTGATATGCAGAAGAAACAGCGTTGGTGATAGCACACAGCCTTGTGGAACACCAGCGTTAATAGGCTTGTAGTCAGAGCATGCACCGTCTACAACGACCGTGATGCTCCGATCTACAAGGAAGCTGGTGATCCATTTGCACAATTTCTCGGGAAGCCCATAGGAAGGGAGCTTCGAAAGAAGCGCTTTGTGCCAAACCCGATCGAAGGCCTTCGCAATGTCCAGACTAACGGCCAACGCCTCCCCCTTGGACTCTACAGCCTCCACCCATCTATGGGTCAGGTAGACCAGAAGATCACCAGCTGATCGACCCCGACGAAAACCGTATTGGCGGTCACTAATCAGCTGGTGATCCTCAAGGTACCGGATGAGCTGGCAGTTAATAATGGATTCCATTATTTTGGAGAACAAGGAGGTGATCGCGATAGGCCTATAGTTGGATGGGTCTGAGCGGTCGCCTTTTTGATATAGCTACAGCATGGCTCTACCACGTGTAAATTATACATATATTAGGCGAAATCTCGTCTATTGTGAACAGATTGTTTTATTTATTATTTATTTAACAATTTTTATACACACAAAGAACGGTGAGGACACATAATGATGAAGAGTTTGTACAAGGGCGCTACTTATCTCATATTGAAATTTCTTCCAGTAGGCCAGTTACAAAGATATGTAATATATAATATTAAAAAAGATAAGGTGTGCACTTTGTTATTATATTAGGTTGGGGAAAAGTTTCTTCGTATTTTATATACAAATTCAAGAAATTATTTTCCAAAGTTTAATCACATTTGATTATAAAATATATGTGTCATTTTGTTCGATAACTTCTTGCCATCTTGTAGAAAGTGACATGATCCTGTTGCTGTAGAAATCTTGGGATTTTTGAACAACAAAATGCGACAAGTAGTTTTGACAGTCCTCTCTTGATCTTAACCTAACACTACAAAGAATGCTGAAGAGACTGAAACAGGTAAAATCTGAGGCGGCAAGGTCAGAACTATATAGTGGTGGATGCATTAACACTTCCCAACCATTATGGTGGATGCATTAAGCTCTCTTAATTTTTGCTGAGTGTCCAAAGATATGTGTGGTCTGGCGTTATCATTACGAAAGACCACTCCTTTTGCACCTTCATCCATCCATTCATTCATCCATTCCACCTGCATCCATCAATTTCGTGCATGTCTTACCAGGTCGTCACTCCATCTAGTGGGGGGACGCCCTACACTTCGCCTGCCGGTACGAGGCTGCCACTCGAGAACCTACTACCCCATCGGTTGTCGGTTCTTCGAGCTATATGGACGGCCCACTGCCACTTCAGCATACTAATTCTTTGGGCAATGTCGGTTACTCTGGTTCTACTGCGGATATCCTCGTTTTTAAGTCTATTACGCAGAGAAATGTCGAGCATTGCTCTTTCCATAGCTCCCTCAGCGATTTTGAGCTTCCTCATACGGCCAGCAGTGAAGGACCATGTCTCAGATCCGTATGACCTACGGATCTGAGACGTGGTGGTGGATAGGTCTTAAGATGAACATGGAGAACACAAAAATCATGTTTAACGTCCATGTCACACCTATGCCGGTAGTTGTAGGGAGCACTAAGCTCGAACTTGTTGACGAATATGTTTACCTAGGACAAATAGTCCGACTATGTAAGTCCAACTTCAACCGAGAGGTCAATCGACGGATTCAACTCAGCTGGGCAGCGTTCGGGAGATTACGACATATCTTCTCGTTAGACATACCTCAGAACCTCAAAACTAGATTGTTCAACCAGAGCGTGTTGCCAGTGATGACTCATGGATCTGAGACGTGGTCCTTCACTGCTGGCCGTATGAGGATGCTCAAGACTATGCTCGCGGTTTCTCTGCGTGATAAACTTAGAAATGTGGATATCCCCAGTAGAACCGGAGTGACCGACATAGCCCTACGGATTAGTAAGCTGAAGTGGCAATGGGCCGGCCATATTGCTCGAAGGACAGACAACCGATGAGGAAAAAAGGTTCTCGAGTAGGTAGCCTCGTACCGGTAGGCGAAGTTTAGGGCGACCCCCCACTAGATGGAATGATGACCTGATAAGACATGCAGGAAGAGGTTTTTCAAAACAGTGGTAAAAGTAAAAAAAATACTTTCAATAAGAAATACTTGTAATCTATATTGAAAAAAAATATTTTAATACATTTTATTCTATATAAGTATGTATATATATAAGATTGTACTACGAATGCGTGTTTAGCATCAATTCAACAGTCTGTTGCATCCGCCATTAGCTAATCTCTTCCAACATACAAGTTAAAAGTGGTCTATTATTGCAGAAGAAGTGAAGAAATGTTAACGCAACGGTTATAATGGTCGTCATGGTAGTGGTAATGATGCTGTGCGTGAGATAGGAGGGAAGTTGGATGTTCCTTCAATATGGAGGCTTATCCAGAGGACTAAAGATAAGAAATAAGTATTCAAGTACTACGTGACCGTGTAGTGGAGGTGTAAGAATATTACCCCGGATCGTCCCGTGGGTGTCGTAAGAGGCGACAAAGGGAAACAAGCCAGAAAATGGGCAGTAACGCTTCCTGATAACAACCCAAAATTATAAAAAAATATGGTTGCCAACCCGTTTGCCAAACGTGGCAACTATGCCAAAATCCCCCCATGAGGCAATATAGATTTTTATGAGTAAGACCGTAAGTCATTAAATTTTTATGAATACTAACATCTACGGATCATTATGTTATGTAACAAAAATAAAAAATAATGATGAATACATTATTATTGGGTCAAAGAAAGCTTGAAATTATAGAAAGCTGTAGAATCTATAAAGTACCAGAGGCTTTCAAAATCAAAATCATAGTCATTTTATTCTATTAAGGCTTGTCTAAAGCTCTCATGAACGTCATTCATCATCATCACAGCCATTCACAAGTTTACTGCTGAACTTAAGCCTAAGCCTCCCCCGATGAATGCCACAAAGCACGGTCCTGGGCTGTCTGCTTCCATCGACTTCCTGCATGTCTCACTAGGTCGTCACTCCATCTAGCAGTACGTCAGTATCTGCACCAATTCACAAAAACAAGACGAAATACCAGAGAAATCTTATAGCTTGCAATAGATGGTGGTCATCATAAGAATACATCAAGTTCACGCTAGACGTAAAATACCCAAAGCTACAACGGACAGCCATCTCAAAGATGCTAGACGTCTGGTTCTGCAATTATCGATCCACCTGCAACCGTGACTATTAAGGCTAATCCTCCCTACAAAATAAGAGGCCTTCTTTTCTTGATTAAGACCTTCTTGATTCCTACGGGCTAATGAAGAAGGAAATAAGAGGCCGTAGTAGCTCAGATGGTTAACGCTTGCAGTTTCACAATACGCGAGTAACCTGGTTTCGATCCCCGCCGGCACCAAGAAATTTAAGTGCTCATTTACCATGTGCTCGGCGGTGAAGAAAAACATCGTGAAGAAACCTGCATGTATGAGAAATAAGAAAAAAAATGGAATACATGTGAAGTTCACCAACACGTGTGCGGCGGACACTTCCTTGCCCTAAAACCCTCTCAGAAATGAAAAGAAGCCTGTGCTCAGTTGTAAGCCTATAGTCTGTAACTTTAACTAATTTTAATGAAGAAGGAGAATAAAGACAATACTGGACAAAGAGCTCTTCGATTTTTGGCACCTTCCGTACCTTGTCGAATTTCACGCGAGTGAAGCCGTAGACCAGCTTGTTAGGAGAACCTAACTGAAATAAATATTCTGTTAAGTATTTAAACGACTTTGTTGAATTGTGTTACTGTAATCATTTCATGCATAATTTTAACGTTATGGGATGCGTGCATTATTTAATAGAATAAGGTTAACAAGCAATACAGTCCACCTGATATTAAGAGGATGCTGCGGCCCATAGAAATCTACTTCTATTCTCGATTAAGAATCAAGCGCAAATGCGATTTCTGGAGGACTATGATGGACCGCAAAACTTGAAAACGAGACTGTACAACCAGTGCGTGTTGTCAGTGATGACCCATGGAACTGAGACGTGGTCCTTCACTACTAGCCATATGAGGAAGCTCAAGGTCGCCCAGCAAGCTATAGAGAGGGCTATGCTCGGGGTTTCTCTGCGTGATGAACTTGTAAATGAGGATATCCGCAGTAGAACCAGAGTGACCGACATAGCCCAACGGATTAGTATGCTGAAGTGGCAATGGGCCGGCCATATAGCTCGAAGAATCGAGAACCGATGGTGAAAAAAGGTTCTCGAGGCGGACGAAGTATAGGGCGTCCCTCCCACTAGATGGAATGATGCCTGATAAGACATGCAGGAAGTTGATGGGTGCAGGTGGCTCAGGACCGTTATTTGTGGCATTCCTTGGGGGAGGCCAATGTTCAGCAGTAGACTTGTGTTGGGTTGTAATGATGATGATAATGATTGAATGCCTCTTTACCAGTAAAAGGCTATATGGTTCATCACACTCACCATATGGAATACAACATTATTCTGCTGTTTCACGTTGGTATTCTGTGAGAGCGTGGTTCTTCCCCGGTCGAACCGGCCTATTCGTGCTGCAGTCATATAACTGTAGAGTAGCTCTAACACATAAAAGATTAAAATGTTTTATGACCAAATACTCAGACGTTACTTAATTATAAGATGTCGTTAAGTCTCGTGATGTCACAGTTACTTTTGACTTAAGTGATAGAGACAGCACGAGAATTAACGGCATCTTAACCTCCTGATAACGAGACGTAACAATTTCATTATTCTTAAACAAGTGATAATTTTTCGAGCTCTAATATGACCCAGGACCATCAGAAAAATAAATATAAGAATCTCTTATTATCAATATATTAGTTATTCGACGTGTCATATATGGAACATTCAGTCTGTACCTATTAGATATGAGCGCCGCGCCTGCGCGCCGCCGTCGTCGTGAGTTCATGTCGACGCATCGCCGCCGCGTGAAGAACGCGGCGTGCTGTTGCGACGAGTCGCAACTTCCTTTCCTGCTCACACGCGCGGCCTGATTGTATTAGTTCACCTTGTCGCCTCGTCACGCTCGTCGCTCACTCAGTCGAGTCAAATATTTCACCGAGTGAACGTGTATTGTTGTGTGGTGTTATCAATGGCAGCAACTTCGACTGTTGCACGTATAGGCCGACTCAAGCCGGGGTGGTAACGGAATTAAATGTAATACTATCCCAGGAGGGTACCAGCACCCTGGTAATGGAGAATCCCTTGCCGAGCTTGCACGATCAAGCTACTCCACTCCTGAGGAAGGACTTACCACTCCTGGGTGGTCAGGCTACCCCACGTATTCTGGGGGAGTGGGGGGGGGGGAGCTAATTCCGCTCAAGACAATAACTGGTCGGGGCAAGCTGAGCAACAAGGCCATGGCGACCCCTGCCACGTGCCTTTCTATAACATCAGGGGACTTCACTCGAACCTAAAAGCCGTCCACTAACATCTCGAGACGGCGAAGCCGGCCTTGCTCTTTCTGACCGAGATGCAGGTATCCTCTCCGGCTGATACTTCGTACCTCTCCTACGCGGGGTACAAATTGGAACACTCTCCTTGTGCCTCGGGTTCGAGTTTGCGTATACATCAGAGAGGACATCTGTTCTCGACGCCTCGGCAGTCTTGAAGGACCTGTCCACTTTGGCTACGCGTAGACAGCGAGGACCATCCGCATGTTTACGGGTGCCTCTATAGGTCCCATAGCGGTAATGCTGAAACAGACCGATTCATCGACCACGTCCAAATGGCTATAGATTCCTTGCTACAGCATATCCCATCCGCAGAGATTGTGATCCTCGGTGATTGTAACGCCTACTACACCGAATGGCTCGGTTCATGTTTAACCGTTCATGTGGGGAGATTTGTTCATGATTTTGCCTTGGCATATGGTCTGACACAACTGGTAACTTGGCCTACGCGGATTCCAGATGTGGGAGATCATGCACCTTCCCTGTTGGACCTTCTGCTGACCTCTCATTCAGATAGATATCAGGACTCTGTCCTCTCCCCTCTTGGCTCCTCAGATCATTGTCTAGTCCGGAATGTGGTGCCACTCACACTAATATCGCGATTGCATTCTGCAGGTTGGCTAAAAAAAGGCGACCGCTCAGACCCATCTAGCTATGCTTATCGCCATTACCTTGTTCTCCAAAACAATGGCATCCATCATAAACTGCCAGCTCATGCGGTATCTTGAGGAACACCAGCTAATTAGTGACCGCCAATACGGTTTTCGTCGGGGTCGGTCAGCTGGTGATCTTCTGATCTACCTGACTCATAGATGGGCGAAGGCATATGAGTCCAAGGGGAAGCATTGGCCGTTAGTTTGGATATTGCGAAGGTCTTCGATCGGGTTTGGCACAAAGCGCTTCTTTCGAAGCTCCCTTTCTATGGGCTTCCCGAGAAATTGTGCAATTGAATCACCAGCTTTCTTGCAGATCAGATTTACAGTGGTAGGACGACCTCACAGAATACCAGCGTGAAGTAGAGGTTTACCTATGCGTTGCGCTTGGTGAGTGCAGGTGGCCGAAGGCCCAAGCCCCCCCCCCCCATCAACATGGTAGTGGAATTAAATAAAAGACTACTCCAGGAGGGTACCAACACCCCTGGAGAATCCCTCGCTGAGCATCCACGACCAAACTACTTCACTCCTGAGCGTGGGTGCTCAGGCTGCCCGACGTATTCGGGAGGGGGGGGGGGCAAAATTATGCTTGCGACTAATGCTGCTCGGGGCAAGCGGAGCAATACAACCAAGGCGACCCCTGTCACGCTATCCGTGAATTTTTGCAATATTAGGGGACTTCATTCCAACCTTAACGCTGTCCATTACCATCTAGAGACGGCGAAGCCGGCCTTGCTCTTTTTAACCGAGACTCAGGTGTCCTCTCCGGCTGATACTTCATATCTCTCCTACCCGGGGTACAAATTGGTACACTCCTTTGTGCCCCGGGCTGAAGTTTGCGTATACGTCAGAGAGGACATCTGTTTTCGACGCCTTGGCAGTCTTGAAGGTACGGACCTGTCCACCCTATGGCTGCGCGTAGACAGCGACGACCATCCCCGCGTCTACGGGTGCCTCTATAGGTCCCATAGCGATAATGCCGACATAGACCGACTCATCGACCACGTCCAAATGGCTGCAGACTCCGTTCTACAACAGGTCCCATCCGCAGAGATCGTGATACTCGGTGATTTTAACGTCCACCACGCTGAATGGCTTGGTTCTCGTTTAACCGATCATGCGGGTAGATCTGTCTATGACTTTGCTTTGGCATAAGGTCTAACACAACTGGTTACTTCGCCTACGCGGATCCCAGATGTGAAAGACCATGTACCTTCCCTGTTGGACCTTCTGCTGACCTCTCATCCGGACGGATATCAGGTCTCCGTCGATGCCCCTCTGGGCTTTTCGGACCATTGTCTGATCCGGAGTATAGTGCCACTCACGCTTCAATCGCAGTTGCGATCTGCAGCTTGCCGCCGTGTTTGGCACTATAGGTCAGCTGATTGGGACGGTATGCGGTCTTTTTTTGCATCCTAACCTTGGGGGCGGGTTTGCTTCTCGCCGGAAGATCCCAGCGTTGTAGCCGATTCTGTTGCTGATGTGGTACTTCAGGGTATGGAACTTTTTATTCCATCCTCTGTGGTGCCCATTGGAGGCAGTTCCCAGCCATAGTTTGGTCGCTCCTGTAAAATAGCATCACGCTATAAGCAGGAGTGCTACCGGGCCTGGGCTGACGCATCAACGTCTCGGGATGTAAACACCAGCGCACTTAAAAAGAAGTATAATTCCACCTCCAGGTCCTTCAAAAGCGTCATTGCCAAGGCAAGGTCTGAGCACATCGGCAGAATTGGCGAGAAGCTAGTTTGCCTTTCTTCAGGAACCCGTGCATTCTGGCCTCTCGCCAAGGCTGTCCAAGGGAACTTCTGTCAGCCATCTCTTCCATCTCTGCACAGAGAGGACGACTCACTGGCCCATACCGCAGAGGAGAAAGCCGAAAAGCTCCATGTCGGATGTGCGGTTTACACAACGCTCGGTTCGCAAAGCACTCTTCTCCCTGGACGTCAGCAAGTCGAGTGGGCCTGATGGAGTCCCTCCCATTGTGCTGAAGACGTATGCTCCGGAGTTGGCATCGGTTTTAACCCGTCTTTTCCGGTACTCCTACTCCCAAGGCATAGTCCCGAATTCATGGAAGACAGCTTTGGTCCACCCGATCCCTAAAAAAGACGACCGCTCAGACCCGTCCAACTACAGGCCTATTGCCATCACCTACTTGTTCTCCAAAATAATGGAATCCATTATAAACTGCCAGCACATGAGGTACCTTGAGGATCACCAACTGATCAGTGACCGTCAGTACGGTTTTCGTCGGGGTTGATCAGCAGGTGATCTTCTAGTTTACTTAACTCATAGATGGGCGGAGGCAGTAGAGTCCAAGGGGGAGGCATTGGCCGTTAGTTTGGACATAGCGAAGGCCTTCGATCGGGTCTGGCACAAGGCGCTTCTTTCGAAGCTTCCTTCCTATGGGCTTCCCGAGAAATTGTGCAAATGGATCACCAGTTTCCTTGCTGATCGGAGCATCAAGGTCGTAGTAGACGGTGCATGCTCTGATTTCAAGCATATCAACGCTGGTGTTCCACAAGGTTGCGTGCTATCACCAACGCTGTTTCTCCTGCATATCAATGATATGTTGCTAACTGGTAGCATTCATTGCTATGCAGACGACAGCACTGGTGATGCCTTATTTACCGGCCGTGCCAATATTTCTCGGGAAAACGTCGCTGAGTACCGGGACAAACTTGTGTCTGAGGTCGAGTCTTAGCTTAACAAAGTCTCGGATTGGGGCCGACTAAATCTAGTCCAGTTCAATCCCCAGAAGACACAAGCTTGCGCGTTTACCGCTAAAAAGAACCCCTTTGTCGTATCTCCTCAGTTTCAAGGCACTCCCCTTGCTGCCTCAGCTAGTATCCGGCACACCGCCTGCAACTTTACAAGGCGCAGGTTCGGCCTCACATGGAATACTGTTACCATCACTGGGCTGGGGCTCCCCAGGGCTTTATAAGCTATTTTTGGTATCAACAATATGGTTTTCTTTAAGTTTTTTTTTTAAATCTCATCCTGATGAAACAATATCTAAAGGCCTATGGTCAGCCACGCCGCGCCGCCGACACGTCGCCGCCGCCGAGAAATTTTTCAGGCCACGCCGCTGCCGTGGAATTGGCCTTCGGCGCTCATATCTAGTCTGTACTCATAATGTCGATGTGGCATATTTGGCACATTCGTGCTTTAGTTCATGAGACTTGATTCGGTAAATCGTAAAATAAAATTTGGTTCATTTAGAAAGAAATATATTTTAATAACAATAAAACATAAACCACTTACTGTGAACACAAACAAAAAATAACTTCTTTAATATATTATTAATAAAATTTTTATTCATCACATTAAAATTGAGCACTCTTTTGAGTTTTTTTTTATAGGTAGGGTTACAAACGAGCACACAGTCCACCTGATGGTAAGTGGTTACTGTAACTCATAGACATCTACATCTATCCTCAATAAAGATTCAAGATGCAGATGCGTTGTCACCCGTGAGGACTAAGATGGAATGCCTCTTTGCCAGTAAAAAGGGTCTCCGGTTCTCTACACTCACCATTCGAAACACAGCAGCGTTAAGCTGCTATTTTACACTGGTTTTCTGTGAGAGCGTGGTCCTTCCCCGGTCGAGCCGACCCATTCGTGCTACAACCATAATATAGCTGCAGCATGGCTCTATTTGGCTGTTAATCTAATTGAACTTTCATAATACGGCTTAGAGGCAAAGCTTTCTTCACCTTAAATGTGTTCTATTGCTTATAATGATACTGTATAAACGATAGAGATTCGTGAAACCCAAAACAAACTATCAGTCAAATAGTACATGTGAACCGGCGAGATTTTACCGCACTTTTACTACGGCGATGGCACGGGAAAGTGGTCACATTACGCCGAATGATTGTAGTAATCACACTCGAATCATTCATTTCCTGCGATGATTTACTGGTATTGTCCGACTGGAATGTGAATGTTAGCGTGTTTATCAATCACTTAATAAATTTTCACGCTCATTATTGTGTGAATTAGCCTATAATATAGGGCTACCGGTCGGAGTGGGAAGCGATCGAAGCTGCATGTAGCGTATAATACACTTTGGACGCCCGTGCTTATTTTTTTATAGGATAAGGGTGACAAACGAGCACACAGTCCACCTGATGGTAAGTGGTTGCTGTTGCCCATAGACATCTACATCTATCCTTGATTACGAATCAAAATGCAGACGCGTTTTCACCCGTGAGGACTAAGATGGAATGCCTTGTTTCCAGTAAAATGGGTCTTCGGTTTTCTACACTCACCATACGAAACACAACAGCTACTGTTTTACGCTGGTATTCTGTGAGAGCGTGGTCCTTCCCCGTTCGAGCCGATCAATTCGTGCTACAACTATACTACTATATAGCTGCAGTACTGAGGACTTTGTAGTACAAGAACGTGTGCTTGTTTATGCACGCTGTTTGTTCATCGTCATCATCAGCATCATCATCGTTACAGCCCTTTACAAGTCCACTTTTATTCTTACAACACCCACGGAACCCTGACATTTTCTTTCACACCGCCATCACTACTCATTATTCACACGACATCATGTCATCTACATTACGTTTACGAAATCGCAAAAGAAAATTTGGCTGTCGAAAGAACAGAGCAAGTCTTCCGTTGGATAAAGTATTCAGCAGGGGGAGCAATCAGTACGCCATGCGATACTTCGGGTATTCGGGATATTTAAAGCACTATTCCGAAAAAATTAATAGCGTGGCTTAAAGCTTATCTTGTTGTTTGATATAATTCATCATCGTGCCTTGGGAGAGGCCTGTGTCCAGCGGTGGATAGCCGCAGGCTGATGATAATGATGACGCAATAGCGCGTCGACAGCCATGCTACAAAAATGTATGTATGAATATAGTTAAAAGTCATATAAACAAAGTTTAGCTATTTCCCTTTAAATGCAACTACTATTATAGTTAAAACAATTAGGTTCTTTACATCTGTTATTGTAGAAACAGCACAATTAACATTTTATGTTCCATTGTCAATTGATAAATGGGTGACAGCCGTCGCGCTCTGTTAATGGAAACGGATCAAACTGTTTGAAATTTGAAACTTATTATATTTCATTAACATGCAAATTAACATATAAAACAATTAATATAATCAGGCTTTACTTATTTTATTTATTTTAATTTTATGGAATTGGAGTGACAAACGAGCACTCTTTATACCTGATTATAAGTGGATGCTGTGGCCCATGCATCTACATCTATTCTAATATTAAAATCAAAATGCAGACGCGTTGTCACTCCTGAGGACTAAGATAGAATGCCTCTACACTCACTCTCTCTGCACTCGCCATACGAAACACAGGCATCTATTTTAAACTAATATTCTATGAAAGCGTTGTGCTTTCTCGGTCGAACCGACCCATTCGTGTGACCTAACATATAGCTGCAGCATGGCTATACCACGTATACTTTGCGGTACCACATTATATTAAATTTGTTAAAATTAATTAGCTAACATCCGCCTAATTAAATAAAATGTTGTGATGTGTTACCTAGTTTCAAGAGCTCTTAAATAACTGGCAAATTGCTCAAAAAATGCACGTTCTACGTTTCACCCGACTAAGTACTCTTGAAGCATTAGAAATATAAGAAGTCTGGTTTTATTGACAAACGAGCACACAGTCCGCCTGATGGTAAGTGGATGCTGTGATTCATCGACATCTACATCTGTCTTCGGTTAAGAATCAAAATGCAGATGCGTCACCTCTGAGGCTGATGCCTCATTTCCAGTAGAAAGTGTATCCGGTTCTCTACACTCATCATACGAAATACAGCAGCACTAAGCTGCTTTTTTAGCGTGGTCGTTTCCCCGTCGAGCTGAGCATTCTTGTTTCAACCATAAAATAGTTGCAACATGGCTCCACCACATACCATTATTTTTATACATTAACATTTAACACGTAAATTATTTTTTGTAAAAAAAAAACTAGTATCTTGCCCAGACAAGGCACGAGTTAAGTTTCACCAGAGTAAGTACTCTTTTATGGATTTGTTCAGAAATTTCTCTACTATCCTGGCATAAAACAGTAGTCCCACTGTCGAAATCACACAGAATGGAGAGCAGCATCATAACTGTATGGGGCCTGGTATAGTTTTCGTCAATCTTCCGCCAGAGTGAGTGATGACGAAAACATAAATCTGTACCAAAAACGTTTTTTCCCAAGTGTCAAGCGTTTTGAAACTTCCAAACGCAACATAACCATTAGAACCGAATCAATAGTTGAACATTTGCACACAATAATTGTATTATTGTTTTCTATTTTATTCTAGTCTTTTTTTTTTTCAATTTTCAGTTAGTATCTACATCCCTGAAGTCAGAGTGTGTCCAAAAAGGCACATATGGCAACTCACAATGCTGTGTTAGTCCCTACTTTAATGTATGGTAGTGAAAGTTGGGTGTGGCAGAAGAAGCACGAGAGTAGAATAAATGCTGTAGAAATGCGGTCATTAAGGAGTATCTTAGGGATAAATCTGAACGACAGAGTGAGAAATTATGTGATAAGAGACGAGTGTGGTTAGCAAGATGATGTTGTGACCAGGTTAAGAAAGGAATGCTTCGGTGGTTTGGTCATGTAGAAAGAATGAATGAGGAAAGAGTGACAAAGCAAATTTATGTTGCAGAGGTGAACGGCAGAGTCGGGAAGGGCTGCCCTAGGCGAAAGTTTATCGACCAAATTGACGATATATTGAAAATGGGCCAAATCAAGAGTACCTTTAACCGACGAGCGTGTATGCGTAGGTATATAGATATGGAGGAAGCGAGAGAGGTGTGTCAGGATCGTACCAAATGGAGGTCCATAGTCTTTGCCTACCCCCCTGGGTGACAAGCGTGAGTGTTTATGTAATAGATACAACATGTTTGGCGACCGCTCGTGAGTTCTTATAAAGGCCACCGTCAGAATGTTAGCGCTGTGGTTATACACCACAATGCGGAGTCGGATGCCTATTTTTTGCTGCATTAATGATGATTTAATGTAATATATTTATACGTGGTAGAGCCATTATGCAGCTATATTACTGGTTTAGTCGTAGCACGAATGGTTCGGCTCGACCGGGGAAGGACCACGCTCTTACAGAATACCAGCGTAAAATAGCAGCTTAACGCTGTTGTGTTTCGTATCGTGAGTGTAGAGAACCGGAGACACTTTTTACTGGAAACGAGGCATTCCATCTTAGTTCTCACGGGTGACAACGCATTTGCATTTTGATTCGTCATCGATGATAGATGTAGATGTCTATGGGCCACAGCAACCACTTACTATCAGGTGGACTGTGTGCTCGTTTTTCACCCTTATCCTATAAAAATATATAGTGCAACTATTTATTATGTACCTTCAAATAAACATGTTTCTTTCTTTCTTGCAAAATAATAAAAAAGAGTACCGAAAATGTAAAAAATTAGCTTCGTTATCTATGGTAATTTTCAATAACACATTCCACCTTCCAATTCCCCTTTGTCGGGGTGTGTAGTTAAAGGAAATGACCACCCTCTGTCCTGGATAGTCGCGCGTGTCCGCTAAGCATACCCACGACACCTCTACAATTATTGAATTGATTACACTGCTTAAGGTAGACTAATAATTTAGTTGAGGTTAAAGACCGATGGTATTTCTAACGGTAGTTAAACCCTAATTAGTACATTATTCTACGTGACCTATGTCTAGTTAAATTGATTACCATAATAATCATAATAAGAACCGTGTAGTGTAGTGCAGGTATAAGATTATCCACTATCCCATTTCATCCCATGGGTGTAGTAAAAGGCGATAGAGGGAAATAAATCAGGAGCAAAATAAAATAAAAAATTATTGCCAACCCGTTTGGCAAACGTGACAACTATGGCAAATACCTCCCTATGAGGCAATCTATGGAGAGGTCTATGTTCAGCAGTGGACTTTAATAGGCCGCAACGGAACGGCTACGTGTAATTAACTAAGTGAACTCTGTTTCTAAGTGTTTATTGCCCCGAACTGCTTTATAGCTAATTTTCCCTATATATAAAGTCGAATTTAAACTCCATTCAAGTAAAATTAGCTTTTGTGCCTGGGAGTATTAAAACCGTGTCATCGTTCTCATGCACTACTTGATGACATTCATAATATCGTGACTTAACGAATCGGGGCATCAATACTATTTAGTTTTTGCTCCACTTTGTTGTTGCCTTTAACCTACACGCTAGACAATGAATGTTTATGTATCAACAGCGGCAGTTATTGATTACATGTAGTAAAATAAGACGTATAAATGTAAAAGAAATCTAAATAAATGTTATATTTTTATTTATTTATAGGTATTTTTTTTTGAATAAAGGTAACGAGCCAACCAGATGGTAAGTGGATGCTGTGGCCCATTGACATCTACATTAATACTGTCATCTGTAATCTATAATATCTGTAACCGATTTAGAATTAAAATGCATAATACAGCACGAAAATACGAAACACAGCAGCTTTATAATGCTATTTTACGCTGGTGTTCTGCTGGTATGGTGGTCCTACTCCGGTCAACCCATTCGTACTAAAACCATAATATAGTTGCAGCTTGACTCTACCACGTACAAAATTTAATTATGGTTTAAATGTTTTATAATTTAATTAAAATTTTGATTGCACATATAGTGTACAATTGGCGGCATTTAAGTATTATCTACTAGTCGACCACGAGCTAAGTAGAGAAACTTAAGCAGGTGCTATAAATAAATATAAAACATACATAGCATACATATAAATGCACTTATAAATATATTATATTACCACAAATTACCTAAACATTACACTCTTTACGTAATAAATAGCATACGCAATTTTTAAATAATGCTTAATACGCACATTTTAAGCATACTTAAATACGAATTTAATATATTTTAATTAGAAAGCATAATATCAACCCACACATCAGCAGAAATATTTTAGAAAGTTAACCACTGGAAGAAAAAAAGTGAAGATCAAACACCATTCTCATAAAGACAACTAAATAAGGCGTTTTTTTTTTACAAACATAGAAGTATTCTTATTTACATGCGCAGTCCCTTATATTTTTGGTAGATTATGAAACATTTTCCCATTAGTTATCATAAAACCTGAATCTGCTCACGATCTCAATCTTTCTATTGTGTTTTAACAGGTTTTAATATGTTGACTATATCTGACAGAAGAGTGATAAAATCTACCAAAACAACAAGGGAGCCGCGTGCAGTTTCAAATCAGACGATCTCTAATAGTGGCAAACGAGCACATAGTTCACCTTACCGTTACAGCCTGTTATAGGCCACATATATGGGATATTTGCCATAGTTGCCATGCTTGGCAAGCGTGTTGGCAAACGCAGTTTATTTTTAATTTTTAGTCGTTATTGGGTTAACGCTGCTGCCAATCCTCTGATTTGTTTCTCTCTGGCGCCTCTAACGACACCCACGGGATGATATGGAGTAGTGAATAATTCTTACAGAGCCGCAGCCGTCGCAGCATTGTGCCGCTTTGTCACGCTGTTATTCTGTGCGAGCATAGTCCTTCCTAGTTCGTGGCGACCTATTCGTTCTACACTAATAATACAAATAGCTCATTCAAGTTCTGTCTTTCTTTAAGACATCTACTACTTTTATATGCGTCATAGGTTGACTGGCAGAATATAATTAAGGAGAAATTTGAACATAACGAAGTTTTATTCAATAATTTCTAAATCATTTTCGATCGTATACGTAGTGAAACTTCGTTGGAACCATATCATGGTTGAGGCATGAATGGGTGGGCTCGACCGGAGAAATCCACACTCTCATAGAATACGAGCATGAAATAGCAGCTTAATATTACTGTGTTTCGTACGGTGACTGTAGAGAACAGGAGATCCGCTTTACTGGAAACGAGGCATTCCACCTTAGTCCTAAGAGGTCACAACGCATATTGATGTAGGTACAGCACAGCACTCACTTACCATCAGGTGGACTGTGCGCCCGTTTATCACACTTATTCTTAAAAAAAAGATAATTGTACATACCTAAATGATGATTTACATTAAGATATAAAATTGATTTTGTATCGAAAGATTGAAACCACTGACTTGCTCTGCGTGGCATTCAAATTAACAACAAAGTTATAAACCACTTGACGGTTCAGTGCGGTTGCAACCGCATCCTGACCGCAACAGTACATTGTTTTTGAGCTCTTACATAGAAAAAAAAAGTTATTTTGTGTTTTTACAGCGATTCAAGACAGTCGATGCTACCTGATGAACGGCGGGGCAGTCGAGAGCTTTTTCATAAGCGAAGACACGCCGGTTGGCAGTGTAATCGGTAAGTTGCACCTATGATCATTGAAGTAATATTTACTAAGTGCTAGAACAGACACCGCGAACAATATTTGTGATGACGAACCGCGTGGAAGGAGGCACTGCGTACATTTTTATGGTGCTAAGTAAGTTTGAGGATACCCGCAGTAGAACTAAAGTAACCGACATAGCCCAACGGATTAGTAAGTTAAAGTGGCAATGGGCCGGCCATATTGCTCGAAAAACCGACATCCGACGGGGAATAAATATCCTCGAGTGGTATAAATACTGCGGTTGTCAATCCCCCTCACAAGCAAGGAAACTATGTCAAAGTCAAGTCAAAGTACATGAAGTACTAGGTGTTCCCCGCGTTTTAGCCCGCGTGGAATTTATTACGATTGGATTTCATGAGTTTTAATTTTTTTTGCGCGGAACCCTAATTCTTTTTCTAAAATAAAAGTAGCCTAAGTTACTCCTTATAACATCAGCTATCTGCCAAAAAAAGTCCCGTCAAAATGGGTCTAGCCGTTTCGGCGATTAGCCGGAACAAACAGACAGACGTACAGACAGACAGACAGACAAAAATTTCATAAATTGTTTTTTTCTTATAAGTACCGTATACAATTTCATATGCATTTAGTAAAAAGTTGGTATTTTGACATTACAAACAGACACTTCAATTTTATTTATTTGTATAGATATAACGGTAAGGGTTCTCCGGCAGGTACGCTAAGCGTGAACGGCGACCCAAGCCCGACGGGCGACATCTCGCTATCGGTACAGGAGCGGGAGGCTGCGCTTCGCATCCCGGCTGGCAGCAAGAACCTCACGCTCGCACGCGCGCTGGACCGCGAGCAGCGCGCCGGCCCCGCCAGCCTTTACGTCAACGTGCGCTGCGACAGACGCGGCACCACTGATCCCGTATGTCATCGACTTAAGTACTACTTTTTTTATAACGTGTGTTTTTTTTAGAGGTATAGAACTTTAAGTTGGCAACACTTTTTTAACTGGCGGCCATTTTGTCAGCTGTCAAGTGATTTTTTAGTTTGGTTTGGCATTTCAACATGAATAGACTGACGCCTGAACAATGCTTCCAAATTGTGCAAATTTATTTTGAAAATCATGGTTCTGTTCGAAATACGTATCGCGCATTACGTCCATTTTACGGTCAACATAATCGTCCATCAGAGCAATTAATTCGATTAACTATGGGACGTTTTCGCGCCACGTTTACTCTAAATGATAATACGCATCCACAGAGATATCGTACTGTGCGTACAGAAGAAGTCATTGCTGCTGTAGAGCGTAGCGTAGAGGAAGACCCGAATCAGTCTATCCGCCATCGTGCACAGGAATTGGATATGTGTCCATCCACTTTATGGAAGATTTTGCGGAAAGATTTGGTTTGCGTGCTTACAAAATCCAACTCGTGCAAGAATTGAAGCCTCGCGATCACCTAGCAAGCCGTAGATTCGGTGAATGGGCCCAAAATAAGATTGCCGACGATCCCGATTTTCATAAGCGAATTTTGTTTAGCGATGAAGCTCACTTTTGGTTGAATGGATATGTCAATAAACAAAACTGCCGTATGTGGAGTGACGATAATCCTCAAGTGTATGTTGAGACACCGTTACATTCAGAAAACTGACTGTGTGGTGTGCTTTATGGGCTGGTGGAATAATTGGTCCGTACTTCTTTAAAAACGATGCTGGCCAGAACGTTACAGTCAATGGTGACCGCTATAGAGCGATGATTACTGACTTTTTCGTTCATCAATTGAACAACCATGATGTGCAGGAGTCATGGTTTCAACAAGACGGCGCAACATGTCACACAGCTCGTGATACAATTGATTTATTGAAAGAAACGTTTGGTAACCGCATAGTTTCACGTTTCGGACCCGTGAATGGGCCTCCAAGATCGTGCGATGTAACGCCGCTTGACTATTTTCTGTGGGGATATGTGAAGTCGCAAGTCTACGCCGATAAGCCCGAAACGATTGACCACTTGGAGGACAACATTCGGCGCGTTATTGCCGATACGGCCACAAATGTTGGAAAAAGTCATCGAAAATTGGACCTCCAGATTAGACTACGTCCGAGCCAGCCGTGGCGGTCGTATGCCAGAAGTCATATTTAAATTATAATGCCAGAAGATTGTCTTTCGAATAAAATAAATTTCATGCCAATAAAAAAAATCATGTTTGTTTTATTCCATTTCAAAGTTCTATACCTCTAAAAAAAACACCCTATAGAATAAGGGTGACAAACGAGCACACAGTCAATATGATGGCAAGTGGATGCTGTGGTCCATAGAAATCTACATTTATCCTCGATTACAAATCAAAATGCAGATGCGCTTTCAAACTTGAGGACAAAGATGGAGTGCCTCGTCTCCAGTAAAAAGGGTCACCGGTTCTCTACACTCACTAAACGAAACACTGCTGCATTAAGCTTCTCTAATCCGGCCAACCCGACGTACTGCAACTATAATATAGTTATATTATACATTGAGGCTCTACCACGTACATGCTAGCTACCTGACTGACTCGTTGGTGTAGTGTTCGTAAACGCAATTGCTAATAATGAGGTCCCGGGTTGGACCAAAATCTGTTGTGGAAATTCTCAATAGCTGCCCGGAGTTAGGAAATTGGCGGTGTTCTCCGTGCCTCAAAAATCACGTGAAGCCGTTGGTTATGATGATCTATCGATCTTCGTACACTCTTATCGGGCTACGAGAGTGAGGGAACAGAAAGTGTACCTGATAATCCTGCCCTGCGCATACAAAAGAAACCCTCCCCGTTGAGACTGGCTGCCGTGATCGAAATGATTATTGTTATTACATACTAAGACCGCGTTCCGACGACACGCACCCGCTACGCGCGCGCCACGCGCTTCAGCACCAGCGTCTAACTTGGTTTGAAATTTGTTGCATATAATTTGAGTCTTATGACAAATCAATAAATCTGAAATTGCATTTATTGACGTTCAACCGCACACGCTTCGCACACGTCACGCGCTCACCCCGCACACGCGCTGCACCCGCTCCGCTACGCCTTGTGGTCGCGCTTTTTATACAATTTGCGTGTTTTATTCAATGCGCGTGGCGTGCGCGTAGCGGGTGCGAGTCGTCGGAACACGGCCTAACAAAGGTTGCAACGATATTCATTTATGTAATATGAGAGACAAGCGAGCTGTCATTCGACAAGTTGCTAAGTGGCTACTGCAACCCATGGACACGTGTCAACATAATTTAAATTGAACATTTTAAAAATCCCCGAATAGAACCCTACCGCAGCTAACAAAACAGCTGTTGACCTTGAAACCGCTGAACCGATTTTGATAAAACATGTCTATGAACCACCACTAGAAAATCTGTTTTAAGTAAAAAAAAAAACCGCACTCAAACCAGAGAAGCTACTATATCGCAGACACACTCGTAGCGGTCAAACTTACAACACCCCTCTTTTTACGACAGGGCTTAAAAAAAGAGATGGTTTCTCACCCCTAAGGACTAATAGCATACATCTCACAACCTGGTATTATGCTGGCTCAAGGTCATTGTTAACAATAAATATTAAATAAAAAAATACCAATTAAAGATACTCGGGACTTAAATATCGAGTTATGTTCAAAATTGGTACCATGATTAGCGTCATCATTGCAGCGTGTCAAGAATCCACTGCTAAACTCTGGTAACTTTTGCCATAGTTAAAATGCTTGGTGCAAAAATTATAATTTAAACCGGGAGAGTTGGCAACCGCAAATGTTTGAATTTTTTTTATTGTTATTAACCATGGGATGATACTGGGTAGTGGTTTCTGCGATTCTACGATATTGAAAAATCGGCACCTAGATCTAATTTGGTTTTCTTAACGAAAAAAGAATCAGTCTGGACTTGACTTTCAACAAAGCAACAGAATAAATAATAGTACCTAAACCAACTCGTGTGCTGAATATCAAACACTAAAAACCATTTTGGTTTTGACCACGTTGTGTTCGTATCTATGTTACTATTTGCAAGCCTGCCTCCAATCCTTGTAGCAAGCGTTCATTTGTTAAAGCATCGTTTTTTATAGCATAAGGTTGACAAACGAGCACACAGTTTATCTGATGGTAAGTGGTTGCTGTGGCTGATAGACATCTACATCCATCTTCGATTAAGAATTAAAATGCTGATGCGCTCCCATCCCTGAGGACTAAGATGGAATGCTTCGTTTCCAGTGAAAGGGGTCTTCGGTTCTCTACATACAGCATTAAATTACTATTTTACACTGGTTTTCTGTGGGGACCTGGTCCATCCCCGATCGAGCGGACTTATTTGTGTTACAAGTATAATTCAAACTCAAACTCAAACTCAAACATTTTATTGCGTTCATGTGGTTATAAATAGTTCTTATGTTGGATATAATAGAGCCAAACATGAGCCCTGATAGCAACATTATATATTAATTTAATTTAATCGATTTATAAAGATTAATTACTTATTTTATTTACTTAAGCTAAACATTACTTTTAGGTTTAATAAACATTTGCTATAACTGTTAATACAAGGATAATAAAAACGTATATATACATATATTTAATTAAACAATTATTATTTTTCCCCGAAAAACTCTGACAACGAATAAAAACTTTTTTCAATTAAATGTTTTTTAAGCTCTCTTTGAAATTTATTTAATGATTCTTCTTTTTGTAGACATTTAGGGATTTTATTATAAATTTTTACACACATACCATAGGGTCCTGATTTCACTGTTTGTAATTTTGTGATAGGTGGAGCTAATTTATTATTAGGACGTAAAAAACAAGGACGGGAGTATATTGAAAAAAGGTGCATATTCTTTTTGACAAATGTGCATACTTCTAGAATATATATAGATGTAAGTGTTAATATTTTTAATGAAATGAAGTAAGCTTTACATCTGTCAGTGTTATCTATATTTGTAATTATACGGATACATTTTTTTTGTAGAATAAATAATTTATTTACGTCTGTGCTGTTTCCCCACAGTATAATGCCATACTTGAGCCATGCATGGGCATAAGCATAGTATGCACACGTAGCCGTTTTTGTATCTGTGACTTTTTTAAGTTCGTATAGAGCATACGAGAAACGGGAAAGTTTAGATGATACTTTCTTTATGTGTTCTTTCCAGTTTATACCCGAATCTATGTTTATACCTAATAGCGTATATGAATCAACACATTCTAATTTAGTATTGTTGTAAGAATAATTTATAGATAGGGGGTATTTTTGATACGGCTTAAATTGCATTATCTTAGTTTTTGTATAATTTATTACGAGATTGTGATTTATTAACCATTCAAAGATATCTGTTAGTACACTATCTAGACAGTTGTTAAGATTGTTGTTCATATTATTGTCGAATGGGATGACTACAGAAAGATCATCGGCGAACAAGGTACAGGGAGCTTTGATTATTTTTGGCAAATCATTTATATAAATCAAAAATAATAAACAACCGAGAACACTACCTTGTGGTATTGATTTAGTGACCGGTGCAAATTTAGATCTGACTTTAATCACATTTCCACTGGTTATGTCATGGTGTTCTATCTCTACACACTGCTTTCGATTGGTAAGGTATGACTCGAACCAGTTGTAGGGTGGGCCTCTTACTCCTATTCCGTGTAATTTCCGTAAAAGTATGTCAAATCGAACTCGATCATAAGCTTTGGTCATGTTCAGTAAAATACCAATCGCATATTTCTTTTTATTGAATATATTTAGTATATCATTGATATATTTGTATACTGCTATAGTTGTTGATCTGTTTTTGCGAAAGCCATATTGATTTTCATTTAATATATTGAACTTTTCGCAGTAACAGTACAGTCGATTAGACATAGCAGATTCAAATATTTTTGAAAACGTTGGAAGAATAGCAATCGGGCGATAGTTATTACAGTCAGTTATAGAGCCTTTTTTATGGAGTGGTTTAATTATTGAAATTTTTAGGTGGTCTGGAACTATACTTTCTGTAAACGATTGATTTATTAAGAATGTCATAACTGGGGCTAGTTCTTCGGCGCATTTTCTAATTAAACAAGGTGGTAATTCATCATGACCGCAGCTACGCTTGTTTTTTAAATTACGTATAGTTTTTTATAATTTCTTGATTAGTAGCGGGTTGTAAAAAGAATGAATTTTTTACTGGATCAAGGACAGGCTGGCCGGTCGCACTTGTTGAGCCAAAAGTTGCATTATCGTTTCCAACCGATAAAAAGAATTTATTGAAACAATTTACTATCTGACCAGGGTCTGCAGTGATACTATTTTGGACATATCATTTTATGTTCTTTTTATTTTGTGTAAGCTTATTGGTTTGCTCCTTTACAACATTCCACATTGATTTTACGACATTGTCTGAATTCTTTATTCTTTTAATATTATGGTTCTTTTTTGAAATATTTATAGTTTTTTTAAGTATTTTTGAGTAATTTTTGTAATACTTGTTTAGTACTGGATTTTTTGTTTGAGATAATAATTTTTTTAAGAATCTTTTATTTTTGCAAGATGTTTTAATTCCATTTGTAAGCCATGGCTTTTTCTTTGTACTTCTAATTTTTATGCGAATTTTTGGTATAGTTTCGTTTAGTATGTGATTAATTTTATTACAAAATGAGTTATAATTTTCATTAATGTTTTTATCAATGGTAATTATTTTACTAAAGTCTACTTCTCTTAATTTAGATTTGAAATGTTGGATATTTTTTTCACTATAGAATCTTTTTTCTATAATCCACGTGTTACGTACAAGTATGTTTCGTTCTTTTGTAGGTATATTAACTATAACTCCTTTGTGGTCAGAGAGACTCAACTCTACAACATTAATTACGACTTGTTCGACACCAAAATTTGTGAATGTTAAATCTAAGCATGAAGCTGTAGTCTCTGTTACCCTAGTTGGTTCTTGAACATGTTGAATAAAATTATAACTACGCATTAAATCTAAAAGTCTTAGAGTTGATGTACTTTGTTTTAGCACATCTACGTTAAAATCTCCACCTATTATAACATTTTTTTTAGAATTTTTTTGCTGTATTCGTTGCAAGAGCTTTTCTAATACACTGTAAAACGTATCAGGCATTCTGTTGCTGTTTGGCCAGTATACATTTATAATTAATAAATTTAAAATTGGTATTTCTATGCTACAAATTTCAATTACAGGTTCTATAGACATATTTTTTAAATCGTTTCGTTCAATATAATCTATTTCATCTTTCACTAGTATGCAAACACCTCCTCCTACTGAATTAGATCGACTGAAATAGGATGCCAGGGTATAACCTTGTACTTTGAGTAGGTCAAGTTTCGCAGCGTTGATCCAGGTTTCAGATAGATAGATAGAAATAGCGTGTACATTTTTATCTTCATCTGTCCAAGCCTCCAATAAATGCCGTTTGTTATTAAAACTTTGTATGTTTTGGTAAATAATCCTTATTTTATTATTGAAAAAACATATTTTTTAGAGTTGGCGATGCAGGTCCTGGTTCATTTTGATCACTCCAAAATTCTGTCACGGGTTCTAATGTTTTTTTATGGCCATAATCTTCAATTTCACACATAAGTGCATCAATGTCTTTGAATATGGTTTGCATTCCATAGTTATTTATGCTACCTGTGTGTTTTTTAAACATCGTACAATCATATTCTAGGTTCAGGTTGGAATCAATTAGGTATGCATACTCATGTGTCATTACATCTAGATGTAGTAAGTTATTAAAAACTTGTAGTGTTGGGTGGTTCGGGGAATAAATAAAACGTCCAATAGTCTAGACGGTAGGTTTAATACTAACTCTCTCTTATTCTATCCTACATATATATAAGCTAACACTACACGTCCATCGGCAAAAAGAAAAAAAAATCATTTACAAAAATATTTTTTTTTTAAATGTAACATAACTTGGTTTATAAAAATTATATAAAAGGTGTACATTACAAAGTATTAAAATTCTTATACTATAACATACTTATATCATAATGAAAAAAAAATCGTAAACACAGTAATTTTTAATTAATTTTATTTGTATTTATAGTAATAATAACAATTTTATTGTTTTATGTATATGGTCTAGTGCGATTTTTATGTATTGACTTATGTTTACCTTTGTAATCTATTGTTACATTTGGTTCACAATCTTCGATAACCTTAAATGGTCCTATATAAAGAGGATCAAATTTGTTTACACATTGTTCATTCTTAAGGAGTATCATATCACCGACATTATATTTAATTGGATTGGTATAGTAATCATACTTTGTTTTCCTACTTTGTATGCTTAAAATTAAATTATTTCTTGCATCGTATTGCGATTTTTGTAGTCTATATCTAAGTTGTTGTGGATAATCATATGGGTTATATAAGGGCTCTATATCTAAAGTTAAATTAGTTGGCAAACGGCAAAGCTTCCCAAAAACAAGCTCATATGGAGTATACTTGGTTTCCGTGTGTACAGTGTTATTATAACCAAAACACCAATACGGTAACCAAGTGCTCCAGTTATGTGGTTCATTACCTGTTTGAATTCTGAGAAATGACATCAGATTTTTGTGGCTGTTTTCTAAGGAACCTATAGATTGGTGATGATATGCTGTTGACGTTACCTGTTGCGTTTTGAGAATACGGCACACGTCTTTCATGACGGTTGAAACAAATTCGGTCCCTTGGTCAGATATTATTTGTCGAGGAATACCATATCTCAAAATAAAATTATTGATAAAAGACGATGCCACTGAAATAGTATCCTTATGTTTAAGCGGATAGGCTTCAACATACTTACTTAAATCACACTGTAGTGTGAGTATATAAACATTATTATCGCTATCTTTACATAAGGGCCCTACTAAATCTAAATAAACTCTATCAAAAGCAGAATATCCCGTATCGGTTATCACCATTGGTTCTTTTATATGCTTATTTAAGTGCTTATATCGCAAACACTTGTCACATTGGTTTACATAATTAGTCACATCCTTCTCTAACCCGGGCCAAAAGAATCTTTTCTTTATATTGTTTATCATTCGCCTTATACCGGCGTGACCGCTAGTTGGCAATAGATGATAGTCGTTTAATATTATACGTTTTGTCTCATGATCGTCGATTTTATGGACACCATTTAAAATTAATATTCGCGGTCCGGACCTATTTGGTGTCTCATTTATAATACGAGTTAACTCCCTAATTAATATATTGTTATTATTATTTTGTATAATATACAGACGATCTATCTTTTGCTTATTACAAAAGCAATCCAACTCCCTCACAAAGGCATCTCGTGCACAATATGATCGGAAAGAAGGATTTACATAAATTGTTGACTTTGCTGAGACAAAACAAAATAACTTAGAGTTAGAATAGAACTTTTCTTTCATTCTGTCTATCTTCTTCCATTCTTTTTCGTCTACAAATAATAATTCAGTGCAATCCTTCGGTTGTTTAAGTGTTCCCACGACTTTTGGGTGATCAGTCCAATCGTTGGTGGTAACCTTATCCTCCGTAGGGTTGTCACGCTTATCTTGCGCAATTTTGTTTTTTATTCGCTTTCTTTGCGCTCTTGTTAGAACAGATATGACCTTTTCATTCATTTCTTTCAAATCTTCACTCGAAATTTGGATGCGTGACAAAGCATCTGCAGCTGCATTGTCAGCTCCCCTTACATACTTGATAACAAACTTATACTCCTCAAGCAATAACCTAAACTTCGTAAGTCTACTTGACGGATTTGTCATGTTGAATAAATATACGAGAGGCTTATGATCCGTTTCAATAATGAATTCGCGTCCATATAAATAAGGTCGAAAGTATTTTACTGCCCATACTATCGATAATAATTCCTTTTCGATAGTAGGATAGTTTTTCTCGGCTTTGTTTAAAGTGCGGCTAGCATATGCAACCGGTCGTCCGTCATGATTACATAAAACGGAGCCTATAGCAAAACCAGACGCGTCAGTTTTTAAAATAAAATTTTGGTCAAAATTTGGGTACTGAAGTATGGGAGGAGTCGTTAAAGCATTTTTAAGCGTTGAAAAAGATAGTTTACAGTTTTTATTCCAATGAAATTTAACATTTTTGCGACATAAATTGTTTAGAGGTAAAACGATTTCAGAAAATTTTGGTATAAATCTTCGATAGTAATTCGCAAACGCTACTAGTCTTTTTACATCGTTGGTATTTTGAGGAATTGGGTAATTTTGTAATACTGATATCTTTTTTGGGTCAGGCTTAATACCTTCGGAAGAAACAATGTGGCCAAGATAAAGAAGTTCTTTTTTTAGAAAAACACATTTTTTCGGGTTTAACTTTAAGTTTACTTTTCTTAAGCGTGATAATATTTCTATTAAATTTTTATTATGATTATCTAAGTTTCTGCCAAAACAAATGAGGTCGTCTAAATAAGTGAGCGCTTTTTCGTAATTTAAACCAGCCATGGATATTGTAATAGCACGAGAAAAGGAACTTGGGCTTGTCTTTAAGCCCATTGGCATTCTGGTCATCTGATATTGACCAGAGGGTGTAGTGAAAGCCGTATACCTTCTACTAGATGGATTAAGGCTTAATTGGTAAAAAGCTTGATTGAGATCAAGGTGGGTAAAATACATTGCTCCTGATAAGGAATCTAATATGTCTGTAATATTGGGTAACGGAAATTTGTCATCTACAATACAGTTGTTTAATTTTCGAAAATCGATAACCAAGCGCCAGCTTGGTTATCGATTTTCGAAAATTAAACTTGACCACTCACTGCAAGCTGGTTCAATAATTCCGTCTTGTAACATATTTTTGACTTGTGTTTCTATTTCGTTCCTCTGAGAATAGGGTAATCGATACTGTTTTACATACACTGGGTCAATATTAGGTTTTAACTGAATATTATGTTCATATAAGTTACAAGTTGTTAATTGATCTCCTGGCAATAAAAATATGTCGGAAAATTTTGCACAAATATGTATAATAGAAGATTTTTCCTCTTTATTTAAATGATCCAAATTTAATAAATTTAACATTTTATGAACGCGTTCGGGATCAATGAGACTTTTATCAAACTTACAAATAGAATAATTATGTAAACTATCGGTTTCAGGTCTAAAATAACTAAGATTGACCGGATCCTCTCGTGTATTTAATATTTTTATTGGTATCTTCCCGTTATTCGCTTTGACAATTCCACCAGACAGAAATACTCCCTCGCATAACTCTTTCGGAAAGACAACACAATCTTCTATCATACTCGCATTGATATAAAATAAATTCTCGCATCTTGGAGGTATACTCAAATAATTATTATTTCCCAAAATACCCATATGCAATGGCAAAGTTACTAATTCATTCATATTATGCAGTGTAATAGTATTCAATTCAAAATTTATGTTACAATTAAATTTACGTAAAAAATCTATACCTAAAATTCCAGAAGTTTCACACGGCAACTGCTTTATAACATGAAACTTATTATTAAATTTCAGCCCGTCAACAGACAATGTTAAATCAACAAATCCCACGGTTTGTAATTTGCCTCCAATTCCGTTTATTGTAATCGGTTTCTTTTGTAATGAAATGTTTAGTTTACTAAGCGTGTCATATTCAATCACACATAAAGAAGCGCCGGTATCTACGAGCCATCTACATTTGATACCATCTATTGCTAACTCAACACAATTACTATATTCGCAACTAAATATATTATTGGTCTCGAAAAAATTCTGGGTTATTTTCACTATTATCGTTATTAGGGTTAATTTCAATATTTTGAGAACTTTGCGATACGCGATATTCTGGTGTTATAAAATGAACTCGCTGGGCATTTTGACCACGAAAAGATCCGCGATTCTGGTATGAGTACTCACCATAATTACCTTTTTTCCCGCGGTGTTGTTGATTTCCACACGAAAACTTTTGGGGTACCGGTTTCCTCCAATTCACATTATTTTTTGCTTGGGTATGCCAAGGATATGTTTGTCGTGGTACATTATTGGATGTATACCTACCACGAAAATTTTTACGCGTTCCTGAACCACCTCGATTTCCGAAATAAATCGATGGTTCGGTGTACTCGCTAGGTCGAACACTAGATGTCTCCTCATCCTTTGCAGCTCTAATTGTTTCTTTTAACGTACTATAATTGCGTGCTGACAAAATAATACTGAGTTGTCGGTTTCGCAAGCCATTTGTGAAACTTTTAATAGCGATCTTTTCATTTATAGGACGTAAAATTTTATGCGCGTTTTGGTCACCATCGGCTTGGGAAATCGTCAAATCTACGAATAATTGTTCGATTTTATTGCCATAATTATCTAGGGAACTACTATTTTGTCTTATTTGCATTAGTTCGTTATGAATGGAAGTGTAAGATTTCTTTGTTAAAAGGTGGTTCCGCATATCACTTATAAGCGCCTCGCATGAGTCATAGGAATCTAATAGGCGTAACTTAGCACCTTCATTCAAACGAGTCTTTAACACAAATTTTATTAACATAGACTTACCTTCTTCTTTAAGCGAAGAGCTATATAACTCTATCGAGTCCATCAAGGTTTTGGTGACCGATTCCTCGCCCGTCATCACTGGCAGGAGTGACACAGCAGTTTTAAAGTCGAAACTTTCCATGGTGAATATTTCGCTTTGAATAGTGCCCTTGGAAGTTGATTGAGAGCTGTAATCCTTACTACAAAAGTTTTCTATTTGTCCATATAAACTCTTAATTAAATCGCAATATGATTGTATTTCAATTAATGCATTACTTTTAATTTGTTTACTTTCTATCTCTTTATTTAAAATTATCAAACAATCATCAAATTCTTTACGTAATTGTACTGATTCCTTAAGTTTTTGTTGCAAAATGCTTTTAGTTCGCTTATCATAACTTAATTTAACTAAATTATTTTTAATATTTTTAAATTTTTTATATATTATTATTAATTCACTAGACATGGAAGTACAGTTAAAAAGAAATATCGTTGTCAAAATATTTTAAGGTTTAAGGCATACATATAAGGCTATTTTTATTATTTTTTTTCTTTTTTTTTAAACTTAAACTATAACATATTTTTCAATTTAAACCTCATTTTTTCAACTTGACGCTTTCGTTGTCTCCCGGCGGTCCTCATGGCGGCACTCACAGCATACACGGGGTACACGAGGTCCTGGGTCCGGTGATCGCACAAAAGAACGACGCAAATTGTGCATTACCATCTCATTCCGCATCCAGCTTGTATGGCAACTTTTGTATATTTTGTATACACCATAGAGAAGAGCCAAGCCCAAAACTGTGCATATTATAATCAGCACGACGGATATCCCAGACAGGTGGCTTTTAATTTCTTCTACATGTGCAGAATTTGAGCCTCCTGAAGTGTCTTGCGTAATAAATACTTGGTCTTTCTTGACTTCAGAACGACACATTTTTTTTTTTTAAAACGCGGCCCGCGACCGAACCCAGGCAGACCGCCGATGAACTGGCAGGGTCGCCATGTAGTGTTGGGTGGTTCGGGGAATAAATAAAACGTCCAATAGTCTAGACGGTAGGTTTAATACTAACTCTCTCTTATTCTATCCTACATATATATATAAGCACACACTACAACTTCTACTCGCCAGTTAAATAAATTTCCGAATTTACAGTATTTAAAGGTAGGTAGACACAAGATGATGTTTGTATGTGTAATTTCTGATAATGTTTGTCGAATGTATGTTATTAATTCAAAGTAATTTGTAGTGGATTTGAAATCTTGATCACCTATTAGTAATATACAGTAGTCTTCCATTGTATAATCAATAAGTTTGGTCTTTAAGCCCATCAATAGAGGTTCTATTCCGTATCCTGTTAGAAGATAATGGCAGATATCTAAATTTCCATGCAAAAATCGTTGCGCAGTGGATCTTGTTTTAGTAAACTTGTTAGTACTAAGCATACATGTCTTCTTCTTGTTCTGCAGAGTTATTTTAGAGTTATTTGATTTGTTCTCTTGCTGGCGTGTTATGTTGCATATTGGCGACTTATTCATATTTCTAACATTCTTTTGCCGCATGCTTTCATGTACTTCCCTGGGATTGGGACGTAATGGTATATTTGTTATCGTAGATGGGGCACTTACTTTGGGAGTACTTAATAATATATTAGTCGTATACTTTTTTGTATTATTTTCACAAGTATTGTTCTGGGAGGGACTTAGGACATTCTTTTTTGAGGTTGAGCGACAGATACGAGATAATTGGTTTATTTTGGCATCTCTTTTTGATATTTCTTCTCTTAATGAATGATTTTCTGATAACAATCTTTCCACTTCTAGGTCAGCACTTTCGAGCTTAGTTTCCAAATTTTGCAATTTTAATTTCATTTCCTCGAAATCATCCATAGCTAAACAGTTATTTTCGGGGCAGCTACGATTTAAAGCGGTGTCTATAGAAATCAACGTTTCACCTAAGTCATCAATTTGGGAAATTAATTGCGAGCTGCTATCACTTATAGATTGATTGAGTTTTTTTCGCAATGTTATATTTTCAATTGCCATTTCGTGACAGCTAGATTTACTGCTGTCCAAATTAGGAGATTTTTCTGATGACGTATTTCTATTTTTTTTCTTATTCTTTAACTGTATGCAAGTTGTGCACTTCCAGGCATTTTTGGTGTCTATTGACATCCAACGAAATCTTTTTTCAGAAACTATCGTGCAAGTTAAGTGAAATTTTTCTTTACATAGTGAACAAGTTAAGCTCTCCTTATTCAATATTTTTTTACTACATTAAAACATACTAGTGACATTTTGAATTTAGAAGAATTAATGATATTTTATTCTAATATTTTGAAGTGTTATTTTATTGTAGTCTTCTGATTTAAAAAATCAGAACAGGGACTTTTTCAAAAATTAAAAATATTTTCAAATCATATGAATACGCGCGCCCTCTAAAGGATAATTGGAGACTTAATCAAGTTGATCTATTAACATAAATTTGTTGCTTATTTTGCCAGTAACTAATAGATGGCGTAATAATAGAAAATAGTTACTCTCCTTTGGTAATTATTTATCAATTATCATAGATGTCGCTTATCTAATCAGATGTACATAAGTTTTGACATTTTAAACTACCGTAACCGTCACTTTAATACTAAATAAATGTTTTTTCACTTTAAAACAATAATAAATTGTTGATAGCAATGTAACTTAGTTTGCTAATCCCCTTCCTTAGCGTTTCACTTTAGAAGACACTGTCTTATTACAATAAATTCAATACAATAATAATTTATAGTTCACAGATTCACTTGATTACTTATATTAACTTCACACTTATAATCTAGCTCGAAACAGCAATATAACACTCGACACACTAAATTATGTTAGAATCTGTACTTAAGTTATAAAAAAGTTCAGTAGAGATTGTTTATAATATTTTTAAAACAAAAATTATACGGAGCCTATGTTTACTGCTTAAATAGCGCCACCTATCTCTAATATGCATCATGACTTAACCACGGTTGAGTACCTTTGGTTACTACACTATATTTCATTCCGGGCACACCTTGTTTATACGGGCTGAATCTACTACTACTTGAGCGAGGCTCTTTCTCGTGTACATTTTCTTGATTTTTTATTTATTTTACTCCTTGCCACCCTCCATTTCTGGGCATGACAAGCATATGACGGCTTTGGTTTGGGAGATTTCTTGTTTTTTTTTTAAATTTTGGCCTGTTTTTTGTAAATGTTGTTTGCCTGCAGAGCTTCATAATCCCGGTGTCGGTACGCGTGTGGGATGTAAACGACAACGCGCCGGAGTGGATCGGGGCGCCGTACGAGGCGCGCGTGTCGGAGCTGGCGAGCGTCGGCAGCCGCGTGCTGGCGGCGCCGGCGCGCGACGCGGATCAGCCCGGCCCGCACGCCACCGTGCACTACGTAGTGCTGCCCGGCCCGCACAGCGTACGTACCGCACACTGTTGCTGAGCCGGCCCGCACGCCACCGTGCACTACGTAGTGCTGCCCGGCCCGCACAGCGTACGTACCGCACACTGTTGCTGAGCCGGTCCGCACGCCACCGTGCACTACGTAGTGCTGCCCGGCCCGCACAGCGTACGTACCGCACACTGTTGCTGAGCCGGCCCGCACGCCACCGTGCACTACGTAGTGCTGCCCGGCCCGCACAGCGTACGTACCGCACACTGTTGCTGAGCCGGCCCGCACGCCACCGTGCACTACGTAGTGCTGCCCGGCCCGCACAGCGTACGTACCGCACACTGTTGCTGAGCCGGCCCGCACGCCACCGTGCACTACGTAGTGCTGCCCGGCCCGCACAGCGTACGTACCGCACACTGTTGCTGAGCCGGCCCGCACGCCACCGTGCACTACGTAGTGCTGCCCGGCCCGCACAGCGTACGTACCGCACACTGTTGCTGAGCCGGCCCGCACGCCACCGTGCACTACGTAGTGCTGCCCGGCCCGCACAGCGTACGTACCGCACACTGTTGCTGAGCCGGTCCGCACGCCACCGTGCACTACGTAGTGCTGCCCGGCCCGCACAGCGTACGTACCGCACACTGTTGCTGAGCCGGCCCGCACGCCACCGTGCACTACGTAGTGCTGCCCGGCCCGCACAGCGTACGTACCGCACACTGTTGCTGAGCCGGCCCGCACGCCACCGTGCACTACGTAGTGCTGCCCGGCCCGCACAGCGTACGTACCGCACACTGTTGCTGAGCCGGCCCGCACGCCACCGTGCACTACGTAGTGCTGCCCGGCCCGCACAGCGTACGTACCGCACACTGTTGCTGAGCCGGCCCGCACGCCACCGTGCACTACGTAGTGCTGCCCGGCCCGCACAGCGTACGTACCGCACACTGTTGCTGAGCCGGCCCGCACGCCACCGTGCACTACGTAGTGCTGCCCGGCCCGCACAGCGTACGTACCGCACACTGTTGCTGAGCCGGCCCGCACGCCACCGTGCACTACGTAGTGCTGCCCGGCCCGCACAGCGTACGTACCGCACACTGTTGCTGAGCCGGCCCGCACGCCACCGTGCACTACGTAGTGCTGCCCGGCCCGCACAGCGTACGTACCGCACACTGTTGCTGAGCCGGCCCGCACGCCACCGTGCACTACGTAGTGCTGCCCGGCCCGCACAGCGTACGTACCGCACACTGTTGCTGAGCCGGCCCGCACGCCACCGTGCACTACGTAGTGCTGCCCGGCCCGCACAGCGTACGTACCGCACACTGTTGCTGAGCCGGCCCGCACGCCACCGTGCACTACGTAGTGCTGCCCGGCCCGCACAGCGTACGTACCGCACACTGTTGCTGAGCCGGCCCGCACGCCACCGTGCACTACGTAGTGCTGCCCGGCCCGCACAGCGTACGTACCGCACACTGTTGCTGAGCCGGCCCGCACGCCACCGTGCACTACGTAGTGCTGCCCGGCCCGCACAGCGTACGTACCGCACACTGTTGCTGAGCCGGCCCGCACGCCACCGTGCACTACGTAGTGCTGCCCGGCCCGCACAGCGTACGTACCGCACACTGTTGCTGAGCCGGCCCGCACGCCACCGTGCACTACGTAGTGCTGCCCGGCCCGCACAGCGTACGTACCACACACTGTTGCTGAGCCGGCCCGCACGCCACCGTGCACTACTATTGAATTACACTATAATAAAAGAACGCATAGACATCTTGCCTTGGTAATTCTACCAGCGTTTGCGCTTGGATTCAGTATGATTTCAATATTGATTCAGTTATTTCAGTTACATATTAATGTGAACCATTTTATCGATTTAGTATATTTCGTATATTCGGCAGGAGTTCATCGGGTTCGCGAACGAACTGGACAGTACATTAGTGGTGAAGAAGCCACTGGACTATGAGAAAGTGCGCAACTTCACACTAACGCTGCGCGCGCAAGATGCAGGCACGCCACCGCGGTACAGCGACACGCAGCTGACTGTACGTGTACTCGACGCAGACGACCAGAACCCCAAGTTCACGCACGACCACTACACCGCACTTGTACCAGACGACGTCCAAGAGGTCAGTAAGTGAATATATAGCTTCTTGATAGTAAGGGTTAATAGAATCAGGCGTTACATTGCGTAAATCTATTATATTATACTTGCCAGTAAAAAAGAGTCGTCGGTTTACGTCACTCCTTCTATGAAATACAAAAGCACTATACTATCGACTCATGCTACTGTTCTGTTCTATATGGTCCTTCCCCGATTGAGCCGACGGTTTCTTGCTGCAAGCATAAAACAGTTGCTCTACCACCTGAGAAATGCTTTATGTGTCGTCAAACAAATTTATTTGTCATATTACATTTTTAACGGTAGTAGAGCCACGCAACAGTTTTTGCTGTTGCATGTATGGGCCGGCTCGAGCCGGGTTGGTACCACGACCTTACAGAATACCGGCGTGAAGTAGAAGCTCTGCTTCTGCGTTTCGTCTGGTGAGTGCAGGTGGCGGCCGGAGGCCCAATTCCCCCCCCCCCCATCAACATGGTAGCGGAATTACAAGATAGACTCCCCCAGGAGGGTACCAGTACCCCTGGAGAATCCCTCGCTGAGCATCCACGACCATGTTATTCCGATCCTGAGCGTGGGTGCTCAGGCTGCCCCGCGTATTCTGGGGGGGCAAAATTCCGCTCAAAAGCATAACTGCCAGGGGCAAACTGAGCAAGAACACCAAGGCGGCCCCTGCCACGCTATCCGTGAATTTCTGCAACATCAGGGGACTTCACTCTAACCTAAACGCCGTCCACTACCATCTCGAGACGGCGAAGCCGGCCATGCTCTTTTTGACCGAGACGCAGGTTTCCTCTCCGGCTGATATTTCGTATCTCTCCTACCCGGGGTACAAATTGGAGCATTCCTTTGTGCCTCGGGCTGGAGTTTGCGTGTATGTCAGAGAGGACATCTGTTCTCGACGCCTCGGCAGTCTTGAAGGTTCGGACCTGTCCATCCTTTGGTTACGCGTAGACAGCGACGACCACCCGCGCGTCTACGGGTGCCTCTATAGGTCCCATAGCGGTAATGCCGCCGTGTTTGGCATTACAGGTCGGCGGATTCGGACGGAATGCGGTCTTTCTTTGCATCCTACCCATGGGGGCGGGTTTGCTTCTCGCCGGACGATCCCAGCGCTGTTGCTGACTCTGTCACTGATGTGGTGCTACAGGGAATGGAACTATTTATTCCATCATCTGTGGTACCCATCGGAGGCAGATCTCAGCCTTGGTTTGGTCGCTCCTGTAATACTGCTTTACGCAGTAAACAGGAGTGTTATCAAGCCTGGGCTGTGGCTTCGGCGACTCGGGATGTAAACACCAGCACACTTAAAAAAAAGTATAACTTCGCCTCCAGGTCCTTCAAAAGAGTTATTGCCAGGGCAAAGTCAGAGCACATAGGCAGAATTGGCGAGAAACTAGTTCGCCTTCCTTCGGGAACCCGTGCATTCTGGTCTCTCGCCAAGGCTGTCCAAGGGAATTTCTGTAAGCCATCACTACCATCTCTGCACAGGGAGGATGACTCACTGGCCCATGACGCAAAAGACAAAGCCGACCTTTTAGGCTCCCTTTTTGCGTCCAACTCGACTCTTGATGACGGGGGGAAAACACCGCCGACCATCCCGCGGTGTGAGTGCTCCATGCCGGATGTGCTGTTCTTACAGCGCTCGGTTCGCAAAGCACTGCTCTCCCTGGACATCCAGAAGTCGAGTGGGCCTGACGGAATCCCCCCAATTGTGCTGAGGACGTGTGCTCCGGAGTTGGCACCGGTCCTAACGCGTCTTTTCCGGTACTCCTACTCCCAAGGCGTAGTCCCGAATTCATGGAAGACAGCTTTTGTCCACCCGATCCCTAAAAAAGGCGACCGCTCAGACCCATCCAACTATAGGCCTATCGCGATCACCTCCTTGTTCTCCAAAATAATGGAATCCATTATTAACTGCCAGCTCATCCGGTACCTTGAGGATCACCAGCTGATTAGTGACCGCCAATACGGTTTTCGTCGGGGTCGATCAGCTGGTGATCTTCTGGTCTACCTGACCCATAGATGGGCGGAGGCAGTAGAGTCCAAGGGGGACGCGTTAGCCGTTAGTCTGGACATTGCGAAGGCCTTCGATCGGGTTTGGCACAAAGCGCTTCTTTCGAAGCTCCCTTCCTATGGGCTTCCCGAGAAATTGTGCAATTGGATCACCAGCTTCCTTGCAGATCGGAGCATCAAGGTCGTTGTAGACGGTGCATGCTCTGACTACAAGCCTATTAACGCTGGTGTTCCACAAGGCTGTGTGCTATCACCAACGCTGTTTCTTCTGCATATCAATGATATGTTGCTAACTGGTAACATTCATTGCTATGCGGATGACAGCACTGGTGATGCTCTATACACCGGCCGTGCCAATATTTCTCGGGAAAACGTCGCTGAGTACCGGAACAAACTTGTGTCTGAAGTCGAGTCTTTGCTGAGCAAAGTCTCAGATTGGGGGCGACTAAATCTAGTCCAGTTTAATCCTCAGAAGACACAAGTTTGCGCGTTTACCGCTAAAACGAACCCCTTTGTCGTATCTCCTCAGTTTCAAGGCACTCCCCTTCTTGCCTCAGCCAGTATCGGTATCCTCGGAGTCGACATATCGAGTGACATGCAGTTTCGTGGTCACTTGGAAGGGAAGGCCAAATTGGCCTCTAAAAAGCTTGGCGAGCTCAGCAGGGCGGGACAGTATTTCATGCCGGCACACCGCCTGCAACTTTACAAGGCGCAAGTTCGGCCTCACATGGAATACTGTTCCCATCTCTGGGCAGGGGCTCCCCAGTGCCAGCTCCTTCCACTTGACCGCATCCAATGCAGAGCTGCTCGAATCGTCGACGACCGAGCCCTTTCCGATCGGCTCGATTCATTGGCACTGCGAAGAGATGTCGCATCCCTTTGCATTTTCTTTCGCATCTACCATGGGGAGTGCTCTTAGGAATTGTTCGGATTAATCCCAGCCGCCAAATTTCACGAACGCACATCGCGGCAGAACTCCCGATACCATCCACACCATCTGGATGATTGGCGGTCCACCACTGTGCGATTTAGAAGATGTTTTCTTCCTCGCACGACCTCCTTGTGGAATCGATTACCATCAGCGATTTTTCCGGACCGATACGACTTAGGGACCTTCAAGAAAAGAGCGTACTCCTTTTTAAAAGGCCGGCAACGCATCTGCGATTCCCCTGGTGTTGCAGTTGTTCATGGGCGGCGGTAGTCACTTACCATCAGGTGAGCCGCATGCTCGTTTGCTCCCTCTCCTATAAAAGAAAAATCTTTCCAAGTCATATCCTTTACAAATCTTAAGTCCTACCTGTCAGATCAAGACTGGCGAAAGTGTTTTCAGAGTTGGTTTAGGCGAATGGATCTTTGTATAGAGCATAATGGAGAATATTTTGAAAAGATGTAAAATAAATATTAATAGTATCTTGAATACTTTTTGTATATCTCCAAACTTATTGAGTGACCTACGTACACAGGGTAAAACTGCCTTCGATAATACGATCTGCGTTTCTCTTCTAAACGCCTTTGTTATGCCTCTATTAGAATATATAAACGCAGCTTTAGTATTCCTTTTGGTTAAAATCTCTATCCATCTTTAATATAATAGATTTCCGCAAAGTAACGCCTGATTTCTATTGTCTGTGCAGTAAACATCATAAGTGTTCAAGTTGTTTGCTGATTATTATAACGCCCAATTTTATTCATAAATCGAACAATTGCGTGATATGGGTGAGCAGGGTACAATACTGAAGACATCGCCGGGTCCAATAGCGGCCGCGGACCAGGACGTGGGCATCAACGCCCCGCTGTACTACTCGGTGGCGAGCGAGGCGGGCGGCGCGGCGCTGGTGCGCGTGGAGCGCGAGTCGGGCCGCGTGGCCGCCGCCGCCGCGCTGCACCTAGCCGACCTGCCCGCCACCATCGTCATCAAGGTCAGTGTCATCACGAGACCTCCAAAACTATGCGCACGATTGATTTGAATTTTGGCATACTGCTTTCTTGATGTAAACTCCCACTAAGATAATGAAAATTTATTTAAATTAAGTTTTTGCAATCAACTACTCTAAAATAAAGTTATGTCTATAAATTAGAATACTAATTCTGATGACTTCTTTACGGAAACAAAGGGTTTTTGTTATATTTTGAATATATATCTCAGAAATTCAGGAGAAGATTCCATGTCTGATCTCCATCAGGATAGCGTTAATTGTTAAAAATGGTAAAAGTGTGAGAACGGATGTTCAAATTGCTCTCTTGCTGACGCAATTAATCATTATCAGTAATAAAACAGCGTAACGCACTATACATTTAGCATAGAACAATTATAGTTTGACCATACCGTAATATGACTCCGTCACAATTACACACTGGTGTAACGTGAAGGACATAATTACACGATAACACCAAAGTATACAAACCAACAACAAGACTACCAATCTCAATGTAACACAGAGCAGCTTTTCAGCAAAAGCATGTTCCTTGCCTGCATCAGAAGAATTACTACAACGAACAGAAATACGACACTATCTTATCACTCTGACTCTGACTCTGACTTAAGCGGAATCATTCGCGCACGGCGCCTTCAGTAAACTTTATACTGCACAGACAAGTGCGGGTTTCTCGATATACCCTCAATTCCACCTCACTACCATTAATATGACGCTCCGCTAAGGTGACGCAACCTCTCACTCACTCGATCCGACTGGTATTTTATTTAAATTAATTATTATTAAATAATTTAAGGTAATTATTAAAATAGTCTAATTAACGTTCTCGACAGATCAAAACGCTTCTCATTGATGCCTTTCCTACATCACATCAGTTTACTCACTACTGCGCAGCACCACTTACTTTTAAAGCTGAATAAATAGTGATTGTTTTACTTATTATAAGCCAGTGCTTGAATACAATCCCACCAATGATGTGTTGATGAAGCCCTATATAGTAAGTTGCACTACCTTAGCATAAGAAAAGCCTATTCACTCTACATTAAAGACGCCCAGATTGACTTGGATGGAAAGACAGACGCCGACAAATTATTTCACTCCTTTGCTGTATTCATTACGAAAGACTAAGCAATTCGTTTGGTCCTATTGCGTAAAATATTGACAACAAAGGGGTGATCCTGCCGACCGCCTGTTTGTCCGATATTGAAAAAGAGAGGGAGAAATTAAAGCATGTCATTCCTGTGCACACTCTCCGAAATGCATTCTACATTGGATACCAAGAGGCTGGCTGGCTTTCACTTTTGATGACTCTAATGATACTGTCTGACCTTGAAAAGGACTTTTAAGATATTAGGGCTAAAGTAATAAAATAATTTCAACTTATGCCTTTCGGTTTAAAGAATGCTTCATCTACATTTCAGATTATAAATTATGGTATATAATAATAATAAAATATTGTATAAATCTTCATGTTGTCTGTTTGATTGCTAATTTATAAATGTAGAAAAAAATCGTTTATTCTGGGTGGAAGTGTTTTTGTTATATAAGAGTCCCTTTAAGTTACTATTACGCTCTTACTTCTGTAGTGGTGTAGTGTTATTTTTTTGCCATTAGCAGTACCTATATTCTTTCTGCTTAAGAATCCGTCTAGGTTGGCGATTACCTTATTTCCAGGAGTCATCATCATTAATAAATTTATTGCATAATGCTTAACTTTTCACTAAAGTGGATTATGCCGATGAAAAAAAATGTCAATCATCATCATCATCATCATTACAGCCTTTCATAAGTCCACTGCTGAACATAGGCCTCCCCCAAGGAATGCCACAAAGCACGGTCCTGAGCCACCTGCATCCATCGACTTCCTGCATGTTTTACCAGGTCGCTACTCCATCACCCTACACTTCGCCTACCGGTACGAGGCTGCCACTTAAGAACCTTTCTTCCCCATCGGTTGTCGGTTCTTCGAGCTATATGGCCGGCCCACTGCCACTTCAGCTTACTAATCCGTTGGGCTATGTCGGTTACTCTGGTTCTACTGCGAATATACTCATTTCTAAAATTATCACGCAGAGAAACTCCGAGCATAGCCCTCTCCATAGCTCGCTGAGCGACCTTGAGCTTCCTCATACGGCCAGCAGTGAAGGACCACGTCTTAGATCCGTAAGTCATCACTGGCAACACGCACTGGTTGTACAATTTCGTTTTAAGGTTTTGAGAAATGTCTGACGAGAAGATGTGTCGTAGTTTCCCGAACGCTGCCCAGCCGAGTTGAATCCGTCGATTGACCTCTCGGTCGAAGTTGGACTTACCTAGTCGGACTATTTGTCCCAGGTAAACACACTCGTCAACAACTTTGAGCTTAGTGCTCCCAACAACTACCGGCATAGGTGTGACATGGACATTAAACATGATCTTTGTTTTGTCCATGTTCATCCTAAGACCTATTCGTTGGGAGACACTATTGAGGTCATTGAGCATAGTGCTTAGGTCCTCCAGCGATTCTGTCATAAGGACTATATCGTCGGCAAATCGACGGTGAGTGATGTACTCGCCATTGATGTTAATACAGTATCCTTTCCTGTCCAGAAGCTTGAAAACGTCTTCCAATGCAGCGGTGAAGAGTTTCGGGGATATAAACTCACCCTGTATTACACCTCTCTGCAATTGGATAGGTTTCGTACTCTGGTTTTGTACTCGGATAGCCATCGTAGCTCTACTGAACAAACACTTCAGCACTTCGATATACCGATAATCAACTTGGCACCGCTGAAGGGACTGCAGCACCGCCCAAATTTCGACGGAATCAAAGGCTTTCTCATAGTCCACATACGCCAGACATAGTGGCAAATTGCACTCCTTGGACTTCTGTACAATTTGCCGAAGGGTATGTATGTGGTCTATTTTGCTAAAGCCCTTTCGGAAACCGGCTTGTTCGGGAGGCTGGAAGTCGTCAAGTCTTCGCGCGAGACGATTCGTAATGACTCTCGAAAACAGCACGTAGACGCGGCTCAGAAGGGAAGTCGGTCTGTAGTTTTTCAAGAGAGCGTTGTCACCTTTCTTGAAGAACAAGACAACCACACTTCTGCTCCACGCCTCCGGTGTAACGCCACCATGGAGGACGGAATTAAAGAGCTTCTGAAGGACTTCAAGTACCGGTCTTCCACCCGCTTTCAGAAGCTCCGCTGTAATTTCATCTTCGCCTGGGGCCTTGCCGTTTTTAAGGTGCTGGAGAGTCATTCTAATCTCGCTCAGACTGACGTCCGGGATATCTTCGGAATAGTGTCGGATAAGACTCGCTCTTGGATCGTTACTCACACTTGCGTGTGGCTCCAACGATGACGTGTACAGCTGCTCATAGAATCTGTCAATCTCACTCAAAATATCAGGTGCCCCGGAAACGATGCTGTCACATTCGGTCTTCAGCTTAGACAGTTGGCTCTTTCTGGTATACAGATCTCTGGCAAAGACTTTGGAGCCTTGGTTCCGTTCGATTGCTTCTTCAATACAAGCTGTATTGAAGTTGCGTAAGACCCGCCGCATGCATTTGGAGATCTGTCTGTTCAGTTGCCTGTATGCTGTCAAATCTGTTGAAGAATGTAGCTTCATCTCCCGTCTAACAGTCATGAGATTGAGAGTGTGATCGGAGAGAGAGAGGAAAAATGTCAAACTTACAATTAATCTGCAAATGGGATGTTGATAGTGATGTCAAAGTGAATCGTAAACAGATCGGAGCTTTAATTCAGGATCTACCAATCTCCTATCTATTTCTATCGCCAAACGGCAGTACGTTCATTGTCTGTGTTCCGTCGTAAAGGGTATACAGAACCAAAAGAGGCATTCTATCTTGGTCCTCATAGGTGACAAACTGTAGCATTTTTGTTTGAAGTTGGTTACAGATGTCTATTGGCTGCAATAACCACTTATCGTCAGGTGGATTGAGTTTGATTGTCACTCAAATTGTGCTCTTTAAAACCATGCATTTTACTTTGCTGACGCGATTCAGAAAGCCGCATCGCGAATTAATTTTATGCCCCTATTTTCAAATTAAACTTAGAGCGAGTAATAAAGTGATAAAGTAAACAATATGTGTGTTAATTTTATTCGCTACTCATACTTACGTACTATCATCTTAAACTATCTTTTAATTACATAGCTTTAACTAATTTAACTATCAAAGAAGTTGTACGAGTTGGATATCGTGGCCCGTACACAAATATTATATGAAAATAAAAAATTTCGTCATATAAATAAAATAGGTTGTGTATTGTAGGCGACGCAGGTGGACAACGCAGACCGCTACGCGCTCGCGGCGCTGGAGCTGTCGCGGGCGGCGCCGCGGCGAGTGCGCTTCCTGCGGCGCGCGTACTCGGCGCGCGTGCGCGAGGACGCCGCGCCCGGCGCGCTGCTGCTGGCGCTGCACACCACGCCGCCGCAGGTACACACTGCACACTGCACACTGCACACTACACGCTACACGTACTCGGCGCGCGTGCGCGAGGACGCCGCGCCCGGCGCGCTGCTGCTCGCGCTGCACACCACGCCGCCGCAGGTACACACTGCACACTGCACACTGCACACTACACGCTACACGTACTCGGCGCGCGTGCGCGAGGACGCCGCGCCCGGCGCGCTGCTGCTCGCGCTGCACACCACGCCGCCGCAGGTACACACTGCACACTGCACACTGCACACTACACGCTACACGTACTCGGCGCGCGTGCGCGAGGACGCCGCGCCCGGCGCGCTGCTGCTCGCGCTGCACACCACGCCGCCGCAGGTACACACTGCACACTGCACACTACACGCTACACGTACTCGGCGCGCGTGCGCGAGGACGCCGCGCCCGGCGCGCTGCTGCTGGCGCTGCACACCACGCCGCCGCAGGTACACACTGCACACTGCACACTGCACACTACACGCTACACGTACTCGGCGCGCGTGCGCGAGGACGCCGCGCCCGGCGCGCTGCTGCTCGCGCTGCACACCACGCCGCCGCAGGTACACACTGCACACTGCACACTGCACACTACACGCTACACGTACTCGGCGCGCGTGCGCGAGGACGCCGCGCCCGGCGCGCTGCTGCTCGCGCTGCACACCACGCCGCCGCAGGTACACACTGCACACTGCACACTGCACACTACACGCTACACGTACTCGGCGCGCGTGCGCGAGGACGCCGCGCCCGGCGCGCTGCTGCTGGCGCTGCACACCACGCCGCCGCAGGTACACACTGCACACTGCACACTGCACACTACACGCTACACGTACTCGGCGCGCGTGCGCGAGGACGCCGCGCCCGGCGCGCTGCTGCTGGCGCTGCACACCACGCCGCCGCAGGTACACACTGCACACTGCACACTGCACACTACACGCTACACGTACTCGGCGCGCGTGCGCGAGGACGCCGCGCCCGGCGCGCTGCTGCTCGCGCTGCACACCACGCCGCCGCAGGTACACACTGCACACTGCACACTGCACACTACACGCTACACGTACTCGGCGCGCGTGCGCGAGGACGCCGCGCCCGGCGCGCTGCTGCTCGCGCTGCACACCACGCCGCCGCAGGTACACACTGCACACTGCACACTGCACACTACACGCTACACGTACTCGGCGCGCGTGCGCGAGGACGCCGCGCCCGGCGCGCTGCTGCTCGCGCTGCACACCACGCCGCCGCAGGTACACACTGCACACTGCACACTGCACACTACACGCTACACGTACTCGGCGCGCGTGCGCGAGGACGCCGCGCCCGGCGCGCTGCTGCTCGCGCTGCACACCACGCCGCCGCAGGTACACACTGCACACTGCACACTACACGCTACACGTACTCGGCGCGCGTGCGCGAGGACGCCGCGCCCGGCGCGCTGCTGCTGGCGCTGCACACCACGCCGCCGCAGGTACACACTGCACACTGCACACTGCACACTACACGCTACACGTACTCGGCGCGCGTGCGCGAGGACGCCGCGCCCGGCGCGCTGCTGCTCGCGCTGCACACCACGCCGCCGCAGGTACACACTGCACACTGCACACTGCACACTACACGCTACACGTACTCGGCGCGCGTGCGCGAGGACGCCGCGCCCGGCGCGCTGCTGCTCGCGCTGCACACCACGCCGCCGCAGGTACACACTGCACACTGCACACTGCACACTACACGCTACACGTACTCGGCGCGCGTGCGCGAGGACGCCGCGCCCGGCGCGCTGCTGCTCGCGCTGCACACCACGCCGCCGCAGGTACACACTGCACACTGCACACTGCACACTACACGCTACACGTACTCGGCGCGCGTGCGCGAGGACGCCGCGCCCGGCGCGCTGCTGCTCGCGCTGCACACCACGCCGCCGCAGGTACACACTGCACACTGCACACTGCACACTACACGCTACACGTACTCGGCGCGCGTGCGCGAGGACGCCGCGCCCGGCGCGCTGCTGCTCGCGCTGCACACCACGCCGCCGCAGGTACACACTGCACACTGCACACTGCACACTACACGCTACACGTACTCGGCGCGCGTGCGCGAGGACGCCGCGCCCGGCGCGCTGCTGCTCGCGCTGCACACCACGCCGCCGCAGGTACACACTGCACACTGCACACTGCACACTACACGCTACACGTACTCGGCGCGCGTGCGCGAGGACGCCGCGCCCGGCGCGCTGCTGCTCGCGCTGCACACCACGCCGCCGCAGGTACACACTGCACACTGCACACTGCACACTACACGCTACACGTACTCGGCGCGCGTGCGCGAGGACGCCGCGCCCGGCGCGCTGCTGCTCGCGCTGCACACCACGCCGCCGCAGGTACACACCGCACACTGCACACTATACGCTACACCCTACACGCTACACTGTACATTCTATACTACACACTACAAGCCTCGCTCTGCACATTTTACACAACATGCGGCGCACCATCGTATTTACTACAAACCTTACGCTACACGCTGCACACTACACGCTGTTCGCTGGTTACTGCACTTTTATAGTGGACGTTGTAAATCACATGCTGCATGCACACTATACACATTAAAAATTCGTAAATATTTCAAGAATATTTAAATATTTTCAAGAATAATTACACCAATAATCTAAATAAATAAGATTTAGAAGTATTTGCTAAGACATAGTGTATTTAAAAATTAAGGCTCCAACTTCAAAAGCTGTTATGTGGAAATCATTTTGTTCTTTATAGTTTTTGAAGTCGGTTTTTATTTTTTATTAAAAGTTTGTTATAGTTACTTTAACATTTAAGTTCAAATTATTTGTTTAGGCCAAATATAGGCATTTGAAACGGCATCCAATCGCGTTTGAGTTAGTGCATCACCCGATGGTGTCGAGGTGAGGTAAAGCCTCCGAGGGGGGGGGGGGGCAGTGTGCCGGCTCCCGTGTTTCCGGCCGAGTGCGAAGTCAGTAGCTTGTCAGCAGCGATGCGGTCGATTAACGTATTTTGGTGACCGCTGCATCTATTTCGCGCGACAAGTTTTGGGTTTTGTGGTCTAGAATTTGAGTCTTTGTGCGCGTTAATTTACTATTGGAGTTTTTCGCTTCTAGTTTTGGTTATCTTTAGTGCGTTCACGCGATAACGAAGCGATAATATTTTGATTGATTAACCTAAATTCGTTGGCAAGTAATATACGTAAATTGTATAGTGATTGCCGGTTGAAGTTCATTTTGCAATATTTAACTTCCTTGTGTAACGTGGAACCTTGCGCGTACGCCGATTGGACATACGTGGACATTACGTGGTAGAGCCAAGCTGCAACTATATTTCTGGTATAGTTGTAACACGAATGGGTCGGCTCGACCGGAGAAGGACCACGCTCTCACAGAATACCAGCGTAAAATAGCAGCTTAATGCTGCTGTGTTTCGTATGGTGAGTGCAGAGAACCGGAGACCCTTTTTACTGGAAACGAGGCATTCCATCTTAGTCCTCACGGGTGACAACGCATCTGCATTTTGATTCCTCATCGAGGATAAATGTAGATGTCTATGGGCCACAGCAATCACTTACCATCAGGTGGACTGTGTGCTCGTTTGTCACCCTTATCCTATAAAAAAAAAAAAAAAAGTTCCCTGTTTGTAATTTGATGCTCGCATTCCATTTCGAGGGCGTGACCCGGTTAATTGTTTTGGGAAGTTAATGTTTAATTGTACCGTCTCATTAAGTGCCTTTTGTGTGTGACTCTGTAGTTAGTTTGCGTGTCAGCTAGGCTGATTTTGAGTCTTAATGCGGGCGTAGTATTTAATATCGTACGAAGGAAGTTAGTTTGTTCTTTGTAACGCGGAACTTTAGGACCCTAGAAAAGGTCGCGTTCGGTTCTAGAAATAATTTGTTGCCGAGTGAAAACGGAAGTGAACTTTGATCCACCGATCATTAGTCGTGCCGTGCGTTACGTTGTGATTATGATTAACGGAGATTTAGTTGAGTTTGAAGTTAATTAAAGGTACAATAGAGTTGATAGATTGAAATAGTGTACAATAAAGTTGATAGACAGAAATAGTGAAATGAAGAAAGAAGACGTCAATTGGTGACGTCCGCTGGAGTGATACAACATGGTGGGGCAGCATCGGACCGGGCCGCTGCCCGATCACCTCACTTGGGTCAGGTCACATATATAAACACTACTACACACCACTTACATGCACCTACACCTACCTACGGCCTGACCGAGCCTTGGGGCAGTCTTAGTTTCGGAAGCAGGTACGTACTATTTATTTACCTAGCCTTATATCTATTGTGTAGTTTGATAAGTCTCCATAGGCCGTTGGTCCCCGTCCCTTGTTGCCCGTCGATGGGATTACTCATGGGCCCTAGTCCCGTCAACCTATGTTGGGGCAGCTAGGGGCGTGTACATTATTATTATCTTTTCCAACCTTATTTTAACCGCCGACGTATAAATAGTTTGATGAAAAATAGTCGTTAAAATCGGATCAGAAATTTCCGATAGATCCTTGAACATACATAAAAAAAACCGTTTTTTGAACTCTACACTATTGTAACCTCATTAATATTTTTTTTTACTTTATTTGGAACAACAACAGACAACAATTTAAAAATAAGTACATCTAGGAAAAGGAAACAACAAGTTGGCAAGCCAATGATAGTTTTTTTCGCATATTACAAATTAAAAATGTTTATCAGAGTAGATACGAGTACGATACATTTTAAGCAGCAATTTTGTTCCAATTTTATTTTGCGATACGTTCATATTCTTTTGAATTTTTTTGTTTAATATTTTGTTAATATGTCATTACTGTAATAAATAGTGTATAGTTTTTGTTCTATTTAAAACTTATATACATCATCCACTACAAAGTCTATGTTTATGTATGAAAAGAATTTTAGATATAAGAATTTTATTTACTTACGTGAGTCATGTCTTTAATATTGATAAAAATAATAGAGAATTAAAAATTTTATAGTCAATAATAATAATTATTACAGACTCCTCTTCAGTTCTACGTATCAGACAAAAGTTTTCTGGACAAGTTTGCAATTAACAGTGCCGGTGAAGTGTTGTTGAAAAAGTCGCTCGATTACGAAACAACGGACTCCTACAACTACCAGGTTATGGTTACCGACGGAGTTAGTGTAAGTAACAAATGAAATTTGACCTTAATGTACATATAATTAAAGTGCAATACTAGAATAATATCGGATTATTACAGAACGATACGGCAGCAGTGAACATAACTGTGCTGAACGTCAACGAGTGGGAGCCGCGATTCCGTTTCCCGCACTATGAGTTTCAACTGGACACAGATGCTATGGAGGATGAGAGTGGCGATGTAGCGTATGTGTTTTCATATTATATTGTAACAATTCATCTTTTACTTCTTCAGGCATTTAGAGTCCTTAGAGGCCTTGCAATTATTTCTTAAAATATATATTTTTTAAAGTATAAGGGTGACAGTCCATCTGATGGTAAGAAAATGCTGTGATCCATTGACATCTACATCTGTTTTCGATTAAGAATTAAAATGCAGATGGATGCTGCACGGCAGTTTTTCTGACACTGGTGATCAACCGGTGGAGAAAATTATATAAATTAGTCACCAGAACCTAATGTGTTAATTAGCCTTGCACTGCGAGCCGTGCTGCAGCTATATCATGGTTATAGCACGAATGGGTCGGCTCGACTGCGGTAGGACCACGCTCTTACAAAATACCAGCGTAAAATAGCAGCTTAATGCTGCTCTGTTTTGTATGGTGACTGTAGAGAATCGGAGACCCTTTTTACTGGAAGCGAGACATTCCATCTTAGACCAGACCATCTCAGGGGTGACAACGCATTTGCATTTTGATTCTTAATTGAGGATAAATGTATAAAATGTATACGGGCTACAGCGTCTCCACTTACCATCAGATGGACTGTGTGCTCCTTTGCCACCCTTATTCTATATAGACAGCGCGAGTCTGACGTAACCCGTCCTTGCATCCCGGAAACTGGGTATGCGTAGGCATTTGTCCATGTAAAAAATGCAGTGGTATGACGTGAGATGTTGTCATGCAGCGCGAGCGGGCTGGTGGCGGTGGGGCAGCTGGAGGTGCACGACGGCGACCGCGCCGACTCCGTCTCGCTCACACTCCACGGCACGCACGCTCCGTGAGACCTACTGTCTTCTCACTCGCTCACACACTATCTATCTATCACTATCTCTCTCTCTCTATCTCTCTCTCTCTCTCTCTCTCTCTCTCTCTCTCTCTCTCTACCTAATATTTTTTAAATGAGAAACAATATCTATACATAGTTGTAGATGGAGCCACTTACAGATGTATACTTATTTTGGTACTATAAAATAACATTTCTATAACCCTCTTTCTTTCTATCTCTATCTCTGCTCTTTTGCACATAGTTTTAAGTGGGATTTTTTAAAGTTTTATTTTTTACTACTTGTGTGTGTGTGTGTGTGCGTGAGTTTGTGCTTTCCTTTGTTTTCCAAACTTTAATTCTATACTAGTGTCACACGTAACAGACGCCATTCATCGAAGTGGGTCTTGAAATAATAAAATTAAAATTTTATATCTAGTCACGTAATTGAATCGTTCAAATCATTGAATATCACTTAATTAATAAAGTGATCTTTAATGTCGCTTTATAAAAGCTTAAGTTAAAAAAAAACTAAAGCTTTTTGAAATTGTTCATTATAATATTTTTCTGCCGACTTCCAAAAAGGAGACGGTACTCAATTCGACTGTATGTTTTTTTATGTGTGTTACCTCATAACTTTTTACTGGGTGAACCGATTTCAATGATTCTTTCTTTATTTGAAAGCTGGTACTTCATATGTGGTCATGTGGCATATAAATTTGATCAAGGTCTGACCAATAGTTTTCGAATTATTCTTAATAACTTATATTGAAGTCGGCTGTACAAAATTTTAAAATTTAAATAATTTTATTTGACTATTATAAGCTATTGCTTGACTACTATTCCACGAGATGTTAGGTAAGGAAACAAAAAGATAAAGAGGTTTAAGTAGTCTAATTGTACCTTGCAATAGCGGTATAAGAATATCTACTAACTCATAAAGTCCTCTGGGTGTCGTAAGAGGCGACAGAGGTAAACTAAAATAGAAGATGGGCAACAGCATCTTCCTAATATCAATTAAAACTATTAAAAAATGCGTGAGTATCGTGGAACACTCGTTTGGAACGAAGATCCTTGCGTAGTATATTATTATTGATAAACGTAGGTATTATAATATTATTGATTAAAAAATACAAATAAATGAATTACCAGCGTCTATTTAAAATAAAGCGTCATTTGAAATAAAATTATATTTCTTTCATGCCAAGATAAGAAAAAGTGCGAGGGAGATGGATATTATTTCATCTCACTTCCTTATTTCCTTGCCAAGGCCGTCTACACTATGACACAAGGGGTAGTGACGAAAAAATCTTACATTTTGTCGCCTAACTCCCATCCGCCAAACCCGTACCGTCCGATAAGGAACTTCGTTCTAAAAATTGTGATTGCCAACGCGCCTGCCAAGAATGGCAACTATGGCAAAGTCTTCCCTATGTGGACATCTATGGGAGAGGCTTATGTTCAGCAGTGGACTTTTATAGGCCTTCGTGGTAGTGGTTTAACTGAATAATAGGAATAATTTTACATATTCATTCTGAGCTTTACTGTACCGTGATAGAGTATAAATTTGTCCTTTGCATATTACCATTCCCCAGGTTGTTCTACATAAACGACTCGGGCGAGATGTTTCTACGACGAGAAGCATTAGCAACAATGAATTCATCGGTTCTGCACGTCGTAGCTACTGCTATAGACTCCGGCGATCCACCAAGACAGGTAACAAATAACACTCTTGGATAATATAATGTTTAATAAAAGGTTTATTTACTCGTATTTTGGACACCGTAGTCTAAATAAGAAAAAGTTTATATATATATGATAATTCATTGGAGAACCATAGCTCTATGTTTTACGACTTTATTGTATAACCTAACGGGTAGATTTCAAGATGAACATGGATCCATGGACAAGACTAAAATTATGTTTAACGTCAACGTGCACCTATATCGTCAGTTCTTAGTAACACTACGCTCGGATTTGTTGACGAGAATTTGTACCTGGGACTGGGACTGGGACAAAATATACCTAACTAGGAATACGTCCCGTCTGCGCACGGGTAATTTTTGAATATCAACAGCAGTAAAAACTACCAGGTCTAATTGTAAATCTAAGCTACCCAGCGACCCACTCAAAGGCACATACTATTTTCGAGTTTTTGCAAGACTAACGCACGGTAATTGATTTTTAAATACAATAATGTAACCCTGTAGTTCCCGTTAAGTGTGTTATTAGAATCAGTATTTAAACGTATAAAAATAACTTTAGGTACTTCAGAAAACTCTACCATAACGTTGAGTTAAAGTTACAGCCTATATACGCCCCACAACTAGGCACGGGCAAGGGATTTTAGGACAAGGAAACGTCCGCCGTGCTACCCCAATGCGTGTTGGCGAACTTCACATCATCATCATCATCATTACAGCCCTTCACAAGTCCACTGCTGAACATAGGCCTCCCCCAAAGAATGCCACATATCTTCGTATTTTGTTTTTTTTATTTCTGGCAGCCGTGGTAGCTTAAATGGTAAGCGCTAGCTATAAATTTCACAATATGCGAGCAACCCGGGTTCGATCCCCGTTGGCACCAATTAAATTGTTAATGGCAATTTTAAGTGCTCGGCGGTGAAGGAAAACACCACGAGTAAACCTGCATGTCCGAGAAACTCGACCATAAAAATATTTCATTAAATCTAAATAAATTATATTTGGAAATTGTATGTGGGTTTATTACTTATGCATTGGCTGGGTAGTATTGTCAAATACTCCGCTTTATCGATGCGCATGCGATAACACCGCATTTACATCTGAACTAGTTAGTTCAGATTCTTCAATAATAAATACTATATATTTACAGTTACACCCAACGCTATATTTATATATAGCGTTGGGTGTAACTGATAGATAGATAGATAGATACAGGCGTGTCATTTAAAGAGGCAATGATTTGTTGGCATTGAGTTATATGTACTACGTATTACAGAAGCCATTCCGAACATTGACTATGTTCAACTGAACTGTACTGCAATCCGTACAAACTAAATATTGCGTAAATTGAAGATTTGTGAATTCCATAAAATAATTATTATTAGAAATTATTTAGAAATATAACATGTTTGTTTATATGAAATTAAGATATTTTATGTTAAATCCTTATATTTATTTTATATTAGGTAATATCTTATTTTATATTAAATTAAAGTCTTCGCGCATGCGCGACTACTACTCCCCTTGTTGGCATTAAAGATGTGAAAATGAATTTGAAGACCTTGGCTGGTGTGACTCTGCCACCACTAAACCCAACAACAATACCCCTAACTGCGAGTACCATTTGAGGAAAGATGCACCAACGTTGATAATACGATACGTGCTTCGCTTCTAAATGAGACATTATCAGGAGAAATAGTCGGCGTTGGTTAACCGCTACGAACTTATTATACGGAGGAGGGAGGAAGGTACTTTTCAAATTAGGAAAGACACACCATTTTATTTTCACGTGAATCTTGGCTAATTCATCATTACAGCCTTTCACAAGTCCACTGCTGAACATAGGCCTCCCCCAAAGTATGCCACAAAGCACGGTCCTGAGCCACCTGCATCCATCGACTTCCTGCATGTCTTACCAGGTCGTCACTCCATCTCGTGGGGGGACGCCCTACACTTCGCCTACCGGTACGAGGCTGCCACTCGAGGACCTTTCTTCCCCATCGGTTGTCGGTTCTTCGAGCTATATGGCCGGCCCACTGCCACTTCAGCTTACTAATTCGTTGGGCTATGTCGGTTATTCTGGTTCTACTGCGGATATCCTCATTCCTAAGTTTATCACGCAGAGAAACTCCGAGCATAGCCCTCTCCATAGCTCGCTGAGCGACCTTGAGCTTCCTCATACGGCCAGCAGTGAAGGACCAAGTCTCAGTTCCGTAAGTCATCACTGGCAACACGCACTGGTTGTACAATTTCGTTTTAAGGTTTTGAGGTATGTCTGACGAGAAGATGTGTCGTAGCTTCCCGAACGCTGCCCAGCCGAGTTGAATCCGTCGATTGACCTCTCGGTCGAAGTTGGACTTACCTAGTCGGACTATTTGTCCCAGGTAAACATACTCGTCAACAACTTCGAGCTTAGTGCTCCCAACAACTACCGGCATAGGTGTGACATGGACATTAAACATGATCTTTGTTTTGTCCATGTTCATCTTAAGACCTATCCGTTGGGAAACACTATTGAGGTCATTGAGCATAGTGCTTAGGCCCTCCAGCGATTCTGCCATAAGGACTATATCGTCGGCAAATCGAAGGTGAGTGATGTACTCGCCATTGATGTTGATACCGTATCCTTTCCAGTCCAGAAGCTTGAAAACGTCTTCCAATGCAGCGGTGAAGAGTTTCAGGGATATGACGTCACCCTGTCTTACACCTCTCTGCAATTGGATAGGTTTCGTACTCTGGTTCTGTACTCGGATAGCCATCGTAGCCCTACTGTACAAGCACTTCAACACTTCGATATACCAACAGTCAATTTGGCACCGCTGAAGGGACTGCAGCACCGGCCAAATTTCGACGGAATCAAAGGCTTTCTCATAGTCCACATACGCCAGACATAGTGGCAAATTGTACTCTTCTGACTTCTGTACAACTTGCCGAAGGGTATGTATGTGGTCTATGGTGCTAAAGCCCTTTCGGAAACCGGCTTGTTCGGGAGGCTGGAAGTCGTCAAGTCTGCGCGCGAGACGATTCGTAATGACTCTCGAAAACAGCACGTAGACGCGGCTCAGAAGGGAAATCGGTCTGTAGTTCTTCGAGAGAGCGTTGTCACCTTTCTTGAAGAACAAGACCACCGCACTTCTGCTCCACGCCTCCGGTGTAATGCCACCATGGAGGACGGAATTAAAGAGCTTCTGAAGGACTTCAAGTACCGGTCTTCCACCCGCTTTCAGAAGCTCCGCTGTAATTCCATCCTCGCCTGGGGCCTCACCTTTTTTAAGGTGCTGGAGAGCCATTCTAATCTCGCTCAGACTGACGTCCGGGATATCTTCGGAATAATGTCGGATGAGACTCGCTCTTGGATCGTTACTTACACTTGCGTGTGGCTCCAACGATGACGTGTACAGCTGCCCATAGAACCTCTCAATCTCACTCAAAATCTCAGGTGTCCCGGAAACGATGCTGCCACATTCCATCTACAGCTTTGACAGTTGGCTCTTTCTGGCAGACAGATCTCTGGCAAAGACTTTGGAGCCTTGGTTCCGCTCTATCGCTTCTTCAATACGAGGTGTATTGAAGTTGCGTAAGTCCCGCCGCATGCATTTGGAGATCTGTCTGTTCAGATGCCTGTATGCTGTCAAGTCTGTTGAAGAATGTAGCTTCATCTCCCGTCTAACAGCCATGAGATTAAGAGTGTGATCGGAGAGTTTTTGTGTTCTTCTGCGGCGGGTCTTGCAGAACTTAGCTCCGACCGCATGGACAGTTTCCACGAGCTTGTCATTTATATCGTCCACTTCATTGCAGTCTTCTAGGCACTGAAAACGGTTTTGTAACTCGAGCTGAAAGGTTTCGGGACTTTGGAACAGAGCACGAGGGGGACGGAGCGTTGACTTCATTAGACGAGACCTCTCCAACTTAACGTTTAGGTTCAGTGTGCCTCTAACCATTCGGTGATCGCTACCAGTTTTCACCCTCGCGATCACGGAGACATCACTGAACAGTTGTCGTCTGGTCGTCATAATGAAGTCAATCTCATTTTTTGTCGAACCGTCGGGGCTCGACCAGGTCCACTTCCTGTGGGCCCGCTTTTGGAAGAAAGAGTTCATCATAAAGAGTCCCTCTTTCTCCATGAAGTCGGCCAGCTGCTGGCCCCTTGGGTTCCGTTGGCCTATTCCAAATTTCCCTACTTTCAGCTCGCCGTTCTCTCTTGTGCCTAGTTTTGCATTGAAGTCTCCCATTAACACCGTATATTGGGTTTTGGAGGAATGCATGGCTCTAGAGATATGCTCATACATTTCCTCCACCTCCTGATCGGGGTGTGCCGAGGTTGGTGCGTAAACCTGTATGACCTTCAGCGAATACCGTTTGGTGATTCTGAGGATAAGGTACGCAACCCTTGTCGACACACTACCGATCTTTACAACATTGTTAACGAGAGACTTGTGGACGATAAATCCGACACCTCCTTGGGACAGATGGTCGCCCTCCCGGTGATAGAACAAGTTGCCGGATTCGAGGATTACCGTGTCATCCCCCTCTCTTCGGACTTCGGATAATCCTATAATATGCCAACGCAACTTGTCTATCTCTTCTTCCAGCTCCACGATCTTCTCGTCAGTCCTCAGGGTGCGTGCGTTGTACGTTGCCAGGTCGAGTCGTCTAAGGTGGCAACCGAATCTCCACCGGAGATTCTTAGCAGCCCGTGCCCCGCCGTTACCATGGTCGCCACCGTAGCCAGGAATAGCGGGGCCGCCGGGGACTGGGGGCCGTCTGTTTGTTGCTTTAGTCATTGGGGGGTATTTGCCATAGTTGCTACGCTTGGCGAGCGGGTTGGCAACCGCAGTTTTTTTATTATAATTTTGGCTATTATCAGGAAGATGCTGCTGCCCATCTTCCGCCTGTTTCCCTTTGTCGTCTTTTACGACACCCACGGGAGGATATGGGTTAGTGGATATTCTTGACCGCCACTACACGGCACTTTGTTGGCTAATTATTGTGTGTTTATTATAATTGATTACCGCAAAGTAACGCGTGATTCTAATATTGCAGCCAACGCCGTCTTGGGTCATACCGGGGCCCTTGGGCACACAAGAATTTGGGGCCCTGTTGGAAAGTAAAAAAGTGAATGACAAAAACATTTTTCTGTTTAATTCTTAATTACTCAAGTAATTAATACCAATTAACTGTTTGAATTGGTTACCATTACGACAGTGGTTTCTTTCGGGATGTCTGTTGTGAAAATCTTCTATTATATCTTCAAAGTCTATTTTTGAAGGATATCACTTTATATATACAAAATTATTGACCAAATTGGTCAATAATATATTACCTGATATATTATTGACCAAATTGGTCAATAATATATCAGTAATATATTGAAGATAGATGTAGATGTCTATGGGTCACAGTGACCACTTACCATCAGGTGGACTGTGTGTTCGTTTGTCACCCTATCCTATAAAAAAAGGATCTTCGGTTTTCTTCAATCACACCGTACGAAACACAGCCATCAAAACAACTATTTATGATAGTTGTTTTTATGTAATAGGTAGTAAGTAGCTGAAATAACGTTCATCTGTAATAAGTGAAAGCAATGTGTGTGCAGACGTCGGTGCCGGTGTCAGTGCGTGTGGTGGGGCGCGGGTGGGGTGCGATGGGGGGCGCGCAGGACGGCTTCGTGGGGCCGCGGGGCGTGGCGCTGGGCGCGCTGGGCGCCGCGCTAGCGCTGCTGGCGCTGTTCGTGCTGGTGCTGCTCCTCTACATCTGCCGCAGGTGCGTACCACACAACAACTGCTGACTACACTTTGCACAGTTGTTTAGTAGCTTCATATAAGTGTCTCACAACGCACACACACAACCGCGGGGTTTAACTGCATTAGCACACATCTTCTCTATAATATAAAAATGAATCGCTGAATGTGTTGCTAAGCGCAAATCTCGGGAGCAGCTGAACCGATTTCGCTAATTCTTTTTTATAACATTTCTTTAAGTACAAAGATTGTTCTTACGGAGAGAAAAATTAAAAAAAATTGCCTGAAAACGTCTAAAAACAACATTTTTCTATGTTCCCATACAAAAGATTCGCAATAATACTTAAAAGTCAATTTGAACTTTAATACCATACTCGTACCATAAAGTTTAAGTGTTAGTGATGAGGTTCCGGGAAGGCAAAACAATTGAGTGACTTTAGTATCGTATAAATATTAATGTCAATATTTGTCAATATTTATACACACTGGCAGATAGCTGATGAAAAAAACTCCGAAAAATAACTCCACACGGGCGAAGTCGCGGGGAACAGCTAGTAGAAAATAATGCGATATTTAGTACTGCCAAGGCAGCCGTCGCGTTATTTTGATTTTTCTTACTTCTTTTTTTTTTTAATGTTACCCCATACTAAGATTTTCTCTTGTATAGTAGAAGCAGTTTTCATATATAAATTGCAAATGACAAACGTCCAGACCAGGAACAATTATTAATAGGCCATGCAAATACATGTTCCGGCACCGCATCTCAATGCTAAGCTACTGCGGCATAGAGCCATATTCTTTTTGTTCCATTTCGCACTCCATTCTGCATTCTCATTCACTCTGCTTACACACCAAACGGCCACAAATTTTTATAAGAACTCATTGAATTTTCATCATTTCATTCATACATTTAATTTCATTCATACAAAAGTCCACCGCTGAAGATAATTCTCCCCAAGAAATGCCACAAAGCACGGTCCTACGGCCAACATAACCGACGTAGCCCAACGGGTAAGTACGCTGAAGTTACAATGAACTGGCCATATAACTCGAGGTACCGACAACCGATGGGGAAAACAGGTTGTCAAGTGGCAGCCTCATACCGCTAAACGAAGTGTAGGACTGACTCCTACTAGATGGAGTGAAAGATGAAGAAAATCGATGGCTAAAGTAGGACCGTGCTTTATAGAAACAGAAGTGACAAAATTCTAAATGGAGAATCTCTGCGTCATAAAATACGTAATCAATACATCCGTAGCACAGCCAGAGTTAACGACATAAGCTAACAGATAAGTAAACTGAAGGGGTAATGGGCCAGTCCTGTAGCTCATGTGGGGAAGAAAGATTCTAGAGTGGCAGTTGTACCAATACACGAAGTGTTAGGCAGCCTTCCACGAGGGTGAGGTTAGTTTAGGTTAGACATCATAGAGATCTTTATGGGTGTAAGTAGCTCGGTACCATGTTTTGTGGCATTTTTTCTAGAGGAGGATATTTAGTAGGGAATTTCTGAAGGGTTGTAATGATGATGATGACAAAGAGGAACAAACTATGACACAATTCACTTGATGGTAAGTAAACACTGTTGACCATACAAATTAACATCTACCCTCGATTAAGAATCAAAGTGGAGATGCGTAACAACGCCTGGGGGCTAAGAGCCATTAATTTATTAGCAATAAAATGGATTTACGGTTCTCGTCTCTCATTATATGAAACATAACAGCATCATGCTGCTATTTTACGCTAGTATTTTGTGCGAGCATTTTCTACTCAGATTTACTTCAAAGGATTTTTCGAAACAGTATAGTTCCACGGATCAACTGATATTAATAATCCCCTCTTGTTCCACTGACTAAAGAACTTTCAAAGCCAGCTAAGATGAGATAGTGGACTCTTCGGCCGATGAATACAATGGTGATGGACGAAAACTAATTGAAACTATTTCCCTGCTACTCATTTTATAAATATGTTTTGAAATCCGACTTCACTTCTGTTTCTCTTTATTTCTTTATATCCTTTATTTTGTGTCTGGCGTAAACAAGTTGTTATACCGACATCTTTTGAAGGTTATGAGATTTCTGGCCTTTCCCATATTCGGTTTTACGACACCCACGGGTTTAAATGGAGTGACTGCAAAATACATTACGCTACTACTTCACGGCACTAAACTCAACTGGAATTTTGGTTTAAAATACAGGCGAAGACGGCGAAGTAAAAACGACAGCGCTTCTGCTCTCACCCTGCCACCGGAGGAGCCCCCTAGTACGATGGGTGTAGGGAGTGTGGGCAGCACAGGAGGAGGGAGGAATGCGGGGAGTGCGGGGAGTGCGGGGAGTGCGGGGGAGGCGGCGGCGGGCGGCGCGCGCGCCGAGTCGCCGCGCAGCGTGTCGGCCGGCGCCAGCACCATCCTGGCCGGCTCCACCGCCAGCCTGGACCCCGCCGACACTGGTCACTACCCACCTCACGTTTTATTTATAAACTATAACGGTGATAAACGAACACGCAGTCCACCTGATGGTAAGTGGATGCTGTGGTCTATTAACATCTACGTCTATCATTGATTAATAATAAAAATGCAGACGTGTTGTCACCTCTGAATACTAAGATGGAATGCCTCGTTTCCAGTAAAATGGATCTCCGGTTCTGTAAAGAAGTACACTCACCATACGAAACAGCAACATTGAGCTGCTATTTAACGCTGGTATACTATGGGATATATCATCTCCTTGGACGTCTAAATGTCGAGTGGGCCTCCTTTAGTGCTGAAGACGTATGCTCCGATGTTGGCACCGGTTCTAATGAGTCTCTTCAGGTACTCTTCTTCCCTGGCCGTAGCCCCCAACTCATGGAATCCACCTTTAGTATACCCAGTATTACATGTAGGCACACCGTTTGCAACTTTATGAGCCTCAGTTTCGGTTGAATACTGTTCTCATCTCTGGGCGGGGGCGCATCAGTCCCAGCTCCTTCCACTTGACCGCATTCAGTGCAGAGCGGTCCAAATCGTCAACGACCGAGTTCTTTCTGATCGGCTCAATACACTGGCGATACGAAAAAATGTTGAATTCCTTTGTATTTTCTATCGCATTTACCACAAGGAGTGCTCAGAGGAATTGTTTGGATTCATTCAAGCCGCCAAATTACACCAACACACCTCGCAAATTCACGGTAACATCCACATCATCTGGATGCTTGGCGATCCACCACTGTGCGATTAACTAGGAGTGTTTTTCCTCCTGCGACTTCGTTTACCACCGGCAATTTTTCCAAACCAATATGACTTAGGGGTCTTCAAGAAACGAATTTACTCATATTTAAAAGGCTGGCAATGCACCTGCAAGTCCCCTGGTTTTGCAGTTGTTTATGGGCGGCGGTGGACACTAACCATCAGATGAGCCACGTGCTCGTTTGCCCTCTCTTCTGTAAAAAAAACATACTGCATATGATGATTCCAGTCATCACCATTACATTCAATAAAAACTCCACTGTTAAAAATTGCCATAGCTGGGATGACGCACAGGTACCGCACTACTGCACAATGGACCACACACCGCTACACACCGCTACGCACCGCTACACACCGCTACGCACCGCTACACACCGCTACACACCGTTACACACCGCTATACACCGATACCACACCTTTACACATCTCACATGGGGAATATTTGCCACAGTTATCATGCTTGGCAGCCGGGTTTTTTTTTTACTGAATTGAAAAATTCTTTATGCACGTTTGTCACTTTTTGGATAGGGAAAAAGCACTGAACTCGCGTGAAATTCACGCTCAGATAATATACAGATATGTCTTGACAAGCCCAAAAAAAAATGTTTCCTTTGTGATATAGTTAGTAAGTTTTTACTTCAAAAGTGCAGTCCTACGGCTGACAGTTTTTTTATATTATTAAACTCTTATCAGGAAAATGTTGCTGTCCATCTAATTCAGTATTCTCTGCCGCTTCTCACGACACCCACGAATTGATTAAAATAGTGGTTTCCCTTACGTTGCCACAACACGGCATCTACAAAGAAACCTACCAAAGTAAAGACACAATTGTTGTAGGTGTGCCAGTGAATAGGCAATCACAACGATTCCCTGCCAAAAGCAAAGTGGCGCCCGCGCCACCCGTACTGACAAACGGCACGGCGCTGATGAGCGACCACCTGCACGCGCGCGGCGCCGGACGCTCCGGCGTGGCCTGGCCCAGCGCCACCATTCCGGCGCGCGTCAAGAAGCTCAGCTGGGATGACGCACAGGTACCGCATTACTGCAACATACACCACACATCGCTAAACACCGCTACACACCGCTACGCACCACTACACACCGCTACACAACGCTACACACCGCTAAACACCGCTGTACACCGCTATCACATCTATACATTGATACACACTTTTACACACCGCTACTAAAGGCTACACACCCGTCGGTCCAGTGCCACCATACCCTCGTACGTCAAGAAGCTCAGGTGGGACAAAGCACAGATCCCGCACCATTGCACCATGCACCAACACACTGCTACACACCACTACATACCGGTACTCCCCGCTACACATCACTATTTACCACTACATACCGCTACACACCCGACGGACCACCACCACCATACCCGTGCGCGTTGAGAATCTCAGTTAGGACGACGTACAGGTACCGCACCACTGCACCATGCACCTTATGGTGGTGCATACTGCTATACAACGCTACTCACCGCTACACACCGCTACACTCTTTCACACATCCGTCGGCTCAGCGCCACCATACCCGTGCGCGTCATGAAGCTCAGCTTACTAAGTACTACATACTAGAATAGACACCGCGAACAAAACCTGTGCGGCGCAGACTAAATAAGTTGGAGCCAACTTAAGTTTGGCTCTAACGCGTGTTGCAAACAACCAATTCTCGGCGTTTCTTCTTGTACGTAGTATATATTACCACAGTTTAAATAGAGATATTACTTCAGTGTTTCTTATTTACATAAACGATTCTAAGTTCTGACTCTGACAATGAAAAATCCCGATTGTCATTATGGCAATTTGGTAAGATATCTAGAATAAAAAACTTAATCTGGACCTGGTTTAAAGTAAACTAACTGTGTGTGCGGCGCAAAAGTGTCCATCAAATCATCCTGTAGTATGTTGTAAAAGGTAGATGGCGGTATAATCGCTTCAACGCTAGACGCACAATTGCATCAAAACGGCGTCATGTCCGGTTCTGCGATCGTCAATATGCCCGTCAAGAGTGACGTTTAAGAGCAGTTCTTCCTGGAAAGGGAAGAGCCCGTGTCCAACTGTTACGGGCTTATGATGACGATAACAATGATGATTATTTATTTATTTAATCTTTATTAATCTTTACAAATTAGTATAGGATCAAAAGGCGGACTTAATGTCAGTCAACCTTAGGGCAGTAATAACAATACGAAGGCGGCTCCAGAGACCATAAAGAAATATTATAAAAAGTAAATATATACACACATATCTAAATAATGCCGTGTAGTGGCGGTCAAGAATAGATGGGCAACAGCATCTTCCTGATAATAGCCAAAATTACAATAAAAAAACTGCGGTTGCCAACCCGCTCGCCAAGCGTGGCAACTATGGCAAATACCCCCCTATGAATGTAACAAAGAGACGGCCCCCAGTCCCCGGCGGCCCCGCTATTCCTGGCTACGGTGGCGACCATGGTAACGGCGGGGCAGGGGGTGCTAAGAATCTCCGGTGGAGGTTCGGTTGCCACCTTAGACGACTCGACCTGGCAACGTACAACGCACGCACCCTGAGGACTGACGAGAAGATCGTGGAGCTGGAAGAAGAGATAGACAAGTTGCGCTGGCATATTATAGGATTATCCGAAGTCCGAAGAGAGGGGGAGGACACGGTAATCCTCGAATCCGGCAACTTGCTCTATCACCGGGAGGGCGACCATCTGTCCCAAGGAGGTGTCGGATTTATCGTCCACAAGTCTCTCGTTAACAACGTTGTAAAGATCGGGAGTGTGTCGACGAGGGTTGCGTACCTTATACTCAGAATCACCAAACGGTATTCGCTGAAGGTCATACAGGTTTACGCACCAACCTCGGCACACCCCGATGAGGAGGTGGAGGAAATGTATGAGGATATCTCTAGAGCCATGCATTCCTCCAAAACCCAATATACGGTGTTAATGGGAGACTTCAATGCAAAACCAGGCACAAGAGAGAACGGTGAGCTGAAAGTAGGGAAATTTGGAATAGGGCAACAGAACCCAAGGGGCCAGCAGCTGGCCGAATTCATGGAGAAAGAGGGACTCTTTATGATGAACTCTTTCTTCTAGAAGCGGCCCCACAGGAAGTGGACCTGGTCGAGTCCCGACGGTTCGACAAAAAATGAGATTGACTTCATTATGACGACCAAACGACAACTGTTCTGTGATGTCTCCGTGATCGCGAGGGTGAAAACTGGTAGCGATCACCGAATGGTTAGAGGCACACTGAACCTAAACGTTAAGTTGGAGTGGTCTCGTCTAATGAAGTCAACGCTCCGTCCCCCTCGTGCTCTGTTCCAAAGTCCCGAAACCTTTCAGCTCGAGTTACAAAACCGTTTTCAGTGCCTAGAAGACTGCAATGAAGTGGACGATATGAATGACAAGCTCGTGGAAACTGTCCATGCGGTCGGAGCTAAGTTCTGCAAGACCCGCCGCAGAAGAACACAAAAACTCTCCGATCACACTCTTAATCTCATGGCTGTTAGACGGGAGATGAAGCTACATTCTTCAACAGACTTGACAGCATACAGGCATCTGAACAGACAGATCTCCAAATGTATGCGGCGGGACTTACGCAACTTCAATACAGCTCGTATTGAAGAAGTGATCGAGTGGAACCAAGGCTCTAAAGTCTTTGCCAGAGATCTGTCTGCCAGAAAGAGCCAACTGTCAAAGCTGAAGACAGAATGTGTCAGCATCGTTTCCGGGATACCTGAGATTTTGAGTGAGATTGAGAGGTTCTATGGGCAGCTGTACACGTCATCGTTGGAGCCACACGCAAGTGTGAGTAACGATCCTAGAGCGAGTCTCATCCGACACTATTCCGAAGATATCCCGGACGTCAGTCTGAGCGAGATTAGAATGACTCTCCAGCACCTTAAAAACGGTAAGGCCCCAGGCGAGGATGGAATTACAGCGGAGCTTCTGAAAGCGGGTGGAAGACCGGTACTTGAAGTCCTTTAGAAGCTCTTTAATTCCGTCCTCCATGGTGGCATTACACCGGAGGCGTGGAGCAGAAGTGCGGTGGTCTTGTTCTTCAAGAAAGGTGACAACGCTCTCTTGAAGAACTACAGACCGATTTCCCTTCTGAGCCGCGTCTACGTGCTGTTTTCGAGAGTCATTACGAATCGTCTCGCGCGCAGACTTGACGACTTCCAGCCTCCCGAACAAGCCGGTTTCCGAAAGGGCTTTAGCACCATAGACCACATACATACCCTTCGGCAAATTGTACAGAAGTCCGAAGAGTACAATTTGCCACTATGTCTGGCATATGTGGACTATGAGAAAGCCTTTGATTCCGTCGAAATTTGGGCGGTGCTGCAGTCCCTTCAGCAGTGCCAAGTTGACTATCGGTATATCGAAGTGTTGAAGTGCTTGTACAGTAGGGCTACGATGGCTATCCGAGTACAGAACCAGAGTACGAAACCTATCCAATTGCAGAGAGCTGTAAGACAGGGTGACGTCATATCCCCGAAACTCTTCACCGCTGCATTGGAAGACGTTTTCAAGCTTCTGGACTGGAAAGGATACGGTATCAACATCAATGGCGAGTACATCACTCACCTTCGATTTGCCGACGATATAGTCCTTATGGCAGAATCGCTGGAGGACCTAAGCACTATGCTCAATGACCTCAGTAGTGTTTCCCAACGAATAGGTCTTAAGATGAACATGGACAAAACTAAGATCATGTTTAATGTCTATGTCACACCTATGCCGGTAGTTGTTGGGAGCACTAAGCTCGAAGTTGTTGACGAGTATATTTACCTGGGACAAATTGTCCGACTAGGTAAGTGCAACTTCGACCGAGAGGTCAATCGACGGATTCAACTCGGCTGGGCAGCGTTCGGGAAGCTACGACACATCTTCTCGTCAGACATACCTCAAAACCTTAAAACGAAATTGTACAACCAGTGCGTGTTGCCAGTGATGACTTACGGAACTGAGACGTGGTCCTTCACTGCTGGCTGGATGAGGAAGCTCAAGGTCGCTTAGCGAGCTATGGAGAGGGCTATGCTCGGAGTTTCTCTGCGTGATAAACTTAGGAATGAGGATATCCGCAGTAGAACCAGAGTAACCGACATAGCCCAACGGATTAGTAAGCTGAAGTGGCAGTGGGCCGGCCATATAGCTCGAAGAACCGACAACCGATGGGGAAGAAAGGTTCTCGAGTGGCAGCCTCATACCGGTAGGCGAAGTGTAGGGCGTCTCCCCACGAGATGGAGTGACGACCTGGTAAGACATGCAGGAAGTCGATGGATGCAGGTGGCTCAGGACCGTGCTTTGTGGCATTCTTTGGGGGAGGCTTATGTTCAGCAGTGGACTTGTGAAGGGCTGTAATGATGAAATGATGATATCTAAATAATACCCAAGATAATGAAATAACGGTAGATATATACATAGAATACATAGTATTCTGTGAGAGCGTAGTGGAATATATATAAACAACAGCGATTACAGCAAAAGGTTATGGATTGTTGGTCTATTGCCTTAAGTTTAATATAAACATGGCACCATTGCATCCCTCGCCCAGTGCGTCACTAAAATTGAATATTTTGCAGGGCAGTGCTGAGAGGGTCGAAGTGAACGAGGCGACCAACTCGGCGGTCGCCGAGAACATGAACCTCACGGTCTACTTTTGACCTAAACGAAATACATGCTACCGTCTTGTTGTGTACTGAATGAACGATTTAGAAAAATACTAAATTATCAGATTTATCTCCGTTTAATACCTGTATCTTCGTCTTTATCTAACTCTATAGAGTATTTATAATAGAAGATACAGGTATTAAATTCTATTTAAAAAATATCGGACTTACAAAGAAAGATAGAGGTAGAACGGAGCGCTACGCACCACTGACGCACACATGTATTTTTTTTTAATTATTATAACTCGGTGCTTGATGACAATCCCACCTAGTGGTACGTGGTGATGAAGCCTTAGATAGTAAAGTGCTTTAGATGGTAAATTGATTGGTAAAATGTCTTAATGTAACAAAGGTATTTAAAGGTATTATGTTATGCATCTAAAATCATTTGCAACCAACAACATGGTTTCAGGTGCATATATGTGCATCCAGCAGCGGACTTTTATGGCTTGATTAAGAAAGAAAGAAAGAAGAAAGATACACATTTTTGTTCTATTTATCTTTTTGTAACACAACGCATGCTGTGATTGCCTATAATTATAAGAACAGTTAATTATGTAAAATTAATAATACTGTAATGTAACCATATATTAATCATTAATTGGCAATCCAAATAAACTATAAAAAGAAGATATATGCCACTTGAAATTAACATAGCGCTGCGTCTATCTTTCTTTATTGGTCAAGTTTGCAGGCGATTTCTAACTTTGCAATTGAGAATGGAACCAAATATTAAATGAAACTCGTACCAAATGTATACGAAAGTTGTTTAGATTTTATACGGAAGTTTTATTCACATTTTATTTAAGCATACGTGATACTTTAATTAATGTACGTAGTAGTGTAAATATGGAAAATATAAATTAGCCTCTAAGAAAGTATTATTAAGTGCATACCTCTTTCTTAACAAAAACCTGTTTGCTATTGCTGGTTTTCTTTTTAATTTTTATTATATTATATAATTTGATTATATTTTTATTATAATGGGAGACTCAACCATCAAAGAAAGGTACACAGAATACTATGTACATTTCTATTGAGCCGAAAGTCATGATGCCTCTTTGCCAGTAAAAAGGGTCTCCGGTTCTCTAGAAATTGTGTGTGTAGTGATATACATTATGTAACATATATATATATATGGATTATAAATTACCCTCACTCTAGGAATGTCTCCTGTGTTTTAGAGGCGTTTTATAAATATAAATTGCGTGAAGACTAAAATTCAGACACGGTAACATATACAATTGTTATACATATTTGTATGCTGTCAGAAATCGATTCTGTATTATGTATAGTACAGAAATCGAACTAATCGAATGGGCCCCAACTAAATACGCGCAGTCATCTGCGACAGTCGTGACCGAAATTCGGTCTGCAGGACATTATATTTATATATTTAAATGCGTTATATACATCATGTTTTTAATGTAAATGCATAGTAAGTAGATATCTAACTAAATGATACAAGTATTCGTACGTTACCAACACGACATTATTTTAAAATATATTAGAAAATCATAAAATTAAAATGTAAATAATTTCGTAACTAACTTTAAGTAAATTTCATATAAACAAATTTAATACGCTGTATCGGTTGTAAACGTGCCTTAAAATGTAAAACGCGCTATTATCTCCTCGTCTATATATTTGATTCATAATTGTCTTCAACAAATTAAGTTCACAAAAATTTCTACGGAATAACCTAAGTGCGATCTACTTATGATGATGTACTTTTGTATTTTAAATGTAAGTTATATTAAGTAAGTGTTAAGTAATATTGTTTTAAATTGTTATTAAAATGTTTCGTTACACAATTTCGTTTGATTTTGAAATCTTTTTAATTTTGTTCGGACCTTCTGTCTCTCTGAATTTCTTATCATCTCATACTAATTCATACTTAACTAGGTACCTATAGCGCTGTTGGTCGAAGTTTTAAATAACCACACTGAACCTAATCAAAATGCTTAAAAACAGCATTAAATACACGTGATTAAAAGTAACACATACATTTTTTTGTATTCTGCACATTTTTTTTTTATAGAACAAGGTTGAGAAACGATCACACAGTCCACCTGATGATAAATGAAGCTGTGACTCATGCACATTTACATCTATCATCGATAAAAAATCAAAAGGCAGGCGTTGTCACCGCTTAGAACTAAATAAAATGCCACGTTTCCAATAAAAAGGGTATCCGATGTGTGGCCCATAGACATCTACATCTATCCTCGTTTGCAAATCAAAATGCAGATGAGTTGTCACGCGTGAGGACTAAGATGGAATGCCTCTTTTCCAGTAAAAAGGGTCTCCGGTTCTCTACACTCACCATACTAAACACAGCAGCATTGAGCTGCTATTTTACGCTGGTATTTTGTGATAGCGTGATCCTACCCCGGTCGAACCGACCTATTCGTGCTGCAACCACAATATAGCTACAGCATGGCTCTACCACGTACAAAAGATAAAGTTAAAGTTAAACAACAATCCTTATAGTTTCGCCATGTCCGTCCGTCCGTCCGTCAGCGTTTTTACTCCCCTAGGGAGACCCTAGGTGTTACAAAGCTGTAATTTGGCAAAGATAGCTATTAATCACGCCTACAAAGTTGTGAAATAAAATCTTGAATTTTTTTTTTATTTTAGTTACCTCCCAGTTCCCATATAAGTGTTTTTTTTACCCGTCTAATCCACCGTGTGGTGAATCGTTAGATGGGTATTTCAATAATATTGGGGCTATAGAACAACCTTTTTTAGATTCAGGTTTGCAAAATATTTAGCTTTAAAGTGGTACGTTTTATTAGTCATGTGTCCCCCCGTATACCAACTAAACCGCTGTTTTTAGAAACGTGAAAAGTATGCACGATAATAGTATATAATATGATGAAGTTAAAAGAAAAACTATCACAGGTTAGTAGACCAACTAGAAAAACGACCTAAAGCATTTTAACTTTGTAATTTTGTTGTAAACTGGAAAAAAATGTTTTTTTTTTTAAAGAAATCGACTTATGCATTACTACTATAACTTTACGTTTTCTTTTGCAGGATCGGCAAAGAGTGTCGATCGTCAAGAGACCGATCCTGGCATACCATTTCGATTATTTTCTAGTTACTTAGTAATTATTGTAGGCTTATAATTTCATTCGCAGTAGGTACACTTGGTTTACACGGGCGACTCCCACGATAGTTTAGGGCAGTGGTAACCACCACGGGAAGGTTCATTACGGTTATGTATAGCTTACGGTTCCACTGCTGGGAACTAATAAATGGATAGCTCGGAACCCTACCTCTACGTTGTGCGTGTACACGCACTTGAGGTTTTTCTTTTATTTATTTCAATATAAAGCGACAGATTGCGGACATATTTTCAGAAGGCGTGTACATTAACATTAATACATTAAAAGTAGAGTAAGGTTACAGCTTATAAGCGTATTAGGTGCCCGATAAAACTCAATAACTTGATTCATCCATTACAGCCTATAAAAGTCCACTGGTGAATATAGGCCTCCCCCATATATTGCCTCATAGGCAGGAAATTGCCATAGATGCCACGGGTCGGGGGAATTGCAACCACAAGTTTTTGTAATTTGAATTTTATCAGGAAGATGCTGCTATCCATCTCCTATTTCAGCTTCTTCCTGTCACCTCTTACGACTCCCAGGGGACGATATGGGGTAGTGGATATTCTTACACCGCACCGCCACTACACGGTCCACCTGGATAGGATCAATTAATGTGCCGTTTTTTAGATTTAAGATAATCGCAGACCATTTATTTTTTCAATAAATTATCTCCAACATTTTCGTTTAAATATCTATCTGGCTATCTGAAATAGCGGGATATATAAATATTTGTTCCGTGCAGGATTTGAACCCGCAGCCTCAACTCGCGACCGCAACTCATTGCTAAGCCAGTGCCGCGGAGACGTTATTCTTCTTCAATCTTCGAAATGGCAAAACCAATTGTGATAAAACTGGGGACTTTTACAGACCAATAAAGAAGAAGAAGAAGGAACGACCGTTTATATATTGTAGTTCTATTTCAACCCTTTTATTTAATTAGCAAGTCTATTATGATACAGAACAGAAACTTTTTTATTCAATATAAATTATAAATAATACTTATTGAAAGTCACTCAATTGTTTAATTACCACTGGTTCGAAAAAAACCTCTGTCCTGGGATGTATCAGCAAGAAACTCAGGGGGACTTTTTTTTTAAATAACAGCTTAGATTAAATGCTTACAATCATATATATGTTACACAAATAATCACACAAAACAAATTAGAAATAGCTTAGTAACGATCACCTCATTCCCAGGGGTTATTATCAGCCATAAATTCCTTAATATTATAATAATCCTTTTTATACATACTTTGTTTAATAAAGTTTTTGAACTTTAAGCAGGCCAATTTTGTATATTTTCTGGGATTTTGTTAAAAGTTAAAGTTAGAGCCTATATACACGTCCCACTGCTAGGCACTCTCATTTCTGAGAGGGTTTTAGGGCAAGGAAAGTTCCACCGCGCTGCCCCAATGCGTGTTGACGAACTTTACATGTCTTCAAAATATATTTTTTTCTTATTTGTCAGACAAGCAGGTTTCCTCACGATGTTTTCCTTCACCGCCGAGCACGTGGAAAATCAGCACTTAAAATTGCAATTGACAATTTCATTGGTGCCGGTGGGGATCGAACCCGGGTTTCGCGCGTACTGTGAAACTTACAGCGAGCGCTAACCATCTGAGCTACCACGGCGGATTTTGTTTGTACTTGTCCTAGGATGTCCTGTCCTAGGATGGAGGTAACGTTATCAACATGTAGATAGACAACATTTATAAAAGTGACTATTCCTGTCTTATGGTATCACACAATAAATAATAATACAAGATGCAAATAGCCCTCTAAGCTCAATAAAATACAGTTATTTCGATATTACAGACAGACACTTCAATTTAATTTATATGAGTATATGTATAGGTAGAGCGACAGACTGACATGTCTTTAGAAGGATACATAAAGTTGCAGTCGATATACGTACAGGTAAAATTCAACTCTATAATTGAAGCATTTAAGCTCAGTTTTCATTGAATTCCGGAGCTTAGCGCGTGGTGAGATGTGTTTACATACAAAGTGCCATTGGGTCGTTCTGCTCTCTCCGCCGACCTTGTATGAAAGTTGTTCTTACGCAACGCGCTCTCGCGTAGAACACGCGAAAGACACACCAAATATATGACATCACGCGTTGATCCTGTTCAAAATATAGTTTTAATGAGATTCTTATATAAAAAGTAACAAACAAACTCACTGATGGTAAGCGGTTACCACAGCCTGTGGACACCAACACCGAACAAGGACATCTACAGAAGCGTTGTCATTTCTGAGTACTAAGATGGAATACATCAGAGCCTGTAATTACATTGTTTCTTTATAAGTGCTAGAGCCATGCTGCAGCTATATTAATAGTGTAGTTGTAGCACGAATGAGGCGGCTCGACCGGGTAAGGACCACGCTCTCACAGAACACCAGCGTAAAATAGCAGCTTAATGCCGCTATGTTTCGTATGGTGAGTGTAAAGAACCGGAGACCCTTTTTACTGGAAATGAGGCATTCCATCTTAGTCTTCACGGGTGACAACGCATCTGCATTTTGATTCGTAATCGAGGATAGATGTAGATGTCTATGGGCCGCAACAACCATTTTCCATCAGGTGGACTGTGTGCTCGTTTGTCACCTTTATCCTATAAACAACAAGTTCAGGGAGTACACACTGCAGCGCAGGCACTGTGTTTGTCGGGCGGTACCCCGGTGGAATCCGAAGATAAACTGAAAATTTTATTAACAACAGTTCTTTCGTTCCGATGCAGTTCGAACTCTGGAACCTCGCAATGTTTTCCTTGAACGCTGAGCACTTGCTAAATTAGCACTTAAATTGCAATTAACAATTACACTGAAAAACTTGGGGAAATGTTAAGCATTTGTTGCGGAAAAATAAAATATACTTTTAATTTTTTTATAGAAGGAATGGCGACAAATGAGCGCACAGTCCACTTGACGGTAAATGAATGCTGTGGCCCATAGACATCTACATACATTTATCCTTGATTAAGAATGAAAATGAAGATGCGTTGCGACCTCTGAGGACTACGATAGAATGCCTAGTTACCCGTAAAATGGATCTCCGGCTCTCATCACTCACCATTAAAGACAGCAGAATTAAACTGCTATTTCACGCTGGTATTTTGTAAAAGCATGGTCCTCCTCGGTCGAGCGGACCCCTATACAACCACAAAATAGCTGCAGCATGGCTTTATCACGTTATAACTTTAATTTGTTCTCTCACAGAATACCAGCGTAAAATGGCAGCTTGACACTGCTGTGTTTCGTATGGTGAGTGTAGAGAACCGGAGACCGATTTTACTGGAAAAGTGGCATTCCATCTTAGTCCTCACGGGTGACGACGCATCTGCAATTTGATTCTTTAGGATAAATGTAGATGTCTATGGGTTACAGTAAGCACTTACCATCAGGTGGACTGTGTAGTCGTTTTTCACCCTACCCTATAAAAAAACCTACTACCACGCTTCTTTCTTAACTGCAGCACAAAGTACCTATGCTGTTTAAGAAATGATTCAGTCTGGAGAAATCCTGTGGTTTTCCCAAATTTCCAACGATCACAAGAAACACCACGCAAGCTATGCAGCAACGCATCATTGCCTTTTGCCGGCAACCCCACCGCCACCGCCACGCTAGTCAGTACGCACTGCTTCTGTAACATTTGAACGCACGAGCGAAATTAAACTTTATTTTATCTGTTATTTCATAAGAACTAGGGTGCCTACACACTGTTTAGCAACGGCTTTTAAATTATAACAAAATTGAGAAACTTAATTATAAAATTTAAGAATAGAGTGTACATACAAATTCTTTTAGTACTTAAATGGTGGTGCTTACATTTTATTAAGATTTTTTTTTATATAAATACATTCGTTAGAAGTTATAGCCCGTCAAAATCGGTCCAGTTATTACAAAGATTAGCCGGAACAAAAAGAAAGACAGGCAGATTGTAATAATTGTGTCAGTTTCTTTTTGTCTGTCGTACCGGAAGTTAGTTTAAAATCAATTACAGAATAATTTATTATAATATAATTAATAGAATCAGGCGTTACTTTGCGGAAATCCATTATATAAAAGCTTTTACAAAAATTTACTTCGCAAATATCCGCGTTATAAAATAAAATGATGTGTCTTACCTAGTATGAAGAAGCACCTCCCGCCCTCCCTCAATTGCGTGCACTATCCCCGTCACCACTAATCCCAGCACCGCTACTTCCAACACCACTACACTAGGCAAGACACACCACTGACGATAATACGACACGTGTTTCGCCTCTACACGAGGCATCCTCAGGTGATATAGACTCTACGGTGGCTAACCGCTAAGTGAGCGGCGAGCCAAAACAAGTGCCTTTTATACAAACCGATGATGCAACCGCTCTCTACCTAACGAGCGAGCGATTGCGTCATGCGATAAAACATGCGACCAATCACCGCTGGACTTACGCAGCCGTTTGTAAAATTAAAAACAAACCGCCGCGCAACGCCCACATTATTAGAGAGCAGGCTTGAAGATATTTAAGAGAGGTGAGTTAGTAACATTTGTTTGTTCATTCAGTAATGCAACGGTATTATTATTACTTTTTAATATCTCTAACTGTTCCAGCACACACAGCCGCAGCCCTTTATTACACGTATGTAATACTTTAAAGGAGTGGTCGTTGGCTAGGTTGTGTCCAGTGTCCAAAAGATGTTTGGCAAAATGGGATTTATCGGGATTGCAATTCCTGTACGCGGCTAAATGCTCTTTATAACGTGTCTCGAAATTGCGACCAGTCTGACCCACGTAAACGGCGTGGCATTCGTCACAAACAAGTTTGTAAACACCTGATTTTTGACGAATATCTAACTTATCTTTACTATTACAGATATTTCTAAGAGAATTGTTTGTTTTGAACGCCACATGAACGCCGTTTTGTCGAAGAGTATTAGCCACTTTTTCAGATATGGGGCCTAAGTAGGTCAAACTGCTCACATATCGATGAACACTTTGAGGTTGAACCGCGTACAGAGAGTTGCGAATAACATGCTTTTGTTTCTTTTTAATTAAATTGTTAATGAGATTTTTTGAAAAACCGTTAGAGACCGCTATTTGATAAATTATATTAAGTTCTTTTAAATAATTTTCTTTACTTAATGGGACAGTGAACAAACGGTTAATGTAACAATAAAAAGCGGCTACTTTATGTTGCCATGGATGACATGATGACGCGGGGATGACCGTGTCGGATTAAATTGTTAATGAGATTTTTTGAAAAACCGTTAGAGACCGCTATTTGATAAATTATATTAAGTTCTTTTAAATAATTTTCTTTACTTAATGGGACAGTGAACAAACGGTTAATGTAACAATAAAAAGCGGCTACTTTATGTTGCCATGGATGACATGATGACGCGGTCATCCCCGAACTTAATATAATTTATCAAATAGCGGTCTCTAACGGTTTTTCAAAAAATCTCATTAACAATTTAATTAAAAAGAAACAAAAGCATGTTATTCGCAACTCTCTGTACGCGGTTCAACCTCAAAGTGTTCATCGATATGTGAGCAGTTTGACCTACTTAGGCCCCATATCTGAAAAAGTGGCTAATACTCTTCGACAAAACGGCGTTCATGTGGCGTTCAAAACAAACAATTCTCTTAGAAATATCTGTAATAGTAAAGATAAGTTAGATATTCGTCAAAAATCAGGTGTTTACAAACTTGTTTGTGACGAATGCCACGCCGTTTACGTGGGTCAGACTGGTCGCAATTTCGAGACACGTTATAAAGAGCATTTAGCCGCGTACAGGAATTGCAATCCCGATAAATCCCATTTTGCCAAACATCTTTTGGACACTGGACACAACCTAGCCAACGACCACTCCTTTAAAGTATTACATACGTGTAATAAAGGGCTGCGGCTGTGTGTGCTGGAACAGTTAGAGATATTAAAAAGTAATAATAATACCGTTGCATTACTGAATGAACAAACAAATGTTACTAACTCACCTCTCTTAAATATCTTCAAGCCTGCTCTCTAATAATGTGGGCGTTGCGCGGCGGTTTGTTTTTAATTTTACAAACGGCTGCGTAAGTCCAGCGGTGATTGGTCGCATGTTTTATCGCATGACGCAATCGCTCGCTCGTTAGGTAGAGAGCGGTTGCATCATCGGTTTGTATAAAAGGCACTTGTTTTGGCTCGCCGCTCACTTAGCGGTTAGCCACCGTAGAGTCTATATCACCTGAGGATGCCTCGTGTAGAGGCGAAACACGTGTCGTATTATCGTCAGTGGTGTGTCTTGCCTAGTGTAGTGGTGTTGGAAGTAGCGGTGCTGGGATTAGTGGTGACGGGGATAGTGCACGCAATTGAGGGAGGGCGGGAGGTGCTTCTTCATACTAGGTAAGACACATCATTTTATTTTATAACGCGGATATTTGCGAAGTAAATTTTTGTAAAAGCTTTTAATTTATTATAAAATAACTTCCCGATGACCTGGAAACTCGAAATTTTGAATATGGCTCACAATCGAATACAACACAAACAAGTTTAACAAAAATTTTGTAACGAAACAACAGCGACAGCAACCGAAAAAGCTTTACTAATTGGAATGACTACTTTTTGCCTAGAAATCTGTCTGGGTAGGTACCACCCTCTAACCTATTTCTGTCGTCAAGTACGTGGACTGCTGTGTTCTTATATACAGTAAAACTTGGTTAAGTGGGGTCTGCATAAGTGAGGAACCTCCGTAGCTGGAACTCATGCTTAGGTCCCCACACTTTAGCACTGAATTACCTCTGTTAGTGGGACAAAACAAACCTCTATATCTGGGATTAGTTCTTTCGATTTTATCGTCATTAATTACCTCTATAATTGAAACAGCGAGTATATTTTACCTTTTTTAAAGAGACTATATTTTTTGTACCGTTTTGTTTACTAATTCCGCACCTGGCTAATCGTGTAAAAGGGACCCCTAGTTTTAGTTTGGTTTTGCTATCGTCCGGATGTTTATTTGAGAATACCGAAGCGAAAGCACCTCTAAAACTGAAATAACCTCTATTTTCACCTCTGTTAATGGAACCCTCTGTAAATGAGACATTTTTTATACCTGAATATGTGAAACACTTGGTAAGTTGAACCTCTTTGAATGAGACAAATTTGCAGGTCCCTTAAGGTCTCAGTTATCCATGTTTCACTGTGTATAAGATATAGAGCCAATAAAAAATAAATATTAACAGGCCGTGAGGCATTCCATCTGTTCTCAGAGGTGACAACGCTCCTGTAGCTTCCTTTGTTTGTACTCGTGGTAGGTTGCAGATGTTCATGGACTGCAGTAACCATCAAACGAACTCCGAATTAGCTTGTCACTTTAATTTTTTTTTAAATGCTCAAACTAATTGAAGCAAAATGGCAAACGGGCACGTCACCTTTTTTTTATAGGATAAGGGTGACAAACGAGCACACAGTCCACCAGATGGTAAGTGGTTGCTGCGGCCCATAGACATCTACATCTATCTTCTATTACAAAGCAAAATGTAGATTTTATTTTTATTTTTTATTTATTTATTTATTTATTTAATAACAACCTTTTTTACATATATTCATTGATTCCCTGGTCCCTGAGCTAGTATAACTGTGTTTCAGGAACCAGTTCCTCCCCTTAAAGTTAGCCTTGTTAAAAGGTCAATTTCTATATAATAATAATAATTTAATTATTTAGCAAGTAAAGAAATATAAATAAGAAATTTAAAAAAAAATGTTATTTTAAGCGCTTGTTTTGTGTGTGTGTGTGTGTGTGTGTGTGTGTGTGTGTGTGTATGTGCGTGTGTGTGTGCGTGTGTATTTGTTCGTGTGTTGATGTGTGTCTAAGTGTGAGTGGGTGTGTGTGTGTGTTGGAATATATTATGTGTGTGACTATTGCTTGTGGTAAACCTACGGCATAAGTGCTTCTGTGCTGTCATAATCAAGATTCTCTAACCACACACTGATCCTTGCCTTTATTTGGTGGTTACTGTAATTATTTAAGTTTAATTTAAATTCCCTGTATAACTTATTGTACAAATGCGGGGCAATGTAACTACAGTGTCTTTTCGCAAAAATACTTCTTGTTTTAGGGGTCGGGTATTTGAATGTCCTTTTCTTTGGAAGATGCGTTGTCACCCGTGAGGACTAAGATGGAATGCCTCATTTCCAGTAAATAGGGCCTCCGGCCACCTGCACTCACCAAGCGAAACGCAGAGGTAAACCTCTACTTCACGCTGATTTTCTGTGAGGTCGTGGTATCACCCCGGTTCGAGACAGCCCATCCGTGCGACAGCAAAAGCTGCAGCCTGGCTCTACCACTGTTATACCTAGAGAAGGGTTAGTAAAAATAATGTCTAAAGTAACAACTCTATTTTGTTTTTATCATAGACAGACACATATAAGTATACATTACGTGATACATGTTGAAGTTAGACTGCAGCAGTATTATGCCTGTATCGTAGAATTAATCGTCCGACAAATAACCGACGTGTAGGGGATAGCCTAAGAGACAGTACGATCCCCATCGCATGTATCTATCGCCGTCGTGACCAGTACGTACCGAGACGCCGCGGGAGTAGCGGATACAATCCGACAGACAATTCTTGGTAAAAGTGTTGTGCTTTACATCCGCGTCTTGGAATTCACTAGCGGTGAGTATTTGTTGACTTTCATATTTGCTTTCCAATTTTAATATATTACTGTTTTATAAAGTTAATGTTTCCTTAACTTTCATAAGTAAATTAAATATTTTTAATTACCTACTTAAAGTATTTCATTAACTTTAGTGTTACTAACCGCCTTCAAAAAAGAGTAGGTTCTCAGTTCAACTGTAATTCATCTTGTGTGTATGTAACGCGATGCCTTTGCTGATTGTAAACCGTGTGGTTATTTTTCATTGAATTAAACCTCGTCAAAGGCTGTCCCATTTAAATTTGAAGAAAAAATTCCACCACTATCTCCATCGTCATTTTTATATAGAATTAGGGTGACAAACGAGCGCACAGTCTACATGGTGATAAGTGGACGCTATGGTCCATAGACATCTACATCTATCTTAGTTTGCGAATTAAAATGCAGATGCGTTGTCAGCCGTGAAGACTAAGATAGAATGCCTCTTTTCCAGTGAATTCGGTCTCCGGTTCTCTACACTCACCATACGAAACACAGCAGCGTTAAGCTGCTATTTTACGCTGGTATTCTGTGAGAGCGTGGTCCTTCCACGGTCGAGCCGACCCATTCGTGCTACAACTATACTATTAATATAGCTGCAACATGGCTCTACCACGTAAAATATAGAAATAAGGTTTATGAAGATCAAGAATGTAGTCCTCCCCTAACGAGAGAGGCTAATGTCTACTTCTCTAGTGATGAGTGATAGCCTCTGGCTAAGGGCTCCTCGTCAATTTCGAGCAACCTGGCACTAATGAAATTGTTAATTGCAATAGTGCAATAAGTGCCCATTTACCACGTGCTCGGCGGTGAAGGAAAACATCGTGAGGACGTTTTCCTTCGCAGGAAGACACGTGAAGTCCTCCAACACATAATGTATCATTGCGGCGGATTTATGACTACGTAACACTCTCCAAGAGATGGGCAGCATCGTCTTCCTAATAACACTGAAATGAGAACTGCAGGTGGCAACCCTTTTATAGGATAGGGTGACAAACGAGCACACAGTCCACATGATGGTAAGTGGTTGCTGTGACCCATAGACATCTACATTTATTCTTAATAAAGAATCAAAATGCAGATGCGTCGTCACTCGTGAGGACTAAGATGGAATGCCTCTTTTCCAGTAAAATGGGTCTCCGGTTCTCTACACTCACCATACGAAACAGCAGTGTCAAGCTGCTTTTACGCTGGTATTCTGTGAGAGCGTGGTCCTGCCTCGGTCGACAGTCCCGAGCCGACCCATTCGTGTTACAACTATACTACTGATTTCTTATATTTACGCGAACACTACACATTTTTAAATAAAACTAATTTTACGGATTTTATCGCGTATATTAACTTATTTTTAACTTATTTTTATGTACCCGTGACCCGTGACCACGGGTGCTGGAAAGCACCCGAAACGTCGGGAATATAAAAATAAGTTAAAAATAAGTTAATATACGCGATAAAATCCGTAAAATTAGTTTTATTTAAAAAAACTATACTACTAATATAGCTGCAGAATAGCTCTACCACGTAAAAATTTCAGTTACTTAACTTACTTCGGTTTTGTTAAAAAAAATAACATGAGACAGAAAAGGATGTAATGGTGTTCTGCTATAGGTCTGTCTGGAGCATCATAGCTCCTGAACGGATGAACCAATTTTAATTAAGTTTGTTTCGTTTGAAATGTGTCTTAATCGAGAATGTTCTGCGAGCTGTGTTTCAAGAAAATCTGTTCAGCCGTTTGAACATCATCAGTTCTTCTAGTTTCGGGGTTTTTCTTTAATATTTAATTTAAGTTATATCCTTATGCGTCGACTATAAACAAAACGGATACGGTGAAGTGGACGTTGTATAACTTTCACCTTACGTAACGACTGCGTGACGCGCGCGCAACGATAACAGCACTCGCTCCTGATGACGCACCACTAATGTAATAATGAATATTTAACTGCAAAGGAACACAGATGATATACTTAGATACTGGCGATCCGCTCCGGCAGGGTGGAATCCATTATTATGGGGTTATTTTGGTTTATTGTATCAATTTTTGGTTTTTTCAAATAAAATCTAAAAGTTTTAAGATTAAATATGGCCTAGATCACTCCTGTCATTGATCTCTATTTGTTCGTGAGGTGTCATCACAATTGGTTCAGCCATTCCGAAATTTTACCAGGATAGACAGACAATGCAATTTTATAAATTTACCAGCCTCGAACATAGGCGAAAAGTAGCCTACTTTTCGGTTTTTTACAGTATGAATTTCGGAGAGTGTGCGCAGGAATTGTATAACTTAATTTCTCCTTCTACATTCGATCGTCACCACCGCAGGTGCGGCTGGTTTCTACACCTTTGTTGTCAATATATCTACCACGCATTAGAACCAAACGATTTACGTCATCGTTCATACCGGCTACAGTAAAGGAATGTAATAATCTGCCACCTACTGTCTTTCCATCCGATTATAATGTGTGTGTCTTCAAGGCAAGAGTAGATAGGCTTTTGTTAAGCTATGTACTGGCTTATACAAAAGCAGCCAAGTGCGAGTCGGACTCGCCCATGAAGGGTTCCGTAGCAGCAAATATCATAATTTACGATTTATGACGTATTAAAAAAAACTACTTACTAGATCTCGTCCAAACCAATTTTCTGTGGAAGTTTACATGGTAATGTACATCACATATTTTTTTAGTTTTATCATTCTTTTATTTTAGAAGTTACAGGAGGGGGGGGCACATATTTCCACTTTGGAAGTGTCTCTCGAGCAAACTATTCAGTTTAGAAAAAAATGATATAAGAAATCTCAATATAATTTTTGAAGACCTATCCATAGATACCCCACACGTATGTGTTTAATGAAAAAAAATTTTTTGAGTTTCAATTCTCTAGTATACCTATACTATAGGATACTATAGGATATAATATAGGAATCCCCAAAATTTATTGTTTTTTTTTCTATTTTTGTGTGAAAATATTAATGCGGTGCAAGTTTCAACAGCATAGTTCTTATAGTTTCGGAAAAAAATGGCTGTGATATACGAACGGGCAGACAGACGGACATGACGAATCCTAAAAACGACAGATAATTACAGATAGACAGACAGAAACAATTTTTAAAAATGGTTATTCGTGTCTTAAAGGCACGCAAATAAGCCCTCAGCCCAATAAAAGGCAGTTATTTCGATATTACAGACAGATATTTTAATTTTATTTATAAGTTTTTACGTGGTAAAGACATGCTGCAGCTATGTTATTGTTGTAGCACGAATGGGTCGGCTCGACTGGGGAAGGACCACACAGCGTAAATAGCAGCTTAATGCTGATATGTTTCGTATGGTAAGTGTAGAGAACCGGATACCCTTTCTACTAGATCTAGATAGAGGCATTCTATGTCCTCAGGGGTGACAACGCATCTGCATTTTGTTTCTTAATCGAGGATACATGTGGATGTCTATGGGCCAGAGCATCCACTTACTATCAGGTAGGCTATATGCTCGCTTGGCACTCTCATTCTATAAATAAAGCATAGAAAATGTCTATAGATTAGACCTTTGTCACAGATTAACTAATAGTAACCACGTAACCTTTGTGCCTGATGATTTGACAGAGCTTAGTTTTGTATCATAGGTACTAATCACTTATTCCGATGGTGTGAGGCTACAGTGAATATTCGAACGTTACGTCAACAAAACTGTTACGTGTCGAATTTGTGTCAAACAGTTCTTTCACGGTCACGCTTCACTACTTACGCGTCATCTATATCTATACAAATAAATATTATATTATATATCTATACATATAATATTACGTGGTAGAGCCATACTGTAGCTATATTGTGGTTGTAGCACGAATGGGTTGGCAAAATAGCAGCTCAACGCTGCTGTTTTTCGTATGGTGAGTGTAGAGAACCGGAGACACTTTTTACTGGAAAAGAGGCATTCCGTCTCAGTCCTCAGGGGTGGCGGCGCATCTGCATTTTGATTCTTAATTGAGGATAAATGTAGATGTCTATGGGCCACAGCAACCACTTACCATCAGGTGGACTGTGTGCTCGTTTGTCACTCTTATTTTATAAAAAAAAAAATTGAAGTGTCTGTCTGTAATGTTGAAATAACTAGCTTCTATTAATGCAGGGGGTTAGTGCATGCTATTGAGATATGAATAACCATTTTTAAAAATGTTGTCTGTCTGTCTGTCCGGGTTATTCTTCAAAATGGCTGAGCCGATTGTGATGAAACTTTACGAACAGAAAGACAGCAATACCGGAGTGATCATGGCTATGTTTTATCGGAAAAGTTTGAGAATATTTTTTTAGAGTTATACACAACAGTATTAGTCGGCTAAACATTCAACAGAAACAAAAATAACAGATACTCGTAAATAACAATAACAATCCAATAACAGCTTAAAATAGCAGCCTAATGCTGATTTGTTTTATATGGAGAAATCCGGAGATTTTACTGGAAATAAGGCATTCCATATTAGCAAGTAGGTACTAACGGCTTGACTGGAGAATAACCACGTTCTCACAGAATACATTGCCTCGTATGGTGAGTAGAGTACTGAAGTCTCTTTTTATAAGAAACGAAGCATTCTGTCTTTTCATTCCATCATACCATCTGCATTTAGATTTTTAATTATAAATAAAGGTGTCTATTAGCTACTGCATTCACTTACCATCAAGTGGACTGTGTGCTCGCTGGTCACCCTTATTCTATAAAAAAATATAAGTAACCCATAAGTCATCATTCATCATCATCATCATTACAGCCCATAAGTAACCTATGAGAATCCATTACCACATTTCGATGACATCGTAAGAGACGACTATGGAACATGCCAAATAAATTTTATGGTTTCCGATAGATGGCGGAATAATACATCTCCTTTAACCCAGACTAGAATCAAAATTAAGATGCGTTGTCGCCCCTGAGGACTAAGATGGAATGCCTTGTTACCAGTACAATGAGTCTCCGGTTCTGTAACTCACCATAGGAAATACAACAGCATTATTCTGCCGTTTCACGCTGGTATTGTGTTAGAGCGAGTCAACCCCTGTCGAGCCAACCCATTCGTGCTTTTACCATAATATAGCTAACACGTGCCTCTACCATGTATAAATCAAATGAAATGAATATTCGTTTTATCAGATCGCGACTCCATCTAGTGGGGGACCGCCCTAAGCTGCACTGGTACAAGGATGCCACACAAGAACGTTTTACCCCATCGGTTGTCGGTACTATGGCCGGCCTATTACCACTTCAACTTACTGATCCGTTGTGCAGTTAAAATCTAAGTCAAAATCTAGAAACAATTTCTTCCTGAGTGATTATTTTGGACAAATTTTCTTGATTCAGATGGCGTTGATCTAAAATGATAATTTTTTCAAAGTGATTTTTAACCACAAATATTTTTTTCCAGATGGCGTTATCAGCGTATATATTGTTAACATTGCTGAGTTTAGGGTTCGTAAATTCAGAAAACACGACGTTGGTCGACGACACTTGTCAGTTGGAGCCGTGGGAGCCGGGCCCTTGGAGCGCGCTGCTGGAGGAGTGGGCCGTCTCAGCACCCATACATTCTGACAGACAAGGTACGAATTTGTCAGTGTATGAACGTTTAATATAAATAATGAACTATTACAGAGGCACAGAAGCTCACAGGCTACTTACACGATTTTTTTTATAGGAATGCGTGACAAACCAGCGTACAGTCCACCTGATGGTAAGTGGTTCCTGCGACCTATAGACATCTACATCTATCCCCGATTACGAATCAAAATGCAGATGCGTTGGGACCCGTGAGGACTAAGATGGAATGCCTCATTTCCAGTAAAAGGGTCTCCGGTTCTCTACATACACCATACGAAACACAGCAGTATTAAGCTGCTGTGTTTGGTATGGTGAATATGTGGACAGTGGTATTCTGTGAAAGTGTGGTCCTTCCCCGGTCGATCCGACCCATTCGTGCTAAAACTATACCAGTAATATAGCTTCAGCACGGGTCTAGCACGCACTGTACTTAGTAGCATAGATTGTATATTATACAAAATGTAATAAAAACCCTGCGGTATCCTTCTCAGAATCAGTATTCACATCTATAAAAATAACTTTACTTCAGAAATAAATAAATTTAATTAAATTTTTTATCGAAATCGTCTGTTGTGGAGTAAGAGTATTGTCATTTGCATGGGCATTAGTATTTACACAGTAATCTATGGTCATTTGTCAAAGACCTCGCTTTACCGATGCGCGTGTCAATTAGTTCAGATGTTAATAACATTTTTTCACAAGAATTTAGTAAATTACATATTGTGAGCAAAAAAATGCCATAGGTACATATATAAACCTATAGATATATACATCTATACGTCGAATAACATAATCTTTACTTATATCTAAATTATTTGTTTATTTTTGTTATATTAAAATTTTAATGGTGTATAATAAGAGTATTGTATTGTGTCTCAAAAAAGCCTTAAACTAAGTAAAGTTTTGCAACATGAATCTCTCATGCATTTGAAATATGTATTAAATAAATTTAACGTTTCTTTACTTCTTACTTCACTTCAAATTTAATTATTTTCAACGGGACTTCTTTATATAAATAGACTCTAGTTAAAACCTGGGACTAAAGCGTTTTGTAATAAAACGGCATCCACTACAACCTATAAAAGTCCACGGCTGAATGTAAGCTGTTCCATAAAGAATACATTTACTTATTTTTAATTTTGCCATAATTACCATGCTTGTCAGACGAGTTAGCAATCGCAGTTTTATTATTATTTTGAGTCTATACGTACTATACGAGTTTATACGTGGTAGAGTCAGTGTAAACTAAGATGCAGCTATATTAATTGTGTAGTTGTAGCCCGAATGGGTTGGCTCGACCGGGGAAGGACCACGTTCTGGCAGAATACTAGCGTAAAATAGTTTAATGCTGCTGTGCTGCTATGGTGAGTGTAGAGAACCGGAGATCCTTTTTACTGGAAACGAGGCATTCCATCTTAGTCTCACGGGTGACAACGCATCTGCATTTTGATTCGCAGCACCACTTACCATAAGGTAGACTGTGTGCTCATTTGGCACACTTATTCTATAAAAAAAAGTAAACAAAAAACCGTCTTATTCCTACATATTAATCTCTTCTAGACAACCCAGAAAAATAATTAAATTAAGATTAGAGAAAGATTAACGGGTAGGGTGCACAATAATAACAAAGATATACTTCTAGTAACTTTCACTTATATATGATATTTCTTATTAACTCTTCTTTCTTTTCTTTACATGTTCAGGTCGTATCATGGTGTTACCAACAAAGGGTTACTACGTGACCGAGCGTATCGACGTACCCCTAACACCGCCGCCCCCTCCCCCGCCTGGGCGTCCACTGCCTCCGGGAGCTTCGCCCCACGGCCCGCCTTCACCGTCTACTCCACCGCACTCCGAGTCAGCCATGACCCCTGGTCCGACCAAGCCCTCCAGCTTGCAATCGCCTGGGCCGGCCATGGTACCAGCCCCAGCGCCCTCTGGGTCGCTACGTACACCACTAGCACCACACAACTATAACGAGTGGGAGCCGCCTGGCAGCAAGATCGTGAACCGACCTCACTCCCAGTTCAAACCCAGCTATGTATGTTTACTGTATTTTTATAAACTTCATTTACGCGTGGTAGAGCCTCGCTGTGGATGTATTATGGTCGCTTCGTTGGCCTAGTGCTCGTAAACTAGATTGCAGATCATGAGGTTTCGGGTTCGAATCCCGGGTGCGAGCCAAAATCAGTTCTGTAAGAAATTCTCAGTAGTAGCCTGGAGTCAGGAAGTTGGCGGTGTTTCACCCCAGTGTCTCGACAGGCACCTAAACCCGTAGATCCTGATCTCTCTCGGGTTGTGTCAAATTACCGTCCTATCTAACTATGAGGATGACGGAATAGAAAGTGCTTGCGCATACATTAGGGCAGTATAATCTTGTCCTCTGCAGATGGTTAGTCTCTATTGAGACAGGGCGCCGTGACAAAATTAGGTCTGGAGGACATTATTATTATGATTATATAAGAAAAAACTTGCAGCTTGTATGCATTAATTAATTTCAATTTGATGTATTTCCGTAGCCACCACCAATGCCTGGGTACGGACCACGTCCACCTCGGCCGGCTGCTGACCGCGTGGACGATCCTCCACGCAAGCAGGTCTCCGAGACCGACCTATACTTACTGGGTGCCATCGAGAAGCTGGTCTACCGCGTTGATCTTATGGAGAAGCGCCTGCGTAGGCTGGAGGACAGCCTGCACTACGTAGTGGCTGGCGCCGACAGCAAACCAGGTTATTTTGACAGCCTTAAAGTAACCATATGATGTCGCTTCATGTGTGTCATAAGAAGCCCTGGGATGCTATCTATGCTTATGATAAATTATTATAGTTACCACAAGATGGGTTTGTGGCGGCGCTGTCGTCGCGCCACAAGCGAAACACATCGAAGCCTAAATCGCTCTAACAAAGTTCCGAAGTTAAAGCAGCATATATAGAATAGCACCGAACTACCACTCGGAGCATTGGCCGCTCCCCGGGCAGAACACCTTGCCCGGCGGGAGATCTCCCCTTTTCCTTCCACCGGCTACAGGGTTATAGTCAAGCACTGGTTTATTTATATTTATATTATGAATAAAATTGGATTGTCTATCTGTAATATCGAAATAACTGCCACACTGAAAAAACATTTAAACATGAATAAAAACCTTTAAAATTTTTGTCTGTCTGTATGTCTGTTCGGATTGAATGTCTGGAATGATTGTTATGAAACTTCTCAAACAGATAGAGAGTAATTTAGGCTATTTTGTATTCAAAAAACTTGGAAGATTTTTTTGAGGAATCGAGAAATTGATGAAATAAAATTATGAGTTGTTAATCAAATAACACCTCAATGGATCCTACCTAGTGAAGACAGGGTGCGTCTAATCAATGGTAACATATAAAAATAATTGGTAATATAGTGAAGGTCAATGGCATACGAGTCTTATTATAACTATAGCGACATTAAAGCTAAATCATTTGGGTCATCATGTAAATGCTGACTCCGCGCGCTCTGAGGTAAATATGCATTGTATTTTGTATTTGTCTAGTAAAATGTCTATGAATGGGGCGAAAACTTAACCGGCGGCGGATTGCAGCTCTTGTTTTATTTAAATAATGGTTTGAGTCGATTTTGATAAGGTCGCATCTGGTGGCACCTTGAGATACCGTCGTTATCGACTGTGGCTGTTAGCTCAAGTTGTACTTGATATCTTTCAAAAACTTTACAATATGACACATCAACATAATATCGTAAAGAAGGTTTGAAATAATTGTAGAGGATAATTTGTTAATATAATTAATAGAATCGGGTGTTACTTTAATCATTAATATTAAAGATGTCAAAAATCAATTAGTTAAGATTTGCGTAACAAAATAAAGTGATGTGTCCTTGAGACTTAGCGGTTAGCCACTGCCGTCTACTTTATTTAAGGATGTCTCGTTTAAGGTACCATTCCGTAGCCGACCGCAGACAGCAGTAGCAGACGATGTGTCGTCGCGACACTACTGGTTTCTATGTAATTCTATAATATACCTTCCGTAGCTAGCGACACGTCGCCCGACCGCAGATCAGTAGTGTTGCCAACGCCCGAGCAGTCGGGTCCAGAATCATGACTGCAGCGACGTGTCGTCGTGACGACACGTCGCCTGCTGTTGCTGTCTGCGGTCGGCTACGGAATGGTACTTTTAGAGGCGAAACACATGTCGTGTTATCGACAGTGGTGTATTTCCTAGTGTAATAGTGTTGCAATTATTGGTGACGGGTATAGTGAGATCGGGAGGTGCATAAGTTGAATAAGGGTTTTTCTTACAGGGTATAAGGTTTGTACGTGGTAGAGCCACGCTGCAGCTATATTAATAGTATAGTTGTAACACGAATGGGTCGGCTCGACCGGGGAAGGACCACGCTCTCACAGAATACCAGCATCAAATAGCAGTTTAACACTGTCGTGTTTCGTATGGTGAGTGTAGAGAACCGGAGACCCTTTTTACTGGAAAAGAGTCATTCCATCTTAGTCCTCACGGGTGACAACGCATTTCTGTTTTGATTCGCAAACGAAGATAAATGTAGATGTCTATGGGTCACAGCAACCACTTACCATCAGGTGGATTGTGTGCTCGTTTGTCACTCGATCCTATAAAAAAAAGGTGATAAACGGGTACACAGTTTATCTTCATCAGATGTGGGCTGTTATTCATAGATATGTATATTTATCCTTAATTAAGAATCAAATTACAGATGCGTTGCCACCCCTGAGGACTGAGACATAATACCTCGTTTTCAGTGAAAAGGGTCTTCGATCCTCTACTCTCACTAAACTAGCTGCTATCTTACGCTTATATTCTGTGAGGGTATGGTCCTACCCCGGTGGGGTTCACCCATTCGTGTTAAAACCATACCGACGTTCCATTAACGAAGAAAAAAAATGTATGTTGTGTTGGCTATGTTGCGTGGAGTTGTTAGTTGCAATATTGTTCTCGTTGCAGAGGCGTGTGCGGCGAACTTCACGCGCGCGGGCGGTGCGGGCGGCGCCTGCGTGCAGTGGGCGCGCGACGCGCTGGACTGGCAGGCCGCCGCGCGCGCCTGCCGCCGCCTGCACGCCGCGCTGCTCGAGCTGCCCGAGCCCGCACAGCGGCGTCGCCTCGTCTCACACATACTGGCCGACAACCAGCTCAGAGGTACGTGCACATTCAACACCATCATTGTTGTCTCAGCAGATCACTAAGCTCAGGATTCTATACAATAGAAATGGTGAGGATGATGGCGATGTTTGAATTCATGACCAATTGTTACATCACCTATAGTATTTGCGGCCGCAATTCGAACCGATGTGTACGGACCACGATTCTGACTTTTTTATAGATTAAGGGTGACAAACAAGCACACAGTTCACCTAATGGTAAATAGATACTGCAGTTCATAGACATCTACATTTATCTTCGATTAAAAATCGAAATACAGATACGTTATCACCCCTGAGAACTAAGATAAAATACCTCGTTTCCAGTGGAAAGGGTATTCGGTATTTTTCACTCACCATAAGAAACACAGCAACATTAAGCTGGTAATCTGTGTAAGCATGGTCCTACCCCGGTTGAACCAACTCATAGGTGCTGCAAGCATAATATAACTACAGTATAACTTTGGCGTGGTAGACCACGTACAAAAAAAGTTCCATATAGTAATATAAAATACTTTAAAAAGCAGAGTTCACAATCTGTTCTGATTATTAGATCATAAGACCCAAATTTGAATTCCGGGCAAATCTTTCAAATATAGTGTATTATACACGCAAGACAAGAGAACCATATCATTGACATCAGAACCTTTCTGTAACCTTAGAGTACGGTGCAACACCGTGCATTCTCCCGCGTCGGCAATTTAGTAATTAAACAATAAACACTATGCGCGACTTACCTTATTTATTAATTTTCTACATTTTTAGTGTTTGCCTACCAATACGGTCGCGTGACTCAGCCTTATATTTTTACCAAGTTTCATATATTGTAAAATATCAATAAATATTTGTTTTTTTTTCAAGATTGTGTTTAAATGATACATCATAAGATCAAGTAAAGGGTGTGTAGTATAAGAAGAAGTAACATCTGTGTGGTCCTTCGAGCAAACTGATCGGTGATTTGTAGATCTCAAGTGCAGTGCGATCAGTTCGGTTGGCCTACCACCAGCGGGTCTCACTAGTCGAATTGAGACGGCACTCTACGTGTACTGAATCTGCAAATATAATGAGAACCAGTAACAATACCAAGCACAAGACTAAGAATATCAAGAATACCACATGCATAGCAATTTTGAAACAAGTACAAGCATTCACCAAGCAAATCACCAAGTAAAAATTTTTACGTGGTAGAGCCATGCTGCAGCTATATTAATAGTATAGTTGTAGCACGAATGGGCTCGACCGGAGAAAGACCACGCTCTCACAGAATACCAGCGTAAAATAGCAACTTAATGCTGCTGTGTTTCGTATGGTGAGTGTAGAGAACCGGAGACCCATTTTACTGGAAAAGAAGCATTCTATCTTAGTCCTCACGGCTGACAACGCATCTGCATTTTAATTCGCAAACGAAGATAGATGTAGATGTCTATGGGCCACAGTAACCACTTACTATCAGGTGGACTGTGTGCTTGTTTGTCACCCTAATTCTATAAAAAAAATCAAGCAAACATTCACCAAGCAGAAGGATTTCACAAGCATAGCACAAGCATATCTGCAAACGCAGCAAGGTATTTTTCAAAAACAAGCAAAAGTGATTTTTTTACTAAGGTTTAACATATCAACTCCTTTACCAAGTACACCTAGTAATGTCAAGGTTGGAAAATCTCCTAGCAAACCAACAAGTTATCATTGGCATTAATCAAATATTTGTAAATTTCAAGAAAGATGACGAAAAGCGATAGACGCCTGACTATATCAATCGAAGATTATAATTTAGAAGGGTATTGGCAGGAATTCCATAATAATCATGTTGAGTTGTGCGCTTTTCTAGACAAGTCCCATGCTTATTTTACTAATGACACGTACGAAAAACCGAGGCAAATTATGAGAATATAACAGCTACAATAAAAGCGTACTTACCGAAGTCGTAACATCAACCAAAACCTTCAACGCCCTTGATAAGACCCGCAACTCCAATGGGTACACCATCAACTCCGGGAGCTCAACTCATTTAGAACGGAGTCCCGGGGAACCAACAGCAAGACAGATGAATTATTCAAGAAGCAAACAAGCAACTTCAGAGCATTTAAAAGGACAGTCTCTAACATAAATCTTGTAAATGTGAAATTCGGAGTAATGGGAGCTAGAAGAACTCTTCCGCTCTTTGCAGTCGCGATGGTCAGCTATCGACAGTCTGAATTGGGACATCGACAATGAGGTCCAAGGAGCCGACCAAGAATATGAAAGCATTTTTTCATATTATGAACAACTATATAATACCACCAAACGATCCATCACCTGCAAGCTGTGGTCAGTATCCCATCGGAAAAAAATCAACCCCTCTGATGGACGTACCTGTTTGTATAGGAAATTATCATCAGTGGACATCATTCAAGGACCTGTTCACTGAAACTATTTATATCAAACACACAGAAAATGCAATTTCTTAAATTTAAGGTGCAAGGCGAAGCAGCAAGGCTTTGGAGCATCTTCCGATTATCAATTTTGCACTATTTTTCAGCAATGAAAACTATAAAATCTGCTGGGAAATTCTTGACCACAGATACAACAACAAAAAACTCATTTTGACTTCGCACATCAACAGCTTATTGAATATTCCTGTCATACAGCAACATCAAGCTATCGACCAGATCAAGCGACTTCATGATACCACTCTGGAGACGCTCAACGCCGTGAAGAACTTAGGTGATGAAATCAGTACGTGGGATCCATTGCTGGATCAAAAATTGTACTACGTAACATTCAATAATTACAATGAATCCCTAGAACAACCTCGAGAGTTACCGACGCTCAAATATTTTTTGGCATACCTGGAAGGAAAATTCACTACCTTGGAAACATCCCGTAGAAAACAAGAACAAACCACGCTAAAACCACCATCAGGTCAGTATCATAAATCAACATAATAAATCAACCACCAAGTAGTTTCCAACTACAATGTTACAGTATCAACAAATGCAAAAACAATTAATCCGTTTACAATCACGTGCCCATTCTGTAATAATGGTCATGGAATACATTTTTGCCAAAAACTTATAGCAATGACGCCGCAGCAGAGACACAGTACCATACTCAGATTACGACTGTGCTCTAACTGCATAAACCGTCAACAAGGAAAGTATGTTTCTCAGAATCGCTACCGTAAATGCCAAAGTCAGCACAACACAATTTTGCACGAAGCATTCGTAACATCTAAAACCACGATCCAACCTAGCTCATCAAGAACGGTTAACCACGGAAACTCATCAAGCAGCGCAGATGCTGTCCAGCAGAACCAGAACAGTGTCCACGTGTCACAACAGCATAACGTGCCAGAGATACTGCTCGCTACAGCTATTGTACAAGTTCATGCCAACAAGCTCAGATCACTGCTGGATCAAGTATCTCAGACCTCAATTATAACGGAGAATGCAGCTCAACTTCTATCACTACCCAGAAGTATGTGTAAAGGGGTCATAACTGGGATCGGCATATGAGAAAACAATTGTAAAGGTGTGATCAAGTTAACAATTAAGTCCAATAATAGCGACTTCACACTTAATACCGAAGCTCTCATAATGAAAACTCTAATTAATAATTTACCGAACTACACCTTAGACAAACCTTCATGGTCATTCCTAGAAAATATACAGTTATCAGACCCAGAATTCTACAAAAGTCGTCCGGTAGATATACTTCTGGGAGCAGAAGTATACTCAAACATCTTAGACGGAATTTGCAGAGAAAACAATAACTCGCCAATCGCGTTTTGGTTGGATATTATGTGCAAGCGCTAATCAAGTCACTGTACAATGCATCCATTGCAGAATCATGTAGACCTTTCTTTAAGAAGTTAAAAATTCTTCCATTACCTTCCCTATATATATATGAAATTTTAATATTGACCAAAAAAAATGCTAACCACTTCACAAAACAACATAATAATTGTGGTGGTATGAGAAGGTACCCGTGGAAGTTATCTGTACCCCAGGCAGCCATAACTTGTTTTACTAGAAATAGTTATAGCATGTGCGTTCGATTATTTAATTTACTTCCAAACCATATTCAAAACTTGACATTTAATCAGTATAAAAAAGTTATTTTCGGGACTCTCATTGAAAACTGTTTTTATGACGTAAATGAATTTATTAAATTTTAAATTGACAAATGAATTAGAATTTGTAAGATTGACATTATACTAGTTTGACATTATGCATTATGACATGACCATGCCTGTATATTTTTTATTATTTTTTTCTCTTTTTATAATAAATTTATTACCATTATATTGCTTTATTAAATATTGATATGAAACGTTACTGTAATTTTAATTATTCAATTATTGCATGTCGACTTAATATTTGCACACTGATAAATCTATGACAAATAAATATTTTATTATTATTATTATTATTTATGCAATGTTTTGCTGAATAATATAAAAATCATCCACCAGTTTTGGGCGATCGAGGACATTACTCAAGAGTCTACTCTCACAGAAGATCAAGCCTACATCGATTTGTATAAATCAATAACAAAAAGACGCGAAGATGGAAAATACCAAGTGAAACTTCCCCATAAGTCAAAGATTGCGCAAGACTTGAGCACATCGAAACAAAAGGCAATTGTGCAATTCAAACAATTGGAACGACGATTCACAAAACAATACCTCGGAAAAAACTTCGACAGGGTTGAGCCTTAATGATCTTATGCAAAAAGGCCCAAATCTACAAAAAGATCTTCAAAAACTAATTCTAGAGCGGCGTCAATATCAGTTTGTATACACAGCTGATATAGAAAATATGTTTCGCCAGATTTGGATGAATGAAGAACACCAAAAATACCACAAAATAATATGGCGAGATGGCCCAGAAGAACCATTGCAGAAATACCAAGTCACTACAGTCTAGAGGCTTGCGTCCCAGTATGATTTATGGCTGTACAGCAGTATAGTGAGGCCGATCCTTACCTACGCCTCCACTGTCTATCTTTTAGGTTGCAGTGATACTGGTCTCTCTAGACCTGCTCGTACATAAAAAAACTCACTACAGTCACCAACTCATATGGCACCAAGGCCGCGCAATACTTAGCAATGATGACTCTGAAGCAGTTAGCAGATGATGAAGAAAAATACTACACCAAGACTCAAGCAGCTTCTGTTTTACAGAATAGCCTGTACATAGATGACGTTATCCATGGCTGTCGTAGCGTTGACCTTGAAAAGGGGTTGAATAATGACCTCATCAAACTATTGAAAGCAGGCGGATTTAATCTCAGGAAGTCGTCATCTAATATTCCAGAACTCTCTGAAAATTTTAATCAAGATGGGAGTTATTGAGTTTAGAGCTGTGGAATCTACAAAGACCTTAGGGTTGAGATGGAACCCTCAAGAAGACTCATTCAATTTCCAATCCAAAATACAAACTCGTCAGACAAGCAACACCAAGGGAAGCTTATTATCTGACGTATCAACCCTTTGGGACCCTCTGGGCTGGATTTCACTACTAACTACCAAGTTGAAGCTAGTTTTCCAATCTACGTTTTTTTTTTCTTTTTTACTTAATATAAGCTAGTGATTGACCACAATTTCACCTGGTGGTAAATGGTGATGCAGCCCTAGATGGTAAATCGCACTGTCTTAGCGTAACAAAAGCCTATTCAGTCTTGCCTTGAAGACGCCCAGATTGTACTCAGACGGAAAAATAGACGTCGGCAAATTATTCCGTCCACGCCTGGGCTCAGGGCTGACAAGATTGGTTTCAACCAAATCAAGGTCACCAATTAGCCTCTTAGCACGTCTCTCTACAGAGTCCAACGCTGCCAGGTGGCATTTTGCAGCACCAGCCCATATGTGACAGCAGTATTCCATGCGTTTTATATAAAATAAGAAGCTGCCCCGGCGAGAAGTACCGCTGCACCCTTTTTTTTTATAGGATAGGGTGACAAACGAACACACAGTCCACCTGATGGTAAGTGGTTGCTGTGGCCCATAGACATCTACATCTATCCTCGTTTGCGAATCAAAATGCAGATGCGTTGTCACCTGAGGTGAGGACTAAGATGGAATGCCTCTTTTCCAGTAAAAAGAGTCTCCGGTTCTCTACACTCACCATACGAAACACAGCAGTGTTAAGCTGCTATTTGACGCTGGTATTCTGTGAGAGCGTGGTCCTTCCCCGGTCAAGCCGACCCATTCGTGCTACAACTATAGCTGCAGCATGGCTCTACCACGTACAAAACCCTTGCAAGGACACCAAGTTTCCTTGCGGCTGCTTTGGCTCTGGACTCAATGAACCGCCAGTAGTAGAGGTTCGGAGAAATTTCAACCCCTAACAACTGAAGGCGGTCAGTGTACTCCAAGGATACATTCCGGAAAGTAGGAGCCAAGGTGAGCGGGCTTCTTTTAAATCTCACGATATTGGCATCGCCCCATTCGGAGACTGCCTGTAGTGTGAGATTCACACGCTCAACCATAGCCTCTCTTTCTGACTGGATTTGATCCCGACTGGCCTGGGCCCTTGGTTGTTATCTCTCCACAACTGTGCTGTCTGCATACCCATAGAGTTCCGGAGAGAACGGACCCCGAGGAACACCGGCGTTAGTCGCCACAGTATCGGAAGAGCAGCCATCGACGACGACTCGGAGAGACGGTTCACTCAGAAAGTCCTTAACCCAGATAATCAGGCGAGGGGATAAGCCGTACGCTGAAAGCTTGCCCAATAGACTAGCGTGCCAAACCTTTTCAAAGGCCTTCGAAACATCGAGGGAAACAGCAAGTGCTTCACCACTGTTCTCGAGGACTTCGCCCCATATGTGAATGGCATACGCTAGAAGGTCCTCAGTTGATCGATTTCGGCGAAACCCGTACTGGCGATCACTGAGGAGATCATTTTGCTCTTTTCGCTCCATAATCTTGCAGAATGGGATGATAATTGAAATTGGCCGATAGTTGGTAGGGTCGGTAAGCTACCTATTTTAGGCACAGGCTGCACATTGGCCACCTTCCAAGATTTGGGCACTATTCCAGTCCTGAATGAGCGGCGGAACAAACGTGTCAACACAGGAGACAACTCAGCTGCACAGACCTTTAGAACTATAGCTGGTATACCATCAGGTCCACTAACTTAGTTCACGTATAGACTTCGCAAGGTTTTAAGAACCTCCTCGTTGGTGATACGGACCTCTGACATACAGGTACCGCAGTGAGGTAATTGAGATGGTACGTTGTTGCTACTGTCTAGACGCGAATTGCAAGCAAAAAGAGAAGCAAATAAGTCCGCTTTCTCCTTAGGTGCATGCACCAGTGAGCCATCTGGTTTTACCAGCGGAGGCAGTGTAGACCGACAGATGTTTGTCTCCACCGCTTTGGCGAGAAACCAAAAAGCTCTACTGCCAGTTGGTTTGACAGAGAGCTTTGTACCGATGCGTTTAATGCGGTCGAAACTGGCTTAGTCATTACGCCTTACCTTTTTGCAGGACTTGGCAGCTTGGTTAAAGGCTCTCTTCTTAAGGCTAACATTCGGAGCTTTGCGGTCTCGAGTATCGACCCAGGATAAGTATGCCATATGCTTGTGCTTTTCAGCACGAGCACTGTGTACATGGCAACCAAGACCGAGCACTTAGAACTAGTATCGGACTTAACAACGTCATCATTCTTAGCGGCTTTGAAGAGGATGGCTGCCAGACGGGGAGCGCCAAGTGATAATGGCACCAACTTCGTTGGAGAAAGCAGAGTCCTAATACACGAATACCAAGAAATTATATCGACCATCAACCAAGATAATTCAGAGTTTATGTTGTGTTGCAAGAGATCACAGACATGCACATACAGTGGCATTTTAACGCCTCTTCCTGGCCTTCGGGTTATGGGAGGCGGCCGTTAAAAGTCTAAAATATCCCCTGTAACGCGTCATCGGTGAACAGAGACTGATTTATGAGGAGTGCACCACCATACTGTACCAACTAGAAGGCTGCTTAAATGCAATGCCATTGTGCGCAATGAATGAAGACCCAGACAACGTTTTATACGTGGTAGAGCCATGCTGCAGCTATATTTCTGGTATAGTTGTAACACGAATGGGTCGGCTCGACCGGGGAAGGACTACGCTCTCACAGAATACCAGCGAAAAATAGCAGCTTAATGCTGCTGTGTTTCGTATGGTGAGTGTAGAGACCCTTTTTACTGGAAACGAGGCATTCCATCTTAGTCCTCACGGGTGACAACGCATCTGCATTTTGATTCGTAATCAAGGATAAATGTAAATGTCTATGGGCCACAGCAACCACCTACCATCAGGTGGACTGTGTGCTCGTTTGTCACCCTTATCCTATAAAAAAAAAGACAACCTGGACTATTTGCCGCCAGCACACTTCCTAGCAAGTGAACCTGTGTTGACGATATTTGATACAGAGCAAGATCTACGAACAAGATGGTACTTGTATCAAAAATTGACATCGACATATGGAAACGATGGCGTTCAGAGTACTTGATTCGACTAAATGTACGCAGCAAGTGGCAAAGGAAACAAAGAAATATCAAGATCAACGACGTCGTGCTCGTCCACTCACGAAGACAACTTACCTCCAGGACGGTGGGCGATGGATCGCATCGTCGGACTTCATCCCGGTTCTGATGAGCTAGTGAGAGTGGTTACAATGAAAACCAAGAATGGCTACCGCAAGAGGCCGGTAGTAAAATTATCGCTAGTACCTGTAAATCAAGACTCAGATTATTAACGATAATAACACAAACCAACCATCATCAATCAATAACGATCAACAAACAAGAGCGCCTCAATCTTTTAAGAAACTTCAAGTTCATTTCTCGTCGCTGGCGTTGGCTGTGCTATTTTTCTTATGTTTTTTTTTTTTGAGCAAAAATAGCACTTCTTAGTCATGTTCATTTCTTAACACACCCCTGAAGTCAAACCTGGGAATATATTTCGATAGTCTCATACATGCAAGTAATTAGAGACGAATGGACCATGGTCATCTATTATGATATGAACCCCTACTGGCAAGGGATGAAGACCTTTGAACAATATTTTAATTACTTGCAAGGAACATGCGATACATTACAAAAAGAACAATTGTACGTCATAGTTACTCCGAGTTCCAGCATTATAATACTATTTTGATGACACAACAATCGCGCACGCGCTCGCGCCACCGCCGAGGACTGATCAACGGAGCCGACAGTATCGCGAACTCATTATTTGGAATTTTAGACGAGAATTTTCCTCAAAAGTACCAAAAAGACATAACGCTCATCCGTGCAAATCAGAAGCATATGGCAACATTGTGGCAAAATCAAACATCAGTAGTCGAGGCGCAGTATAGCTTAATTAAAAGGAGTGAAGAAGATATGAATAAGCAGCTAACTTATGCTGCTTATTCATAAACAGACAGATGCTAAATATAGAAAACGCCGGGAACATATTAAACTCAGAGGTCGTCAACATGTCTCAAATAAATCAATTAACTTTGACAGCCGTAGCTGCAAGCCAAATGAAACAGGAATTACGAAGCGTGCAAGAATCATTGCTGGACACGATCACAGATATTTATCATGGGAGATTTAATTTCCATCTCTTGTCTCCAGAGCAGCTTAGAAATGAACTCGGTGTCATATCGAAGGAGTTGGCCTTACCAATCGAAAACATACAAGCAAGCCTTCAAAGTATTTATCATCTCTTAACAATAAAGACCAGAATTTGCGAAGATTACCTACTGTTCGAGATAAAGGTGCCGCTCATCAGTAGAGATTCCTTCGAAATATTTCATCTTATTCCAGTATCGACCGAGATTAATAACAGCAAGATGGTGTTAACACGATACTAATATCGAAACACGTGTCCATAAACCTAGCAAAGGATGCGTACATTGTGATGGATATAGACGAAATTTCATCATGCAGTCAGCAAAATGACATGTACTTATGTCACTTGAAGAAACAAGTTTACCATCTCTCACAAGACGAATTCTGTGACTTCGATAATAGTAAACAACAGTGTAAAACTGTTGTGGACTCCTGCAATAATAAATTGACTGATTTAAACAATATAAACAAGTACTTATACTTTTGTTGTGAGAGGTGTCCGTTACGAGTGATCTACGCGGATCAGGTGAGCGCGCTACAGCTGGAGCGCGCCGGCATTTTCAGCATTTCACACGGGTGCATTGTCAAGTCCGACCTATTTACGGTGCACACTCGTAATCTTGACCGCAGCGTTATCAAGGCGAGCCCAGACATCAAGGTTAAAGACCTTAGTCCGATAAACAGTATCATCAACGGGTCGATTCCGATGTCGTCTATAGTAAATGAAACCATCAACGACCGCCAAAAATAATTTTCGGACTTAGAAAAACAGCTAAAAGATTTGAAAAAACAGGCGGCATTGACAAGTGACGTATCATGCCATGATGTGCATCATTGTGCTCTCATATACATCTTGATCGGAGCAGCAATTATCGTGGGTGCAGTTCCGACGTGGCGGCGAATGCGACAAGCACGGTTAGCAAGAGCCAAGTCTCCGGCAGCGCCCCCGGCGGAGGACCGCACCACGGTTCGCCTCTCCTCCGTCCGAAACAGTATCTGTGAAGAAGAAACGACCGATCGTAGTGATCATGTTACCAACCAGCTACACAGCGTTCGAATTGTAAATCGGTCTACGTCACCCATAACTCATACATCTTTTTTTCAAGCAATCGTGATCAGCATCCCGCCCTCTTCTGGCGGCCTGGAGCATGTACGGTGCAACACTGTGCATTCTCCCGCGTCGGCAATTTAGTAATTAAACAATAAACACTATGCGCGACTTACCTTCTTAATTAATTTTCTACATTTTTAGTGTTTGCCTACCAATATGGTCGCGTGACTCAGCCTTATATTTTTACCAAGTTTCATATATTGTGAAATATCAATAAATATTTGTTTTATCTCAAGATTGTTTTTAAATCATACATCATCAGATCAAGTAAAGAGTGTATGGTATAAAAAATCCAAACAGTATATAGGTTTATACCAAAAATCTGAATTTGAAAACAACCGAGTAACCGTGTAGTGGCGGACCACTACCCCATATTATACACGTCATGTGGATGTCGTAACCGTAAGGATCTAGGAACTGACAGAGGAAAACAAACCAAGAGATGACAAGCAGCGTCTTTCTAATAACAACTATAATAATACTCTGAACTTCATATAAAATAAATCTTTATTTTATAAAATACAGAGTACCTCCTAATTTATGATAATGCCCTCCAGACTGATGAAATTCGGTCACAGCGGCCAGCCTTAACGAAGACTAGCCATCTGCGCAGCCATCAGCGCATGACAAAATTATAGTGCCAGAGCGTATGCGTAAACCCAAGTGCACTCTCTATTCCTTGACTCTCGTCCGATGTGACAGTAATTCGACACGACCGGAGAGAGATCAGGTGCGGGACCAACGGCTTTACGTGCTTTCTGAGGCGTGAATCACTACCAACTTCCTAACTCTGGGCTGCTACTGGGAATTAGTTGACAGAAAAACCCAATAACGAATTTCGGCCCAATTCGGGAATCGAACTCGGGACAACCGCGTTAGCGACCACTAGATCTACGAGGCAGTCAGTTTATAATACAGGAATTGTACCAATAATTGAAATATCATTCTAGGTAACGACTTCTGGACCGGCGGGTTGAACCCGGGCCTGCTGTGGATCTGGTCGCATTCCGGGCGACCGGTGGAGAGCAACAAGAACGCAACCAACAGCAGCAGTAGCATCGCGGGCGAAGGCCGCTGCCTCGCACTGGTCCACGACGCGGCCATCAACTCCTACGTGTACCGCGGCAGAGACTGCGCGCTCAAACTGCCCTACGTGTGCCAAAAGGAAGACGACAAGGAGAAGATCAGTAACGAAATAGAAAGGGCCGCGAGGAAGTTAAAATCAATAGAGAAGAGAAGGGCCAAAATACTATGGGACGAAGTCGTGTGATTCGCTTCCTTTAGTTTACGCGCCTGCGTTTCATTATTAGCAAAGTTATTTATACGGTATAATATTGCGGCTATGTTTTTGTCAGGCATTTTGAATTTATTTTTATTATTACATGTATCGTTCATGTCATTATACCCACTTCCATATAACTATAATTTTAATTCCTACTGTAAATTATACTCATTTTTGTACTTAAGTGCAATTTAAGAGTGGGGATTTTTATATAAGACTGAAAACCAAAATGGAAATAAAAAAACAAACACTGTTTTATATTAGCTTATTATTCTAAAATATTTACAAAGATAAGAATTACAACATAATAACTTATTTAAAATAAATATATTTATTGTTCGGGACTGCTAGAACTAAAAAAGAACAAATTTCTTTGTACACTTGTGTAGTTCTAGCACCCGTTCGGAAGCGAGCGCGTAACATGCACACACAATTACCACTCTTAACGTTGATGTAATACAGTCTATTTAGCTCACAAATATTTATAAAATGGCACATTGTCCACATTAAGCTCAATTTCAGTACATAACAAAATAGACAGTATCAGAAGGACTTAAGGATAATAATTGCTTGCACTGCGCGCTCACATAAAATCGGAACTACATCATCCCAAGCATCGCACGTGTCACAAATTATCGTACATTAAGAGCAGTCTGTGAAAGACACGGCGGTGCTTGCGACTACAAAGAACTTAGAAATTAATGTTGCCCTGATAGATTATTTGGACGAGGCGATTTTACTACCCATGGACTTCTAACAAAAAAAGTTGTTTTATTAGTAGAAAAATTCCCCTAAAATATTATTATTATTAAAATCACATCGTCCACATCTTCCAATTGGCAAAAATTTACAAATCTATATAAAGTCACACGCCGCGATGGCGGCAACCCCGTATATTCATTTTGTATATTTCCAGAGACTAGTTGTTTGTGATCACTACAATTTCGATACATTATTATAAATTATAATAAATTATTTGCAAACAAACATTGGGTTGTTAATTTTCGCTTTTTTTTTGTTAATTCAGTTACAATTTGGTAAAGCCAAGATAAAAGATCAAATTATTTCACTCCGCTATAAAATACAAGTTACAACAAGGTGTCGTGAAGTGGGGTGCATTATATCTCTTACAAAATAGCATTACAACAAATTATTCAATGACAACCGAAAAATAAATACAGTGGAGCATCGATAATCCGGCATATATGGCAATGGCAATATTCAAAAACTGAAGGTAGCCGGGCTATCAATGACATCAGAACGTCAAACACCTCAGCCCCCCTCCCCCCTCGTGACCATGGGTGCTGTTATGGGTGCTGTAAAGCAAATGTCGGGAACTAAAAAGTTAAATTAAACGCGATAAAATCCGTAAAAATTAGTTTCATTTAATGTGTAGTCTAATTCTTTTTCTTCGCTTGTCTAATTCAGTCACCCCGTCTGTTTTTAGGGAACCGGAGTAACGAGGCTCCACTGCCATTGTTTTATTTCTATACACATAAATTTAAAAAAAAAAACCTATGAAAGTAAAAAGTATCTATGAGTTCGATTTGGCTGCAAATTATCAAAATTTTAAATACATGATATTATGCATTGGTATTACAAAAATATATTTGATAATAAGGACTAACCACTTTTCGTTGACGAGATATCGCTAGTTGGGATTGAGGTGAAGTTATTTGTCACACAGTGTCACCATAAGTGAGAAGATGCATTCAGCAGCATCTGCCTAATAATTAGGTACGTGATAATGTAAATACGTGTGTGCCTCTAATAACAACTAAAAAAATAAAAATCTGCGGCTGCCAACCCGCCTGACTATCGTGGCAACTATGACAAATTAACCCATATGCGACAATATGGGTAGGTATCACAGTACAATTACAAGAGCAAATATATGCAACACGACAAACCAAATTATTATTGACAAGCGAACCGCCCAGCTTCGCTTAGGTAGGGTCTATTAATAATGCGTGTCAAAAAAAAAGTATATCAAAGTTAATTAAATAAAATATAGCTTAAATCACTCTGGGAATTGCTCTTTAACTTTTCATGAAGTTTCACCATAATTGGTTCAGCCATACCGAAGATGAGCCCGGACAGACAGACACAAACATGTTAAAAATGGTTATTCCTGTTTTTTTTTTAATGTCATGCAAATAACCCCCTCAGCTTAATATAAGGCAGTTATGTCGATATTACAGGCAGATACTCCAATTTTATAACGTTTTTGTTAACTCGCTTTCGTGTACGTCTGTTCGGGTCAAATTTAATAATTGATTCTAAACTAACTTCCCGATGAGCTGGGGGACTTGAAATTTTGAACATAGCTCTGATTCTGATGACAATGTAAGAATATGAAAAAGGAGAACAAGTTTTATAATTTTTAATCAGTTTAAAAAACGTGGTATTTAAAAAAATACCGATTATTATTTATAGATATAGTTTATATAACATCTTAGCGGTTAGTCACCGTAGAGTCTATATCACCTGAGGATGCCTCGTGTAGAGGCGAAACACGTGTCGTATTATCGTCAGTGGTGTGTCTTGCCTGGTGTAGTGGTGTTGGGAGTAGCGGTGCTGGGATTAGTGGTGACGGGGCTAGTGCACGCAATTGAGGGAGGGCGGGAGGTGCTCTTCATACTAGGTAAGACACATCATTTTATTTTATAACGCGGATATTTGCGAAATTTTTGTAAAAGGGTTTATATAACAATTAAATTGGAAACTTAACTAACAGTGTGTACTTATTGTGACAAAAGATATTTTGTTATTCAAATAAATAACAAATTTAATATGAATTAATGTCCCATACTTTATAAGTTATTGTGCTAGAATGGGCGGATTTTGTCGATAGGTTAATACGGAAATACTCCAGTTTATTACTGTATGTGATTACACAGATCAATTATTAAATGCTGATGCCATTTTATACTCGGAAGTAAATATGAGAAATTTGTTAACATATGTTTTTATTCCAAAGTGCATATTAATAACGCAGTTCGATTAATTGTGCATTATATAATATACAAATTGTACTCCGTACTGCAGTCTTTCACCCACCCCACTTAAGTTATAGGGATAGCATTTTAAAATAATTTTTCCCAAACAGTGGTTTAAGAATATAGGAATATTTTTAATACAACGTAATAATTCTGATACCCTTTTCCTTAATAGATATTATATTATATTCAAGACATTTTTTTAGAAACATGTTTAGAAAAACGTGGTGGGGGAGAAGGCAGGGGACACTGAAGTAAACGTAACGTTTTAAGACAAAAATAACTTTGTCTAATGAAATATTTACGCAAAGGTTCTTAGAGAAAAACCTCTATGACAGACAGATAAGGTGATTCCATAAGTGCTGTATTATGTGAAAGGACTCTCAGGAGTCTGTTAGGGTAGGCAACATTCACAGTTTGTAAGGTATAGAGCCAGTATAATAAACAGGCTGTGAGGTATTCCATCTAAGTCCTCAGAGGTGGCGAAGCATCTGTAGGTAGACTTCTTTGTTTAAAATTGTCTCCAGATGTCCATGTACTGCAGTAACCACTTACCATCACGTGGACGGTAAGTGCAGTTGTCACTTAAACGTTCTAAAAAAAAAACTTTTCAATTCCTGACGGAAGTTTTTATATGCGTACTTTTGTTTCTAAAATACCAAAATTTCTCAAACCGTATACATATTTACAAGTTTGTGGAATTTATACGTGTGATTGAATGATCTAAGTAAGTTATTATAGCAAATGGAGGCACAATGGTCGGATAGACATCTTATACAACAACAAATACAAGCTTTGAATAACGGAATCGCATCACAGGTTACTAATCTGTAAGAATTATCATCTACTTGACCATTTCAAGTATGGTATATGTACAGAGAATTAAGTTGAGCTATAAGTCCACTTATGTCTGATTCTTATATTCAAGAAATTATTCGTTCACCATATACAAAGTATATATATTTAACAATATTTTTATTTAGTTGGCAACTCAAAATAATTAAATAATGAAATAGGTAGTGTCCCACCGAAAGCCGATTTCTGGCCGCAGCCGGTTAATCTTCAAAAAAATTAATCAGTTATCGTCACAACCTTCGGTCGAAGCCGAAGGCTTAAAAACCCTAAGAAATTAAGTTCAAGATTGACTAAAATTAATAATATAAATGATTTTAAAATTTATATTTTTGTATATGTACAAAACTGACGATACCATACACACCATCTCGATGCTTGGCGGTCCACTGCTGTGCGATTTGTTAGGAGTTTTTTTTTTTAAATTTCAAACGACTTATTTGTGGAAAAGTTTACCACCGGCGATATTTTCGAACCAATATGACTCGGGACCTTCAAGAAAAGAGCCTACTGATTTTAAAAAGGCGGGTAACGCACCTGCAATTCCGCTGGTATTGCAGTTGTACATGGGCGACCGTTGTCAATTACAAGTGAGCCGCATACTCGTTTGCCCGCTCTTTTATTTAAAAAATTGAGTATAAATTTTTCATAATTATAATAGAGATTCATACGATTGACTGGCATAATCCGTATATTTATTGGAAGGTTTTTAAGTAGAATTACAACTATTTAGTTTTATGTTGGTTAGAACAAAACGTTTCTCAAATACAAAAACCAGACATCAATGGTAGTTCACAAAACAAATGACCTGTTCGATTTAAAACAAATAAATTATTTATAGTATAGGTTGAAAGTGATTACTTTTTACAATATAGTACAGCATGTGTGGTGGTCGAGTGCAGCAAGGTTCAGTTGAAGTGGAACTTGAACTGGAAGGGGCTGCCGTGCTGGAAGTGGTGGAAGGGGCTGTGGAAGGGAGCTCCACCGCCACGTTGTCCCTCGGGGTCCAGCGGGTCGTTGCCCGCGTCGAACTGAGCTCGCTTCTCTGGGTCAGTCAGCACCTGAACACCACATTACCATGCTGGCTTCAATGAAATAATCCTATCAACTCTAGTTCCTTCGCATTGGGAAAATAGTCCGCCGACCTAGTCACGTCCCCCGACCAATCAGGTCTTCGAAAATTTTAAAGTCAAGTTTCCAGTAACCAGTTGAAGGCAGACGTTCGTACGAAACAGTTGTATCCTTTGCGCGTTGTTATAAAATGGCAATATAAATTTCAAGTATATAGCTGGTAGCACTGTTTAGTTTGTGGTTTGTTTGTGTTATGTTGGACAATCCGTTTTCCGCTCTGCATTATTAGTAATCTATGCTCTATTATAATATAATTACTTGTCTCAACGCATGTATCATCTAATAGTAAATGTGTTTAAATTAAAACATACATACAAATATCAAGATATTTTATTTAATTTCAATACGCGTTACCTACATTTTAAAAATTAATACCTCACGTATTCATAAGAATAAAAGTGGATCGATAATTCATGGCGGAGAAAGATCATATCATCCCGTGGGTGTCGTAAGAGGCGACAGAGGGAAACAAATCAGGAGAGGGACAGCCGAATCTTACTGATAACAACTGAAATAAAGAATTGCGGTTGCCACCTGGCTTGCCAAGCGTGGTAACTAAGACAAATATCCTCCCTATGAGGCAATCGATGGTGGAGACTTATGTTCAGCAGTGTACTTTAATATGCTGTGACGATAACAGTAAATGTAAGGCGGGCTCACCTCCTTTGCGGCTGCGATGTCGATGAACTTCTTCTCGGCGATCTTCTTGTCATCACCGTGGTAGTTGTCCGGGTGCCACTTCTGTGCAGCCTTGCGGTACGCCTTGATGATCTCCTGCTTGCTGGCCGACCTGGACAACCAACCAGCTGGTTAAAGAAGTCCTCCAGACCGAATTTGAGTCACAGCGGCCAGTCCCAACGAATACTATTCATCTGTCCAGGACAGGATTATAGTACTTGAGTATACACTCTCAATTCCCTCACCCTTATAGTCCGATGGGCCGGTAAACAGACACGACCGGAGAGAGATCAGGCGTAGGACCAACGGCTTTACGTGCTTTCCGAGGTACGTGGTTGAAAAATCACCCTCTTCCCAACTCACGGTTGCTACTAAGAATTTCTTGTCATATAAACCCAATGACTAATTTTGGGCTGACCCGATTCGAACCCGAACACTAGACTCATGAGGCAGTTACTGCAGAACTGTATAGTACATAATCTCTATATGTGGTAGAGCCACGCTGCAGCTATATTATGGTTGTACGGATGGGGTCGGTTCGACCGGGGTTGGACCACGCTCTCACAGAATACCAGCGTAAAATAGCAGCTTAACGCTGATGTGTTTCGTATGGTGAGTGTAGAGATCTGGAGACTTCTTTTACTGGAAACGAAACATTCCCTCTTATTTTTCAGTGGTCACAACGTATCTGTATGTTGATTCTTAATCGAGGGTAAATGTGGATGTCTACGGGCCAGAGTATCCACTTACCATCAGGATTGTGTTTTTTTTTTATAGTATAGGGTAACAAACGAGCACACAGTCCACCTGATGGTAAGCTGTTGATGTGGCCCATAGACATCTACATCTGTCCTCGTATGTGAATCAAAATGCAGATGCATTGTCACCCGTGACGACTAAGATGGAATACCTCTTTTCCAGTAAAAAGGGTCTCCGGTTCTCTAAACTCAACATACGAAACACAGCAGTGTTAAGCTGCTATTTTACGTTGGTATTCTGTGAGAGTGTGGTCCCTCCCCGGTCGAGCCGACCCATTCGTGCTACAACTATACTACTAATATAGCTGCAGCATGACTCTACCACGAATAACGTGTGCTCGTTAGTCACGATTATTCTATAAAATATAGCCGCACGCTACTATTTATATTCTGTCTGCCACCTCCGGGATTAGAGGCGTGACACACTATGGAAGCAAATTTAGACGTATTCACGTCAGAAAGTAATTAACATAGTATGAAACTCGCGTTTTTAATAAACCGACCTCTTAACTCCTAATATCTTATAGTAGTCCCGCTGCTCGGACTGTTTCTGCAGCTTCTGTGCCCTGCTGAGACCGTCCTTTGCCCGCTGCAGGCCCTCCTCCAGCTCTAGCGCTTGTTTGAATGAAAGGATGGCTGAAATATAAAACATTTATTTATTTATTTAATAATAATAATAATAATCATCATCTTTATTCAGGCAAATTACACCCATATCTAGTAAAATCAATGAATTTAAAATCAGTCTCCAAAATTTTAGCAATAAATAAATCAATGTCAATACAAAATAACAATTCTAATATAAAAATACCAGTCAATGTAAATAGGCAGTAATGTCAGTATATAAATAATATAATGAAATAAAATAAAATCAAAACTAATAAATAAATAACAGAATTACACACATTTATCAGTCAGGAGACGAGATCAACAATTAAAACTTTCTCTGAGGCAACTTTATTAAACCTTACAACCGTGTAGCGGTGGTTCATTACTTCATATTATCCCGTGGGTGTCGTAAGAGGCGACAGGGGAAAATAAGTGGGGTTGGGCAGCAGCATCTTCCTAATAACGACTAAATACATTTTTTTATTATAGGATAGGGTGACAAACGTGCACACAGTCTACCTGATGATAAGTGGTTGTTGTGGCCCATAGGCATTTACATCTATCTTTGTTTGCTAATCTAAATGCAGATGCGTTGTCACCCGTGAGGAGTAAGATGGAATGCCTCTTTTCCAGTAAAAAGGGTCTACGGTTCTCTACACTCATCATACGAAACATAGCAGCGTTAAGCTGCTATTATATGCTGGTATTCTGTGAGAGTGTGGTCCTTCCCTGGTCGAGCCGAACCTATTCGTGCTACAACTATACTACTAATATAGTTGTATCATGGCTCTACCACGTACATCTTATCTATGGATTACAGACTATGAGAGTCCAAAACTGTCGACATAGGTCTCCCCCATAGATTGTTTCACAGGAGGGATTTTGGCCACGCTTGATAGGTGGACAGGTTGGCAACAGCTGTTTGTCATAAGGAACATGTTGTTGCCCATCATTTGTTTTAGTTTCACTGTTACATTTATGGGAAGATATGGGGTAGTTAGTTTTCTTATAAAGCCATTACACACTCATATCATCATTATCATTTTATATAATCTATTATGAAGTGTGGGATTGTTAAGTTAATTTAAATATTATGAATTTAAAGTAGTTTTAACGCCTATTAGTTTTGAATTAGCAAAGTTATAGTGTCAATGTGTAGCTGTTATTGGTAGGCACCTTGGTTGATACGATGTTTTCATTAATTGCGTTTACGATATTTAAACTAGGCATGGGAGATCGTTCTTACTACTGCACCAATAAGTGTTTTTTTTATAGGATATGGGTGACAAACGAGCACACAGTCCGCCTGATGGTAAGTGGTTACTGTGGTCCATAGACATCTACATTTATCTTTGATTACGAATCAAAATGGAGATGCGTTGTCACCCGTGAGGACTAAGATGGAATGCCTCGTTTCCAGTAAAAAGGGTCTCCGGTTTTCTACATTCACCATACGAAACACAACTGCGTTAAGCTACTATTTCACGTTGGTATTCTGTGAGAGCGTGGTTTTTCCCCGGTTGAGCCGACCCATTTGTGCTACAGCTATACTACTAATAGCTGCAGCATGGCTCTACCACGTATAAGTGTTGGCGAACTTTATATGTCTTATATGAAGTGATATGTATATAGATATGCAGGTTTCCTTACAATATTTTCCTTCAGCGTCGAGCACGTGATAAGCTAGCATTTAAAATTGCAATTAACAATTTCATTGGTGCTGACGGGGATTGAACCCGGGTTCCTTGTGTACTGTGAAATTTACAGCGAGCGCTAACCATCTGAGCTGCCACAAGTTCATAGAATTAGACGTGTGTTAACAAATTTAAATGTATAAGCTTGTTTAGTATTTAAAGATTGTGAAGAGGGAGTTAGACACAGTGTTTGTGGTGATTGCTCACCGTCGTCGAACATCTCAAGTCCCAGCAGCGCGTCTCCGCGGTCGCAAAGAATCCGCGCGTCCTTCTGCAGAGCGAGTGCCGCTCCGCACGCCGCCACCGCCTCCGTGTACATCTCGTCCTGCACCACACCACGCCACCACCTCAATACATCACCATTACATCCACCACAACACACAACAAAGCAGACTAGCCAACTTCACTCTCCATTGGCATTAGTACTAATAAAAAACCATTTTAATGCCAGAAAAATCTTATGGTTTCCAATAGATTGTGGTATAATCCATATCCTAAACCAAACTAGAATCAAAATGCAGATGTGTTGTCACCCCACAAACTAAGATGGAATGCCTCATTACCAGTAATAATGGTCTCCGGTTCTCTACACTCACCATACGAAGCACAGCAGCATTAAGCTGCTATTTAACGCTGGTATTCTGTGAGATTGTGTCATTCCCCGGTCAAACCAACCCATTCATACTACAACCACAATATAGATGCAACATGGCTCTACCTTATATAAAATACCTGCAAATTTGTTTAGAACTATTCTCTCCAGTTGATCCACTATTTCCAATCGTAGATTTGAACCATTAGTGTTGAATATCATTAAGTACGCCATATTAAACACAAAATGTTGATTAATCAAATAAACAATTACATTATCTTTATTAACTAATTGTCACAAATAATGCACCCTGACTTTCACATGCAGACCTTCACCTTCATCATGATCATCGTCATCCTAACAGCCTATCAAAAGTCCATTGCTGGACACAAACCTCACTTAAAAATTGCCTCTTTAAGAAGATATTTTTATTATTTGAGCCCTGTTTTGATTTCCATATACCACATCTTAAGACGCCCATAAAATGACTTAAAACACCCATTTACATAAGGTAGTGATAGTGATACCAGTTTCTCAACTACACAAGAATCAGTAATTCATTCTTGAAGCAATGTATACACAATTACAACAAAGTCTCAGAAAATATACAAAATATCTGTATTACTAAGTTTATACAGCAAAGGAGTGGAATAATTTGCCGGCGTCTTTTTCCATCCGAATATATAATATCCCTTAAATATCTATACAATTTTAAGCTTTTTTTAGATAAGTCCTGCTTATTTTCAAGCACTTAGTTGCAAAGACATATAGGTACATTAACTCATGAAGGTATTACTGACTCTTTGGAATGGAATACTGGTATAACTAGCTTGTGTTTATTTCTAGTATTTAAAGAACGTACATTACTATTTTAATAAAACTATTGTTGTTTTCATGTACATTGTATATTACTACTATAGAGTTACACGATTAATAATTACCCCCGGGATGGAGGTGAAGCTCTTTCTAAATGTTTCATACTAATTGTATGAATAATTATACTATAAATTATAATTATTTTTAATACAGTTGCTCAAAAAGTGGCGTATTGCAGGGACATATAGCGTTCGGGATGTGGGCTATTACATACTCGTGCTTTTTCATTACCATTTCCGAACTCGTGCTTTCTCTTTCCCAACTGTCAAAATAATGTCTATTAAAAAGTAAAAACCAACCACGAAGTTTTTACTAAAAAAAATTCATAGAAGTTTTTATGATTCATGCAAAAATTTCTAAAAAGAAGCTACTAATTTGTTTCAATATCAGATTTAATGATTTGATTCAAAAAGTTAGGTTAGATTTCATTTCATTTCATGTCATTAAATTTAATTTTCATTTCATATCAATAAAAAAATTCTATTGAAGACTTGGCTGTATGGGCATAGTTACCTTTGCCTAAAACAAAAAAAATCTCTGCTTATTTTCTTTTGCGGTTGGCGCCATTTTCCAAAAATGTCCTTTATTAAATTGCTTCATTTTTTCGCAACTGTATTAAAAATAGTTGTTCAGTACACGTGTAGAACCGTCATTGCAACTTGTACCGACTGTCAACCCTCACCTTCGGCTGCGCCTCGGCTCGGGTAGACATTTGTCGGAACTCTTTGCAATGACAGGCTTTCCGCACTCGTAATGAAATATACTATTTTCAAAGTCCCGCTGAGTTTCTTGCTGGTTCTTCCCACGACAAAGGTTTTATCGGAACCAGTGGTAAAGTTTAAATTACTTTCAATAAGTATTCGTGTAATCTATAATCTATGCTGAATAAAAATGATTCTATTTTATTCTACTTTATTATTAAGGAAACAAACCTTAGCGTAGCAACTGCAAAGCCATCTTTTAGCCTCGAACACAACCAGTGTGACCTCATCTTCCACAGTCAGGAGTTTGTTGGCACTCTCGATACAGCGGGCGTACTCCCGCGACTCGCTGTACTGTTCACAGTCCAGTAACAACTTGTCTACTTTCTTCACTTTTTTGTAGAACGGGAAACACTTCTTGTGTTCCGGATCCAATTTTAGACATTCACGGATTTCCTAAAATAGACAATATTTCATGTTTTTATTCTTATACAGTTTTATTGATTGTTTTGGAATACTGTAACATATTTAAAAATGTATAAATATGATGTAAGCAACTTTTTTTTTAGATTGATTAGATAATCTTGTCCGATTCAATTTCGAGAGTAATTTTTAGATTTGTAAATATTTTTATGTAAGTAATTTATCGTCATCATTATTTCAGTCTACCAAACGACTACTGCTGGATATATAACTCACCCATTGATTGTCTTATAGTGAGGATATTTGTCATGGTTACCAAACTTGGCAGGCAGGTTGGCGATGCTTCCCTCTGCGTCACCTTTTACGACACCCAAGGAATGCTTAGATTATTTACTATCTAGATAGAGTAACGGCGGCTCAAAAGCGTCGATAAAATATCAGCAAATTTTAAGGTCATTGGCACTATACGTGACATTGACATGATGTTGACATCGGTATACGTGATACAGCATACAAATGGTTTAAATCTTATCTAGAAAACCGAAAACAATATGTAGAGATAGTGCATTATAACCATAACACTGGTGAAATCTGCAACGTTAGATCTGAAGCAATCCACACTACTTGCCCCATCCCTCAAGGCAGCGTTTTGGGATATTTATAATTTACATAAACGAACTGCCTAGGGTATTAAGTGAAACCTAAACCAGGTCACAAATTGGCTGACACATTACAACCTAGTAGAGATCAATTTTAATAAAACCAAAATTATGCAATTTCAACCAGTTCAAAAATCACAGCTTAGTATCGCTTTTAATTATAACAATACACCTATAGGAACTGTTGAAAACTTCAACTTGCTAGGCCTGAAAATTGACTGCCAATAAATAAAGTTAAAAGCAGGCTATCCAGGTTCATATACGCATTACGTGAAATAAAGAAAACCACGGATGTCCCCAGCGCTCTGTCGGCATATTACGCATACACATCTTCGTGGCTATCATACGGTGTCATATTGTGGGGAAATAGTACTGATGCGCAGCAATTATTTATAATCCAAAAAAATTTATAAGAATTTTGGCAAATATAAAAATTCCAGAAAGTTGTAGGCCCCACTTTAAAAAACTTAAAATATTGACTTTCACATCTATTTATATTTGGAAAGCATGCAAATTTGTAAAAAAAAACCACCCAGAACTATGTACCAAATTAAGCGACACTAATTACAAATACTTAATTAGACCTAACAAAATAGGATAATATTGCCGAAATCCACACTCGCATTACATAGCTCTAGTCCCTACTGTATGACAGTAAACATTTTTAATAACCTTCCGAATTTCAGAAAAATTCTAACGGATACAACATTATTTATCTATAAATAATATTTCTATTTATTAGTTTACCAACTACGGATAACTACTAAAGATAAATCATCGAGCAATAATTATCTTATAAGAAAACGCTTAGTAAAATTTAAAAAAAAATTCAAATTAATATCCTAAGGTTTAACCTTAGGGTTCGATTCCCAGGTCGAATTACTTTTTGTAGTTTTCTTAGCAACATTTTTCTTAGTAAATTCATAGAGGGAATTTTAAGACAATAATCAAGGATGCCGGGTTCAATTCCCCGGTTGAATTACCTTTTGTTGTTTTCTTAACAAATTTTAGAGAAATTTTAGATAGATAGATAAAAAATTCTTTATTGCACTCAAACAAACAAACATTTGGTACAAAGACGAATTTAATGCCAAAAACGCATTCTCTGTCAACTAACCTTTGGTAGTGTGGTGAGAGTTATGGGTAGAGCCACAGAAGAAAAAAAAACTTTAAGATAATGTTCTAGGACCACGGGTTCAGTCCCCGATCGGAACGATCACCTTTTGTCTTTATCAGATTAATGTAGAGTTGTGTATTACATAATAATTATTTGTGTAATGTAAATGCAAATTTGTATAAAAATAAATGCTTATTTTCAATGTTTAATACATGGAAATAATTTTGTTTGTGTTATCAGATAAGAAACATTATGACTGATAAGGATAGTGTTTGTGAGCTTTGGTGTTTCATAATTAACAGAGATAAGTGCTATCTGACCAAGGATTTCACTAGCCTCCTATTGAGGTGACGAGTCATGTAGAAATTGGTTGTTCATATAGTGCGAACTAATAGCCGTGCGTTGACCTCGTGCATGAATGAATTTTTAATTATTTGCAAAATTTCAGTAATTTATGTAAAATTGAGTCATAAATGTTTCAGGATGACTGTGTAAGCAAAAAAGGTGAATTCTGAATTGTGTTCATGTATAAATTTGCCCTAAAATAATGAAATAATGATAGCTTTGTATAAGAAATTTAAAAGTGTTTAAAAGGTAAAAATATGTGTAAAAATGTGAATTAAACTATTGTATTAGTTATGATATTTGCATTTTCAAATAAAGAACATTGTTCCAACCTTATATGTTAGATATTTAAGAATTCTAACTTAGTACATATGTTGTAAAATAGGCATATTTTGTTAAATAAATAAAAAGTTTTTATGTGATTGAAATGCAATGTATGTCATAATATAAAGGTTTTGTTGTGCTATCATTATAAATTATTGTATAAATGTATGTCTTATACAAATAAATATATTGAGCAAACCGTGGGAGTGCAATAGACAAAAATAAACGTAATTGTGTTGTGAAATCGCATCGGGGGCGCGGCTCTCTTTCGAGTATAGCTTCGAAGTACCTTATTAGACTGGTTATCATGTTTAATCTTTCGGGACCAGCTACCAGTAATATATATAATCAAGAAAGAAAACATATAGGGAAGTGACAGGGAAAGTAATTGCACTCTTACGGAGCAGTTGGAAGACAATTGCTGTTTTATTCCCGAGGGATCCTTCACCAACGCCTATTATTAATAATACATATAGTCCATTTCAACAAGACACGTACAACAAAGATCGCTTCTAGAGGACCCGTAATCTTCATCGTCTGACCTTTTCTTTTGTGAAAGGGACTTCAGGCGCTTTCTTGTGATACTCCTTCACGAGGTTCACGACCACCTCATTGACACCCGAACCCAACTTGGTGTTTCTGGGTATAACGTCTGTGACAGACTAATCCCAGTTTGATTGGATGCTTTCAGATAAGGGATCTGATTAGGGAGCTGATGCTGTAGGTCCTTTTCAGTATGAAATTTACAAAGATATAAAGTAATAAGTACTTATGCCTAAAATACCAACAGAGCATAAATATTGTTTTTATATTCACAGAAAATTTAAAGATTGCATGATTTTATTTAGAGAGATTAGAATTTAGATGAGAATTAAACAAGCGTTTTAACAAAATACTAGCGAAATTCGCTTTGCCGTGTAGTAGTGGCGACAATATGATATAACTGAAAAATCTTGTAGATTCTGTTGAACGGCGGTATCACAATCTCGTTTACGCCAAAATACAAATCGAGCATCAAAAGTGTGAAACATCTGACATCTAGTACTGCAATTGTCAATCTACGATAGAGAAGAAGACGAAGCAACAAAGTAAATACATAAATGGAATGCCATACCTTCAGTGCATCGCTGACATGTCCCAGTTGGTAAAGCAAGGTGGCGAGCCGGTAGTAACCGTCAGTTGAGTCTTGTTGCAACCTGTTCACGGACCGGATGTCCGAAACAGCCGAGAATAGATCGTTCTGTAAATATATTTTATAGTTAGCACTTTTCAAAAAGTAGGTAAGTTTTAGTCTGTACGAAAAGGGAGTGTTAGACTGGATAAATTTATTAATAATAAAATACGTAACCGTTTTTAAATTAAAAGAAATTACTGTATTGAATCCGGTCAAGGATTTTTTTATATAGAATTTCGGCGACAAATGAGCAGTCACACACAAACGAGCAAATAAGCAGCAACACAGTCCACCTGATGGTAATTTGATGCTGTGGCCATTAGACTTTTGACGGTGCTAGAGCTAGAGTAGAAATTTTAACGGTGGTAAAGCCACGCAGCAGTTTTTGCTGATACACGTATGGGCCGGCTCGAGCCGGGTTGGTACCACGACCTCACAGAATACCGGAGTGAAGTAGAGGCTCTGCTTCTGCGTTTCGTCTGGTGAGTGCAGGTGGCCGGAGGCCCAATTCCCCCCCCCCCCCCCCATCAACATGGTAGCGGAATTACACGTTAGACTACCCCAGGAGGGTACCAGCACGCCTGGAGAATCCCTCGCTGAGCATCCACGACCTTGTTATTCCACTCCTGAGCGTGGGTGCTCAGGCTGCCCCGCGTATTAGGGGGAAGGGGGGGGGGGGGGCAAAATTCCGCTCAAAAACATAACTGCTCGGGGCAAACTGAGCAACAAGACCAAGGCGACCCCTGCCACGTTATCCGTGAATTTCTGCAACATCAGGGGACTTCACTCGAACCTAAACGCCGTCCACTACCATCTCGAGACGGCGAAGCCGGCCTTGCTCTTTCTGACCGATACGCAGGTGTCCTCTCCGGCTGATATTTCATATCTCTCCTACCCGGGGTACAAATTGGAGCACTCCTTTGTGCCTCGGGCTGGAGTTTGCGTGTATGTCAGAGAGGACATCTGTTCTCGACGCCTCGGCAGTCTTGAAGGTTCGGACCTGTCCATCCTATGGCTACGCGTAGACAGCGACGACCATCCGCGCGTCTACGGGTGCCTCTATATGTCCCATAGCGGTAATGCCGAAACAGACCGACTCATCGACCACGTCCAAATGGCTACAGATTCTTTGCTACAACAGGTCCCATCCGCATAGATCGTGATCCTTGGCGATTTTAACGCCCACCACGTCGAATGGCTCGGTTCACGTTTAACCGATCATGCGGGGAAATCTGTTTATGACTGCTTTGGCATATGGTCTGACACAACTGGTTACTTCGCCTACGCGGATACCAGATGTTGAGGATCTACACCTTCCCTGTTGGACCTTCTGCTGACCTCTCATCCGGACGTATATCAGGTTTCCATCGATGCCCCTCTTGGCTCTTCAGACCATTGTCTGATCCGGAGTGTGGTGCCACTCACGCTCCCCTCGCGGTTGCGTTCTGCAGGTTGCCGCCGTGTTTGGCATTACAGGTCGGCGGATTGGGACGGAATGCGGTCTTTCTTTGCATCCTACCCATGGGGGCGGGTTTGTTTCTCGCCGGATGATCCCAGCGCTGTTGCTGACTCTGTCACTGATGTGGTGCTACAGGGAATGGAACTATTTATTCCATCATCTGTGGTATCCATCGGAGGCAGATCTCAGCCTTGGTTTGGTCGCTCCTGTAAGACCGCATTACGCAGTAAGCAGGAGTGTTATCAAGCCTGGGCTGCGGCTTCGGCGACTCGGGATGTGACACTTAAAAAAAGTATAACTTCGCCTCCAGGTCCTTCAAAAGAGTTATTGCCAAGGCAAAATTAGAGCACATAGTCAGAATTGGCGAGAAACTAGTTCGCCTTCCTTCGGGAACCCGTGCATTCTGGTCTCTCGCCAAGGCTGTCCAAGAGAATTTCTGTAAGCCATCACTACCATCTCTGCACAGGGAGGACGACTCACTGGCCCAAGACGCGAAAGAGATAGCCGACCTTTTAGGCTCCCTTTTTGCGTCCAACTCGACTCTTGATGACGGGGGGAAAACACCGCCGACCATCCCGCGGTGTAAGTGCTACATGCCGGATGTGCTGTTCTCACAGCGCTCGGTTCGCAAAGCACTTCACTCCCTGGACATCCAGAAGTCGAGTGGGCCTGACGGAATCCCCCCAATTGTGCTGAGGACGTGTGATCCGGAGTTGGCACCGGTCCTAACGCGTCTTTTCCGGTACTCCTACTCCCAAGGCGTAGTCCCGAATTCATGGTAGACAGCTTTTGTCCACCCGATCCCTAAAAAGGGCGATCGCTCAGACCCGTCCAACTATAGGCCTATCGCGATCACCTCCTTGTTCTCCAAAATAATGGAATCAATTATTAACTGCCAGCTCATGCGGTACCTTGAGGATCACCAGCTGATTAGTGACCGCCAATACGGTTTTCGTCGGGGTCGATCAGCTGGTGATCTTCTGGTCTACCTGACCCATAGATGGGCAGAGGCAGTAGAGTCCAAGGGGGAGGCGTTGGCCGTTAGTTTGGACATTGCGAAGGCCTTCGATCGGGTTTGGCACAAAGCGCTTCTGTCGAAGCTCCCTTCCTATGGGCTTCCCGAATTGTGCGATTGGATCACCAGCTTCCTTGCAGATCGGAGCATCAAGGTCATTGTAGACGGTGCATGCTCCGACTACAAGCCTATTAACGCTGGTGTTCCACAAGGCTGTGTTATCTATCACCAATGCTGTTTCTTCTGCATTTCAATGATATTTTGCTAACTGGTAACATTCATTGCTATGCGGATGACAGCACTGGTGATGCTCTATACACCGGCCGTGCCAATATTTCTTGGGAAAACGTCGCCGAGTACCGAAACAAACTTGTGTCTGAAGTCGAGTCTTTGCTGAACAAAGTCTCGGATTGGGGGCGACTAAATCTAGTCCAGTTCAATCCCCAGAAGACACAAGTTTGCGCGTTTACCGCTAAAAAGAACCCCTTTGTCGTATCTCCTCAGTTTCAAGGCACTCCCCTTCTTGCCTCAGCCAGTATAGGAATCCTCGGCGTCGACATATCGAGTGACGTGCAGTTTCGTGGTCACTTGGAAGAGAAGGCCAAATTGGCCTCTAAAAAGCTTGGCGTGCTCAGCAGAGCGGGACAGTATTTCATGCCAGCACATCGCCTGCAACTTTAGAAGGCGCAGGTTCGGCCTCACATGGAATACTGTTCCCATCTCTGGACAGGGGCTCCCCAGTGCCAGCTCCTTCCACTTGACCGCATCCAGCGCAGAGCGGCTCGAATCCTCGACGACCGAGTCCTTTCCGATCGGCTCGATTCATTGGCACTGCGAAGAGATGTTGCATCCCTTTGCATTTTCTTTCGCATCTACCACGGGGAGTGCTCTGAGGAATTGTTCGGATTAATCCCAGCCGGCAAATTTCATGAACGCACATCGTGGCAGAACTCCCGATACCATCCACGCCATTTGGATGATTGGCGGTCCACCACTGTGCGATTTAGAAGATGTTTTCTTCCTCGTACGACTTCCTTGTGGAATCGATTACCATCAGCGATTTTTCCGGACTGATACGACTTAGGGACCTTCAAGAAAGGAGCCTACTTCTTTTTAAAAGGCCGGCAACGCATCTGCGATTCCCTCCCTGGTATTGCAGCTGTTCATGAGCGGCGGTAGTCACTTACCATCAGGTGAGCCGCATGCTCGTTTGTCCCCTCTCATTCGTGCTACAAATTTTCAAGGCCGCAGAGCCCGTCTAGTAGAACATAGAAGTTTTTGAATCATAAGAAACTGTTATGTCAACTTACCAATGCAATATAACACTGTTCTTCTCGCCCGTTCACAATCGACTTAAGAAATTATGGAGAATTGACCGATTATAAGAAACTGTTATCTTGTTTCTTGTTTTTATTTTTAAAAAAAACGCTACCCACACACTAGGATCTTCCTATGTATCGTAGTTTACATACATAAATTTCACAAGGACAAACAACCAGAGCCGGAACAATTATTTGTAGACCATACAAAGACTTGCTCCGTGCGGCATTCGAACCAGCGGCCCTTAGCGCTGCCCGCTCGCAGTCGACTAAAGAAGTTATGGAGAATTGACCGTAACTTAGTGCGCCGTTATACTACATAAAAGTCTCTTGAATTATATGAAACTGCTATAGCAACTTACCAATGCAATATAACACTCGGCCCGCAGTTGCCTCAACTGCGCAGACCAGGGCGAAATTTCTAGCAATCGCGTTGCCAAGTCCGCAGCCGCCCGGAATTCTCCACCACGGTAATAAGCTTCGGCCAACCGTAAGTCGTCTGCATATTCATCGATTCTCTGGTATTGGGCCACCGCTTCCTCATTGTACGGATCACTGTATGTCTGCGGACAAGTTGTATCTTGAGAATGATAATGTATTATCATTAATAGTGGAAGCAAGTACTATTGCTAATGGTAGGGTTCAGACTGCAAACTCAGAGGGTCGTGGGTTTGAATCCGCCATTCGACTACTGTTGTAAGATTACTTAGAATGGTTAAAGGTGGTATTATTAATGTTAACAGCGTTACTAGTACCCTTTCAAAAAAAAAACTAATAATAATATTCCACAATATTCCACAACCATCACACAACGCCATCTAGTCCCTAGCTAAGCAGAGCTTGTGTTATGGGTACTAGACAACTGATAAACATACTTATATATTTCTTAATACATAAATATTATAGATAAATTACACCCAGACACAGAACAAATGACCGTGCTCATCACACAAACATTTGTCCTGGGTGGGAATCGAACCCACGACCTCCGGCATAGCAGTCAGGATCACTAACCACTAGACCAACTGGCCTGTCACTAATATTGGCCATATAATCGAGGTGTAAGAATATCCACTACCCTATATCGTCCCGTGGGTGTAGTAAAAGGCGGCAGGGGGAAACAAACCAGATGGGCTGCAGTATCTTCATACGAACTAGAAAATAAAAAAACTGCAGTTGCCAATGCGACTGCCAAGCGTGCCAACTATAGAAAATATCCCCCTTATGTCAATCTATGGGGAGGCCTATGTTCAGCAGTGGATGTTGATAGGTTATAATGGATGGATGGATCATTAATGTTATATATAATTTAAAATTAAAATGTTGTACAACCAACTTCAATATAAATTATAAAGAATAACTCAAAAACTATTGGTCTGACCTTGATCAAATTTATATGGAACCATATAAATTTTTATACGTGGTAGAGCCATGCTGCAGCTATATTATGGTTGTAGCACGAATGGGTTGGCTCAACCGGGGAAGGACCACGCTCTCACAGAATACCAGCATAAAATAGCAGCTTGACACTGCTGTGTTTCGTTTGGTGAGTGTAGAGAACCGGAAACTCTTTTTACTGGAAACGAGGCATTCCATCTTAGTCCTCACGGGTGACAACGCATCTGCATTTTGATTCTTAATCGAAGATAGATGTAGATGTCTATGGGTCACAGCAACCACTTACCATCAGGTGGACTGTGTGTGTTTGTCACCCTTATCCTACATAAAAAAAACATGTGAAGTACCAGCTTTCAAATAAAAAAGAAACATTGAAATCGGTTCCACCAGTAAAAAGTTATAAGGTAACACACACCGATTATTTTTAATAATTTATATTGAAGTTGATTGTAAAACATTTTTAATTTTAAACTATTCCATTAATAACAGCATCAGCTTCATAAGGGCCATAGCGTACAAGGCATCAATAAATTCTCACTTTGAAGTGTGATGGAAAGTAAAATAAAATTAAAACACTTTTAGGTAAGTTTAAAACTCTATAGAATCACAATATACTACTACATGCCAAACTTTTAACGTAAACAGAATAGGTGGCATTTCTCTGTACAATTTTACCATCCGTTATATCACAGATTGTCATAAATAGTTATGATGGTGGGTAGTTGCATAACATTGTCAAGAAATAAATCTTAGTTAAGTCGACCAGTTTAGTCATTAGTTTTGCTACTTAGCACAATACACGTATTTACCTAAATTACGATGTTTTACTGGATCTAACACCATCTCAGACTTTAGCACATTTTTACTTAAGGTGGCATCTAGGTCAAACTTTAGCCAACGTGATTAAAAAAAACAAGTAGATTAAGGACTCTCCATTTTTGTCTTTAATTTATATTATTATTTTCTTTTCTATGTGTAGAGGCAGCGTAAAAGAATCTTACACCATATCATACCATTGGCGTCTTAAAAGGCGACAGATGTAATATGTATAGCATCTACCTAAATGTAAATGTAGTAAATGTTGAAATTTAGATGTACATTAGTTACACAGTACTTACAACTTGCAGATAATCCTCCTTTGCCTCCTGGTATTTGGCCAGCTTGACATAGACATTGGCTCGGTGCAACTGGGCCGATGTAAAATCAGGCTTTAGCTCCAACACCTAAAACAGATTTCATGTTATATCTTATTCCTGCCTTATTCACCAACTTTAACTGGAGACTTTTCTTTGGGAGACAAACAACCACAGACTCATAAGCAGAAAACCCTATCCACTGGTAGAGTGGTGATTTTTTTAAAATATAATTGAGGTAGCAAAATTAGTCCTCCTAATGATAAATGGCTACTGCGTGCATGGCCACTTGCAGCCAACTTCAAACAAAGAACTAAACTTACTACATACTAAAATGTTGACAACAGTTGTGTTGTCACCTCCAAGGACTACGATGGAATGGTTTAGGATATAACTTTGTTGTTGGAGTAAAAAGAGTTAAGTATAAATAAATAATGTTCTCCAGACTGAGTTTCGGTAATGGCCGCCAATCTCATTGGAGACTAGCTATCTGCGCATGATTAGTGCACATGTGCAGTCAAACACGGTGCACTCTTTACCCTCACTCTGATAACCGCTCACATGCACATGCTTTTCAAAGAACAGGAATAAACATTACCAATTTTCTAACTCCAAGCTGCTACTGACAACTGTCTGATTGAAAAACTCAAAGGACTGACTACATATAATCTTCAAACTTTATTCTTCATTAATTTATTTCTTCATTATGCAGGTTGCCTTATCATTCCTGGCTAGTTGTGTCAATACTCACAAAGAATACCAGCAAATGCAGGTTCTCTGTCATTTTCTATTGCTATTATAATAATAAAATTTTATCCAGACCGAATTTCAGTCACTGCGTTGAGACTGGCCGCAGGTCTCAGTCTCACTGGACAGGATTATAGTGCCCAAGTGTATGCGCACACACAAGTGCATACTCTATTACCTCACTTTTATATTCCGATGGAATGGTTACCCTACATGACTAGAGAAAGATCAGGCGCAGACCAACTGCTTTACGTGCTTTCCAAGATACTGGCGTGCAACACCAACTTCCGGACTCTGGACAACCATTGAGCATTTTTCGACAAAAAAACCCAATAACTGATTATGGCCCGACTCGCGATTTGAACCCGGACCTCATTATTTCTATGTGGTAGAGCCATGCTGCAGCTATATTATGGTTGTAGCACGAATGGGTCGGCTCGAACGGGGAAGGACCACACTCTCACAGAAAACCAGCGTAAAATAGCAGCTTAATGCTGCTGTGTTTCGTATGGTGAGTGTAAAAAACTGGAGACCCTTTTTACTGGCAAAGAGGCATTTCATCTTAGTCCTCACGGGTGACAACGCATCTGCATCTTAAGTCTTTATTGAGGATAGATGTAGATGTCTATGGGTCACAGTAACCACTTACCATCAGGTGGACTGTGTGCTCGTTTGTCACCCGATCCTATAAAAAAAAATATAAGCAACAACGTTTAGAACCACTAGAACAATGAGGCAGTAAAATTGGTACTGTATTAATTTCTCCAATACATCAGATATGAAACTAAAAGTTCCCACTTGAAAAACAATACTATAAGAATATGCATAAATAATTAGTAAGTACGTACCTTGGTGAAATCCTGCAGTGCAAACTTAGCTTTACCCAAAGCATAATAAACTGTGCCACGTTTGAAATATGTGAGGTAGTTGTTTGGATCACCCTCTACAATATAAACATAACCATTATCTCATCATATTATGTCACACCTTAATTGTTTGAAACTTTGATTAGATAAAATCCCATAATCTATTGCAGTCATTATTTAATTATTGCATTAGATAATTTGATTACTAAACTTTTAATAAAAAGTAAAATCTGACTTTAAAACCAAAAAATAATAATTCCTACATAATAGTTAATGAAGTTAGGACCTTAATTCTTTCAGAATATGTCTTTGTACCAATTTATAAACATTTTAAAATTAATCCATAGTTTGATTATTTACAGTCTAAGCTGAGTGTCTAACAGGCAACAGAAATTGAGTGGTCTAAGGAATGTCACAACATTAAAATCTTTATCCTACTCCCCATTTTTCAACCCATAAGGATAGAATATTTATTGAAATTTATAAAGGGCCACCTCAGAAATATTAATTAAAATTAAAGTTACAGCTTACATACATCGCACTGCGGGGCACAGGCCTCCTCTCATTTTTAAGAGTGTTTTAGGGCAAGGAAATGTCAGCCGCACTGCCCCAATGTGTGTTTGCAAACTTCACGTCTTTGAAATATTTTTTTCTTATTTATCAGACATGCAGGTTTCCTCACAATGTTTTCCTTCACCACCGAGCATGTGGTAAATCAGCACCGTGCCGGCGGGGATCGAACCCCGGTTGCTTGCGTGCAGTGAAACTTTCAGCAAGCGCTAACCATTTGAGCAAACTCCGCCGTTGCCGGTCCCAAGCCCGGATGAGAAAGGAGGAGGGGACGAATCCGCCGGAGAGAGTGGGTGTATCCGGTGGACTAACACACCCACCTGCGCTAGGACCTGCGCAGTCGAGCGCCGTACGCGGGGATGAAGGAGTCCTGGAGGGTTGAGCCGATCGTCGCTGGGGTATATAGTGGCGAGAGGCAACACGCCCTCTTTGGTCCGGATTTCAAGCTAAACGGTGGCCCTATCTGCTAGCCACAGATAGGGAAATGGCCAAGCGCCCCGTCAGAGGGTCGCAGGCGAGGGATGTGGGGGCTGCCTAGTCTTCCTGAAAAGGGGGCTGGGTGGTGGTAAAGGCCATGCTGACGGAGCAAGTGACAGTTTATTCGGGTGGTGGGGATGGGCCTTGTCAGCCCCATCTACCAGCTGGATCGAGCTCCCGATGTCGCGCTGTGAGCCAACTTCGCGTCCCTATATTCTCCCGGTAATCCTAACGCCTGAAATTCCTAAAGTAGGGCGTTCCCAAAGGTGCGGGCTCCATGGAGGGTGGGAAGCCGGGGGGATGAATTTTAAAAAACACAAATTATGGACAATTTAAGGCCCAATAAGAAGGAGGGAGAGGTGTCAGAGGTGCTTACCAGAGACACCAAAGAACAAAAGGGAACCGTCACTAAACCGACGGTTCCACGGACAGTACCGTCCAGCGTAGGTGCCCCCACCAAAGGGATAACCTCGCTGAACGTTTCCAAAACCAGTTCCAAGGAGCTGGAAGAGAAAGAGAAAAAGAAACAAGAGCCCGCAAGTGATAAAACTGCGGAGCCACTACGGACTGACGACCTTTTCTCTGCTGCCTGGCAAGTGGTGAGCCGTAAGGGGAAAGGCAAGGCACCCAAAAAGGTGACTTGCCGACCTGACGGACCATCAGGAGGGTCTATCCCTGCAGGCAGTAGTGGAAAGGCCAAAAAGAAGAACAAGAAGCAGCGGGAAAAAGGCCGTAGAGAACGAGCCGCTTTGGCTGCTTCAGATACCAAAACCAAGGAGGCTGGGCAAGCTACTGCGACTGAGGTGCTTGGCGCTGGAACCAGTAGCCGCGCTGAAGCTGGGAAGGATAAAAATCCAGCCCAAGTGGAAGTCGCGGACGCGGGAACCAGCTCTAGGATATCCGCCAGGAAGCAGCGAGCGGCCAAGCGTCCTGGGAAGAAGGAAAGAGCAGCCAAAAGGATGCTGGAAGAGTCCACCTCGCCTAGAGGTGAACACAAAAAAGTGAGACTCGAACAGCAACCAAAGACTGCAAGAACGAGCTACGCTTCCGCTGCTAAAGCAGATTTGGGTGTGGCCTTAACGTGTGCGCGTTCAGGTCACATTACGAAGGAAGTAGCAGACGACATCCTCGTAGCAATACAGAGGAAGATGATCAGCGAGGCCTGGAGTAGCCAGGACCCTGATGCGTCGGGCCCAGTTTTTAGGGGCAAACCCGTTTATACGGAAGGTGTCCTGAAACTGTGGTGCGACGATCAGAAGGCTCTGGACTGGTTGAAGGGGAACATTGCTACCCTCGACCTTAAATCCAGCACCTTGCTGACAATAAAGAAACAGTCAGAGATACCACAAAGAGTCAAATGTGGTATCCTTATCCCTGATGCCCAGGGGGCCTGGAAAGACTCACGCGACATTGGTCGCGTGTTGGCGTACCAGAACCGCTGGGTTAACATCAGGGACTGGCTGTTACTCAAGGCAGATAAGCAGACGGACGGGTGGTTCCTCGTTGTTTCGGTGCCGGAGGATCATATCCCGACCCTGATGAAGGCCGGACGCCGTCTCGCATGTGTATGCGGGGCGGTATACGTAAAATTCCAGGGTCGTGGAGGCAAATTCTTTGATACTCCACCGAGCAAAGAGGTAGAAAACAACCCGGAAGTTATGGATACCGAAGCCATAGTTACCGGTACAGCGGAATCACTGGAGGCCAAGTCCAGTGAAGAAACGGCCTGCACAATTGAGCCGAAGCCCCCAGTGGAGATTGGGCTCAGCGGCAGCTCACTGAGTGACGAGGAGGACTGCATTTTGCCGACCACCTCCGACTCGGTGGCTGACGATGAGACCCGAGATCTGCTGGCAGGCCTATTTTTGGGCGGGGACGGGGAGGACGCGATCAATGATGGCGTGCCCTTCGTCCAAAACTAGCCTAGTGCAGGCCAACCTCCACCACAGCGAAACTGCGTCGGCTCAATTACGCAAGTGGTTGGAGGTTCAAAGGACTGCCATAGCCTTAATCCAGGAGCCATGGGTTGGGGCTGGTAAAATTAAAGGCCTAAACAACCTAAAAGGTAAGTTATTCTACAGCTCTGAACACGACAAGCCTAGAGCGTGTATTTACACTACTAAAGATATCTGTGCACAACCTTTAACAGATTTCTGTTCTAGAGACATGTATGCCGGAGCAATACAGTACACACAGGAGAGTAGATTAGTCGTCGCCTCGGTCTACATGCCGGAGGAAGACACTCCTCCACCTCATGACCTCAGCAGGCTGGTGAACTTCTGCGAGAGGACCGGACTAGAGGTTGTGATCGGGACGGACTCCAACGCACATCATCCCCTTTGGGGAATGGAAAAACCAAATGAACGAGGTAAAGTTTTAGTTGAATATTTATTTAGTACTAACCTAACCATTTTAAACATAGGTTCTGAACCTACTTTCATAAACAAACGCTGTCGCACTATAATCGACCTCACACTTGCAACAGAAGGAGCAGCCAAACTAATTACGGGATGGCATGTGTCGAGAGAGGCCTCATGCTCAGACCATAGATGGATCTGCTTCGCACTACAGGTCGATATCCCCTCTACACCACCATGGAGAAATCCCCGCAAGACAGATAAAACTAAATACCTAAATAGGCTGACGTCTTTGCTAGCGGATTTTGAGGGGATAAATACTATAGCAGATCAGTCGCTCCTAGAAGAACAGGTAGCAGCTGTTACTAAGGCCATGATAGACAGCTACCATGAATCATGTCCAGAAATCACTCCACCAAGACATGCCGAGGTAAAACAACCGTGGTGGGGTAAAGAACTCGATAGAAAACGTAAGAAGGTAAGAAAAGCTCTAAATAGGGCCATGAATACCTCAATGGATGAAGACTGGCTATTATATAAGAAAGCTAAGTCTGAATACAAAAAATGTATCAGGTATCGACGCTCGATTGGGTGGCGTAAATTCTGTGGCAACATAGAAACCTGCAAACAAGCAAATAGGATTAGGAATATTCTAGCTAAACAGAACACGTCGGGATCCATGTCTCTAAAGAAACCCGACGGTAGCTACTCAACATCGCCGGATGAAGCCCAACGCATCCTAATTGAAACGCACTTCCCAGGTTGCTGCGTAACCCAGGAGGCAAACCGGCATGACGACATACTGACATCAACAGCAGAAGACTGGAATTTAGCACAGAGAGTGGTAACGATGGACAAAATCCATTGGGCCATTCACAGTTTCCTCCCCTATAAGGCGGCAGGACCCGACGGCATATTCCCGGCACTCCTACAGTGGGGGGGTAAAGCCCTAATAGTCAGACTTGCTGCCATAATGCGAGCCTGTCTTGCTCTTAAATATGTTCCTAGGGGATGGAGGGAAGTGAAAGTTACATTCATACCCAAACCAGGTAAGAGCGACTACACTGACCCTAAATCCTACAGGCCCATTAGCCTCACATCCTTTCTCCTAAAGACGATGGAGAGGATGTGTGAAAGGGAATTAAGGGGGTCGGCGCTAATGAACTTACCACTACACGACAAGCAACACGCCTACAGTCTAGGCAAATCAACAGAATCGGCCCTTCATAAGGTAATTACAAAGATTGAAGACGCCATCCAAAACAAAGAAATATGTCTAGGTTCCTTCATAGATATAGAAGGTGCTTTTGACCGAACGAACTTCTCCAGCATAAAAGGTGCACTCGGTAGACACAAAGTTGAACCGGCACTGATCGACTGGATAGTTTACATGCTCAGTACACGAATAATAAAGATTGCTGGTGAATCTCAACCAATCCAAATTAAGAAAGGCTGCCCGCAGGGTGGGGTTCTCTCACCTCTCCTGTGGAATATGGTCATTAATGAACTCATCAGCAAATTAAATGACAATCACTTCTATACAGTAGGTTATGCTGATGACCTGACAATACTGGTCTCTGGAAAGACAGCAAGCATAGTGTGCGACCTGACCCAAGCGGCTCTCCGTATAGTGGAGAGATGGTGCAGGGAACACGACTTAACTGTCAATCCAAATAAAACGGTTTTAGTTATGTTCACACAAAAACGAAAGCTGAATAACTATCATCCTCCAAGTCTTTTTAGCACAAAACTCCAGCTATCCTCTGAGGTAAAATATTTAGGTCTTACCTTGGACAGCAAACTTAACTGGAATAAACACATAGAAAACAAAATCAACAAAGCTAGTATAACTTTCTGGCAACGCAGAAACATGATTGGCAAAAGATGGGGATTGACGCCAAAAATCATACTGTGGCTTTACAAAACTGTAATTCGGCCCATGATCACATACGGCGCTCTGGTATGGTGGACCAAGACAAATGAAGCCACCATAATTAAAAAGCTTCAGCGCTACCAGAGACTGGCATGTATGGCTGCTACAGGCTGCATGAGAACTACGCCAACAGCAGCCTTAGAAGCGATGCTGGAGCTAACTCCGCTTCATCTACATATACAACAAGAAGCGACTTTAGCTGCCATCAGACTCAAGACCCTAAATCTTTGGAGTAAGAATAGTGTCCCTCATACAGGCATAATTGATAGAATTCACTCAAAAATTCCTATCCTACAAGCCAAATACGATAGGATTCCTAAACAATTTGTTTTCGATAAGAAATACAAGATACAGTTAAATGAAAACAGCCAGCCGGAAGGATTAAGCCCAAAAGAGCTTAGAATTTTCACCGATGGTTCTAAAACAAATGAAGGTGTAGGTTGTGGAGCTTTCTCTGAAGACCTCAATATTCACATATGCACACCGCTGGGTACCTATAACACGGTCTTTCAGGCGGAATGTATGGGTATCATTCAAGCGGCCATAGCAATAGATGCTAGGAAGGTTAATGACTTCCCCATCAGAATACTGACCGACAGTAGGGCGGTACTCCAAGCCCTGAGATGCAATGTGGTGAACTCGGGACTAATATATGAATGCCATCAACGATTAAATGAGGTATGTAAAAACAACAATGTGACCCTGCAATGGATAAAGGGACACAGTGGATCCAGAGGCAACGATGCAGCAGACGAACTTGCCAGAAGAGGATCGGCTTTGGCCACTATAGGGCCGGAACCGATCATACCAATCCCCTTTGGTAACGTTTGTTCACTGGTACGTAGACACTTTACTAATCAACACGCTCAGCTTTGGAAAAATCTAGTAGACTGTAGACAAGCTAGGGATGCCCTGCCTGAAATTAACAGTCGCTTAACAAAAGTTTTAATGAGACTGAACAAGCCGCAGATTAGGATAGTAACAAGTGCTATCACAGGACACGGCACCTTTAACAAACATTTATTTACTATAGGTGTTACAGATAGTCCCCTGTGCAGGGCATGTATGGGGGAGGAAGAAACGGCGGCCCACGTGCTACTGAAATGTCCGGAGGTCGCTACATACAGGGCTAAACATCTCGGCACGCCGGGATCACTCCCCGAAGTTGCATGCAACATCAAGGGCCTGTTGAGCTTCTTCGGAGAGATCTCATGGCTCGAATAATCACATTATTCCTGCCCACACGCAAAATACGCGCATAGACGTGGAGTTGCGGAAAACAGCCCGTCGTAAACTAAACTAACTAAACTAAACCATTTGAGCAACCACGGCTCAATCAACAGTAAATAATTTTATTAATATAGTTTACACATATAAATTAGTTAATATAAGAGTACACTGCGAGTGCTCATTGGTCAAATCAATTAGTGCAAGCTTCCCCGGCTTCCTGTTACACACTTCCGTCCCTTTTCACAAAATCACTCCCACAGTTTGTGGTAAAGCGAGAGGAAATATATTACACATCAAATAAAATAATTTCAATTGCTAAAGGAAAACATATACGTTGAATATATTTTTAGCTTTGCTAAAAAATTTAATGTTCATTATTTGAATGATGTCAAATATATATTATAATGTTTTATATAATTGTAACATATTATAATTATATTATAAACATTTTTTGTTAGTTGTAAATCTTATTAACAAAATATAGCCAATATTCCATATTGTCAATATTAATTACCGCTTTATGACTATGTTAGCATGATGCAATTATGTTAACATAATAGAGGTAATCCAATCAATTACTAGTAAAAATATATATATTTAATTGCCATTTAATATCCAAATTAGTCTTCTTCTTTTTTATAAGCTTAGAAGACTTAAGTCTACATGACATGAGCCTCTACGATTGTAGGGAGAATTTGCCTTAATAGGCATGCTGGACAGATAGAATAACTTTTGACGTGTGAATAAGATCACTCAGGTTTAAATAAGTGGTACTATTAGCACATTTTAAAATATTACTGGCCTTAGCAATTTATTTTCATATCAAATAATTTTTAGCAAATTGAGTGTATTTTTTTTATTGTTAAATTTACTAATAAGATAAAACCATATTGTTACAAATTCTTTCGTATCATCACCTCCTCAAACCCCCCAATCAAAACGGACTGACATACTAACCAACAGCTGCATGGTAATGTGTCAGTGCATCCGAAAGCTGACCACGAGCCAAGAAGTCTCTACCGAGTTCCAGGTGTTTGTTCACCTCAGCTTGCGTAGCGCACTCTGAAACTTTATCACAAAATATTTCAAAACAAATCAATTTCGATGAATAATTTTATTTTCTTGCGTAAAATAAAATAGATCTTACATTCTAAAACTACTTCTAGCACTAACAAAACAAGGCATGGTGTCACTTTGTTCCAATTAATATTCGATAAGTAGTCCATTATTATTTATAATTTAAATTACAGCACTCCTTATCACAAATTAAAGCAAATCAGTTCCGATATAAATTATAAACTAATTATTTGACAGAGCCACAATCCATCTTTCCTTCGTCTCTTTTCGTGGTCTGTTCTGATTGGTCCAAATCAGATACTTCTTGAAAGATGTCACAGATTCAGAATGACTTTTACGTTTTGAAATTACTGCAATGGATGTAATATCACTTTAATTAAAAATTAAGTGGGTATTTTATTTGCATGCTTGCAACAGTTTTATTTCATTACAAATATAATCATCCATATTATAAATCAAATACTTTTTGAAAGACGTTACCATAAGAGTATAGTATATATATGGATATCACAGATTCAGAATAACCATAGACTTAAAATACAGCCGTATTGGCGTATGATGACCTGACTGCCCGAAAATGCGCAACTAATTTTGATTTGTAAAAATAGTTTAGTGCACGAAATGGAATAACTTCAAAAATTAAATGAATTTTTACCATGATAGTTCTAATATAATTAAAAAAATATTCATATAACATGTTCCTGGGAGTAAGCTGAACCTACCTGTCTTTTGTTGGATTTTAATTCAAATGTAAAAAATCCCAGGTGACTCTACCGATATACTTAAAAAAAACTCCCCAAGAATCAGATCGGAAAGTTGTATTGTTGATGATCTTTGCAGAAAAATATTTACTGCCATGGACAGTTTCCCCGGAATTTCTTTTTTAACATATTGTTAATATAAATAGGTAGATACCTAAGTATATACCTAGTTATAATTAATAAAATGTTTTGATGGGGAAATATAAAACGGGGACACGGAGCACATAATTGCTGTTTTATTTTTCATATAAATATTACTTTTGATAATTACAAACATTTAATAATTAATAATTAAATACATTATAGTTTATTTTAACATTCGACTTCAATATGAACGTAAACTTAATAATTTAAATAAGGAAACTTGTAGGAATCAGTTAAATAAGATTGCTCTGTTTAAAGGTCAATATGTTTATGAGGCTTAATCATGCTTCATGTTTATATTCTTTCATCTGTGCCTGAAAAGTATAAAGTAATAAAAAAAATTATTATCATTTTAGCTGCATGAATTTTAAAAACATAATGATCTTAACAAATTGAAAGTGCACCAAGTGTATGAGGATACAGATGCACTCTCTATTCTCTCAATCTCGGTATGATAAGAAAATGGTCACTCATTCATGGACTGCCGCGGCAAGTGCAACTTAATCCCGCAGATCTATTGATCCGCGCAGCTATTACTTAACCACGAGTTCCTCTTCTCTACGGCTAACGCTGTAGGCGATGAACCACGCTATTTAAGCCTTTGGCACAATGTCCTGGGCCATCAAGCATGAATTGGGCAACTATCGTGTGTATCAAATACTATGGAATTTATACTATCCTGGCACATTTAACCACGCGTCTCATACACGGGCGTCTAGTAGCGTTTCATGAGCATTACTAAATATATAATATCTAACTACGTTAAAAGCTTTGTCATTGTGATATGGGAATATAATCTGAAGCTCCGCGCAATCCCTTGGGGAAAATAGCGTGACACTATGAATATTGCACTAGTGTGACCGTGACGTGAGGATGGTGAAGTAAGTTTATACATTTTTTTTTTGTTTGATAAATAGATACTTAGTAGGGTTCATAATGGCTTAAATAGGATACTTACAAGATTTTTTATCTATAATGTACAACAGTTTTATATTGTATAAAAATCTATCTCTACTTTTATCTAAAGTTTTGAAAGTTACGTTAGTTAAGTTAGTTTAATATTATACTTACATAATGTTGAAATGACTCCTTTTAATAAATTGTTTTTATTCTTCTTTTTCTTTTATACTTCTCAAGAAAATGTTTGCTGCAAATTGTTGAGTTTTGCTTTGGATTCCAACCAACCAGTCCAATTAACCTTAACCATTTTTTCTAATTATAGAATCCGGAAGGCATATGTTTGACAAACGGCAAAATAAAATTACATTTATAGAAAGCAAACCGAGGATTTATTTTCTTGTTGTGTGGGCAAGTCTATCAATTCAATATAAACATTCAAGATAAATATCGACATTAATTTAGATATAGTTGAGTCAATCCCTAGCGTATATGTAAAATATTTTGTATAAAAATGCATTTATGCAAATTATCAATAACGTGACTTTTTCCTTTGCGAAATATCTAAATTAACAAAATAATTGAAAACATTCTATATTTTAAACATTATATAACATAAATTTTAACAAAAAATAAATGCGTCATAACATTGACGACCTCTTGAGAATTTACCTGTGAAATGTATAATTATCAGGATTATTTCTATTATTAAGTCACCACAGAACAAGTAACTATTTTGGAAAACAGTTACTTGCCTAAAAATTACTATTATATTTTTTAGAGTATAATCTAAAAAAATTACAAAATATGTAGGAGCCTATTTCTTGTGTGCCGACTTGTGCCGACCAGTTATTCAAAATCGGTTACAGAGTCATGAGATTTGGTACCCTTTTCTACCTTGCATTTTTGCCAAAAGGAATTTTCTTCTCCCTTGCACACTATGTCGGTCTAGTCTATACACCAGTATATTCTATGAGAATGACTTTAACGTTTTGAAATTACCGCAATAAACGTAAATATCACTTTAATAAAAAAAAAACGGCCAAGTGCGAGTCGGACTTGGGTTCCGAAGAAATGCGTAGGTATATAAGTTTAAAATTATTAAAAATATTTTTATTATATGATGCAACTAAAAATTTATGCTTTTCGCAATTTTTCGTTTATCTGTGCTATAATACGTTGCATCGTATCAAATTTTAAGATTATGAGTTCACGGGAAGTACCCTGTAGGTTTTGATTCCCTCGCGAATGTCGAACATTTGCGGCATAAACAGAAGACAGAGAAAAGAAGTTTGATTTTTTCACAGTTTCAAGGGACAGTAGACTTGAGTATTTGATATGAATTTCAGCTTGATACCTTCACGCGTTCCTGAGAAAATGGGTCTTGACAGACAGACAGACGGACAACAAAGTGATCCTATAAGGGTTCCGTACCTCAAAATGAAAAAAACGGAACCCTTATAGGACAACAAAGTGATCCTATAAGGGTTCCGTTTTTTCCTTTTGAGGTACGGAACCCTAAAAATTGAATGAAACTTTATTTTCATACTTGCACTCATTTTTATACATTTGCAATTATAATTATCCACAATAAATTTAAGTTCAGTTATTCGAAAAAGAAAAGTAATTAAAAAGTATGAAAATGTAAATAAGATTAGATTTAATTCATCATACAATAAAATTTAACCTGTTATTGTAAGTACCTAAGTACCATGTAAGATAAATAGCTACTAAAATGGTATAAAATCTAATAATTACAATTTATTGTACATAGTACTAACATTGCATAAAACTATTTTATTTAATATTTTTTGAAATAAATATCTTTTTAAGAATGTAATGATAAAATGGGGTTTACTCTCAAAGAAATAAATCAACTATACATTTAGAATATTACAACAAGTTTGGTAGTTTCAACAACTCCTTTAGGATGGTTTTATTTATTGCTTCTTGCAACACTAACCTTCTTTCATTTCTACTAATAAAAAGTGTTGGGTTAGTTTTCCGAATTTGTGATTTTTTTTAAATAATTACAATAAATATGAGAGAAATATTAAGAAATATGTAGAGTGATGCAATATTTAAGTCTAGTATAGTATAAGATTGTAGTGGATTAGTTTATTTCTAAAAGATAAATTTAGATTAACACAGCACTCAGATGTCAACATAACCTATCTTTACAATTCGTGTTCGTTAATTATTGTGATTTCATAGGAATGGCTGACGCACCGTCGACAGCGCCTAAGGCAAAAGCGCCTAAAACAAAGGCTCCAAAAGAAAAGGCCGCTAAAGCTGCTGCTCCTGCTGCGCCCGCTGAGCCACCAAAAGCAATCCGCAAAGTAAACCCTAAACCGCGACATGGCAGACTTTACGCGAAAGCAGTATTCACAGGATACAAACGTGGTCTTCGTAACCAACATGAAAACACTGCCCTTCTGAAGGTAAGCATTATAGAAATGTTAGTTTTTTATACTTATCTATGCATGTATATAAAAGTTATTGTGAGGCCTTTAATGAGATTTTAATTAATATAATTGTATGTTGAAAATCACAACATTATGTCCCCTATTTCAAGTATATTTCAAACATATGATAAATTCACCCAAGTTTATGGTGATTTAGTCCTCTACCATAGTTTCTAGCTATTTATCAAGTTTGTTTTTAAATGCATTCACACAATACACATTATGTGGAAACTATATTTTCTGGTATCAGATTCCAGTTGCTAAGGAAACTATTATGCCAGAGAGTTTGCAAGACCACACTAGTATGAGATGGTGGCCACAAGATGGTCTTTGATCTTTTTTATAAGGATATTTGAGGTTGTGGTAGATCCATCCATCAGTCCATCTGGGTAGGTAGGTCCTACCCTCCTATCTATTTCTGCCACCAAAAGGACAATGACTGTACTGCTGTCCAGTATGAAGGAGGGCTATTATAATTACAGGCCGTAAGGCATTACATCTTAGTCCTCAGAGGTAACAATACTTCTTTAGCCTTTTTCGATTAAAACTAGTTCTATAGATTTTATCGCTTATATTAACTTATTTTATATTCCTGATGTTACAAGTACTTTACAGCACCCATGGTCACGGGGGGGACTGAAGTGACGTCCCATTATCACTACACATTAAAACAAAACTAGTTTTATTTTAATGTGTAGTGTTAGCATAGCCTTTTCTGTTTAAAGATGGCTGCAGGTGACCATATATTGCAGTAGTCATTTATGATCAAGTGGACTGTAAGTTGGTTTGTCACTTCAGCTTCAGTTTACTGGTAACCACAACATGCAAGTATACTGTAGCAGTATCTGGCGCAGTGTCAAAAGAAGAATTCTAAGGCATTTTCTTAGTTTCCTATCAGTGGGTTCGAGGGGGAATTAGTAGAATATGACACCCATTCTCCCCTTGCCCCTCTTTCAACCCATTGAGGTGACTGTAACTTTCCACAATAGTGGTAGTGCAAGGGGAGGGTCAACCCTCCCCCACTGCCCACTTATGCAGCATGGAATACAGAATATTAAGGAAACCCCAATTAGGAATTCACACTTGGTATTCATACTCAAACAGAGGTCTGATGTATATTTTGAAAATATTTAAGAATACTTCATCTTTGTGTAACATGATTAAAGAAATTGGCTTTCAAAACTAAAAATACTGTTAAATTTACTTACAGCCTACTGTTTGTTTTTATGGGGTGTTTATTCAATTTTAGAGATTATCATTGTTGGGAAAGTGTCCTCTCCTTTCAATTTTGAATATTTTTAAATGATGTCTAAGACATTTGAAACCTGAACCAGCCATGTGGTCAATTTATTAACTGATTTAAATAAGTGTCATTCAACAGTCAGATGTAGTTGAATTTGGCTAAAATATAATATTATCTCATTTCAGATTGAAGGTGCCCGTAGCCGAGAAGATGCGATCTTCTATGCTGGCAAAAAATGTGTCTATGTGTACAGGTTAGTAGTGATAAATTATCTGTATACTTATTTATTTACTAGTTTTTATTGACGTTGGCAATGAAAAATTATGGAATTGCTGATATATTTTTAAAGATAATGTAGTCCAGGAGGTGGTTGATGAGACTAGCAGAGATAATAATTATACACTTGTTAGTCTGTTTTAAAAAATAGTTTCAAAAGTGATTGAAAAATTCATTTGGCGAAATTGATGTATTTGGTGGTTGGCAACTGTAGTTATTATTTTTTTAGTTCTTACTAGGATGATATGTTGCTGACCATTTCATCGTTGGTTTGCCTCTGTCGTTTTTCACGACACATGGGACAATGTGGGATATGGATGTTCTAGTATTGCCATTACATGGTTAGGTTCATGCATGTTTTATAACACTAGTCTGTTAATTTTTTATTTCAACAAATATATTTTTAATTAAAGTTACATCCCAATATTGTTATTTACTAATGTAATTGTTGTAATAAGTGATAGAATATTGCTCACGGAGATCAGTCTCAATGAAAACTAGTCATCTGCACAGAATAGGATTACAGTTCCCAAGTATATGTGCAAGTAGTACAGGTGCACCCTTTATTCTTTTATTCTCATAGTTCAATGGGGAGAGACACGACTGGAGAGAGATCAGGCATTTCAGAGACTTTCATACACGAGTGTGAAACACTGCCAACTTTCTGACTTAAGACTGTGAAAGTAAAATCCAATAGCTGATTTTTGGTGTGACTCGAGATTCGAACATGGGACCTAATCAGCTATTATATTTACGACCACTAGATCAATGTGGCAGTTAACAAGTGATATATTTTGTTGTTTGTTTGTTAACATGTGGTAAAGTCTTGCTGCAGCTATATTAATGTTGTAATATGAATGAGTCTGCTCAACTGGGGAAGAACCACGCTCTTGTTGAATACCAGTGGATTGCTGCTGTGTTTTGTATGTTATGTGTAGAGAATTGGAGACCCTTTTTACTAAAAAGGAAGCATTCCATCTTAGTCTTCATGGGTGACAACGCATCTGCATTTTGATACTTAATTGAGATGTAGATGTCTATGGCCACAAGAGATCCACTTAGCATCAGGTGGACTATGTGTTCACTTTTACCGTTATACTATAAAAAGTAGATATTTTGTGCAGAGCTAAGAAGAGGACGCCGATCGCGGGCGGGCCGCGCGGCAAGAAGACGAAGCTGCGCGCCATCTGGGGCAAGGTGACGCGGCCGCACGGCAACTGCGGCGGCGTGCGTGCGCGCTTCAAGTCCAACCTGCCCGCGCACGCCATGGGCCACCGGATACGCGTCGTACGTACTCCGCTACACCACCGCCTAAACACCATACAACTTGACAATATTAAAACACATAGAATACACGTCCTACGTACACCGCTACACAACCACCTAAACGCACTCTAACACAATTTAAGAAAATGAAATATAACTTTAGCCGCTTCGATAAAAAAAATGAATATCACTTTGTTAAGCCGGCTATACATGTTGGCCGAGTGAAGGTGAATTTTTGTATAGTTCATATAGTAAGTGATGAGTAGCATAGACCCTTTTTACTGGAAACAAGGCATTCCATTTTAGTCATTAGTAGATGTAGATGTATATGGGCCACAGCATCCACTTACCATCAGGTATCTTTGTGCTCATTTGTCAGCTGCATTCTATAAAAAAAAAAACATTATTATTTTAGCTACACATACCAATTATATTATTATATCCACTACAACAATCTTCGTTAACAATGCTGCTGTAATTTGTATGGCGAGTGTAAAAAACCCTTTTTATTGGAAATGTGGCATTCTATCTTAATCCTCAGGGCTGACAACGCATCTGTATTGTGATTCTTAATCAAGAAGATTTCTATGGACCACACCATCCACTTACGTTCATTTGTCACCTTGATTCTATAAAAAATTAACACTAAAGAAATGGTTGTTCTGACAACAACAGTTTTCTCAACAAAATATATATGGCAATGAATCAAATAGACAACGATAGAATAGAATAGAATAATTTTTATTCAATATAGATTAGTACATAATACTTATTAAGTCTTTTTTTATTTACTACTGGTTCAGAAAATACCTCCTGCAGGGCTATTCACAATCGTCTCGGAAAGCGAAATCGACTCGGATTCGATAACTTCTCGCACCGAAACCAATAAACGCTATTAACATTTAACGTTCGGATAAAGGTCACTTAGATACATCCTATAACTATTGTATCGTCATTTAGTTACATGCATTTACGAATTTTGTAGATAAATAGGCTTTTGTAATTTTTTAGAGTAACGCCTGCACAAAAACATAATGCAATATTTTGGAGTTAGCCATTGATATCGAATATAAAAAATATATAATTTAACTATATAATAAATAACAAAAAAACTGAGATATGTCTCGTTTCTGTCGGGTCTGGGTTTTTTTTATGGGGCGTTCTTTGACGTTTGTTTTCGATAATTGTGACAGTTTGCATCGGAAACTTTACGAGAGCTCTGAGGCTGGCGAAAACTTTTCGAATATTGATGATTAGAAGAGATAAATAAACCCTTTTAATTATAAGTTAGGTAACAAAAATTAATTACAATTATTTATAAGACGTATTTTCATATAATTACTTCAATATTTGCACTTAATCGTAAAGCTGAATTTTTGTGAAAGGTGCGTTTTTATAAGTTTTCTATCACAAATATATATATATATATGCTGCTTTGTGAAACGAGACATATCTCAGTTTTTTTGTTATTTATTATATAGTTAAATTATATATTTTTTATATTCGATATCAATGGCTAACACCAAAATATTGCATTATATTTTTGTTTAGGCGTTACTCTAAAAAAATACAAAAGCCTATTTATCTACAAAATTCGTAAATGCATGTAACTAAATGACGATACAATAGTTATGGGCTGTATCTAAGTGACCTTCATCCGAACGTTAAATATGAATAGCGTTTATTGGTTTCGGTGCGAGAAGTTATCGAATCCGAGTCGAATTCGCTTTCCGAGACGATTGTGAATAGCCCGGCTGGGAAGAACAAGCAAGAAACGCAACGGGACTTTATTTTAAACATATTCACTTAACAATAATTTTATTTGTACTATTCTTTCACCACCACTACATGGCTTAACTGTGTTATAGTGACACCTAATCAGGTTTCATGCTCACACCATAAATATAGAATACCAAGCCACCATGCCAAGCATGGTTTCAAATTGATAATTGTTCTAAATTACACATGATGCTTATGACATTTGAAACCTGAATTCATTGTAGATAAAATGTTACTGATATAATGTTTAGGATCTTTATAATTTAATCAATGTTTTGATACTGTTTCTGACATGCTTTTTTTTTTGTTTGTTTCAGATGTTGTATCCATCAAGGATCTAAGAGCCTTTTGTAAATTACTATAAGACTACAATAAAACCTAAAAACACGATGTGTCCGTTTTATTTTAAAGCCTATATTTTTGATAATAATAATATATCTAGTTAATTGGTAGAATTTTGCCACTATGTATCATCCCGTGGCTGTTTTATGAGCCGACTGAGGGTAATACCATCCAGGTCTCGAACCAAAGATATCCAGGGCTGTGATGAATAAAATAGAATAACTTTTATTCAATGTAGATCACACGTGTAATTCTTATCAAGTAATTTTTTACACCACTGGTCCGAAAAAGAAAACTGTCCTGGGAAGAACCAGCAAGAATCTCTGGGACTTTTTTTAAAAGTAAATTTTACATGAATCATCCACCACCTCATGCCCAGAGGGTTATTATCAACCATGTATTCGTTTATATTATAATAACCCTTTAGTTTTTGTGTAATAAAATATTTAAACTTTATAATAGAGAGCTCGTATATTTGCTAGCGCTTTGTTGTAATAGCGTATATATTGCGCCAAGAATGAATTACGGTGTAGTCGAGAAACTGGTATCGCTAGCTTGTGTTTGTTCTTAGTGTTTACAGAGTGTATATATTACTTTTTGCTAAAACCACAATAAATAATTTTTGAAGCAACATGAAAAAGCGACAAACGTCTGTACAAGATTCAGCAGCTGCCATAAATTTAAAGAGTGGGCAGGGCAAGGAACGAAGAAAGCAAATGCTGCTTGGCTTTGAATTTTAGCCATTAGTAAGCCATTGTACACACCAGACATGTTTGCGACATTATCATATGATTGTCCATGACAGTCTTTAATTTTTTTTAAATAGGGTGACAAACGAGCACACAGCCCACCTGATGGTAAGTGGTTACTGTTGTGTTGCCCATAGACGTCTACATCTATCTTCGTTTGCGAATCAAAATGCAGATGCGTTGTCACCCTGTGAGGACTAAGATGGAATGCCTCTTTTCCAGTAAAAAGGGTCTCCGGTTCCCATTCACCATACGAAACAGCAGTGTTAAACTCCTATTTTACGCTGGTATTCATATGATTGTCAATATTTATTACCAGTGTTTTGAGTTCCGAAATAATGGCAGAAAACATTTCTTCAGCTTTGTGCCCCACTGAGAGCAAAAACTTGAGAAATATTTCACAGGGTTCGCCTGTTTCCAAAACGTAAGTTAGTCCACATGTACCATATCTGGTGTTGAATCGATGTTAAGGAACAATATTTCACCCATCGTATCTCGTCTCCAATCTGTTTTAAGACTTTATGACCCATCAAGAGAAGAAACTGATCGCAAACGGTTTTTATTTTTACGGCTGTAATGATGATGATAATGAAACTGTTTTTGATAAGTAATTAGTACTTCCAGATTCTTGATTCCCAATTCGTTCAATATCACTGGCTAAAAAAGGATCAAATTCAGCTAACAGTTTAATTTTCGTTGTGCAAATCACCGAACTTGTAATTTTTCCTGTGATTGTGAGGCCTTTTGAACACAGTCACTTCATTACGGCAACGAACTTATTCTGAACGTGTCTCAAAAAGTAATTTCTTCATCGATCTGGACATGCAGTAAATTGTCGTGTCGACCATCAATCTCACTTCTACTTCTTTCACACTAAGCATACTAGATTTATGACGCGCAGAGTTTTCATGCTGAGCTACTCGGTATTCTGCATTTTCAAGTCATTAAATCCTTCGTTCTCAAACTACAGAATAAGCCAGTCAATTTCGGTCATTTACATCATTATTTTTCATTTTTCCTTGGAAGACACTTACTGGCAAGAAACTACGCTGATCAGCATATATTTTTTTCATTTTTAGAGAAGTCACAAGACTTGCTTTGATCGAAGTCGTAACTTGCGATAATCTCCCTTACTAGGCGTGTGTATCTCTTTACGGAAACGACTCACTGATACGAATCACTGAAGTGGCACAAAAGATTGGTTCAGTAACAACGTTTCAAATGTATCATTTGTATCTGGAACAGTGAAACATTACTTTGCTCTTTGCTCATTTCGCGCGACGCGTCGCTTGCGAGGCGACTGAGCCACGAGCGAGAGAGAGAGACTGAGACAATGATTAACTTAACTATTGACTCACGAGTGGCGAGTGAGCGGGCGAAATAATTATAATCCATACAAGTCAGATAGAGATAACAAATAAGAAGTGTATCCTCAACTCGTACGGATTTTCGCTGACGTTATTCATGCACGTAAAAATTACCACTAAGGCGCTTATGTGTCAAACACTATACGGTCGTTTTTTGTATGTAACGTTTGCATTAATAAGTTGACATTTTACGTTGATGCGGCACTTGTCAAATTGTTTATATTCATTAGCGCCTGTTTACGAAAACATACTGAGTTATGTTTAGGATTTCTTTGCGTAGTGATTATTGTGACTTTATTTTCTTCCTTTTCATCGTAAAGTTTAGAGTTATGATACTTTACGAATAAATTCTGTGTACATAGACATTGCTGTTTTGTGTAAATGGTCATTTTTTGTAAATAATGAATTGACATAGTGACATTTTTGTTAAAGTATGAAGGAGAATCGATTTTATATACAATCTTATTACGGTACACAATAAATAATCTAAGCACTTATATTATTCAGCATGGTTGCCACATAATATTTCACGGATCAGTCAGTAATAAACGCCCGCGACGCAACTTAATGTACCTATTCGGAACATTCTTTCTTTCATATCTTTTGAGGCGATGATACAAATGAGCCAAATGAAACATATCAGTGTTTCGGAACATTTCAGTGATCAAGATGCAAATGTTCCAATCCCAAAAATGATACACTTTGCCCACCTCCATCCCTTACAGTATCGTTGATTTTCCATAAAGAATCTCTGTATAGATTTATTGCTGTTTGCACTCGGTTATTACTTAACGTCTGATTCTAAGACGCATCTTCTATTGGTGATTACTCTATGGCCTCTTCGTCAAAAACATAAATATCCGTTTTTTTTTAAAGTAAATGGGTCAACAGATGACTTTTGTTGTTGAACCGCAGAGTTCAAATCTGTTTCATCTTTACCTAATTGTATTCTGGCAGTGCATGTTATTGAAGTTCCTGGTCGTTCAACATTACTTCTACTTCCACTTTAAAAGCTGTAGATTTTATCGCTTTACGGATATCCTTGTTCTTCTTTTTTCATTTTGGCCTTTGTCCCATCACTCAATCTATTTTTTTAAAAGAACTAAAATAAAAAATGATTATATTTTTTCTCGCGCTCATGTATTCAATTCGGCATTTCGGTCAGACACACTTAGCGAATGATCATGTCACTCGTTCCCGCGTCACAATCAAACGCGATTACGCAAAATGAAACATTTATCTAAGTGGTGAAACATATTACATATTAAATTGTTTGTGGACCTAGTAACATTTAGGTATATAAATATGAATCTTTTTAGTTTCTGTAAAACACGAAAAAATTTGGACCCAAATTTGCCGCCCCTAAAATCTGCCGCCCTAGGCTCCAGCCTACTGAGGGCATCCACAACTTTTTCTGCCACCAGGGCGGCGCCACTTTACAGTGAGGTAAAATATTTGACAGATTTCATAGCGGGCACGATCATTTCTTAGGAAAATGTAATATTTAAGGTTTCTTTCCGTATTGTTAGTTATATTTTTTATTAATTACGTTAGAAATTAATAAACTAAACTATAAATATAACTTAAAGTAGATAAATTAAAAAAAGAGTTATAAAGTGCAAAAAATTAAAAATCAAACCACTGACGCATTTTGTTGTATATTAATATAATATTCTAGATAATGATAAACTATTATTTAAAACTAATTTCTTAATTAACTGACACTATGTAACGAAAAACTTTATCTCAGTCACAACAAGCGACATCTGGTGAGTGGAAGATTATTAGCCCTCCTTAGCCTGCTGGTAAATCCGCCTGGTTGCAGAACTTAGTCTGCTTGCTAGTTTGGATATATGGGGGCCCCACTGAAGCTTTGCGTCGAGAGTGATGCCAAGAAAAATAGTGAATTCAACAGGGCTCAGTTCTTCCCCATTTAACTCTTAATCAAATGGAAATCTTTTTAAGAGGTAAATAAAAACTGAGACCGGTTCTGAGGTGAGATTTGCGAGTAATTTCAAATTTTATGGAAAAAAATGAAAAATGGAGGGAAAGGGGGTTTTGCAGTAGAAAATAATTTCCCATTATTCGTAACGACATTACAAATTATCATCAAGTGGGAAATAATTTCCTATTGTTCATTATAGGTTACTATTTTTTCAAGAACTTTACTACTTTTCATATACTAGTTCCTCACTCTGCTTCACTTTTCATTTCAGGAATGTAAAATAAAAAAAAAAACATGTAACTTGCAATTCAAAATTTTATTTGTTATATAATTGAAAAAAATATTTTAGGCACCTCAATGCCATTTTTGAAGATGATGAATCTTACAAAATTATTGCTTGACTGTATGGGATATTTTAAAACACTTCTTTGCACACAAACTCACTTTGCACATACTGCATTAAATTTTTGATCTCTGCTCCTTTTTTGTAGTACTACAAAATCGACACCGTTTATACGTCGCGGTTTCTTCTCGCATATGTATCCCTACTTCTAACAATCTTATTTCGTCTGGTACACCAAATTGATCACCTTTTTTGTTTTTAAAATGTGTGTTGACAGTGGATAGTTTTCTAGTTGTGTAGTTATTAATCAAAGCCCGTGACAGGCGCAGTCTAAAGTGTCGATGTGAGTGCAATGTCGTCACGTGGCTAGAGTTATAAGTTATATATGCATTAATTATTGTAGCATCAAAAAAAAAAAAAGAACAGGAGTCGCATCCAAAATTTTCATGACTTCCTACTAATTGGATAAGAGGACCTAAAGTGGTCAAATAAGTCGACTCCGCCCATACTTAGTGTATAAACAACAATAGCTGTTGGACATAGGACTTTTTGTTTTGATCCATATTTTTGGGTTCTATTGATTCAGATTCAGATTCTTTATTTGCCACAATGTAGGTACAGGTATAATAATAAGATGGTACATTACTAAGTGTTTTCGCTACATTCTACCTTACGACATGCAAAGTCATAAAAACTAAAAGATACAAAACTGATAGCAAATTAACCAGTAATATGTCATTCATATATAATGTAAATTCTTGTTTATGGTATTTTTAAGTATTTTTATACATATTTATCATTTAAAAATCTTTTAAACAATGGTAATATTTTTCTAATAATTATGCAGTTAGCTTAAATTTAAATATTCTTATAGGTGTTCTTTATAAGTGTCCGGAATTTTATTGTATATTATAGGCCCATTGATATATTGATAAACATTATATCGTGGTTTATGTGCCGTGGTAAGCACTGATACTTCTTTGGTATCAAACCACTTTATAGCTGTTATAGGTTCGGCAGTTACGGAAGCAAAATGATGCTTTTGTAATTTTAAAGCTTTCGGCTGCTTATTCTTCATAATTTTAGGAAGATCTTTTCTATTACATTGCACTGTACCCACTGCATATATCACTTTTTCATATAAATCCTCCATGAAATTGCAGCTTGTGAAAAAGTTGTCAAAAGCAACTAATGTGTTTCTTGGCATATTAGCACAAAGATTCATGACTACATTATATCCCAGTCCCGCATTTTCTATATTGTCACCTTTACCTGAGTATATCTCGAATTGGTACAAGTATCCTGTTTTGGAATCGCACCTTGCCCACACTTTAAAACCTCTTTTTATGGGCTTTTTAGGCATGTACTGTTTAAGAGAACTACGGCCTTTAAACTTCACCATACATTCGTCCACTGACTGTACTTGTGAGTTATATGCTTCCTTCAGATAAACTTTGTTTAGTTCCGATATAAAAGGTCTTACTTTGAAAAGTTTGTCATGATCTGGTGACCCTCTTGGTGGTTCCATTGTGTTATCGTTTATGTGAACATTTTCGATAATTTTTTTTAATCTTACTAGAGGAAACACTTCTGCTATTTCTTCATTATGATAAAATTTGTCTGATGACCAATATAACTCCATATTAGGGAGAGGATTCAATCCTGCCTTGATGTCTTGTTCTGTTACTGGTATCCAATTGAGACTATTCTTTCGTAACGCGTATCTATATGTTTGTTCTATCAATATTAATATTAATTTATCGGGAAAAAATCTTTCGACAGTCAACGGTGGAGTTTTGTGTGTGTCATTAATCTTGAGTTTGAAACGTTTATCAAATATGGGAATATCATGAGTTGCGCTTGTGTTTTTCCATTGTCTTGGTTGAGATCGATCCCTAATAATTTGGTTGTGACTTCGTGCTTCTTGTACATCACCTTCAAAGGGAATGTCGTAGGGAAAGTGAATTTCCGATGTAAACGGTTGCTCATAAATTGGTGTAATTGATGACATAATTTCCGATAGGTCTTCGTTTTCTTGCTGGTATTGAAATTCCTGACATTGTTCCTGAGCGTCAAATTAGCTACTATAATTTTCTGGAGGTGAGTTGATGGGTGATTGATGGCCTAAAACTCCTAATAATGACTTTGTGGTATGTATAAAAGGATCTTTTACCTCAATTTCGTCATCGACATTATCTTCGATACCCATCATCTGTTCTAGTCTCATCTCTATTAAATTACTTTCTGGTCCATTAATAAAACTTTCTGCTGGAGGAACAATTCAAGTGTCATAGCACGGATCATCATCTGAATCACAGCCCGACAAATCAGATAAGTCGGCTAGATTTTCGATATATTCGCAGACTTCTTTTTTGGTAAGGGGTCGTTTTCGATTTCGATTCATGATGGTGATGCTGTAAATTAAAACAGAATGATCAGTTAGTTTGATCACAAACCCACATATTATTGTAAACTGAGCTGACAACAGATTATATATATAATAATATAAAATAAGATTCAGAACTTACAGGAACAAACAATGGGAAATAATTGCCCACTTACTTTCCACCAAAAAAAAAACTACCAAATTGTTTTGCTTTCTAGCTGATTTTTATGTAATACGTTAGAAAAATAAGTCTAGTTTACAATACTATTGAGTAAAAGCACTTATACACAATACACGATACTTGGGAAAGCCGTTAATTTCAACAAAATTGACAATGACTGCCTTTAACATTGACGTAGAACAATGTTTTTTGATTAATTGGAATAAGTGTTGCCAGATATAGCTGGTGATCCTCAAGGTACCTCATGAGCTGGCAGTTCCATAATGCATTCCATTACTTTGGAGAACAAGGAGGTGATGGCGATAGGCCTGTAGTTGGACGGGTCTGAGCGGTCGCCCTTTTTAGGGATCGGGTGGACCAAAGCTGTCTTCCATGAATTAGGGATTACGCCTTGGGAGTAGGAGTAGCGGAAAAGACGCGTTAAAACCGGTGCCAACTCCGGAGCACACGTCTTCAGCACAATGGGAGGGACTCCATCAAGCCCACTCGACTTGCTGATGTCCAGGCAGAAGAGTGCTTTGCGAACTGAGCGCTGTGTAAACTGCACATTCGGCATGGAGCACTCATATCGCGGGATGGTCGGCGGTATGTTCCCCCCGTCATCTAGAGTCGAGTTGGACGCAAAGAGGGAGCTCAACAGATCGGCTTTCTCCTTTGCGGCACGGGCCAGTGAGTCGTCCTCTCTGTGCAGAGATGGAAAAGATGGCTGATAGAAGTTTCCTTGGACAGCCTTGGCGAGAGACTAGAATGCACGGGTTCCCGAAGGAAGGCGAACTAGTTTCTCGCCAATTCTGCTGATGTGCTCAGACCTTGCATTGGCAATGACGCTTTTGAAGGACCTGGAGGCGGAAATATACTTCTTTTTAAGTACGCTGGTGTTCACATCCCGAAACGTTGATGCGTCAGCCCAGGCCCGGTAGCACTCCTGCTTATAGCGTGATGCTATTTTACAGGAGCGACCAAATCATGTTTGGGATCTGCCTCCGATGGGCACCACAGAGGATGGAATAAAAAGTTCCATACCCTGAAGTACCACATCAGCAACAGAATCGGCAACAACGCTGGGATCTTCCGGCGAGAAGTAAACCTGCCCCCAAGGGTAGGATGCAAAAAAAGACCGCATCCCGTCCCAATCGGCTGACCTATAGTGCCAAACACGGCGGCAAGCTGAAGATCGCAACTGCGATTGGAGTGTGGGTGGCACCGCACTCTGGATCAGACAATGGTCCGAAGAGCCCAGAGGGGCATCGATGGAGACCTGATATCCGTCCGGATGAGAGGTCAGCAGAAGGTCCAACAGGGAAGGTACATGGTCTTCCACATCTGGGATCCGCGTAGGCGAAGTAACCAGTTGTGTTAGACCATATGCCAAGGCAAAGTCATAGACAGATCTACCCGCATGACCGGTTAAACGAGAACCAAGCCATTCAGCGTGGTGGGTGTTAAAGTCACCGAGTATCACGATCTCTACGGATGGGACCTGTTCTAGCACGGAGTCTGCAGCCATTTGGACGTGTTCGATGAGTCGGTCTGTGTCGGCATTACCGCTATGGGACCTATAGAGGCACCCGTAGACGCGGGGATGGTCGTCGCTGTCTACGCGCAGCCATAGGATGGACAGGTCCGTACCTTCAAGACAGCCGAGGCGTCGAAAGCAGATGTTGTCTCTGACATACACGCAAACTCCATGAAACGCCCGAGGCACAAAGGAGTGCTCCAATTTGTACCCCGGGCAGGAGAGATACGAAGTATCAGCCGGAGAGGACACCTGCGTCTCGGTCAGAAAGATCAAGGCCGGCTTCGCCGTCTCGAGATGGTAATGGGAAGCGTTAAGGTTGGAATGAAGTCCCCTGATGTTGCAAAAATTCACGGATAGCGTGACAGGGGTCGCCTTGGTTGTATTGCTCCGCTTGCCCCGAGCAGCATTAGTCGCGAGTGGAATTTCCCCCCCCCCCCCCCCCCTCCCAGAATACGCGGGGCAGCCTGAGCACCCACGCTCACGCCAGGAGTGCAGTAGATTGGTCGTGGATGCTCAGCGAGGGATTCTTCAGGGGTGTTGGTAACCTCATGGGGTAATCTTTTATTTAATTCCACTACCATGTTGATGGGGGGGGGGGAGAATTGGGCCTCCAGGCACCTGCACTCACCAAAGATGGTGGACGTGCGCTTAAAATTAGAGGTACTGCCCAAGATGTCGTAGTTGACAACAGATGGGTGGTTCCGTACTCACCGCTGCTTGCCAAAACTTTTGATGTCCATATTAATGTCGAGTTTTGTAACTCGGTTCTGGCCATTAGGTTCATTTGTAAATACATAAACAAGGGCAGTGATCAGGCAATATTCAGCGTGCAGCAGCAGGGCAACGCTAATCTCGACCCGAGAGATGAAGTTCAGACGTTTAATAATAACGGTTTCTACGGCTACCCTGTATTGTGTGAATAAATGATCGATCGGTTTCGGTGTGTTTAAGTAAACCCTTCCCGTATTCCTTGAATAGCAAGGACATTACAGTGGCGACGAGGATGGGATTGGGATTATTAGTGAAGCGGCGTGGACGTTTGAGGATATGGACGTTGGGAGCACGGCAGATCCCAGTGCCGCCTCTCATGATACACTGGCATCATGGTCGAGACAGCTAGATTAGTTTATTTCAGTTATTTCCATAGCATAATGTCTTATGGCATTTTGCTATGGGGAAATGCAGCTGATTCAGAAACTGTTTTTGTTTTACAGAAGAGGGCCATTAGAGCTATTTACAACCTAAAACCGAGAGAGTCTCTTAGAGATAAATTTAAAGAAATAAATATATTAACTGTGGCCTCTCAGTATATTTACGAAAATTTATGTATGTTCATAAAAACAAAGGTAGTTTTAGTAAAAAAAGTGATATACATTCTGTAGACACTAGGGACAAACACAAGTTAGTGATACAGTTCCTCGACTCCACAGAGCCGGTAATTCATTCTTTGGGCAATGTAGGTATATGCTATTACAACAAGGTCCCGGAAAGTGTACAGGCTCTCTCTATTACCAAGTTTAAATGTTTTGTTGAGTTGAAACTGTATAAAAAGGGTTATTATAGTATAAATGAATACAGGGATAATAACCCCTGGGAGGTGATCGTTTCCAAGCTGTTTCTAAAATAAATTTTGTACTTATATAGTTTGTACAAACATTAATGTAAAATTTGCTTTTAAAAAAAAGTCCCGCTGGGTTTCTTGCTGGTTCTTCCCAGAACAGAGGTTTTTTTTCGAACCAGTGGTAAAGTAAAAAATTACTTTCAATAAGAATTACACATGTGATCTATATTAAATAAAAAATTATTCTATTCTATTCATTACCTCACAATAGCCCAGGTGGTGCGCTAGCCGCACAACCACCGGGACCTGACGGCGGTGAGGCGGCATGCTGACTCACGCGAAGTCTGATATGGAAGACGTGTCCTCACCGCCTCAAACCTCCACGACCATGCGCACTCGATCTGGCCGCGCCATAAAACCACCTAAAACGCTTAATTTTATAATATGTATACTTACTAAATGTAATGTAAACATTTGTTTTGTATATGATTATTTTTTGTGTATTCATAATAAACGTGGAGGAGAGGTGTTAAAATCGAGTGATTAATGTTAAATTTTTTATTATACATAAAACAATGTATGTATTGTACTATAGTCGTTTTGATTTATTAACTTCCTTCTGCGTAGCATTGAAAGGAAGTTAATGGTTTAAGCTGGCAGTCTGTTAGTCTGTATGCCGACACGATAACTTCCGTTCCACTGGACCGATTGACTTTAAATTTGGTATGTGGATACCTTGAGGTAGTAGCTCGGTCGAATTTGGGTCCTGTAGGTCAAAGGGCACCAGAGATATGGGATTCACGCAGAAGGAAGTTGTTTTTCTTGAATTTACATTCAACTCGTTTTATACTAAATTGTGTAAGCGCAACATGCCCATCAATTATACATAAAACATAGTTGTTTGCTTCCCAAAAAAAATGTGGTACTTCTTAATCATTAATTATATTACTTAAGAATTTGTTGTAACTGTTTATATATTGTATATTACGTTGTAATCTAAGTGTGGAGGGATGTAGCATACCTATTATGTCGGTAGATAATAATAACGGTTTCTACGGCTACCCTGTATTGTGTGAACAAATGTTCGTTTACGGTTTCGGTGTGTTTAAATAAACCCTTCCCGTGTTCCTTGAATAGCAAGGACATTACAATATGTGAGCAGCAATGAAGCGGCGTGTCGTATTTTAGGCTTGCCGCTTCACGAAAGGTACCCCACTGTGACACATCTTGCGGGGCACCTTCCCAATGGTGAGCGTGTTTATTTCACCGAGGCTAACATGCGCGAACGCGTATCGTTACCGCCCAAGACCACTCTTACAGCATATTTCCACCTATTACAAACAGACGACTTTGCTAGAACTTTGCTCTACGCGGAATTGCCAAAATATTACACGTGGAATTCAACACGAAAGGAATGGAAGCGTCGTGTGCTGGGCACCCCTGTCGAAGGCTGGCATGGTGTAAAAGCGTCAGATGGCTTGGGCAGAATTTACACTGTGCACGTAACACAATTTGAGTGTTATTGTTTACGGTTATTGCTAACCCGCGTCAGGGGCCCGATTAGTTTTCTTCAAGCCCTCAAATCAGTCGACGGACAAGAAAAAGCCACGTTTCGGGAAGCGTGTGAGGCGATGGGACTTCTGGAAGATGACGGCCACTGGGACCATACAATGGAGGACGCCGTTTTGTGCCAGCCATCGGCTAAGTTAAGAGAGCTCTTTGCCATCGTGTTGAGCACCTGCGGACTCTCTGTTCCTATGCAACCGTGGGAAAAATATAAAGTTGCTTTATTGGAAGATATCGCACACAGGTACCAAGGGACACCACAAGCCAGTGAAAACATATTTTTCAACGAAGCGCTCAAATCAATTGAGAACAAAGTTTTCGGAATGGTGGGAAAACTGTTGTCAGATTTTGGCATGCCCGCCCCACAGCGAACAAGTGAATTGTCCACTGATTTGCTTAGGGAGGAAAATTACGACACCGCTGCCTTGGGGGCTCAAGTAGCACAAACTGAACCCCAGCTCTTACCAGAGCAAAAACAATTTTTTAATAAAATTGTGGATCGTGTGGAGAGCGGAGAAGGTGGTTTATATTTTTTAGACGCACCAGGAGGCACAGGCAAAACATTCCTGTTGAATTTACTGTTAGCGCTGTTGCGCAAGGACAAGAATGTCGTGCTAGCTTTTGCGTCTTCTGGTGTAGCCGCGACCTTGTTAAGCGGAGGAAGAACTGCTCACTCGGTATTCAAGCTACCACTAAACCTCGCAATTGAGGAAACACCAACTTGCAATATAAGCAAGAGCAGTAAACGTGGCACTCTATTGCAGAAGTGCAAATTAATCGTGTGGGATGAGTGCACGATGTCACACAAACGTGCGATCGAGGTGCTTGATCGTAGCTTGCAAGATATCCGCGGAAACCGCGTGGCATCGAATGCAGGCGATTTCCGGCAGACGTTACCAGTTATTGAGCGAGGTACTGCGGCAGATGAGATCAACGCGTGCCTCAAGGCTTCGCCGTTGTGGGCAAAAGTATTGAGAATGCATATAACAAAAATATGAGAGTACAGCTCTACAATGATCATGAGTCTGGTGTTTTTGCTCAAAACCTCATCGATATTGGCGAAGGCTACATGGCAACGGATGAGGACTGCCTGATAAAATTTGAGACCCACTTTTGCAATACTGTAAGCTCCGAAGATAACCTAATCGCTGAGGTTTTCCCAAACTTACAACAAAACATCGTCAATGAAGAATGGTTATGTGAAAGAGCAATTATGGCGCCTTAAAACGAATCGGTGGGAAAAATCGATAAAAAACCCTTGCTTTAGTAAATGGTGAGGTCACGACATATACTTCCATCGATACAGTTATGGCAAGTGACGACTCAACTACATATCCAGTAGAGTTTTTAAATTCATTGGAGCCGTCCCATAAGTTAGAGCCAAAAGTTGGAGTGTCTGCTATACTGATGGGAAACCTGGATGCACCAAGATTATGTAATTGCACCACGTTACGAATCACTGAGTTAAGAAGGCACACTGTGGTAGCTACAATTATCACTGGCGGGACGAAAAGCGAAACTGTTTTGATTCCACGAATCAAATTCAAACGCTTACAGTTCCCTTTGAAAGTAGCCTTCTCTATTATGATAAACAAGAGCCAAGGACAAACATTGAAAGTCGCCGAAATTCATTTGGGTACCCCCTGTTTCTTACACGGGCAGCTCTACGTCGGTTGCTCACGTGTATCGAGGGCCAGAAATCTCTACATTTATGCAGAAAACAACAAGTCTAGAAATGTCGTTTATAGAGACGTATTGCAGTAGAATTCTGGTGCTCTTACTGTCAAAATTATTTACCTGACTTTACCTATTTTTAGCGCGCTTTTTTCATGTTCCAGTGGGAAAATCCAAATCATTATGTCACGTGAAACCGCGGGGCGGAAATATAGTATAAAATATAACCAATAGTACAAAAAGAAATTTTAACCTTTACATTTTCCAAACAAAACTTCCCCGTTATGGTATCTGTCAAATTTTATACCTCACTTTTAAGTGGCGCCGCCCTGGTGGCAGAAGGCAGAGTGGATGCTATCATTGTGAAATTAAATCGTTTATTTTCTGTTTAGTTCATATGTAAGAGTATTCTATGTAAATGTGTAGACAGGTCAAGGCTTCTTTGTGCATTTTGAATCCGAAGAACATTGAAGATACGTTAATTCCGTCGTTTTCTAATGATGCACATGATTTGGATTTAAATAATTTTCTAGGTCTTAAAGTAATGTTTTTGCACTCCTCTTTCATCTTTTGTGGATCTCGGATACTAATATACGTTATTAACAAATGTCTTGATGCAAATTTGAGGATTTTTCATCATCATCATCAACATTACAGCCCTTCACAAGTCGACTGCTGAACATAGGCCTCCCCCAAGGAATATCATAAAGCACGATCCCGAGCCACCTGCATCCAGGTTAGGGTTTTGGCTATACTTAATTTAGTAGTCACATTAGTAGCCCTTTGTTGGCACTCTGGATTGAGTATTGTAATGAAGCACGTAGGTTTATGTTGCAACGCCCTCTATTATGAAGGTTAGGAAATGAGATATTTGTACTGCGCCTAATTTCTAAACTTTTTTACATTTAATTAACAAATTTTTTCTCAATATTTTTTTTGATTTCGAAATTGAATTTTAAAAATTGTGGTAAAAAGTTATAATAACAACTTCAAACTTCAAAGTCATTGTGAAATTGAGTACAGTGCGTCTCGGTTTCCACAGGCAGAGCGTTATCGTAGAGCTGCTTAAATTGAGTCGTTGCGTTTATGTTTTCAATATAAGTTGTAGCAGGTCGGCTTGAACAGGGAAGGACCATCACGCTCTCACAGAATACGCTTAATGCTGCTGTGTTTCGTATGGAGTGTGGTTGTAGAGAACCGGAGAACCGAATTATACTGGATGAGAAGCATTCCATAAATTATTCCTTACGGTTCACAAACACGTCTGCTTTTTAAATCTGAATTGAGGGTAAATGTGGGTGTATATCGAGCACAGTATCCACTTACCATCAGATGGACTGTGTTCGATTGTCAACCTTATTCTATAAAAAAATTATAATAATATCAATTGTAGTTTTTTTTTAATTTCTATACATAAGTAATTAACATTAACAATGGTCAACGCTATATATGTGGTGAGAGGTGTCAGTAACGCAATCTGACCACAAAGTATTTCCGTCTCAAACCACACACAGACACGTGTCTACCTCTACCCCTTATCTAGTTTCTAATCGAGCCGTGGTAACGAACTAGACAAATGTATTTATACCTAAGTACTATTATGTAATGGTAGATAATAATAATAATAACTAATAAATTTTATTGACACATAGTAGTCATGAGTTATAACTTGTCTATACAATTTTATGCACTAGCGGTTAAACTGGGCTGAGCCTGTATCTTAGACATCTAGTCTCTTGCAATGATACCATTATTTGCAGTTATAAAAGTATACGGCATATTATGATCACTTAATCTCTTTTAGCAAATACATTACCACTTTTTTTGCGTTTACCGTCATACCGTTTACAGTGGTAGAGCCACGTGGCGGCTTTTGCTGTCGCACGGATGGACCGGCTCGAACCGGGGTGGTACCACGACCTCACAGAATACCAGCGTGAAGTTGAGGTTTACCTCTGCGTTTCGCTTGGTGAGTGCAGGTGGCCGCAGGCCCTTTTTACTGGAAATGAGGCATTCCATCTTAGTCCTCACGGGTGACAACGCATCTGCATTTTGATTTGTAAGAGAGGATAGATGTAGATGTCTATGGGCCGCAACAACTACTTACCATCAGGTGGACTGTGTGCTCGTTTGTCATCCTTATCCTGTAAAAAAAAATACTAACTCATTACGCGTATGAAAGGTTACACTACTATTTATAAGAACTTTATTAATTTCTTAATTTAAAATGCAATAAATAATAATTGTTATCACAAGGCAAAGAACTATTTTTGTTGGTGATAGGTTACAACGAAGTACTACAAAGGTATATAAATAACTTTAGCAATTCTACTGGTATTTTACAAAAGTTATGCAATGTAAAGTGAACAGTCCTAGACATGCTACATATATAATTATTAAATTCATGATATTTGTAAAGATTTTTTTTTATTTTTCTTTTAAATTACATTTTGAATTAATAAAATATAGTTTTATTTGTAGCTATACAAGCGATATAATATATAGTTATATAATATAATTAAAGTAGTTTTAGTAGATACATACATCAACAGAATCTAGGGACACCTTAATCCTAAATTATTTACGACTTTATAGTTTAAAATCTTTTTAGTTTCGTTCCCATAAAGAGTTTATGTACAGATTGAAACCTCTTTTATTCTATTTAAAAATGTAAAATTAAAAAAAAACAAAAGTTAAACAAAATACGGCGGCAAACGGCAAAATTACGACTAAACGAGCATGCGGCTCACCTGATGGTAAGTGACTACCGCCGCCCATGAACAACTGCAACACCAGGGAGGGAATTGCAGATGCGTTGCCGGCCTTTTAAAAAGGACATTACATTTTTTTCTTTTTTAATTTAACGTGCGTAAGAACTTTAAGTGTTATGTAACGTCGTCCAATTGTGTTCTGTGGTCGAGATGAAATGTTACAGGCCGTGGGCATGTTAGAAAATGGTGCTATTCACGCGTCGTTGCTGAGGCCCTACTCACCAGCCAAAACGTGATATCAAGGTTGTGGTCACGTTATCGCAGTACTGGGTATGTGTCTGAACGGCACACGGGTAGATATCGTGTTGCTACGCAGAGACAGGATCGATTTCTCAAAATGACCGCCAGAAGACAACCCAAGCGGCCAAACCGTGCGAAGGAGGTTGCATGAAGTTAGCCTTCATGCTCAAAGACCGCTACGTGTTCCAGCTTTGCGACGTGGCAATCGCGGTCGGCGGCTTTCTCGGGCTCTGGTGCATTTACCATGAAGTAACGAACAATGGTCTTTGGTGCTGTTCACCAATAAGTCCCGGTTTGGGTTTCATCTGGATTCACGAAGAACATGCATTTAGAGAACTCCAGGGACAGCTAACATCATCAGATAGTTAACATCATCAGAATCATCCTTGCAAGGAATCAGTGTTCTTTAGCGAGGATTTGTGGTCCATCAAACCTAATGTAGTTACGGGGGCGATCCTGTACGTGTTCACAGACTGAAGACTTCCCGGAACGTCGGTTCTTCACATCAGCTTTGTGTTCTTTAACGCGGGTTTTTATGGATTTTTTGGTTTGTCCTATATATAAGAGAGACCACATTCACAATCAAGCTTGTACACTCCTGCATCTTGCAGAGGGACACTACATTTGACTGATGGTAAAAACTGATTAATCTTCTTCGGTGACTTGAAGTATGTTGTAATGGAAGCACGCTTCAACATGTAGCCAATCTTGTCAGTGACACCTCTGACATATGGCAGTACAGTAGGCGCTCGCTCGACTGTGGCCGGCTTCACTCGTTCACTGTGACGTAGGCGCGGGACCCGAAGCTTATTGTCGTGCAAAACTTGCTTGACGTGTTTACTGTCATAGATCCCTCGTGTTCTCTGAAACTAAGATTTACCCACGGTAGCTAACTGTGAAGGATGGTGATGAGAATCACCGTTTAAATATCTATCTGTAGGGGTCTTTTATACACATATAGAAATACACAGTGTGGCTCAAGGTGTTATCACATCTAGAAAAGCTAAAGAATTGTTTGCCTCTAACTCTATTGTGAACTGAATTTTAGAATTTATGGAGTTAACATGATCTAACAATGCAGTTACTTTATCTAAAGGTAGAATTGTGAAAGTGTCGTCTACGTATCAGTTGTAGAATCTTGGGTTTACAGGAGAAGTAAGCAGGGCTTTTTCCTCAAAGTCTTCCATGAATATATCGGCGACAACGGGAGATACAGGTGAGCCCATTGCCACGCCATCTACTTGCTTGTAGAACTCTTCCTTCCACAATAGGTAGCCAGATGTAAGGCAGTGTCTGAGTAATACTGCTTATTCTACGGGCATGTTGTTTGTCTCCAGCCTTCTAGTAACAATCGAGATGCAGTCTTCAACAGGTAAGCATGTGAACAGAGACTGCACATCAAAAATGACCCTAGTTTCATTTTCTGCCAGATGTAGGCAGACAGTAGGTGTCGTTTTTACCCGACCCAACAAATAACACACTTATAACAACTAGTGACCTTATAAAGAAACACTCCGAAAAATTAAATCTAGACGTAAAATCGATAAAACCTACGTGTGCCAAACCACTGAAGTTGTATGGGTTACCAAAAATACACAAGCCCAATGCTACACTACGTCCCATAGTGAGCCAAATCGATTCACCAACTTACAGATTGGCTCAACACTTAGCGAAAATACTCTCACCGCTCAAGGGACATTCAAGAGCACACAAAAAGGATTCCTATCATTTTGCATAATATAGATTTTTAGATATTTGTTTTTTTTTTTATAAGATAAGGGTGACAAACGAGCACACAGTCCACCTGATGGTAAGTGGTTGCTGCGGCCCATAGACATCTACATCTATTCTCTGTTACAAATCAAAATGTAGATGCGTTGTCACCCGTGAGGACTAAGTTGGAATGCCTCATTTCCAGTAAAAAGGGCCTTCGGCCACCTGCACTCACCAAGCGAAACGCAGAGGTAAACCTCTACTTCACGCTGGTTTTCTGTGAGGTCGTGTTACTACCCCGGTTCGAGCCGGCCCATCCGTGCGACAGCAAAAGCTGCCACGTGGCTTTACCACTGTTAAAAATTTATAGATATTTGTTGATTTTGTTGATGTGTTGTTTTAAAGTGTTATTTTAGAGTGAGAGTGTAGTTTTTCAGTTTCTTCTGTATTTAGAATTTTTAACCAAGATAATAGTAGTTTTTTTTTACATTGATATTTGTTAAGCGGGTAAAATTGTAGAATTTTAGTTTATTTAAGTTCAAAAACGTGTTAATTCTTGTTCCCACTCTTAAAAATATGTGCTACAGCTCATTCGATTCGTAATGACGTCTAGAAAAATATGTCTCGGCGATTTAGTTATTAGCACATAAAAAATTGCATTTGTTATTAACAAAATAAGATGAAAAAAAAGATATTTAGTTTTTTTTTAAATAAATCAAAAGCAATTAATACTTAGAACTTTGAAAAATATCCTTAAAGAGGAAAAAAATTCCAATAAAAAAGTCTCGATTCCCGAAATTCTATCTCCATTATTTATTATTATCCGAAATATGATGAAAATGCCGAAAATAGGACGCCGCGCGACCCTTACGGATATAGCGCATCGCCACTAAACAAAACGTACGTATGTTTTGTACGTGGTAGAGCCGTGCTGCAGCTATATTAGTAGTATAGTTGTATAATGATTTCTTATATTTACGCGAAGACTACACATTAAATGAAACTAATTTTTACGGATATTTCGCGTTTAATTTTACTTTTTAATTCCCGACGTTTCGGGTGCTTTACAGCAACGGGGAGGACTGAGGTCTTTGACATCCCTATGTCATAGTAAGCCCGGCTACCTTCAGTTTTTTAATATTAATTTTTGGCCCGATCTACGCAGAATGAGCTTATAGTATCTTGAAGTCTTGCAGTGGTATGCTTGGGTTTGGACTTAATTTTATTAATTATAGGATCCCAAGTAGATGGCAGCACCCATCCATCTGCTCTATAGAAATTAGGATGATTTTTGATTTCAATAGCCTCGCGAATAATCCTTGATATGAATCGGTGTTCTTTTGCGAGGATTTGTAATCTATCAAATCTAATGTAATGGTTGGGACGATCTTGAACATGTTTACACACTGCAGACTTCAGAAACAGAACAGAAAATGGGTCTCCGGTTCTCTACACTCACCATATGAAACACAGCAGTCTCAAGCTGCCATTTTACGCTGGTATTCTGTGAGAGCGTGGTCCCTCCCTGGCCGAGCCGACCCATTCGTGCTACAACTATATTATTAATATAGCTGCAGCATGGCTCTACCACGTATATAATTTAAAATTAAAAATTTTGTACAGCCGACTTCAATATAAGTTATTTAAGAATAACTTAAAAACTATTGGTCTGACCTTGATCAAATTCATATGGGACCACACGAGAAGTACCAGCTTTCAAATAAAAAAAGAATCATCGAAATCGGTTCACCCAGAAAAAAGTTCTGAGGTAACACACATAAAAAAAAAACGAAAAAAAAAAACATACAGTCGAATTGAGTACCGGCTCCTTTTTGGAAGTCGGCAGAAAATGTCAAGTGGGGTATCATTGATTAGGTTTTTGAAAATCATATTATATAGGTTTCTTTAATAATTTTTCATTTTGAACCATCATTTAGGATCTATAACAATTTAAATTTAGTTAGCGACCATTCTCGCTTAAATTTTCAACACTTATAATAAATCTGTGATAAAGTTCTTATATAATCGTATGATGGGTATTATTAGAATTATTTTAGTGCTACTAGTAAAGCATAGGAGCTAAGTAACATTGAAATTTAGTTATAAAATATGTTTTAAAATAGCCGGTAGGACAAACCTTATCTTTACGGCGGCTTTTTTGGTTGTTAATTTGTGATTATATGTTTATATGTAAGTTTTTCATATTTTAATATATCAGCGTCTATATATAATTGTCTAACTGTCAATACATCACATTCTGAGTATAGTTTGTCTGTGGAATAGCTAAATGGTTTAAATGTCATTACTTTGAGTAATATACGATGCGCTCTTTCTAATTTTATGAGATAAGTTTTACGAGCTCCACTATATACAGTACGACAAAATAGACTGTACCAATGATAAGTAAACAGTCTTCTGTAAAGAATAGTGTGCCACGTGTCTAAGTTTTTGGAATATTACGTGGTAGAGCCATTCTGCAGCTTACGTAGTAGAGCCATGCTGCAGCTATATTGGTAGTATAGTTGTAGCATGAATGGGTCGGCTCGACCGGGAAAGGACCACGCTCTCACAGAATACCAGCGTAAAATAGCAGCTTAACACTGCTGTGTTTCGTATGGTGAGTGTAGAGAACCGGAGACCCTCTTTACTGGAAAAGAGGCATTCCATCTTAGTCCTCACGGGTGACAACGCATCTGCATTTTGATTCGCAAACGAGGATAGATGTAGATGTCTATGGGCCACAGCAACCACTTACCATCAGGTGGACTGTGTGCTCGTTTATCACCCTATCCTATAAAAAATATATATATCTTGCTTTACAAGCATCTTGTTTTCCCTGCTAACCGCTAGTAATGTAAGTCAATGCTACCAACTGATTAATATAAGGGCACCATATCACATTTTCATCCAAGTAAAGTTTAAGCAAGTATTTTACTGTGTCATTTCGGTCCAAAGATGTGCAATTGCATTGAATTGAGCTTTTGTTTTTGCAGGTGTGTAGGTATTTTGATTATAAATGTTTTTTCAGTAGTAAGTGCTCGTGTATTATTAGGTATAAGTACATTTATATAATAAACCTACCTATTTATTTAATATAGGCCTACCTAAAGTAACGCCTTAAAACACGGTCCAGAGCTACTCGTATCTGCATCCATCGACTTCCTGCATATCTTACCAGGTAGTCTCTCCAGAGTATGAGTGGGGCTTATATATCGTAACAGATAAAAGAAACAAGAATCTTAAAATAGCAGACTGCAACTGTGACAAACAAACTAAAAGAACAGCTCCTGTTCCACGAGATAACAATTCAACTAAAAGACAGTCACAAGATTTTCTTTATTTATATATATGACACTTTTGTAAGAGTAAGATAAACAATGTTACCGTGACACCTATAGTAACAGGCCATTTTGTAACAGGTTTTTGGAATTGTTATTTATAGCCCACTCCTACTCCAGAGGGGTCCGCCCTACACTTCGCTAACTATTCTGATAATAGGGATATTTGGCATAGTTGCCGCGCTTGGCATGCCAGTTGGCAACTGTGATTTTTTATTAATTTGAGTCCTTATCACGAAAACGCTGTTGCCCATCAGCTGTTTTAGTTTCCCCTCTGTCGCGTCATGAGACACCCACGAGATGGTTATAAAGTGGTGGATACTCTGACGCTGTCACTATACATAATTAATATTATTAATACATTTATTCATAACTAGATGTGCCCCGTGACTTCGCCCGTGTGGAATTTATTACCATTAAATTTTATTGCCGTGTAGTGGCGGTTAAGAATATCCACTACCCCATATCTACCCGTGGATGTAGTAAAAGGCGACAAACGGAAACAGGCAGGAGATGGGCAGCAGCATCTTCCTGATAAGAGCAAAATTACAATAAAAAAACTGCGGTTACCAAACCGCTCGCCAAGCCCCTATACCCCTATGAACGTAACAAAGAGACGGCCTCCAGTCCCCGGCGGCCCCGCTATTCCTGCCTGCGGTGGCGACCATGATAAAGGCGGGGCAGGGGGTGTTAAGAATCTCCGGTGGAGGTTCGGTTGCCACCTAAGACGACTCGACCTGGCATCATAAAACGCACGCACCCTGAGGACTGACGAGAAGATCATGGAGCTGGAAGAAGAGATAGACAAGTTAAGCTGGCATATTATAGGATTATCCGAGGTCCGAAGAGAGGGGGAGGACACGGTAATCCTCGAATCCGGCAACTAGCTCTATCACCGGGAGAGCGACCATCTGTCCCAAGGAGGTGTCGGATTTATCGTCCATAAGCCTCTCGTTAAAAACTCTCGTCAAAAAAAGAGAGTGACGAGGGTTGCGTACCTTATACTCAGAATCACCAAACGGTATTCGCTGAAGGTCAGTTTACGCACTAACCTCGGCACACCCCGATGAGGAGGTGGAGGAAATGTATGAGAATATCTCTAGAGCCATGCATTCCTCCAAAACCCAATATACGGTGTTAATGGGAGACTTCAATGCAAAACTAGGTACAAGAGAGAACGGTGAGCTGAGAGTGGGGAAATTTGGAATAGGGCAACGGAATCCAAGGGGCCAGCAGCTGGCCGAATTCATGGAGAAAGAGGGACTATTTATGATGAACTCTTTCTTCCAGAAGCGGCCCCACAGGAAGGGGACCTGGTCGAGCCCCGACGGTTCCACAAAAAATGAGATTGACTTTATTATGACGACCAGACGATAACTGTTCATTGATGTCTCCGTGATCGCGAGGGTGAAAACTGGTAGCGATCACTGAATGGTGAGAGGCACACTGAACCTAAACGTTATGTTGGAGAGGTCCCGTCTAATGAAGTCAACGCTCCGTCCCCCTCGTGCTCTATTCCAATGTCCCGAAACCTTTCAGCTCGAGTTACAAAACCGTTTTCAGTGCCTAGAAGACTGCAATGAAGTGGATGATATGAATGACAAGCTTGTGGAAACTGTCCATGCGGTCGGAGCTAAGTTTTGCAAGACCCGCCGCAGAAGAATACAGAAACTCTCCGATCACAGTCTTAATCTCATGGCTGTTAGACAGGAGATGAAGCTACAGTCTTCAACAAATTTGACAGCATACAGGCAACTGAACGGACAGATCTCCAAATGCATGCGGCGTGATTTACGCAACTTCAATACAGCTTGTGTTGAAGAAGCGATTGAGCGGAATCAAGGCTCCAAAGTCTTTGCCAGAGATTTGTCTGCCAGAAAGAGCCAACTGTCAAAGCTGAAGACCGAGTGTGGCAGCATCGTTTCCGGGACACCTGAGATTTTGAGTGAGATTGAGAGGTTCTATGGGCAGCTGTACACGTCATCGTTGGAGCCACACGCAATTGTGAGTAACGATCCAAGAGCGAGTCTTATCCGATACTATTCCGAAGATATCTCATCTATATCAGCTCTTTAATTCCGTCCTCCATGGTGGCACTACTCCGGAGGCGTGGAGCAGAAGTGCGGTGGTCTTGTTCTTCAAGAAAGGCGACAACGCGCTCTTGAAGAACTACAGATACAGACCGATTTCACTTCTGAGCCGCGTCTACGTGCTCTTTTCGAGAGTCATTACGAATCGTCTCGCACGAAGACCTGACGACTTCTAGCCTCCTGAACAAGCCGGTTTCCGAAAAGGCTTTAGTACCATAGACCACATACACACCCTTCGGCAAATTGTACAAAAGCCCGAGGACTACAATTTGCCACTATGTCTGGCGTATGTGGACTATGAGAAAGCCTTTGATTCCGTCGAAATTTGGGTGGCGCTGCAGTCCCTTCAGCGGTGCCAAGTTGACTGTCGGTATATCGAAGTGCTGAAGTGCTTGTACAGTAGGGCTACGATGGCTATTCGAGTAGAAAACCAGAGTACGAAACCTATCCAACTGCAGAGAGGTGTAAGACAGGGTGACGTTATATTCCCGAAACTCTTCACCTCTGCATTGGAAGACGTTTTCAAGCTCCTGGACTGGAAAGGATACGGTATTAACATCAATGGCGAATACATCACTCATCTTCGATTTGCCGACGATGTAGTCTTTATGGCAGAATCGCTGGAGGACCTAAGCACTATGCTCAATGACCTCAATAGTGTCTCCCAACGGATAGGTCTTAAGATGAACATGGACAAAACAAAAATCACGTTTAACGTCCATGTCACACCTATGCCGTTAGTTGTTGGGAGCACTAAGCTCGAAGTTGTTGACGAGTATGTTTACCTGGGACAAATAGTCCGACTAGGTAAGTCCAACTTCGACCGAGAGGTCAATCGACGGATTCAACTCGGCTGGGCAGCGTTCGGGAAATTACGGCACATCTTCTCGTCAGGTTTTTTTTTATAGGAGAGGGGGCAAACGAGCATGCGGCTTACCTGATGGTAAGTGACTACCGCTGCCCATGAACAACTTCAACACCAGGAAAACCAGGGGAATTACAGATGCGTTGCCGGCCTTTTAAAAAGGAGTAGGCTCTTTTCTTGTAGGTCCCTAAGTCGTATTGGTCCGGAAAAATCGCTGATGGTAATCGATTCCATGAGGAAGTTGTACGAGAAAGAAAACATCTTCTAAATCGCACAGTGGTGGACCGCCGATTACCCAGATGGTGTGAATGGTATCGGGAATTCTGCCGCGATGTGCGTTCGTGAAATTTGGCGGCTGGGATTAATCCGAACAATTCCTCAGAGCACTCCCCGTGGTAAATGCGAAAGAGAATGTAAAGGGATGCAACATCTGTTCGCAGTGGTAATGAATCGAGCCGATCAGAAAGGACTAGATCGTCGACGATTCGAGCCGCTCTGCTCTGGATATGGTCAAGTGGAAGGAGCTGGCACTGGGGAGCCCCTGCCCAGAGATGGGAACAGTATTCCATGTGAGGCTGAACCTGCGCCTTGTAAAGTTGCAGGTGGTGTGCCGGCATGTAATACTGTCCCGCTCTGCCGAGCACGTCAAGCTTTTTAGAGGCCAATTTGGCCTTCTCTTCCAAGTGACCACGAAACTGCACGTTACTCGATATGTCGACTCCGAGGATTCCGATACTGGCTGAGGCAAGATGGGGAGTGTCTTGAAACTGAGGAGATACGACAAAGGGGTTCATTTTGTTCTATACGAGAGGGCTATGCTCGAAGTTTCTCTGCGTGATAAACTTAGAAATGAGGATATCCGCAGTAGAACCAGAGTGACCGACGGATTCGGGTTCCAACGGATTAGTAAGCTGAAGTGGCAATGGGCCGGCCATATAGCTCGAATAACCGACAACCGATGGGAAAAAAAGGTTCTCGAGTGGCGGCCTCATACCGGCGGACGAAGTGTAGGGCGTCCCCCCACTGGATGGAGTGACGACCTGGTAAGACATACAGGAAGTCGATGGATGCAGGTGTCTCAGGACCGCGCTTTGTGGTATTCCTTGGGTGTGGCCTACGTTCAGCAGTGAACTTGTGAAGGGCTGTAATGATGATGATGATATATATCATCATTGATATATATCATAAAATCAGTTATTGGGTTTTTCTATCCAGAAATTTTCAGTAGCAGTGCGGAGTTAGGAAGTTGGTGGTGTTTCGTTCACCCCCGTGCCTCGGAAAGTACGTTAAGCCGTTAGTCCTGCGCCTGATCTACACTCTTTTTTCCCTCACTGTCACAGTCAAATGAGACGGTAATCCAACGCGACGGAAGTGGTGAGATCAGACCAGAGATTTCCCGAGATACAGGGGTGTAAACACCGCTAAATTCCAGACTTCGGGTTGCTATTGAGGATTTTTTGTCAACATGGAATTACATCTTACTCCTTAGGGGTGACAACGCATCTACATTTTGATTCTTAATCGAGGATAGATGTGGACCTCAGACTCGCTATGGGCGACAGGATTCACTTACCATCAGGTAGACTGTGTGCTCGTTTGTCATTCTTATTCTATAAAAATACGTTGATCAAATAATGCTATAAAAACCGTAAAAAATAGTTTTATCCAATGTAGTTCTTCTAATTAGTATAATAAAACATTAGATAAATCTATTTCACTTGACTGATTGTTAGGATTGATTTTTTTTATACACAAACTCGTTGTAGCACTGCCCGGCGGCGGCCTCACAGCAGCGCTTCGCCGGGGAAATGGGACACTACCGTGACATAGATACCTATTTACCGTCGATATTGATCACGCTATTCATTAAAACCCCTTTGTTAAATCACCGCGTACAGAATTCATTTTGTTTGCATTGAATAGTGCTTTTATAATGGATAGTGAAGTACGCTGCTCTGTGAAATACCCCTGAAACAAATTTAAAGGTTAAAACAGTAATTTAAAAAAATCAGACTGCGTAAAAAAGTTTACGAAAAAGACAAAAATTTATACTCTATGCCACTTTCACAACTTAGATGAATCTAACAACATCCCTTATGTTAAAATCCATCAAGATGTTTACGCTACAGAGCGTGCCAATGGAATACGCGTACATACATACATACTATCGAAAAACATTACTCCCCTTCTGGGGCAGTCGAGTAGAAAAGGGGGTGTGGCCGGTGGAAGGAGAAGGGGAGATCTCCCGCCGGGCAAGGTGTTAACCCCGGGGAGCGGCCAATGCTCCGAGTGGTAGCTCGGAGCTATTCTATATATACCGCTTTAACTTCGGAACTTTGTTAGCGCGATTTAGCTTCGATGTGTTTCGCTTGTGGCGTGACGACAGCGGCGCCACATCACCCCCCTGCTCAGACCTGAGATCGATAGTGCAGTCCGATTGCCGGTGCGTCCTTAATGTCGGTGGGGAATGCATGCTGTGTGCGTAAGGGCAAGTGACGTCGGTGTGTAATGCATGCCGTACTACGCACTTGCAAGTGATGCCGGTGAGAACGTTAAGCCGGAGCAAGTGCCAGGGATTGCCTTGTAGTCTGCGGTGAGTCGACAAGAAGGCAAGTAATCTGCGAGAGTGCCGTGAAGCAGAGGCGAGCAGTAAGGCTCAGAACCGTGCCGAACACTGTAGCGCAGAGAGTAGTTTGAAGGAACAGGAAGCATTATTATTCCAGTGCTGCGATGAACCTTTGTAAAGCTAGATGGCTTGCAGAATGTGAAGACTGCAGACAATATTTGCTCGGGAGCGAATGAATAAGGTACTTGAGGACGATGACGAAGGTTTTGCAGTTGTAGTTTCCGAAGGTTGTTGTTTGCATGTTCATATCACGTCGGATGGTCATCAATGTAGCGGGTGAAAGGAAAAGGGGAGATCTCCCGCCGGGCAAGGTGTTCTGCCCGGGGAGCGGCCAACGCTCCTAGTGGTTCGTTCGGAGCTATTATATATATACTGCTTTTAACTTCCGAACTTTATTAGCGTGATTTAGGCTTCGATGTGTTTCGCTGGTGGCGCGACGACATGCACACACACGACGACACACATGTGGATATATAATTGTTATTAAATAAATAAATGAATTAACGACTAAAAAACAATTACTTATTAATAAATATATATACTTATTTATCGCGTACCATGTAGTGGCGGTATAAGAATATCCACTACCCTATATCGTTCCGTGGGTGTCGTTTGAGGCGACAGAGGGAAACAACCCAGGAGATATTCACAGCAGCGTCTTGCCAATAACAACTATAACATAAAAATCTGCGGTTGCCAACCCGCTTGCCAAGCGTGCCAACTATCGCAAATATCTCACCTATGAGGCAATCTACGGGGAGGCCTATTTTCCGTGGTGGGTCAATGTACTTTAATAGGCTGTAACGGTAAAGACTTAAGGTACTCTCTTGTAGACATTTCGCAGTATTATTGTAGTCGTTGTTAGGAAGGCGCTGCTGCCCATCTCCTGATTTGTTTCCATCTGTTGCCTCTCACGACACCCACGGGATGATATGGGGTAGTGGATACTCTTACACCGCCACTACATGGTACACAATCTTTAAGATTAAGCAGTTTACTGAATAGAGAAAAATGTTATACACTTCGTCACTCACAACTAAGACAAATCAAACGACACACCATGTTAAAATCCATCAAGCCGTTTAGTTCACAGAGCGCGCTACAGAAATAAACATATATACATTATATACTCATACATAATATATACGTATTCTCCAAAAACATTAGCCCGTAAGGGTTTTACGTAGGGCCCCTTTTGGGATAATCGGGTAAAAAAGACATTAATTAAAACCTTAAAAGTACGTATCGGATACATTTTAAAAATAAAAACCATACAAAAAAGATCGCTTCAAAATCAGCGGACTTTAAATTTTCAACGATTATCCTCGTCCACAACCTTTTTTATTGCAACCTTAAAGTAATGTCCTTTTTTTTAAATTATGCAAGCGTATGTCAGTTCAAGCTCCAACATCCTTGAAAGTCCTTAATATAGCGACAAATAAAAAAAACACAATTCCACATTAACATAATTTAAAAAATTTTGTACAACCGCCTTAAATATAAATTATTAAGAATAACTCAAAAACTATTGGTCATACCTTGATCAAATTTATATGGGACCACTCGAAAAATACCAGCTTTTAAATAAAAAAAAGAATCATCGAAATCGGTTCACCTAAAAAAAAGTTATGAGGTAACACACATAAAAAAACATACAGTCGAATTGAGTACCTGCTCCTTTTTACCGCCGCCCATGAACTACTGTCACTAATGGGTTCCTTGCTGGTTCTTCCCAGGACAGAGGTATTTTCCGAACCAGTGGTAATTAAAAAATGACCTTCAATAAGTATTATGTAATAATCAATATTGCAAAAAAAATATTCTATTCTATTCTAATGAAGTACTGTAAGGTTGTAAAAGATATTTTCCAGGTCTGGAAACATTGCTAGTGGTAGTCGATTTCATAAGGATGTTGTGTCAGAAGAAAATTGTTTCTATTTTCTCGTTTAAAATAGTTTGACGTGGATTTTGATAAGTAAAAAGGATATGATTTTGTGTGTTAAGTGTATGCGCTTGTGAAATATTAGTGGAAATGACGTAAACAAGGGCTGCGATGTCGATATAAATATATGTCGATACTTTGTCCGCGTAAGAACGTGAGATACTGTCGTCATCGAATGTCTGCTGGCTTAAGTTGTCGTCAAAACTTCCCAAAAAGCCACACAGTCCACTTAATGGTAAGTGAGTGCTGTGGTCTATAGACATTTACATTTATTCTCGACCAATAATCGAAATTCAGACGCGTTCTCACCCATAATATAGCTGCAGCGTGACTTTAACGTGGTAGAGCCATGCTGAAGCTATATTAATTGTATAGTTGTAGCACGAATGGGTCGGCTCGGCCTGGGAAGGTCACGCTCTCACAGAATACCAGCCTGAAATAGCAGCTTAATGCTGCTGTGTTTCGTATAGTGAGTGTAGAGAACCGGAGACCCTTTTTACTGCAAAAGAGGCATTCCATCTTAGTCCTCACGGCTGGCATCACAACTTCATTTTGATTCGCAAACGAGGGTAGATGTAGATGTCTATGGGCTACAGCAACCACTTACCATCAGGTGGACTGTGTGCTCGCTTGTCACTAACTGTTATAATAATTTCAAAAATAAATGGCAAATATCCCCCTATGAGGCAATATATAGGGGAGACCTATGTTCAGCAGTGTACTTGTGAGCCAGTTCAGCAGTGTGAAACAGTAAAAGTAACTTTTTTATTCCATATAAATTGTCATCATCATCATCATTATCATTACAGCCCTTCTTAAATCCACTGCTGCACATAGGCCTCCCCCAAGGAATGCCAAAAAGCACGGTCCCGAGCCACCTGCATCCATCGACTTCCTGCATATCTTACCAGGTCGTCACTCCATCTAGTGGGGGGACGCCCTACACTTCGCCTGCCGGTATGGGACCACTCGAAAAATACCAGCTTTTAAATAAAAAAAAGAATCATCGAAATCGGTTCACCTAAAAAAAAGTTATGAGGTAACACACATAAAAAAACATACAGTCGAATTGAGTACCTGCTCCTTTTTACCGCCGCCCATGAACTACTGTCACTAATGGGTTCCTTGCTGGTTCTTCCCAGGACAGAGGTATTTTCCGAACCAGTGGTAATTAAAAAATGACCTTCAATAAGTATTATGTAATAATCAATATTGCAAAAAAAATATTCTATTCTATTCTAATGAAGTACTGTAAGGTTGTAAAAGATATTTTCCAGGTCTGGAAACATTGCTAGTGGTAGTCGATTTCATAAGGATGTTGTGTCAGAAGAAAATTGTTTCTATTTTCTCGTTTAAAATAGTTTGACGTGGATTTTGATAAGTAAAAAGGATATGATTTTGTGTGTTAAGTGTATGCGCTTGTGAAATATTAGTGGAAATGACGTAAACAAGGGCTGCGATGTCGATATAAATATATGTCGATACTTTGTCCGCGTAAGAACGTGAGATACTGTCGTCATCGAATGTCTGCTGGCTTAAGTTGTCGTCAAAACTTCCCAAAAAGCCACACAGTCCACTTAATGGTAAGTGAGTGCTGTGGTCTATAGACATTTACATTTATTCTCGACCAATAATCGAAATTCAGACGCGTTCTCACCCATAATATAGCTGCAGCGTGACTTTAACGTGGTAGAGCCATGCTGAAGCTATATTAATTGTATAGTTGTAGCACGAATGGGTCGGCTCGGCCTGGGAAGGTCACGCTCTCACAGAATACCAGCCTGAAATAGCAGCTTAATGCTGCTGTGTTTCGTATAGTGAGTGTAGAGAACCGGAGACCCTTTTTACTGCAAAAGAGGCATTCCATCTTAGTCCTCACGGCTGGCATCACAACTTCATTTTGATTCGCAAACGAGGGTAGATGTAGATGTCTATGGGCTACAGCAACCACTTACCATCAGGTGGACTGTGTGCTCGCTTGTCACTAACTGTTATAATAATTTCAAAAATAAATGGCAAATATCCCCCTATGAGGCAATATATAGGGGAGACCTATGTTCAGCAGTGTACTTGTGAGCCAGTTCAGCAGTGTGAAACAGTAAAAGTAACTTTTTTATTCCATATAAATTGTCATCATCATCATCATTATCATTACAGCCCTTCTTAAATCCACTGCTGCACATAGGCCTCCCCCAAGGAATGCCAAAAAGCACGGTCCCGAGCCACCTGCATCCATCGACTTCCTGCATATCTTACCAGGTCGTCACTCCATCTAGTGGGGGGACGCCCTACACTTCGCCTGCCGGTACGAGGCTGCCACTCGAGAACCAATTTTCCCCATCGGTTGTCGGTTCTTCGAGCTATATGGCCGGCCCATTGCCACTTCAGCTTTCTAATCTGTTGGGCTATGTCGGTCACTCTGGTTCTACTGCGGATATCCTCATTTCTAAGGTCACGCAGAGAAACTCCGAGCATAGCCCTCTCCATAGCTAGAGACCCTAGGTGCTACAAATCTGTAATTTCGCATAGTTAGAGATATTAATCACGCCTACAAAACTGTGAAATAAAACCTTAAAAAACGTTTCTATTTTGAGTACTTCTCATACAAGTAAATAGAGAATGTTTTTTTTATACCTACCCGTCTATTCCATCGTGTGGGGTATCGTTAAATTGGTCTTTCAAAAATATTAGTGTGTGGAACAACATCTTTTCAATTCAGGGGTCCGTTTGCGAAATATTTACCTTTAAAGTAGTATTTTTCATTACAGTCATGTATAATCGTAGTTTTTGAAAATGTGAAAAGTATACACGATAGTAGCATGTATAATGAAGTTAAGAGGAAAACTATTGCAGCTACGTAGAATTAAGAAGTTAACGAATAATAGTCGACCATTGAGTTATATGTACTACGTACTAGAGAAGACATTTCAAACAAAAACTGAGTCCTACTCTATGTTTTCGCGCATGCGCGGGAGTAGTAGTCGCACATGCGCGAAGACTTTAATTTGATATAAAATAAGATATTAATATAAAATAAATATAAGAATTTAATATAAAATATCTTAATTTCATCTAAACAAACAGGTTATATTTCTAAATAAAATTTAATAATTATTATTTTATGGAATTCACAAATATTCAATTTACGCAATATTTAGTTTGTACGGATTGCACTACAGTTCAGTTGAACATAGTCAATGTTCGGAATGGCTTCTCTAGTACGTAGTACATATAACTCAGTGTAGTCGACCAACTTATAAAATGCACTTGATCTCCTAGGCGAGCATAATAACTATTAGAAACAATATGAGACACAAACGATAGTTATAATAAGGCGTATATTAAACAAGATATTAGTGATTTTATATGAAATTAAGACTTAACAAATATACCTCGGCTCTCTATAATGCGTATATTATAATATCGTATAATATTATTGTTACGGCCTGCAGCTGCCTAGCTAAAGGTAGTATCCACCTAGGCCCATAGTAGCTAGATCCTACAGGCAGATACAGGTCGGGCTTTGGCCAAAGTAAAGATTTCTGATGGAAACAAACGAGGGGAAATGTCAATACGATAAGGCACTCACCTGCTCCAGGAGCGGAGACGATCCTCCGAGACCGGCCCGGCTGATGACAGTGTCGTGAGTGTATGTGTAATTGTATGTGCGTGTATGTTGACGGGCCCTGATCTGGATGACGCAATGCCGTCCGGAAGAAGGTATGCGCTGGTATCTTCGGAACATTTCCCCTCTGGAGGCACTCTTCCTGGGTTGTCACGAAATGGGACAGCTAGCATAAGGCATTAGGTCCGCGAGTAGATTGGCAAACGGGACAAGGTCGCGACGGCACGTTGCAAGACCGAATCTCCGACTAAAACCTCGGCCACCCTAGGCACCCCATCCGCTCCATACGACAATTTAACAATACGCCCACGGCGACAATACAAAGGTAGAGCGTTTGGTTCTTTAATCAACACGAGGTCTCCCACCCGAGGAGGCTCCGTCCTGTCAGACCACTTAACGCGCTGCTGCAAAAGATGTAGGTACTCCAGGGACCATCGGCGCCAAAAGCTTTGAGTCATCTGTTGCAGCAGGGCAAACCTGCTAAGCCGTGAAGCGCCCGTTTCCCTGAAGGGGTACTCGGGTAGAGCGTTAACTGGCCAATCAGGAAGTGTCCCGGGGTTATATATTAGAACCTCCAAATCATTCGGGTCGGAGGAGAGGGGACAGAGGGGCCGAGAGTTGACTACCGCCTCAATTTTACAGAATACAGTGGCGAGCTCCTCAAATGTCAAAATAGCTTCACCAATAACGCGACGGAGATGCGTTTTTGCCACTTTAACCGCCGCCTCGAAAATACTGCCCCAGTGGGGACACGCCGGAGGGTCGAATTTCCACTGGATGCCCCTTTTTGACATAGCATTGCCTAAATAGGTACGGTGGCTAGACAGAAACTCGACGACCTCCTTTAGATACCTATCCGTGCCCTTATAATTCGTTCCGCAATCCGACCGGATCAAGTCCGGCAACCCGCGCCGTGATACGAAACGGCCAAGCGTGGCCAAGAAGGCTTCCGTGCTGAGGGCGCTTACAAGTTCCAAGTGAACGGCTTTAGTGGAGAGGCACACGAAGACGCAAAGATAGGCCTTATGCGAACGGGCGTTATGAATGTTAGAGGACTTAACGAGGAAGGGGCCAGCAAAGTCGGTTCCGACTCCCGCAAATGGTCGGATGGCCCTGACGCGGTCGGGCGGCAAGTCACCCATGAGGGGCTGCGATATGGTGGCCTTCAGTTTATAACAGGATATGCAATTAAAGATGACGCTCCGGATGAGACGTCGGCCAGACAAAATCCAAAACTCCCGCTGTAAAATATCCGAAAGAGCGTGCAAACCCAGCGTGGGCATTCTTAATATGGTGGTGGGCTGCCAGCAATCGGACCAGGGCGCCGTCCTTCGGGAGCAGCAACGGGTGTCGAGCCCCGTACGGCAGTTGAGAATTTTTCAAACGTCCGCCAACGCGCAGCATCCCCGCGTTATCCAGAAAGAGGTTCAGGCGGGCCAGGGCGCCCTTGATAACGGAGCCACGCTTCAAGTTTTCAATGACGGGCTCAAATTGCTCCGTTTGGACCATACGGGTCCAGTGCATCAAAGCTTCCCGGCGCTCGCTAGGGGACAAAACGCTATCAGAGAGTCGGTGGGATCTCGAATTGCGGACAAAACGGCGCAACCAAGCAGTAACCCCCAAGAGCTTATCGAGGGAGCTGTATCGTTCCAGAAGAGAGAGATCCCGAGTGGGCTTGTCCTTGCCCACTCCGACTCGGGCTCGTAGGCCCGGCAGTTCGGTAGGTTCGGAGTAATTGCCCCGGGGCCAGAATGACTGAGACCCAGATAACCAATCGGGACCCCACCACAGTGGGTGGTCAACCAGCGATGGGGCCTCACAGCCGCGAGAAGCGCAGTCTGCGGGATTCAACTCCCCTGGGACATGTCGCCAGTTGAGAGAAGTCTCAGAACTCTGGATTTGAGAAACGCGGTTCGCCACAAAGACCTCGAGATTGTGAGGTGCAGCTCGGAGCCAACAAAGTACGATCTCACTGTCCGACCATGCGTAGACGCCCGTAATGTCGATTACAGGCTTCAAGGAAGAGTGAACGTGGTTGAGGAGTCGCGTGAGGAGAGCGGCACCGGACAGTTCCAATTTAGGGATAGTTAAGCGGGACCTAATGGGAGCAACCTTGCTTTTAGCGAGTACGAGATGGGCGGCAGTATGACCAGAGGAACTCACCGTCCGCAAATATACGACAGCAGCATAGCCCTTCTCAGAGGCGTCGCAAAACCCATGTAGGGTAGCCCGACATTTCCCGGGGGGAAGGAAGCACCTTGGCATGGAAACCCGGTTGATATCCGGAAGGGAGGAGAGCATGGAGAGCCACTCTCGCAAGAGGGCTCCGCCAATCGGCTCGTCCCAACCCAACCCGGACATCCAGAGCTTTTGATGAAAGCACTTAGCTAAAAAGATGACCGGGGTGATCCACCCATTAGGGTCGAAGGTGCGGGCTACGGTGGACAGCACGAAGCGTTTGGTCCATGCTTTGGGCGGTGGGTCAAGTTTTACTCTATACGTAAAGGTATCCTGAACAGGCTGATATTGAATGCCCAGCACAGTCAACAAATTAGGATTCTCAGGGTGCTCGAACAGATGAGGGTCTCGCTGATCCTCTCCTGGGAGGTGGAGTGAGTAGTGGTATGAGGGGAGTTCGACAACCACTTGCGCAACTCATAGCCTCCAGACTTCAGGATGGCAATTAATTCGTCTCGCACCGGAGCCTCCTCGACGGTGGAAGCGCCCGTACAAATGTCGTCCATGTAGACCGAAGTCTCCAAAATAGAAGCTCCCCGAGCGTATCTCAGGCGCTCTCTCTCAGCGAGTTCAAGGAGGGTTCGTATGGCGATATACGGGCTGGACCGGAGTCCATATGTGGTGGTGTTCAGCTCAAATAACTGTATAGGATCGCTGGGCTTCTCGCGCCACAATATCAGCTGATATCGGCGGTCATCACGATGGACCACTGATTGGCGAAACATCATCCGAATGTCCGCGACAAAAACCACTTGGTGTCGACGGAATTGGGTCAAGATGTCGGATATGTCCTTGATCAGTTTAGGACCCGAGTGAAGACACTGGTTCAGAGACACACCGTTTGATGTGGGGGCGGAACCGTCAAAAACTACCCGAATCTTACTCTCAGGGGTCCTCAAGACCGCATGGTGAGGGAGGAAGTAGTGCTCCTGTGAACGCCATTCGAAGTTGGACGGTGACATGTGACCCAGCGCCTGATACTCGCGCATGAACTCGACATACTTGTCGCGAAAGGCTGGGTCGCGCCGCATGCGGTGCTCCATGGAAAGCAACCTCTTCTCGGCCAGAGCACGAGATTGACCCAAAGAGGGGCGTGAGTCCAGAAAGGGTAAGCGAGTGACGAAACGACCGTCAACCCGCCGGCCGGTATTGTTCTGGTAGAACAACTCACACTCACGGTCCAGAGGGTCGACTCGAGCTGCATGTGGTGGTTCCTCAATTTCCCAGAACCGCTGGACGGCGTCCGATAGAGACACGCCCACGACGGAGAGCGGGTCGGCCGTCGGGGGGGGGAGGAGACCACATAACCGGTCCAAAAAAGCTGTGCCCAAATATCGTGGAAATGGCTGACAGGCCATCGGGCTGCAGAGCTCGTATCTCACCTAACAAGAGGACACCCAGCGTGTCGGCCCCCAGTAACAAATCTATAGGCCCAGGTTGGGCCCACCGAGGGTCTGCCGGTCTCAAAGCCGACGCACAGCGCACAGCGCTGTCATTTATACGAACGTTAGGGAGGAACCCTACAATGTCGTCGAGGACATTTACCTTGACTAAAATACGAAGGTGTTCGCTGTCAGGGCTGAACACCAACTCCGCTTGTCCCCTAGGAGCAGGAGGCTCGGCACCTCCGATACCTACCATCGGACGTGATTCAGAGCTCCAGGGGAGCCCCAGTCTTCCCACCAACCGAGTAGAGGCCACACTACGTTGGGAACCCGAATCCAATAGAGCTCGAACCGTTAAGCGGTCGCCGCTCGGGTTGTAAACCTTCACTGAGGCCGTCGGCAATAGAACAGTTTGACAGGTGGACTGCTGACGACTTATAGGCTCAGTGGAGGCGGCCATGGCGGGAGCTAGGGCGGCAGCCTCCTATCTGGAGCTGCCTCTGTTGGACCGGCACCCGAACCGGGGCCCCCGAGAGCGGCACTCCGACGACGTCTCGATGACCCTTGACTGGAATTCCCTGAACGGGCCGACCTGGGGAAACTCGGGGATCCTCGGCTCCAAGGCCCGGGGCCGATACGCAGTCTCCGGAACCCGGTAGTACCGGCACCGATCAAAGGGGGGCGGGCGGCGTTCCAGTCGCGGCCACTCAGCCAACGGGGGTGAGAACGGTCTAGCTGACCGCTGAGTGGCTGCGAATCCACTATCAACTCGCTGAGGGGGGGTGAAGACCCCCCCGCCCCTGGGGAACGACTCCCAGACCGATCGGGGGAGGGACTCCCCTCAGAACGAGGGGCGCTGTGCTCCACCGGAGAGCGCCGGGCGTTGCCCGACAGTGGGCGTGGCTGGGCGCCCCCGCCCGTGGGAGTCGGGGGGCTGTCAGGGCCCTGAGAGGACGAGCCGCGCGCACCCAGGCACAATATGACGTGGTGGTTACCCTGGCAGTGCGTGCAGGGCCGCTGGTGCGGGCAGTCTCGTTGTAAATGCCTCTCCAGGCACGAGAATCACCAGCAGTGCTCCCTGGCGATGGTTCGCCTCGCCGTAGTCGGCTTGCGCAACAACTTCGGGCACGACGCCGCCCGGTGGTCGGATGCTCGACAATAGGAGCAGGGAGGCACCTCCCGGGTCGCTAGGCCACTATAGGAGGGTACTGGGGGGCGCCCTCCTGCGGGGGCTCCGCTCGGCCTCAGGGGGGTGGGCGCCGCCTTGGCCGGCTGATTCCGCCTCTCCCTGGGCACCGCTCGGGAGGCGGCCGGGGGGCCCTCGACGGCGCCTGCTGCGTTCTCCAGCTGCCTACACTGCTCCTCCAGGAACTGTAGCAGGTCCCTAAAGGGGGGCATGTACGAAGCGCCATCCCCTCCGTACCTCTCCTCAAAATGGAGCCGAAGGTCGAGGGGCAGGCGGGACAGCACTATATGAAGGAGCAGAAAAGACCACTCGTCCACAGGTTAATCCAGCTGCCGCAACGAGTTGCACGCTACGACGACTGGATTCACTATGTCTTCTCGTATTCCTTCAGCAGCGGGAGGTTCAGCAGCCTCCGAACATGATCGTCCGCAATCCGCCGGACGTTGGCGTACCTTCCAGCGAGGAGGTCTCTGGCGTTTTGGTAGGCGTCGTCCGACAACTTAAGGTGGCCGACGACGCCCCGGGCCTCCCCCTCCAGTGATGCCAGGAGGTACCCCATTTTTTGGCAGGGGGTCAGGTCCCTCCGGGCGTCCACCAGGCTGTCAAACATGCCGACGAAGGTCAGCCACTCCGAGAGGACCCCGGAGAACCTTGGCAGGTCCAGCGTGGGGAGTCGTCCTAGCAGCTCTGGCTGAGTAGGCGGCTTCCGCGGGGACTCGAGAAGGCTACTCAGCCGAGCTTCGCGCTCCCTCTCCGCGTCCTTGGCCCCCGCCTCGATCAGGTCGTCCGTTAGCGCGAGGAACTGCTCGTAGTCCGCGCGGCAGGAGTCCAGGACTCCCTTTTCCACCTCCGAGTCCTCGAGCTCAGAGTAAGCCTCCTCCACGGCAGCCCTTCGAGCATCGACCTGCTCGAGCCTCTTCCTCAGATTATAGACCCTGTCCGGTCGGCCTATCAATGCGTGTGCGCTGGTGGCCCAGCGCAGCTCAGTCCGCAAGCAACGAATTAGTAGCTTATGTGACGGCATACTAAATACAATACAATAACGTATACTAATAACAAAATAAAAGAAATAACGAATACAGTACTACTAATACGATAATATCAATCAAACTACAAGTAAATAAAATCATAAATTCATATCTCCGAAACATGCCGTAAAGTCTCAGGGTCTTTACGTTCTCTCCATCGCTTGAAAAATTTTCTCCCCTTTAAGACTAAAATTATGCTTGTACAGTTACTTATACTACCTATCATTGATTATGCTGACGTGTGCTACTCGGATTTAAAATCTTCTTAACAAGCTAGAGCGTCTACTCAACAATTGCGTCAGATACATTTTCAATCTTCGTAAATTTGATCATATCTCTCACTATCGCTCTCGCCTTAAATGGCTCACTATTAAACAGAGGCGTGACTCTAGAATTTTGCTTGTTCTCTTCTCTATCTTAAATGATCCATCCACTCCTTCTTATCTCAAGGAGAAATTTCAGTATATTTCCTCAAAGCATGATAGAACTCTGCGGTCCTCATATAATAATAAACTAAGTATCCCACTACATTTTACTAATTTTGTTGGTAAATCCTTCACCATTCAGGCTGCACTGCTCTGGAACTCCTTACCCGATGACGTCAGAAATACATCTAATAAGACTGCCTTTAAAAGATTGGTTCACAAGCACTTTAATGATAGTTAGTATGGTCAATTTGGTTACCTTTGTTGTTATTCTATTTATAGGTTTATGTTATATATCTATTTGTATTTATAATATGTATATATTTATGTACCTATATATTTGTATGTAAATATAATATATTGTCTGTATTATATTTTATAGTATATAAGTTTATTGTATTTATATATATAATATTAGTTTATTTTTAAGTTTATCAGTAGTTTTTTTTCCTTGATTTACTCTATTGTTCATTTTATTTTGTCACCTATCACCTAATTTCCACACGTCCCGGGTTGACTGGGAGAGAATGCCTAAAGGCATTAAGTCCGCCCTTTGTAATCCTTTAATTAAGGTGCAATAAAGTGTAAATAAATAAATAAATAAATAAATACGAAAAAACACAAATCAAATTAGCACGTAACAACCCTAGTACGGTCAAATCAAGTTAAATTCAAATTGCGCAAATACAATTACTACTCTTTAGTTCAATTACAAATTACAGTATAAACGAAGATACTTCGAAATTCAGAAATCGATAAGTAAACCACTACAACTATCCGACAACGATAATTAACCGATTACGTAAAAATAACCATTTACCTACATGACGTATATCTCTAGAAAAACTCCCGCTTGCGCAACCTAGGGCGCGGTTTTTCAAACTACCTACTAACCAAAAAAAAAGGCAAGCAACAAACAACAAAGGGAAATAATTCTATTATTACGTACAAAAAAATATTTTTACGTATTACGGACGGGCGTGATTGTAGATACAAATTAAACCAATCAAACCAACGCTCCCTGCCACCAGAATTGTTTAATGTTTATCAACACTATGGTCGGGATCGACCGGGAATCGAACCCGGAACCGCGTTCTGCTACCAATTGTTACGGCCTGCAGCTGCCTAGCTAAAGGTAGTATCCACCTAGGCCCATAGTAGCTAGATCCTACAGGCAGATACAGGTCGGGCTTTGGCCAAAGTAAAGATTTCTGATGGAAACAAACGAGGGGAAATGTCAATACGATAAGGCACTCACCTGCTCCAGGAGCGGAGACGATCCTCCGAGACCGGCCCGGCTGATGACAGTGTCGTGAGTGTATGTGTAATTGTATGTGCGTGTATGTTGACGGGCCCTGATTTGGATGACGCAATGCCGTCCGGAAGAAGGTATGCGCTGGTATCTTCGGAACATTCCCCCTCTGGAGGCACTCTTCCTGGGTTGTCACGAAATGGGACAGCTACACGTAGTACTTCAGAGGTAAATCACTATTATGGTTGCACAATGAATTTAACGGAGTTAGTAGTTCCTGATGAACGATACGGTTATCACAGCGATTTACGCGGGTTGATACTTTCTCAACAAGTTAGGAGCGGAAAAAACGTCAGTCTAGCTCGCAAGAAATTCTACAATAATTCTCGAAAAGTCCTATCCCGCCGCGTCAGGCGGCCGGGGGGAGGGGGAGGTGACCTCGATATCGAGGCCAAGCGCGCGCGTTAGAATACGTTTCGAAGGTAAATAATAAAAATAAATATTCTTGCCTAAACAATTATTATTTAAAAGTTTTAAATATAAATAGATAGATAGATATACTGATTGGTCGGACCGGTATGCACGGTGAAGTTAGGGAGGGGGGAGGGGGAAAAAGATGAAGTCTTGCCTGTAACCGAATATTTGTCGATTATAATAGTGTTGCCACTTACAGTGTAGATTTTCCTGCGCCCCCTTTCCCCAAGGAGGGTCGCTTCCGATACGGCAGAAAGGCCCTCCAGGCCAGGTTTTTATAGTGAGCCCCACATAACCACGCAGCCGGCTGCGTGGTATGCTAAGAGCATTCACCACCTCCCTCCCCCGCTTCCCAGAGGGTAGCCCTTTACTTGCTTCTGGGCGCAAAAAAAAAAAACAGTGTAGATTTTTAAAAATTCCACTGTCTCACGCGCGTTGAGCACGTGTATAAATGAATATATTTTTAAGTTCTTGTGTAGTCTGTAACAATGGCACGTACTAACTTTCGTTACAACTCCGTAGAAAATGTCCTAAAACTAGCTGCATTATAACTTTGTAATGTTGTTGTAAACTGTTAAAAATAAACATTTTATGAAGAAAACGACTTATATGCATTATTACTATATAGCTTTACTTTTTCATTTGCGGGATAGGCAGGGACGAACTGTCTTACTTTCACTTATTTTTTAATTGGTAGTTATTTTAGGCCTCATTGAAAGTATTCATACAAACATATAGCCTCATACAGTTTTATTCGTCACTATCTTGGTTTACGCAGGCGACCTCACGATAAGTAAATGATCTGTGATTGCTCCAAGGTAGTGGTTGTTTACGTGAAGGTTCATTACAGTCATTTATGTATATCTTAGCGTTGCACTGTCGGGAATATATGAATCTTTGTACCTTGCATGTGAATGATTTGATGTAAATTGTATATTTTCAAAATCTAAAAGTATTTTTTAATCTTTTTTTAATACCACTACCTATAAGTCTGATTTGAAAATAAGCCTTCAGTTACGACTTTCTAATTCGGGCCCATTTTTAGTCGTTATAGCGGCAAAACCGCGAACTCAGTTATTATGCTCATTATCAAGAAAGCCCATGTATTGTGACGGGTAACTACGGAACCCTACCTCTACATTGTGCGTGGTCGAACACGCAATTATCCAGTTTTCTTATTTTTTTTTAAAGTATAATATATTTTTAATACAATTTATAAACTTTGCATATATATCATTTATAATTTGACTACACACAAACAATAGCAGCAGTAGTGGAATACAGATGAGTAAGGATTATAATAGAAATTACGTCTACACCAACTTCCTTCCGGTCGTCGCATGTTCCGTTTCTCATCGATGAATATTCATTTTATGGTTATATTTGGTAATTCTAAGGCTCAATTTACATTGAGACAGAATGGAATGGAACCAAAGCGTCAATTTCGTCTCGTAGCGCGGGAAAGCGCGCGAAATCGCGGGAATGCTCGAATCCACCGTTCTGTTATTTTTAGTCTAGATCTTTTATTAGACAAGAATGGTTGATTGGATATTATTTTCAAATTGCTTATTTGTGATGCAGAAGAAGAAAATGATGAGAAAAGGAAGAATATCAGAAAAAGGAAAAGAAATATTTGGGTTCATGATTTATAGAAGAAAATGAAAACGTCACCTTAGCTACGGGAATTCTCGAGAATCCGCGAGAATTCCACGGAAGACGCGCGACGTTTTTTGACTCGTATCTAGTTTGCACGTTACACAATAAACATAAAATTCATTTTTCTATGTACAATTTCGTTACAAAAATTCGCTTCCATTCCGTTCCGCGGAATGTAAATTGAGCCTAAAGTATATTGCTTAGTATAATTTAAAAGCTATATGGTTTAAAATATATTAATAAAAATTTAAAATTTGCGACGTGGCAGGTCGATGAAGATCGCTGTTGAAATGAAGCGGTTTTACTTTTTTTAAACCTTTTTGTTTTTAAAACCACGATAAGAAACGGAGTGCTGAATTATTGTTACACTGTTAACATCAAACTAAAATATTTCTTAACTAATTAACGAAAATATTAATTTTTATTCATATATTCGTTAATTATTTAAGAATAAGATGGATGACACGCGGCGGTACACGTGACCGAATGATCTTGCCACTCACATGACGGTACAAGTCAAGGTCATATTTCCTTGATGCTGACTTCATTTAAGCTATATTTAACCGACTTCTAAAAGGAGGAGGTACCCAATCCAATCGAATTTTTTTTTATTTTTAGATTTTGATGATTATTTTTTTTTGTTTGAAAGTAAAATAAATTTGATCAAAATCTGACGAGTAGTTTTTGAGTTATTCTTAATAATTTATATTTAAGGCGGTTGTACAAATTTTAAATTTTCTTCTCCTTAATACGCTAGTGGGCATCTGTGAAAGGTAGGCGGCGGCTCATGGTCTACTACTCGTTTTTAAGGGGGGAAATAAAAACCCTAAGTCTGTTCTTCATGTTAGAGTCACCAAATTCAGATATCTGGGTCACTGGGTCGCCGAGGATCTCTGACGATTGTGATGTTGAACGGGAACGTAGACCGTTGACAATGAGGTGTAATATGCTGGCCTGCAGGTTTGTCAGGTGTTCGAATGAAGTTAAGATAACATTATTCAAAGCTTACTGTCAGACATTCTACACCTGTGGTCTGTGGACAACGTGTACTCGCCGAGCTCTCAATGCGCTGCATATTCAATACAACCATGGATTCAGGATATTGTTGGGGCTGCCGCACATCACGCATGTTTGCTGAGGCCCGCGTCATCTTTCACAGCTTTGCAACAATATTACGCAAAAGAATAGCCTCCTTGATGCGTCGCGTGCGAGACAGCACCAACAGGCTCCTAGCTTCCATATATGGAAGGCAAGATTGCCCTGTATGAAGCACTGGAACACAGTGCATATGGGTTCCAGGTATGTTTAATAATAAATTATAATTTCGGTAATGCATAACAATTTTTGTATTCTGTAAATTTACTAAGCCCTAGTTTTAAGTGTATCATTCATCCATTTTTAAATCGATGTTTTAAACGATGAATTTTGCCTTTACAAAATGTGTATGAAAAGCAAAAGTTTGCGAATAGTGACATATTATATAAAATATGTAAATGGCATTAAGGGCGTTGTCCGCAGGGACATTGCGCTATCATCGAGTAAGTGATTATACGTGGTAGAGCCATGCTGCAGCTATATTAATAGTATAGTTGTAGCACGAATGGGTCGGCTCGATCGGGGAAGGACCACGCTCTCACAGAATACCAGCGTCAAATAGCAGCTTCATGCTGCTGTGTTTCGTATGGTGAGTGTAGAGAACCGGAGACCCTTTTTACTGGAATAAGAGGCATTCTATCTTAATCCTCACGGGTGACAACGCATCTGCAATTTGATTCGCAAACGAAGAAAAATGTAGATGTGTTTGGGCCACTGCCACCACTTACCATCAGGTGGACTGTGTGCTCGTTTGTCACCCTATCCTATAAAAAAAAGTGATTTTGATGTTAACAACGTTTCTGTATTTTGAATCTTAATCGACATCTACTTACTAACAAAGTGAGTGTAATTACCTGAATAATGAATATATAATAATAATTAATATATCTCACTTATGGCAACCCGGGGCAGCTAAAATAACAAAAAAGCTTATTTTGTATGAATTTTGTACAGAATTCTTACTATTTTTTTTTATAGGAGAGGGGGCAAACGTGCTTGCGGCTCACATGATGGTAAGTGATTACCGCCGTCCATGAACAACTGCAACACCAGGGGAATGGCAGATGCGTTGCCGGTCCTTTAAAAAAGAGTAGGCTCTTTTCTTGAAGGTTTCTATGTCGTATCGGTCCGGAAAAATAAGCACACATCCATTAACAAACGCCGTGTCATGACGCTGTAAGTAAATCTGTTACCCCATATCATCACGTGGGTGTCGTAAGAGGCGTAAAATAAAACAGGAGATAGGCAGCATGTTTCTGATAAAAAATCAAAATAAGAAAAAAAAACCTGATCGCCAACTATGGCAAATACGCGAGATAATTGCCCGTAGAGCGACAAGTCAGTCGCGTATATATTCTTGTAATATGCATTGTATGAATAAATATGCTCCTTCTTTCTATCTTTCATTACTAACTCTGGGGAGTGCTAAATTTATAAAATAACCTACATGGACACATTACAGGGCTCATTATTTACTTTTTTTAATAGATTAAGAGTGACAAACAATCAAACAGTCCACCTGATGGTAAGTGGATGCTGTCGCCCATAGACATCTACATTTATTCTCAAAATGCATACTTATGCACTGTAATCCTTGAGGACTAAGGTGAAATGCCTAGTTTCCAGTAAAAAGGGTTTTTGGTTTTTTAAACTCACAATACGAAACACAACAGGTTGCTATTTTAAGCTGGTATTCTGTGAGAGCGTAATCCTTCCCCGGTCGAGCCGACCCATTCATGCTAAAACCATAATATAGCTGCAGCGTGGCTCTACCACGTAACTCTGTGAAGTCATAAAATTACCTGTTTAGATATTACATGTCTATTTACTTTGATTATCACGTGGATATGACAATTGAAATTATTACGCACATCTTTACTACGCCGCTATGGGCGCAGGAAATGTATTGTTAGTTGGTTGGGTATTTCTGTCGTCGCTTCTATTAATTCAAGGCTAAATGTAACTATAAATCAACATTGTGAAGAATAGACTGCGTCTTTATTACGAGTTAACTACAATAAATCCTGTGTTGTGACAGCAATGTAAAATAGTGCACGACAATTTTAGAATGTCGTTTGTCACATGGTACGATATTAATAAGTCAGTTTCTAGCAATTTTGTAGACATCTGTAGGTTCTGCTCTAAATGAACAAACATGAAGACAAATATTTGTTTTCTAAAGGAGAAAGGGTGACAAACGAGCAGACAAACCACCTGATGGTAAGTGGATACTGTGGCTGTGGCTCATAGACACAAATCTATTATTGGTTACGAATCGAAATACAAATACGTTGTCAACCGCGGGAACTAAGAATAAATGCCTCGTTACCGGTACACAGGGCATCATTATGCTACTATTTTACGCCGGTATTTTGTGAGAGTGTGCCACTTCCCCGGTCGGGCTGATCTATTCGTGCTGCAAGCTTATTAAACCTGCAGCGTGGCTGTTCCATTTAAAAATATGGCTTATGTAATCTATACAGATACTTATGTACTTTAAACCACACAAGCATGCACGTAAGTATGCTCGCATGCACATACGTAGATGCACGCATGTACGTAAGTACGCACGTACGCACGCACGTAATCACGCACGCACGTAATTACGCACGTACGTACGCAAGACACAAGCACACGTTGCGCTATTTTTATAAATGTACATGTTTATAGACCAATGGAACAGCATCCAAGTATTATCGGGTCGACTGTGTTTACCATCCTTTTTTGTATAAAAAGAAACAACTATATAACTATATAATTTATAGCGACAAATAAAAGTTAATGTCTTTTCAAAGCAATATGATTTCAATAGCGTCGTCAAACATTGGGCAGTTTTCTATTATAAAAGTTTTAAGAAAACAGATATAAGGTTGACATTTTGTTCGTAAAAGAAATTTCATATATGCCAATGTTATATACATTTTTAAATCGATGTTTTAAACGATGAACTTTGCGTTTACAAAATGTGTATGAAAAGTAAAAGTTTGCGAAAAGTGACATGTTATATAAAATATGTAAATGGCATTAAGGGCGTTGTCCGCAGGGACATTGCGCTACGAGTTAGTGAAGTCGCTACGGTTTTTGATGTTGATAACGTTTCTGTATTTTGAATCTTAATCGACATCTACCTAACATCAAGTAAACTCTGCGCCCGGTTATCGCCCTTAGTTTTTAAAATACTTTTTTTTTATAGATTAAGCGTCACAAATGAGCACAGAGTCCACCTTATGGTAATTGGATGCTGTGGTCCATAGACATTTACATTTATCTTCGATTAAGAGTCAATATGTCGATGTGTTTTCACTCCTGAGTACTTAGATGGAATGCCTTGTTTTCTGTAAAAAGATTCTCCAGTTCTTTACACTCAACATACGAAACACAGCAGCAATACACTGTGATGCTATTTTACACTGGTATTCAAGGAGAGCGTGGTCACTCCCCAGTTGAGCTGACTCATCTCTATTAAAACCATAATATAGCTGTAGCGTGGTAGTATTTTGGAGTATTTTGGAAATAAGTACTATTAGCAAAATTTATATAAGTATTACTACAATAGAACTAATTATTATAATAGTTCTATTGGAAGCATAATATATATTAATAATAGAATCTAGCCTCTAGAATTTCGGTCGCGGCGGCCAGTCTCAACAGAGACTAGCCGTCGGCGTAGGACAGGGTTATAGTACCCTTTTTATCGTGGGGAAATCCTCATGGATACCTTCTGCTGCGGGGGCAATAGATAGGTTATGTCGGACTCCTACCGGCCAAATGGTGGCCACATGGTGGTCACCATCAGTGTATATGATGGGTCCCGGGATCTCTGTTCGAAACGCGACCGGCGCCCCTCTCTCGCTTTGCTCTGTTAAAGCACGTCCCGAGGGCAGTCCTTACTGCCCCCAGCACCTTCCCAATGCTATCATGGTGCTCGACACCACTTTCATGTCATCGTTACATCACTAGAGGCTCGGGACCCCCGCACCGAGCGCCAGTAACCCCCGAGGCCCCGCTTCTGGTAGGGGAACACCATCATCAAGGGGAGGGCCGTGACGAACGCCTTGGCAACGTAGTCTCCGATCAGGATCTGTCCTCTCCCGACATCGCTCAGTAGCCTTCTTCTGGTCCATAACGGCTTCACAGAAGGCGGCTACGGCCCTCCACGCGGAGTCCCTGCTCAGCATCGCTGACAAGACTGCTGGCAGGGACAGGTTCTGATCGATCCGGCTTACCAGAATCATCCGCTCCCGTTCCCACGCTGGGCATGTTGCCAGCGTATGGGATACGGAGTCCTGTTCGTGCCCACCGCAGTGGAAACAGTTTGCCGTCGCTTCGCGTCCAATCTTACACAAATAGTCACCGAAGCACCCGTGCCCAGTTATTATCTGTGTACGTCTGTAGGTGAGTCATCCTATTCTTCGATGCATACAGGCTTCAAAGTGCGGCAGCATTGCTTCCACAACGCGTTGGCGCGCATAACGCTCTTCAGAGAGGCGAGCGCACCACGCTACGAATGAGTTAAGTCGTTCCTGCCACTTGACTCCTTCGAACACCTCATCTGGCTAACTCTCGACACCTTGTCGGAGGATACGCGTCCGGTCGTACAACCTCGCATCCATGTCCGCCAGTATGTCTAGAGGTGGAAAGCGAGCCAGGACTGTCGCCACCAGAAAGGATATCGTGCGGTATCCTCGCACGATCGGTATGGCCATCTCCCGCTGCACACTGTAGATTTTAGCTCTACAGCGTCGGATGGCCAGCCTTTTCGCCCAAACAGGCGCCCCTTACAAGGCTACGGACCGTATCACTCCTACATAGAGGCGACGCACTTCTTCCCTTGGTCCCCCTACATTGGGCAGCAGTCTATGCGTAGCACCTGCTACCTTTTAAATACGGGGGACAAGGCGCTCGAAGTGTTCTTCGAAGCCCCATCGTCTCCGTATTCTATTCTATTCCCTCACTTTTAAAGTCCAATAGAAGTGGGATGGTAATCAGACACGACCGGAGAGAGAGCGCAGGACCGACTGCTTAATGTGCTTTTCGGACGACAGGGAGAAAATACCGCCAACTTCTTAACTCCCGGCTAATGAGAACGACCCGGGATTCGAACCCATGAAGGACCACATGACAGTCGCATTTACGACCCCCAGACTATTAGACGACTATTATATTATATAATATGTTTTAGTTTTTGAAGACTTTTTTTTTCTTCATCGACTTGGAGGTACCTCAACCTTTCTTTCAATTCGACTGTATTTTTTTGTGTGTTACCTCGGAATTTTTTCTAGGTGAATCGATTTGATTTTATTATATTATTATTTGAAAGATGGTGCTTCTCATGTTTTTTTTTTAGGATAGGGTGACAAACGAGCACACAGTCCACCTGATGGTAAGTGGTTGCTGTAGCCCATAGACATCTATATCTATCCTCAATAAAGACTCAAGATGCAGATGCGTTGTCACCCGTGAGGACTAAGATTGAATGCCTCGTTTCCAATGAAAAGGGTTTCCGGTTCTCTGCACTCACCATACGACACACAGCAGCGTTAGGCTGTTATTTTACGCTGGTATTCTGTGAGAGCGTGGTCCTTCCCCGGTCGAGCCGACCCATTCTTGCTACAATCATAATATAGCTGCAGCATGGCTCTACCACGTATAAAGCTATATCGCTATTACGTTTCAGTCAGTGTTAGTCAGTGTCGTTTAGCGGCCACAGAGTTATTGAATAATGACGGATGTAAGGAACTAAATATAGTTGACCATTCAGTCCGGACCTCGCATATTCACTCTACTTGTGTGTGGAAGTGTGTGGGTTACTGGGCTATTCTTAGTACATCAACAACAACAGCAACGATCGTAAGTGTAAATTATGGCTTTGTTACGGCAGGTTATGGATGGGATTTACCTATGTGTTCTGTTATGTACGTGACGGTAATATTATCATCCGGTTATTATGGTCACTTTCTTATAACTCAATAACTACGGCCTTGTTTGCATAGATGACTCTGTGTCACTCAATCAAATAATAAAAGTTCAAAAGGGCGCTGCTTTATCGACGCCATTTTGACAGTTGACAGTATAGTATAAATATGGTAATTAATTGTTTTTTTTATAAGTTGATTTTTCGAAGTGTTCCTAATTATTGTCAAAGCTTGTTTGCTACTTTTTTCTTATTATATTAGTTATAGTGGGTACACCACTGTGTGCTTTTGTCTCTGTCGTCTTTCTAGTTTTGGTTTTATAGGGCGGCAAAGCCAAACCAACAGAGTTGTTGTTCACCTGATGGTGAACAACAACTCTGTTGCACAGCAGTGCTAGAACAGAGCACTGTTCTAGCACTGCTATTTCTGCCGCCAAATGGCTTTCACTGCTGTGTTCAAGTCTAAAGTGTATTGAAAAGAAAGTCAGTACAATTACAGGACATGAGTTTGTGAAACATTCCATCTTACATGTGATAGAGCCACTCTATGTTACGGTTGTAGTAGGAACGGGTCGACTCGACCGGGGATAAACCGCTCTCTCACAGAACACCAGCGTAATATAGCAGCTTTATGCTGCTGTGTTTCTTATGGTGAGTGTAGAGAACCTGAAACTTAATTTTTAATGCTAATAAGGCATTCCATCGTAGCCTCCAGGGGTGACAATGCATCTCGATTGTTATTCGATGATAGATGTAGATGTTTATGAGCCATAGCTATCACCTAACATCAGGTGGACTGTGTGCTCGTATGTCACCCTTACTCTATAAAAAAAAAGAGATGCTTATGACTGCCGACAGAAGTGAACACTCAATGATATATTCGTATACATGTACACAGGCCGCTACACTACGCGTCGCTAGGCTGCCTTACCGTCAGACTAGCGACGTGTAGTGTAGCTAGATATGTTCGCGTCACGAGCATGTCGAGGTCATCGGTGACGCGAACCTATAAGTTTTTCCCCTACCAAATATCGCTCGACGCGGCCAAAGAAGTTTTCACTTACAAAACAACTGTGTTGTAGCCTTCTTATTCTGATGTTGGTTGTAGTTAGCCATGGGCTGTGGTAGTCTGTGGACTTTAAGGTCGTTTGTCACTACAATTTAAAACAATCCTGACATATTGTATCAAATACAATGAAAACCTATACGCAAACACGAACAGTTAATGTATTTTACTTCTAACAAAGGACAAAAGTTGTATTAGGCCTTCCGTGACTGAGTGAATTGTTGTTGGAAATGTCGATGGATATCTTAATTTAGCTGATTGCTTTAGTGATGGTATCAGGTTTTTTCCCTCATTATACAACTTACCAGACAGACTGCTTTCCTTCAAATAAATATTTATTTAAATTTGCTTTGATTTACGGGTTTTACGTCTTGCTTTTGTTATTTCAGTTTAAATGAAACTAATATTACGGTTTTTTTTCTTTGAATTTGCTTTTTCCTATTTCTTGAATTGAATTTTATTCGCTATTGCCAGTCCGTATTGGTTCATGATTTCTTATATTTACGCGTATACCACCCAACCAATTACAACCTATAGAAGTCTACTGCTGAACTATACTATAACTATAGGTTACTAACTATAACAATAGGCCTTCTCCAAATAGTTGCCATAGTTGCCACACTTGGCAGGCGAGTTAGTAAATCCAGTTTTTTTATTTTAATTTGTTACCTGGAAGATGCTGCTGCCAATCTCCTGTTTCAATTTTCCTCTGTCGCCTCTTAGAACACCCACGGGATGATATGGGGTGGTGAGTATTTCTTACACCGCCACTACACAGTTTAGGGATTTTATCGCGTTTAATTTTAAATAAAAAAATGAAATTAAACGAAATAAATCCGTTAAATTAGTTTCATTGAATGTGTAGTATTCCTTTAAATATAAGAAATCTTTGTTTTAGTTTATAATATGTGTTTCAGAATTCCATCTCAATCGGTAGGTATTTTAGGAAGGGACTTTGAGAAATTCCCGTAAGGATAAGGGTGACAATTGAGCACACAGTCCACCTGATGGTAAGTGGTTGATGTGGTCCATAGATATCTAAATCTATCCACGTTTGCGAATCAAAATGCAGATGCGTTGTCACCCGTGAGGATTAAGATGGAATGCCTCGTTTCCAGTAAAAAGGGTCTCCGGTCCTCTACACTCACTATACGAAACACAGCAGCATTAAGCTGCTATTTTACTGCTATTCAGTGAGAGGGAAGGACAACCTTCCCCAGTCGAGCCGACATATTCGTGCTACGCAGTGTGTACTCTACGCAGTGTAAGCTCTATGATTTTAATGTACCTTGATTGTCGATTGTCAATCATTGTCATTGCCCTTGTCTTGTCTTCCAGGGTCCATAGGCCAGAGCGGGTCAATTGCAATTTGATCGTCACATAGTAACTTCATTTGGCACTGGTCGCATAAAAATAAAAATATGTATTTAGTTTATTTAGTTCTATCCAGCGATTGTATCACATGATCTGGTAATCGTTTTACATTTTCTCGAGAAGGGCAGATTCTCGCATAAACTTTGATGACCTTTTATGTAGTAAATAGGCCTTTTTCGATGGCACAAAATAATTTTGGAGTCTCTTCTAGTACATAAGTTTAAGTCCTTTTTGGTCAGTGGCACTGATAGTGGATGTATCTTGATACTGATACTACGGAAATTTCTTGTTTATTTTCTGATATATAAGGTATGGGTATAACTTCCAGGACTTCAAACATATCTCGGCTGATGAGAGGTATTTGATTTCGAATATGATATAACTACTCCTTATTTAACTACCTACCTGCAGTAAGTTGTAGCATTCATATAAGTTATAGTTATCTATTGGTAATGATAGGTCTTTCGGGAGCTGGCCTGCTATAACATTCAGTTCTTGTCTTAACTGATTGGGAGATAGCAAGTGGAAATTAAATTTTATATTCTAAATATGTGAAATAGCGTCGAGTAATTTTTTTAAATATCTGAGGCTGATTATAAGGTTACTTGTCATCATGGCTGTACTAATAATTCACTCGTGAAGGACATATTCTGAAGCTCTCTCTTGAATTGATCTACGGAATTTTCTATTGCTATAAATTTTCTGTTAATATTCTTGTGATTCTTCTCCATGATTTCTTCGGTGCGTTTTAATAAATTAAATTCCGCTTCCACTACGGTCGTTTGATTTTTTCTTAGGGTCGCTAAATGGTTTTGATTTCACCTGATAAGTTCAATGTCTTTTTCATATTTTTCTGCTTCCTCAATCCATCGATCAAGCCACGCCGGGGAATAGTTAAAATATTGTTATAATATTCCAATTCCGTGAACTCGTGCCGAAGTTGCAACAAGATCTCTCCGCAATGTGATCGTGCATGATCGTAACACACATGTTATTTAAGTATTGTGTATATTTTGTTAGAGCCGTATTACCTTCTTGACAAGGGAATGTGTCATAGTAGACTTCGAGGCACCAGTCGTCTAGTATTAAATGCACGTTTTTTACGTGGTAGAGCCACGCTGCAGCTATATTAGTAGTATAGTTGTAGCATGAATGGGTCTGCTTGACTGGGGAGGAACACGCTCTCACAGAATACCAGCGTCAAATAGCAGCATAACGCCGCTGTGTATCGTATGGTGAGTGTAGAGAACCGGAGACCCTTTTTTACTGGAAACGAGGCATTCCATCTTAGTCTTCACGGGTGACCACGCATCTGCATTTTGATTCGTAATCGAGTATAGTAGGTGTCTATAGGCCGCAGTAGCCACTTGCCATCAGGTGGACTGTGTGCTCGTTTGTCATCCGTATTCTATAAAAAAAATGTTTGTTATGGTATCAAAATAGCAACTGCTGTTTTGTATTGGTGTTATGTTATAGGAGCATTGTACTGTCGAGATGATTGTAATAAAGAATAATAATAGTGATTTAATCATTGATGTCAAACAATATTTTTTCCTTCTGCTTGATTTTGTTTTTCTGTTGAAGTGCTTGTTCCTTCTTGATTTTGCTGAACCGGTAAAATTGAAAGCTTCACAATTGGTCGTTGTAAAGTTCCGTTTTTGGTTTTAAAAGTGACTTTGACGTACCCGTCGTTGCCCAACTCGGCCAAGGGGCCACTTTCCCGGTGGAAGGTTTTCGTCCCCGATAATGACGATGTCATTCTCCTTAATATTTGGCTGCGGTTTTCTCCATTTACTTTTGGCTGCTAATTGGGTTAAATACTCGTTGCGCCATCTTTCCCAAATATCGTTAAATATTTTTTGGGTTAAATACCACCTTGTCCTTAAATCAGTTTCGGTATCGTAGATGTTCAATGTGTGGACCGCTTGAAAGAAAGTGGGCCGGTGTTAGAACGTCTAAGTCATTGGGATCTTCGGTTAATGCACATATAGGTTTCGAGTTTAGACATCCCTCCAGTTGAGTAAGTAGGGTGCTGTATTCTTCAAAAGTAAGCGATTGTTCGCCAACTATGCGCTTAAGATGTTATCTTAAGCTCTTAACCACAGCTTCCCATAAGCCGCTTGCTGGTGGCCAACCGGGAGGATTAAAGTGCCATTCAATTCCCAAACTGGCAACTTCCGACATAAAGTTAGGGCTGAATATTTCTTGAACCACTGAATACTCTTGTTGCAAAATATTATTAGCTCCTGTGAAATTGCAACCTTGATCACTGTAGATGTGTCCGGGAGTTCCTCGTCTTGCTGCCATGCGGCGTAACGCTGCTAAAAAGTTTCAGATGTACGGCTTTTGTGGCCATACAAACGTAAACTACGATGTATCCCTTTGTAGTCTTGCCACCACGACCTTTGTTGGTCCCTTGGCAACTTGGCTTTACATTACACCGAAGAGTGCAATCTGCCAATCTGAAGTGGCAATAGGCCGGCCATATAGCTCGAAGAACCGACAACCGATGGGGAAGAAAGTTTCTCGAGTGGCAGCCTCGTACTTGCACGCGAAGTGTAGGGCGTCCCCACACTAGATGGACTGACGACATGGTAAGACATGCAGAAAGTCAATGGATGCAGGTGGCTCGGGAACGTGCTTTGTGGTGTTCCTTGGGTGAGGCCTATGTTTACTGGATTTGTGAATTGCTCTAATGATGATGATGATCTGATGGAGCGTAGCATGCGGTCACCAGATAGAAAATTGAAGAGACAAGACAAATAACTTCTATTCATGGAAAAATTGAACTGTCCGGATCGACGACATGTCGAAGATTACACCCTTCTACGCAAAAACCGTTATTGTATTTTATAAAAATCTAAAAAGTCTGACATTTCTAAAATTCGTCCAGGATTGCGGACAGATTTGGATATCGTCCGTTCAGGATACGGAATAAGATTCCTGAAATGTCAAGACAAATCTTGACATATCAGGAATGGAATCCTTACATATGGTACCTCTAGTCGCGAGGAAATTATATGGCAGCGGTTGGACTATCTGCCATACGTTCTTATAAATGAACATAGATCTAAACATTACTATAATAGGTATATGAGGCAGTTTAATGTAAAGTCTTTACGTTGATCTTTTTTAACCTCCGTCAGTCCTCTCTTTCTCATCTTTATCATTATTACAGTCCATCTCAAGCCAACTGCTGAACAAAATAATGCCTCAAGGAATGCCAAAGCACGGCCCTAAGCCACCTGCACCCATATCTTACCTCATTCACATGCATCATCACTATAAAAAAGAAAATATTTTGAACGAATTGTATTAGTGTTTTGTTCGGTTTTATGCATGTACTTGACCGAATTTTGCCAAGGCTTTCCATTAAGTCCTGACCGGAAGCGTTGGCTTGTACATGCCGCTGAATGCCACAGTGCTTACACTCGTATACTAAATTGTGAACTAAATGTGATTTAGCTTAAAAAAAAGAGGTTTCCAATTTGTTTCCAATATGTTTGTTTTTGTGTGTACTCGTATGTTTAACCTACACGACACGTTTGCCAATTGAGGACCGATTTTAATCATTATTTTTTAATTAAATAGGTTAACCTTCAGAGGTGGAACTATATAAATTGAAATATTTCGCTCATAAAGGGGAAAAATAGGGGCAAAATTTTTATCCAACTTTTTAGACGACAATCTGGCATGTGTTATTCCTAAGTCCGTTCAAAGGTTCAAAAGTTTGTCTTAAATGAAATAAAGTGAAATAATAATAAACTTTAACATTTATTTATTTAAGAAATTATTAAAGTTAAGTTCTCGTTGAGTCAATTTCATTATTTCTGACTATATACTTATATAATCTCTCATTTTTCGCTTAAGAAATCGCGGCTAATTCTGTACAGTATGTTTAGCAACGACTTCTGAAGCTGTTATGTGGAAATTATTTTATTATTTTCAGTTCTTTCACGTCGGCTTTTATTTTTTACTACTGATCAACCCCGACTTTGCACGGATGATGTCGGGATTTTGGCAACAGCGCCACCTACTGGGTCCAATTGTGAATCTAAAACTTCCAAGAACCCACTAAAACGCACGCAAAAAAAATTATCAATATCGTTCCAGTCACTTTCGAGTTTTTGTGAGACTAACGGGCAGCAATTGATTTATATAATATGTATGACAAGACCGAGAATCTTTTTTTAAATAAATAAATGGTATTCGATTTTTAAAACCAAGGGGTTTTCAATTAAAAAGAATTTAATATGACAGGAACAGTGGAAATATTCCATTCCCGACACTTTTAGTGCAGCCTATGTATATATAGAGATGAAAGTCTAATTGTCATAAAGAATGATAAACAAATGAGCACACAGTCGACCTGATCTGAGATTCGATAAAAGAATCGAAATGAAGTAACGGTGTCATCTTGAAGGCTAAAATGAAATGCCGTCTTTCCTGTAAAAATGTTTTTTTTTTTATATAGAGATTGATAAACAAGCACACAGTCCACCTGATAGTAAGTGGATAGACATCTACATTTATCCTCGATTAAGAATTATAATGCAGATGCGTTGTCACCCCTGAGGACTAAGATGGAACGCCTCGTTTCCAGTAGAAAGGTGTCTACACTCAGCATACCTAACACTACAGCATTAAGCTGCTATTTTACGCTGGTATTTTGTGAGAGCGTGGTCCTTCTCCTGTCGATAATACAGCTACAGCGTGGGTCTACCATGTACATGGGTGGTTATACCAAGTAATATTTGCCAGCTGCATTTTTGAAAAATATCCAGCACCTGACTTAAAAATGCTGATCATATGTGAAGAGATTATACAATTTTAATTACAATATCAATTACTATTTTGCATAAGTGAACGGCAGGGTCGGGAAGGGACGCCCTAGACGAAGTTTTATCGACCAGATCGGCGATACATTGAAAATGGGCCAGATTAGGAGTACCCTTAACCGACGAGCGTGTATGCGTAGATATATGGATGTGAAAGAGGCGAGAGAGGTGTGTCAGGATCGCGCCAAATGGAAGTCCGTAGTCTCTGCCTACCCCTCTGGGTGACAGGCGTGAGTGTTTATGTTTATATTATTATGTTTATTTTGCATAATTTGCTTCATTATATTGATAAATCAGGGATAGTAATTAATCGTCATCGGTGAACTATTTTTAAGCCATATATTACGCTTTTTAACCTGTATAATGTAAATGTTGCAGTGTTTTGTATATTGAGTGTATATAACCGGAGATCCTTTTTACTGGAATCGAGGCATTCCATCTAATTCACCAAGGGTTGCAGGGCTTATTATATGAAAAGTAATAAAACAGATTTATAGCTGATTTAGTAACGATTAATAAATTAAGTGCGTTTAGTACGACCTGGCATTGACCTCATTCAACACGCCAAAAAAATATTCTAATAAGTCAAATTAGACGGATTTTAAGGTCGAGTTCATAGTTCGGTAGTTTGAGATATTTATTTATTAATAAAAAATCTTCGAGACTAATCTGTACTTGCCCAATTAGTGTTCCATTTCATGGTTTATCACACTTGAACAACTTGGGTTAGGTTATTTTAAACAGTTCTTGGGTAATAATGAAGTATCGTAGATTAGTTCATTACAGTTATTTACTTTATAAAATTTTAGAAAATCATCAACTAACATATTTATATGAGAGACTTACATTCTCGCAACGTTTCTGAAACGGTTTGTTTTTTGTAACTTTCGGTATGGTGCCCCAGTGCTGGAATAACATACCACCATCTACAATAATAGAAACACGGTTCACTTTTTAAATAAATGTAAATGTAATATACCCAGTAGTCTCACCAAGTAGTCTTACTAGTAAGACTACTGGGAATTTTCTTCCCAGTAGTCTTACTGGTAAGACTAATGGGAATGTCCTAATGGAATCTTCCCAATAGTCTTACTAGTAAGTCTATTGGGAATCTTCGTGGCGTATTGTATTCCCAGTAGTCTTACCAAATAATCTCTTAAGTAAAACTACTGGAAATATTTTTACCATGTAGACTTACACCGCAAAAAAAATTCTGACAGTAGTTCTAATCTATAAAATACATGGAATTTTTTATCAGTACTTCAGTAGTATATTTTAGGAATAGTACTAGGCAAGCATAAACTTGCAAGAGGAAGTAGGATAGTGCTTGTTTATATTCTTCTACCGACTTCAAAAAGGAGGACTTCCTTTTAAATTTGCAAAAGTAGCAGGATTCTGTGTCTTTCTTATGAAGTATACCGTGTCTGTGGATTATGAAATTAAAAAATACTTGTAAAATCTTTCTACATTTGCTTTCTTATCTTATGAAATAATTTAGTTAAGTGTCTTGTTTTACAAATGTTCAAAGTTTTTGAAGTGATAATTTCTTTAGAATCGTAGTGATTTCAAACTCGATAAAAAAAAGCGACACTAAAAAGGGACAAACATATATACCTATAGGGCTTAACCTGCGAGAGAATGAGATAGAATAAAGTATACAGTGTTTCTGTTACTAATCATGTGATCTACAAGGAGTAAGGGAGCTTAGAGTATTTATAAGTTATGTTCTAAGGGACTAAATTTTCGATTAGAAAATATTTAAGTACTTACGATGATGAAATTAAAACCTTGGAGTCCGTATAACCTGTAATGTAATATATTTAGAATAAAATGTAAAATATATTTTAAATTTGGTAACAATATTACAATAAATAAACCCTACAATGATTATACTCCTGATACGCTGCATTCGTCTCATTCTCTCGAAGTTTAGTTTTCTGAAGATTTCACTTCTACCGCGTGTGAACTGCACACGTGTTTGATTTTTATTTTCCGAGTAGACGCCATTTTAGTTCATAAATTATTTTGTGTTATTTTATATTGATATTTATATATGAAACAAAATAGATTATATTATCATTAATAATGTACCCCCCCCCCACCAAAGGGTAAAGGGCGGCCAGTCTCAACAAAGACTGTAGCTATTTGTGCAGCACAGGATTACAGTTAACGAGTGAGAAAAAGAATTTGGTTGCGCCGTTACAAGCAAATTCTGCAAGGAAAAACTATTTGATATACCATTTCCATACCAATACAGTCCATCAAAAGGGCACTACTGAACATAGGCCGCTCCCATAGATTGCCTCATAGGGAAAATATTTACTATAGTTGCCACGCCTGGTTCGCCAACACACGTTGAATGGCAGACTAATATAATTGCTCAATAACCCTCACAAAAATAAAGGGAGGTCAGAGCCCAGCCGTGGGATGTAAATAGACTGTAACTTTATACACAAAATCTATGATATAATATATCTATCTAATGGTTTTAAAGTTTTCACCGGGTACGCAAACTGACTTTTTCTTATAGTGGCGGTGTAGGAATAACCACTATCTCATATCATCCCATGGGAGTCATATGAGGCGATATAGGAACGCTGAACCAGGAGATGGGCAGCAGCATTTATTTGATAATAGCTGAATAAAAAAAAACTGCGGTTGCCACTCCGCTTGCCAAGCGTGGCAACTATTTGGCATTGCCTACAAATAATTATTGCGAGTTTTGAGACAGGACAAATTAATGTTTTGGTTAAGAAGTAGAAAAATAAAAAAAGTTATAGATGGACAAGTTAATGTCAAGAAATAATGATCAATTAGAAATAAACGTGCAACCAACCGTGCTAATCATAAGATTTCAATGACCTTTTATTAATCTACGAGAGTAAACTAAAGTCGTTAATATGCGTATAGCTTCTTCCAGCAGACTCGGTCATCAATACTCGATATCGTCTACGTCAGAATGTCTTAAACTTTTAAAGCAAGACTTCGAAAGATCTTCACCGGGGGAGGAACGTGCTTGAAAAAAACGTAGAATGGCGGAAAATACGGTTTTTCCGTTTATCCAACCTTAAAATAGCCACGCCAGAAAGGGTGGATAATCGGATTTTGTATATTATTTCCGATTTTCACCCTCGGTTGTGTACAGTATAGAAATTTGATAAAAACTGGCACAAGATACTTAATAGACATTAGCATACCTATATACAATATGTAACAAAAACCCTGTGGTTCCCGTTAAGTACGTTATCAGGATCATTATTCAAACGTATAGAAATAACTTTTTTTAAAATTTAATTTTGTTTAATAAAAATTATTGTATGCAAATTGTATGTGGTTTTATTACCTCTGCCTTGTCTAGGGAGTAAGAGGATTGTCAAGACCCCGCTTTACTTAGCTTTAGCATCGGCTAGTGTCAGTACGAGGTAATAAAACCACATAAAATTAATTTTTTTTGTTAAATAAAAAAAATGGTCGTATTTAAAAAAAAAACGTACTATTTCTACAGGTTTGAATACTGATCCTGATAACGTACTTAACGGGAACCACAGGGTTTTTGTTACATGTTGTATAAGTATATATACCTATAAGAGTACCTCACAGAACTGCTGATTCATTGGAATCTTGGCATAAAACTATTTTCAATTATGTTGAAGTCATACATGCAAAGTGTTTGCAATGCTTGCCAAAACGCCTAATTTTTTGTTTGTTGTTTTTTTGTTTAAATAAAAAATATGATATAAATGCTGATGATAACATAAAATGTGAGAAAGTCTGCATTGCCAAAAAAATACGTGGTAGAGCCATGTTACAGCTGTATAAGGCTGCAGCATAAATGGTTCGGCTTGACCGGAGTAAGTCCATGTTCCCACAGAATGCGAGCGTGACATCTTAGTCCTTATCTGCGTTTTGATTCTAAATTGATGACGGATAAAGATTTCTATGCGCCACAGCATTTACTGACCATCAGACTGTAAGCTCGTTTGTCAAGAGTATGAACATCTGAACAACAACATGCATTCTACCGTGCTGCGGACTCTTACCTGTGCTTAATCATTTAAGCTTTAGAGGAATATCTAAACGAGAGAGGTTTTTTTTAAGTTTGAAACGTTACCCCCACACAAGGTTACATACGTAAATTTCATAAGGACAAACATCCAGACCCGGAACTTGTAGGTCGTACAAACACTTGTTCCGTGCGGATTCGAGCCCGTGGCCCCCAGCGCTGTAACTAATAAGCCACTACTCGACGCAACCGTCGAAGAGGCAGTTTCTTTTTTAAACGAGTAAATTTAAACTAAAAGATTGAGAAGCGTTGTCCACGTAATGTACACTCGTCGTAATTTAACAAAAGATTGTCGATTAAAAGGTCGTTTTCACTATATTTTGTTAACAAGCAATTTAACTTTAGTATTGCGACAATAAACATGATTACTTTTAAGAATTGTTCTCGAGCGACGTAAAAAAATAAATATCTCTTTCAACAAAAAAATTCTACACGTTCCACAGTTGCGTTCAGATTATTAAGTGGCGAAGCTTGCGAAGTCACTTATTGATTTCACGATGTCTGTCCGTCTGTCCGTCTGTCCGTCTGTCCCACGATTATCTCGAGAACGGTTTCGAATTTTCAAATTCTGTTTTCAGCAATCGATTACTGATAACCCAGGCATCTGAACCTCCTATTTTGAAACTGATTGCTCAACGGCAACCGTTAGAAACCGCTACAAAGCTGATTGCTTCGCCACTTTGCTATGCTGTTAGCTTACTAGGTTTATTATATTAATTTCTGAGAGGTTTTTAGGGTAGAGATGCTACCAATATAGTGTTAACGTTAAAACACATATATTCAAAATACTAATATCTATACAAATAAATAAAAAGTCTCTTTTTAATGTCAAAATAACAGCTTTTCACTTAACGCATATTATTAAAGTATATACGATACTTATAACAAAAATCAATTCTATTACATTTTTCTACCGACTTCAAAAAGTAGCCGGTACTCAGTTCGACTGTATGTTTTTTTTCATGTATGTTAGCACATAACTTTTGACTGGGTGAACCGATTTCGATTATTCTTTTTTTATTTGAAAGCCGGTGCTTTCCATGTGGTTCCATATAAATTTGATCCAGGTCTGACCAATAGTTTTTGAGTTATTCATAATAATTTATATTGAAGTCGGTTGTACAAAATTTTTAATTTTAATTAATAATTAATTTTAATAAATTTTTGTCTGACTGTGTTTGTTCCGTTTAATCCCCGAAATGGCTGGAACGATTTTGAATCTGTATATAATATCTATCGGAGCGTGACGGTCACTCGTGTTCATTGCTTTATCCCCATCCCAAAAGTGCCCAGCGTGCCCAAAGAAGTTTTCATTTTAAAAAATATTTTTATTTCACATCCACAAAGGTCTAAGTTATACATTAATACTATATATGATTGTAGAAAATCTATGTCTTTTTTAGTCAACCTTTGTGAGAGACTGGTTTTCATACTAAGATTATCTCTGTGTTGTAGTGGTTTTCATACTAAGATTATCTCTGTGTTGTAGTGGTTTTCATACTAAGATTATCTCTGTGTTGTAGTGGTTTTCATACTAAGATTATCTCTATGTTGTAGTGGTTTTCATACTAAGATTATCTCTGTGTTGTAGTGGTTTTCATACTAAGATTATCTCTGTGTTGTAGTGGTTTTCATACTAAGATTATCTCTGTGTTGTAGTGGTTTTCATACTAAGATTATCTCTGTGTTGTAGTGGTTTTCAAACTAAGATTATCTCTGTGTTGTAGTGGTTTTCATACTAACATTATCTCTGTGTTGTAGTGGTTTTCATACTAAGATTATCTCTGTGTTGTAGCGGTTTTCATACTAAGATTATCACTAGACCCTCACCTTAACGGATTGCACATAATTATATTTCCAAATATACTACAAAAAAAATATAAAAATAACAAATATTTCTACAAAGAATGAATCTATAATTTGTGCGTGTATGTGAAAATATTTCAGTTTGTCAGATATGCAGGTTTAATTACGATATTTTTCTTTACTACGTACTTGGTATGCCAGACTTTTTTCTATTGAAGTAAGAATGAAATGACAAACGAGCACAAAGTCCACCAGATAATTACAGTAGTTTTATGTATGTGTTCCTCTGTATTAATATATTTACACTAGCTGTGCCCCGCGGTTTCATCCGCGTCATCACGTGTCCGAGGTGCGCGATATGACCTAGTTCAAGCATTTTATAACGGCTAGGGTTTAAGCGTCGTTCGCGCGCCCAGCCAAGTATTGAATTATTTTAATTTTACATCATGTATGTTATTATATTTTACATATGGTATAGATTTTATGATATATGTATAGAATATCTTCTATATATATATATATTCTGGTTTATATGAACTTCGTTACTTTTTTTCTCATTAATAGTTTACTTTTGCTGCACTACCTCCCATATGTTTATCTCTGCTTAGCGTAATGATTGACTGGGCGAGAATGCCTTAAGACATTGTGTGTGCATAAAAGTTTAAATAAATAAATAAAAAAAAATGCATGATGTGGCCCATAGACAAAACACATTTAGTTGAGGGCTATGATGGGATGCATCTTCACCAGTAAAAAGGGTCTCCGCTTCCCGTTACTTACTGTACGTGTCTTATTGTGTAGCAGCAGCATTAAACTGCTATTTGACGATGGAATTATGTGTGATATGTGGGGATGTGTGGGTGGTCTTATTTTAGTCGGACTGATCTATTCGTGCTACAGCCATATTGTACTGCAAAGTTGCTTTGTGTTTAAAAACTTCAGTGATATTGGCAAGGATTGAACTCGGACTGATCGCGTACTGTAAAATTTAAGGCGTGCAGTACTGTTGAGGCCATTAGGGTTAAAGACAGACAAGGACGGCACACAGTAAATTGAAAAACAAAGCCGACACTTTTGCAAAAGTCATTATAAAGACAATGTAAAATAAACCAGCTTTTACGGATTTTATCGCGTTTATTTACTTATTTTGTATTCCCGACGTTTCACTTTACAGCACTTATGGTCCGGGGGGGGGGGGGGGGACGACTGAGCACCATCAAAATTCGTCGTTTTGATGTCATTGTCATTGTTAATCTACGCAGAAATAGCTTGTAGTGTCTTACAGTCTTGCAGTGGTGTGCTTAGGTTGGATTTTTTTTTAAATTATAGAATCAGAAACAGATTGTAGCGTCCAGCCATGTTCTCTATTGAAAGTAATATTTTTGATGGAGGATGAACCGGGAGGCTATTGAACCTTGCGAATCATTCCTGGTAGGAATTGGTGTTCTTTTAAGAGGATTTCTGATCTATCAAATCTGATGTAAATTCATCACAAAATCATCAAATTTGGGTTCACAGACTTCCCGAAGCGTCGATTCTTCGCATCTGCTATATTAAACTATTTTTATTCAATGAGTACAGTTCGCGTAAACATAAGAAATCATTAAGTAGTTTTTAATAATATGAAATAGTATATTATTTTTTTTTGTTTATTTTCATTTTTATTTTAAAAATGGAAAATACGAGTTAAAAATTTAAAATTAATACCATTGCAGCTAACAGTTTGTGCTAAATATTTATGTTGAATACGTTTGAAACATAAACATTTTTAATATTTCAGTACAAAAAAATAAACTTTTAATCAAAAGTAAAAGCCAACTTCAAAGAACTAAAAATAGTTCTTTTAAACACTGTGACTTACCGATTTTGAAGCCATTACGTGGAAAACATTTTATTGATGTGGAACATCTATAGTCGCGCCTTGGCAGTAAAACCGACTCGTACGCCGCGCCGTGACGGCATGCGGCATGACGCCCTCATAGGCCGTCATGCCCTCTCTACTCACTGCTCTCGACTCCCTTGTGCGCGTATACTATACGCTATGATACACTTCGTTACTTCTCTGTCTGAGTTGTGTACTGCGTGTGCCTTTCTATTCAACTATAGTATTTATTCTGTGCTATAGTATACTTGACGCGTTCATCGCTTGTATACGAGACTTACGAGTACACACACATTGTACCTGTTTCTTTTTAATATGATTGTTTTTTGTAAAAGTATATTGTTAAGTGATTCAAAGATTTCGAATTAGTGACAATATTATTATTTAATTTAATTGGAATGATAAGAAAAATAAATTGATTTTATTAAACTCTAATATTTATTTATTTATTTTACTCCATATATTTTTTGGTTTTCATGAATTATAAATTCTACATTCAACTAAGATGTTTCACATCTGCCGAGCGTCTCGTGACGGTCAACTTTTGCATGCCTTAAGCGAAAGCGCAAGGTATGTTCTACTATCGCCTAAAACTTAAGATTCCAACGTTTTATCGCATGAAATCGTATCTAGGAATCATATTATACATATAAATGATATAAAAAGCACATTGTTAGGAAACTAAATGATTGTTAAACTTATTAATATTTTTTTAAATCGATTAATTGCTATTTTTAAATAAAAAAGGGGTTTTAGTGGCTTATGGTGTGGATTTATCAAGTCCGCAAGGCTTGTAAACACAATAACTTTTGAAAATATCAATTGTTTAACTCAATCTATTTTTTTTAATTTCTTCATCTATCACGTGGAAAGCCACTGAATGTAAATGGAAGCGTAATTTTGTTTTGTTTTGCTATAATTAATTTTCTTCGGCTGCGAAATGCCAAAAATTTCGGTGTATTCAACAGCCTTGTATGAAAAAATGATTACTAAATAGAATAGAGACTGCGTCACTCAGTTCGGCGTCAGTCACTGTCGTGAGTGGACATTGTTTCGGTTGTTTGGAGCGGCTCAAAAAGATCGCTGTACAAATACTCAATATTCGAATAAACGAATTTTTTAAATACTTGATTATAATAATAATGAGAGATTTTTTAATTACAATATTTTAAAAGCACAGAATAAATAATAGTACTACGTACTAAAAGTAAGTAGTATCAATTTATTCGTCATGGGTGTCATTTTCATGGTTTTCGAGGGTGTTGAAGCCGATAGGTTTGTCGAAATGTAAATCCAAGATGGCGGCTGCAATAGGTATTAATTTTTTCATCATGGGTGTCATTTTCATGGTTTTTGAAGCCGATAGTGTTGTCGAAATGTAAATCCAAGTGGCGGCTGAAATAGGTATCAATTTTTTCATCATGGATGTTATTTTCATGGGTTTCGAGGGTGTTGAAGCCGATAGCGCTGTCGAAATGTAAATCCAAGATGGCGGCTGCAATAGGTATCAATATTTTCATCATGGGTGTCATTTTCATGGTTTTCGAGGGTGTTGAAGCCGTTATTGCTGTTGATATGTATTTAAACTACTTTTAAAAATTCCGTATAATCATGTTATACGTAATTTTTTTAATGCCCTTAGGGCATACCCAATTGGATTTCCCAATTTTTTTTTAAATTCTTCTAAGTCTGTTTTTATTTTTATTAAATGTTTAATGCTTGGTCCTTTTGAGTAGGCCGAGCTATATCACAAGCTCTTAGCCGCTTTAGATAGAAACAAAAGGTGGCTGTAACTTCGATTGTCACTCCAGTTTAAAAAAATCTATGTATACATAAGTACAAAATGTATTATTATAATTAGTGAATGATGTATAAATTAAACTGAAAGACAGTGTCGGGATTACGTCGAGCTCGTAGTCCGCAGGTGGATTCATTCAGCCGACGAATGGACGGACAGCGTGAAGTCAATGGAATTGATATTTTTAACCGCTTTCATCCCTTTTAAGCTCCTTGTATAGATTATAACGTATGTTATTATGTATTTTTTAATTTCAGCGCTAAATTGACTAATGAAATAAGGAAAGGAAAATTAATTTGTTAAGGCAAGCGTGTAAAATTATAACACATAATTTAACTTTAAACGTTTGACTGTATCCTTGGCCTAGTGATCGTAAGCGCGGCTGCTGATCATAAGGTTCTGGTTTGAATCCAGATTTAGTTATTGGATTTTCCCATTAAGAAATTCTCAGTAGCTGCCCAGAGTCAGAAAGTGGTCGGTGTTTTACCCCGTGCCTTGGGAAGCACTCTCCGGACGTGTCGGACCACTGCACTATGAGAGAAAGGGACAATTCAACTGTGCTTGCGCATACACTCGTGCTCTATAATCCTGTCCTGTGCAGATGTCTAGTCGCCGTTGGCACAGGCCGCCGTAAAATCGTCGTAAAATTATGGCAATATATATATTGTAAACATAATTTAAAGCACTTGTCGTAAATTTCATAATACACGAGTAACCCGAATTCAATCCCTGCAGGCATCAATGTTAAAACATAGTGTATAGAAAGGATAAAAACCCCGACCTTAGAATGGGAAATTAATTTATTCTTTTTACTTCTTTGAAGTCGGTTTTTCCTTTTTATTTAAAAGTAAAGTTATTCACCCTTTTGAGGGAACTAAGGAGCATCACAATTTTAATGTCGTCTAAAGAGTTACATTAAAAACTTCATGCCCTATTTTGAAAGTTTTTAAGGATTTTACTCTCCAAAATACGGTATTTTTATGTATTCCTGAAGTATAACCTATTTAATAACAAAAGAAACATCAAATCAAAATCTATTTATTTTTTATTTATTTATTCTTTATTTCTTTCCATAAAACAAAATAATATAAGGGGCGTACTTAATGCCTTGAGGCATTCTCTACCAGTCAACCGATGGAGTGGTGAGAATTTGACGTAGGTTTAGCAATATGGAACAAAAAGCAAAATAAAAATGATAATTCAATACGTAATATACACATTTAACAAATAGGTTAACCACACAAATGTAACCTATACGTAAATATATTATATACAAATATATACATACATATATTATACACATATATACATATTCATATACTTATATAATTTACAAATAACTATAAATAAATACGTCTGTTTAGCAATATACCACATGGATGATTCATGTAAGTAACGTTGTTTTTAGTAAATGATTACGTACCAACTTTTTAAAGCATACTTATTGGAAGCTTTCTAATGTCATCGTGCAAGAAGTTCCAAAGACGTGTAGCCTGTACTGTAAAGGAGTTACCATAGAACTCGGTGAAGTGAAAAGGAATACAGATCTTGTTATTAGGAGATGAGGAGAGATAGTGAAATTTACTCTTAAGATAGTACTCTTAAGTAGTATTTTAGCTGATGCGAGGTCATAGCTCCCATTGATCAAGTCATCTATATAAAAATATTCTTGCAGGACCTTCGCTGCTGGGCTTATACTTATGACCTTCATCTTCGGCTAACTGCTTCAATACCATCATGGCAAGAAAATGTGCTGCCTTAGTTCTATATGTGACAGTAGTTAATTAATATTCTTGCAAAGTTTCGGTCGGTGAATTTTTCCTCTTAATCTCTGATCTTCTTCGTGAATGAGAATCTGCCGAAACATTTTCTCGATATCAGCGGTGTAGGCATATTGGTACTTTCACCAGGTGAGAATCAGTGATGAAGCCGCTCGATGTTTTTACGCCCCGTTCAAAACTATTCGAAGCGAAGTTGTTGTTGACACCGGTCGTTGAACGCAATGATGAGAAAGAAAGAAAGAAAGAAAATAAACTTTATTGACACAGCAGTGCATGCACATGTACAAATGGTTAATAGTAAATTATACTATGCCAAAACAGGCTTCCGCTCAGCATATGTCATGACATGCTCCAGGAGCATGTCAAGACGCTGGTCTTCCGCGGACACCTATTGCTGGCATTGCGCTTCCTTTCCAGAAGAAACTAACTTAAAATTCAGTAATTATTATATACAATGTGTTTATGTGACTTGGGTCTCTCGAAAGGGTGCACAATACGGGGAAGCTTTGATGGTTGTCATCATGGTTGTCAAAAACAATGCTAAAAAAACATAAGACATAACACAAGGTTAAAAATATTTATAACAGTGATCGAAATATTCCGGAATTTTGAAATAAACAAACAAATAAACAGACAAAAATATATCCTTAAATTACATTACATTACATCACATTACACACATAAGGTAGATACAGACTGTAGATAGGCGTCGTGTTGCATGATGACAATTTCATATGACCTAATTCCAAATACTCGTGGATAAATGATTTATATTCCTGTTCAATATCTTTTCGGTAGGTAAATCTTTTTTCTAACTGTATAAACTGTACTATTGCTCTTGATTTTGACTCTCCCAAAATTTTGATCTGCTTGCGATTTAAATGGCAGTCTGACTATGTATTTACCGTCTTCTTGTCTTGTTGTAGTGTTTTTGAAATACTCCAGGCTTGAGCATCTTCTTGGGTCATAGTGAGTTCGTCAGATATGTTTTCTATCTCCCAAAACGTTGTATATATTGTTGATAATAACGTTGCATTGATAGGATTTTATGTGGAAACGTACCAACGCACCCGAGACCTGTTTGCCACAGATTGTAATTTTTTTTATAGAATTTCTGATGAAATTATACCACCTAATATGATAAAAGAATAAACGTCCGCCCCTAGCATCAATTCTACTGGGCGGCTCACGTTGAATTTCGGATCGCCGAGTTGAATGCTTTCTAGACATGACCAGTCTGGTTTGTTGTATGTCTAGTTGGAGAGATTGTTAATTAAGTTTTTCATGATAAACACATCCGTTGTTAATAGATAATCGCTGTAAGCAGATGAGCAAGTTATGTTAATAACACGTTTACTGTTGTTTTCCTTTACTCCTACTCCGAAAATGACACCTTTGCACCACTGTCGAGGAAGTTGTAGCATCTGGGTTGCCTTCTCAGTAATCAGGGAGGTCTGAGAACCCTGATCAATCAGCGCTCGAATTTTGATATAAGTGCCATCAACACACTGTACTTTTACTAATGCTGTTGATAAGAGGGTATCATCTATATTGTTTTGTGACACGTTAGTGGCATTTTTACGTTTTTCTGTTCCTGAGATCAAAGGTTTTATGTGGGCCTCTTGTATGAGCATGTTGTTTCAGCCATAACACCCGAGGCAACGTTTTTCCGATATCCAATTTTTGCCGTAGTGATCCTAAAGACAATTGAAGCAATATTTTAATTTCGCAATTGTATTTCGCCTTTCCATTGTTTGTAATTTGAGAAAGTTGCTGCAGTGAAATATGCCGTCGTTTTCATTTTTGCATAGTGGACATCCTGTTTGCTTGTTTTTCGGTGCATAATTAGTGACTTGATTTTGATTGCTGGTAAATAATTTAAAATAATGAGGCTTCTTTTAATGAGATGTTGTTTCAGGCTGAGAAGATTTTGCTGTGGAGTCTTATTTGCGTAGAGATGATTCGAGTGACGTAAATTTATTTTCCAAAAAATTTAAAAAATCTGCTACAGTTGCAAACTTTTTTGTAAAAACTATTTAGGAGAAACAATTCCACGACACATATTTGTGTAACTCTTATAGTTTTTGCACCGCACGTCAAAATAGCCCAAATTACTCAACACTTATCAACACTTATCGTTATATTTTGACCAATTATTTTTTTTATATTTTTAATTTATTTGGATTGCCAACATAAGAAAAAGAAATAAATGTTTGGTTACATAACAGTAATATAAATTTTACATGATCAACTGCTCTTATAATTATAGGCAATCACAGTATGCGTTGTGTTACAAAAAGTTAAACAAATTTAATAAAATTATGTTAACTAAGAACAAAAAGAAAATAAATAAAAGCTGATTTGTACAACTGCAGTTTAACGTGCGTCAACATGCTTAAGTTTGGTCATAAATTGAGTGAGGGTAACATAGTAAATATCAAGGTCGGGTATATTTTTGGTGAGCTTGTTGTACAGACGTTGCCTACAAAATTTGTTCTTAAAAAGACTGCACGGATATCTTGGTATTCTGGATGGTACGTTAAATTGGAATTTGTACAATTTACAATTTTATGTAGGAATGACATGTCTAAGTGATTTCGGCGTAAAGCAAGGGGTTCTAGTTGAAAATGCTTAATTTTTTCACTATAGGTTTTGATATTTCTTGGAATATCAAAACTGTCACTGATGTGGTGCTACAGGGAATGGAACTATTTATTCCATCATCTGTGGCACCCATCGGAGGCAGATCTCAGCCTTGGTTTGGTCGCTCTTGTAAGACTGCTTTACGCAGTAAGCAGGAGTGTTATCAAGCCTGGGCTGCGGCTTCGGCGACTCGGGATGTAAACACCAGCATACTTAAAAAGAAATATAACTTCACCTCCAGGTCCTTCAAAAGAGTTATTGCCAAGGCAAAGTCAGAGCACATAGGCAGAATTGGCGAGAAACTAGTTCGCCTTCCTTCGGGAACCCGTGCATTCTGGTCTCTCGCCAAGGCTGTCCAAGGGAATTTCGGTAAGTCATCACTATCATCTCGAGGGGACGAAAGGGAGGACGACTCACTGGCCCACGACGCAAAAGAGAAAGCCGACCTTTTAGGCTCCCTTTTTGCGTCCAACTCGACTGTTGAAGACGGGGGGAACATACCGCCGACCATCCCGCGGTGTGAGTGCTCCATGCCGGATGTGCGGTTCTCACAGCGCTCGGTTCGCAGAGCACTCCTCTCCCTTGACATCCACAAGTTGAGTGGGCCTGACGGAACCCCCCAATCGTGCTGAGGACGTGTGCTCCGGAGTTGGCACCGGTTCTAACGCGTCTTTTCCGGTACTCCTACTCCCTAGGCGTAGTCCCGAAATCATGGAAGACAGCTTTTGTCTACCCGATCCCTAAAAAAGGCGACCGCTCAGACCCGTCCAACTACAGGCCTATCGCCATCACCCCCTTGTTCTCCAAAATAATGGAATCCGTTATAAACTGCCACCTCATGCTGTACCTTGAGGATCACCAGCTGATTAGTGACCGCCAGTATGGTTTTCGTCGGGGTCGATCAGCTGGTGATCTTCTGTTCTACTTAACTCACAGATGGGCGGAGGCAGTAGAGTCCAAGGGGGAGGCATTGGCCGTTAGTTTGGACATTGCGAAGGCCTTCGATCGGGTTTGGCACAAAGCGCTTCTTTCGAAGCTCCCTTCCTATGGGCTTCCCGAGAAATTATGCAATTGGATCACCAGCTTTCTTGCAGATCGGAACATCAAGGTCGTTGTAGACGGTGCATGCTCCGACTACAAGCCTATTAACGCTGGTGTTCCACAAGGCTGCGTGCTATCACCAACGCTGTTTCTTCTGCATATCAATGATATGTTGCAAGCCGGTAGCATTCATTGCTATGCGGATGACAGCACTGGTGATGCTCTATACACCGGCCGTGCCAATATTTCTCGGGAAAACGTCACCGAGTACCGGAACAAACTTGTGTCTGAAGTCGAGTCTTTGCTGGACAAAGTCTCGGATTGGGGGCGACTAAATCTAGTCCAGTTTAATCCTCAGAAGACGCAAGTTTGCGCGTTTACCGCTAAAAAGAACCCCTTTGTCGTATCTCCTCAGTTTCAAGGTACTCCCCTTGTTGCCTCAGCCAGTATAGGAATCCTCGGCGTCGACATATCGAGTAACGTGCAGTTTCGTGGTCACTTGGAAGAGAAGGCCAAATTGGCCTCTAAAAAGCTTGGCGTGCTCAGCAGAGCGGGACAGTATTTCATGCCAGCTCAACGCCTGCAACTTTACAAGGCGCAGGTTCGGCCTCACATGGAATACTGTTCCTATCTCTGGGAATCTCTGGGCTGGGGCTCCCCAGTGCCAGCTCCTTCCACTTGACCGCATCCAGCGCAGAGCGGCTCGAATCGTCGACGACCGAGTCCTTTCCGATCGGCTCGACTCATTGGCACTGCGAAGAGATGTTGCATCTCGTTGCATTTTCTTGCGTATTTACCATGGGGAGTGCTCTGAGGAATTGTTCGGATTAATCCCAGCCGCCAAATTTCACGAACGCACATCGCGGCAGAACTCCTGATACCATCCACACCATCTGGATGATTGGCGGTCCACCACTGTGCGATTTAGAAGATGTTTTCTTCCTCGCACAACTTCCTTGTGGAATAGTTTACCATCAGCGATTTTTCCGGACCGATACGACTTAGGGACCTTCAAGAAAAGAGCCTACTTCTTTTTAAAAGGCCGGCACCTGATGGTAAGTGACTACCGCCGCCCATGAACAACCGCAACACCAGGGGAATTGCAGATGCGTTGCCGGCCTTTTAAAAAGGAGTAGGCTCTTTTCTTGAAGGTCCCTAAGTCGTATTGGTCCGGAAAAAAATTTGTTGGATTTTCGTTTGCCCCCTCTCCTATAAAAAAAATACCAAAACGGTAGGTTAAGCTACGAATTACTTTCTTTTGAACTTTTTCGATCCTGTCTATGTGAGTTTTATAAGTAGGGCACCATACTGTGCTGCAATACTCGAGCTTGCTCCTTACAGAACTGTTGTAAAGCTGAATGACAGTTGCTGGTTTTTTAAAATCCCTTGAGTTTCTCAATATAAAGCCTAGTGACCTATTTGCTTCCCTCACTAGCTTGTCAATGTGGTCCGAAAACTTCAAGTTGTTTTCCATTATGACACCAAGATCTCGAATAGTAGTCACTTCTTTCAACTTAGTGTCTGCTATTGTGTATTTCGACTGAAATTTATGACGTTTTCTGCTGTACTTAATGTGACAGCATTTCGCAGCATTTAGGAACATTTTATTATTGTAACACCATTCCTGAAGATTATTAATGTCTTCCTGGAGATGTTGGGCATCTGAAGCTGTTGATATCGTTTTCGTGATTTTAAAGTCGTCAGCAAAAATATATACATCACTGTGGTTAATCACACGTGTTATGTCATTGACAAAGATGTTAAAGAACAACGGTCCTAAAATCGAGCCTTGGGGCACTCCTGAAAATGCTTCAAATAGCCTCGATTGTTCGCCATCAATTACCACCCTGAAAAAGCGATTTAAAAGGTAAGATTTACACCATTCCAGTAGGTTATCTGTAACCCCAAATAAATGTAATTTATTAAGCAAGATGCTGTGGTTCACCTTATCAAAGGCTTTTGAAAAATCTGTATAGATGGCGTCAACTTGTAAGCCTTGATCTACTTTTTCTTTTATATCAGAAGTGAATAGAATAAGGTTAGTGTTGGTTGACCTTCTTGACATAAAACCATACTGATTTTCGATAATGTATTTTTGAGTATGCCGATAAATTGCAGAGTGAACTAATGATTCAAATACTTTCGATACTGCTGACAAGATAGATATTGGACGGTAGTTAACTACTAAGTCTTTTGCTCCATTCTTAAATATAGGTACTACTCTAGCTAGTTTCCATTCATCGGGGAATATGCCCATTTTGAGAGATCGATTGTATAGAAAAGTTAGTGGAAAAGTCAAGGCATCTGCACAGTTTATAAAAAATAGTGGATGTATATTATCTGGGCCTGCCCCCTTTGTGACATCCAGCTTTTTCAGTTTATTTTTAACATCCTCTGGTCTAAATTGAATTTCCCCGATAACATCATTTATCATACACATATCACAATTAATTGAATTATTGTCGTTAAGATCTCTTTCATATATTGAAGAAAAATGAGATGCAAACATGTCCGCTATTAGCTTTGTATCTGATAATGTATCATGTTTAAAGGTCATGGTATTAGGATATGATGAGCAGTTCTTTCGTAGATTTTTGATGTGTGTCCAAAACTGTTTGGGGTTGGTTTTAATATCTGTTTCTATTACATTTATGCATTTATTATAGCACTCCTTCATCAGCTTATTACAGTTTTCTCTTAAATATTGAAATTCTATTTGATCTAGTGGATTTTTATTTTTACCAATTTACAAAATATCTTTATTAATTATAGCCTATGTGTTGTTATGATGTATGACCTATATTATTGTAAAGTTTCATTAAAATACATTCAGTAGTTTTTGCGTAGAAGAGTAACAAGCATCTTTCTCACAAACTTTCACGTTTATAATATTAGTATGAAGGATTGTTTGCTTTTTAACTTCCGAAGAAAATAGAGTATTATAAGTGTGTATCTGTGTGTCTGTCTAAACCGTTGAACCAATTTTGATTAAGTTTTCATTTGAAAGGTGTCTTAATCGAGAATGTTTTTAGCTGTGTTTCAAGAGGATCTGTTCGGCGGTTTGAAGATCATCAGTTCTATTTATTACGGATGTTTTTAAAATTTTAATTTAAAATATTTAAGTGTATAGAGGGGCTCAGAAATAAACACGTTCAAGTTAATTGGGACAATATGATTGATAATTACTCGGAAATTTAATAATTTCTTATATTTACGCGAACACTACACATTAAATGAAACCAATTTTACGGATTTTATCGCGTTGAATTTTATTGTTAAAATTACACGCGATAAAATCCATAAAATTATTTTCTTTTAATAATTGCAAATATTTCACGAAATATTAAACAGTAGTTTTATCAAAAAAGGTTTGGCAGTGAGAGGTTTAGTTGATCTGGATACCAACGGTATTAAAACATCTAGCTAAATAAAACGTTTCCTGCTTTCCTCTGATAGAGACACGGAAAATAATGCTAAATTCTGTTGTCGAATATCGTAAACATTACGTAAGAATTTATCGCAAATTGATCAAACACACTCATTAAGAACTGCTTCGTTAAACAATAGCATTGGGGGTGACAGCACGGAACTTGTTTAACGTGTACACAGTTGTTTGGAAACTTCACCAGTGTGTTTATTAAGGCTCAAGGTCAAGGCTTAGTTTGTTGTTCTATCCGTTTACGCCAATTTCTATTCATTTTTCCTGTTCACCACTTCGAGAAAGAACCAAGCTCAGATGAGTGGGTTTGAAGACACGAATCACCATTGTTTTTAATTTTTGTCTGTATGTTTGTTTATCCGTCTGTCTGTCTTGGCTATTGACAAACAGACATAGATCAATGTCAGGAATGATCTAGGCTGTATTTTATCCTATTTTATTATTTAAAAAAAAATAAAAGTGTAATCATACTTTCGTCATTTATTTAGTAATAATGTAAATGACATAGGCTAATAATGTTTTATCAGACAAAATATTTACGTTTGCACAATTTGGGGACCCAGGTTGCTCGCGTACTGTGAAATTCATGGTAAGTGCGCCCATGAGGGGCCTCTGGGGTTAATAAATGTAACCCCTGAGGAGGACGGTGACTCGGAAGTGGTCCTGAGACTGACCGAGCACGGGAGGATCCGGAGGCAGTAAGCACGGCACCCGAGACGTGCTTTAATACATCAAAGTGGGATCTACCCTGGTTGCGAACGAAGATCCCGGGACGCCTCATATACGCTGATGGTGGCCATCATGAGGTTTTAGTCGGTAGGAGTCCAGCATAACTTGTCCGTTGCCCGTACAGCCTAATGTATCTAAGAATAACTAAGAGAGTAAGGATTTACTTACGATAAAAAACCGTGAGCTACTACGGCTACGACTTCTTATTACCTGGTGGCTAAATAGCCTTTAAAGAATTGCCTGTCTAATGACAACAGAGCTACATTTAATATATAACTTCGCATTTATCTCGCTTATCGTGCATCCACTACACATACATCTAAATTAGCAAGCAGACTTCATTCTGCATATCCTGAAAAAATATTAGAAATCTTACCAATGTTGTAACAGCTAGATTAGTTCTTCTATGTTTGTCTTATGAAATTATGCAATCGGGTAACGCAAATGAAATTGCAACCATGTTTGTTTTGCAGAAGAATATATGTACATAAAACATGAACAGCTTTAATAAGAATAAAGACAAACATAAACTTGTAGACTCCACAGAATTAGTAATTAAAAATGTTATTAACCAAAAACTGTACAAAAAAGTTTATGATAAAATTAATGAGAATAACCATGAGAATGAGGTAATCGCTACCATGTCGTTCTATTATATATAAAAAATTGTACAAAATTATTGTGAAGTTAAATATTTCTAAAAATGTTATACCCCCGGGTTTCTTGCTGGCATTTCCCAGGATAGAGTTAACTTATGAACCAGTGGTAAATAAAAAAAATATTTTCAATAAGTATTATGTAATAATCTATATTGAATAAAATATTCTATGATATTTTTTACACTTCTGAGAGATTATATGTATCCACAGAGCTGTAATGTAGGCGATATTACACAACTTTCCGTTGTCACAACCTTAGAAGATTGAAGGGGTAACCCTTTCTTTTGATATTCAGCGAGCACCAATTAACTGTAAATATGAAAACAAATAACTCCGTAATAAACATTGAAACTCCATGCAATGCCGGGAAAACTCCGTCGTAAAACAGATTCATTGAAAATTAAGGGGAGCTTACGCTGAAAATCCGAGCTTTTAGTTAGAGCTTCAGTCGCTTCAGTCTGCGCGAGGAGCGGTGTGGTGCGCCCGCCACTGACGCGCTCTGAAAGAAGACGTCAACTAATTATATCGTAGAAAGTTGCGTATTGTTAATGGTAAGTATTTAATTTTTTTTTCATTTTAGCATTAAACAAACATATTATGAATTTATGAAAAAATACTAAAATTAATAATTTAATACAATATGAAAACCCTGGTTATCAAGATAATGGAATTAAAAAAAAAAACATAAAGTTATTAAATATTGCATTTTAATCAATTATCCATAATTAGTAAGTTATTGTTATTTTAATTATCCTAAAAGCTTTCGATTTGTGATATTTTTATACTAAATTTGTATTAGATACGTGTACCAAATAAGAAAGTTCAGATACAGTTTTAAGGTATTGATAAATATAAGATTAAGGTAAACTTACGTCGATTCGATAATAAAGGGGTTTGTAAATAAATGAAGACTTCGAAAATGTTAAAAATATTAGCTTTATAAGGTAACTATTTTTTTTTATAGGATAGGGTGACAAACGAGCACACAGTCCACCTGTTGGTAAGTGGTTGCTGTGGCCCATAGACATCTACATTTATCCTCGTTTGCGAATCAAAATGCAGATGCGTTGTCACCCGTGAGGACTAAGATGGAATGCCTCTTTTCCAGTGAAAAGGGTCTCCGGTTCTCTACACTCACCATACGAAACACAGCAGTGTTAAGCTGCTATTTGACTCTGGTATTCTGTGAGAGCGTGGTCCTTCCCCGGTCGAGCCGACCTATTCCTGCTACAACTATACAACTAATATAGCTGCAGCATGGCTCTACCACGTAAACAAATTTATTATTTACATATTAAATAAGTGGTAAAGTTAAAAATATAAATAAAATGAGAACATCATCAATGTAGTCGAAGTCAATTAAATACATATTAATAAAGATATCTCTAAAATTACTGGTCAAACCTCGATCAAATTTATATCGGACCACATAAGATGCACCAGCTTTCAAATAAAAAAGAATAATCAAAATCGGTTTATTTAAATAAAAGTGCTGAGGTAACACACACAAAAAAATACAGTTGAATTGAGAACCCATCCTCCTTTTTGTAAATCGGTTGAAAAAATTGTGCGTGTCAACTTCGAAGCGCGACTGAAGAATGTGGGACTATTTTGAATTAGTTTATTATTCACAATTTAGTGCCGTTTGTATTTTTTTATATAGAATAAGGGTGACAAATGAGCACACAGTCCACCTGATAGTAAGTGAATGCTTTAGCCCACAGACATCTCCATTTATACAGAATTAAGAATCAAAATGTAGATGCGTTGTGACCATTAAGGACTGAAACGGAATGCCTGGTTTTGAGTAAAAAGGGTCTCCGGTTCTCTACGCTCACGTGAGAGCGTGGCCCTACACGAGTCGAGCTGATCCTTTCGTGCTACAACCATAATATAGCTGCAGCGTGGCTCTACCACGTAAACGAGAGACGTATTCTAAACGAGATAACGAATGAGATATTTTTCGATTAGAATATACAGCTCTAATAAAGCCCTATCTATTGAATTAAGAGTCCTGAATTAAAAAAATCAAGTTTTCATGTCCCGCCATTAGATGGAGAGACGACCTGGTAAGACATGCAGGAAGCCGATGAATATAGGCGGCTCAGGACCGTGCTTTGGAGAGGAGCCACCTTGGGAGAGATAAGATGTGCTGAACATCGGCCTCTGGACTTCTCAAATTTTGAGTCTAGCACTGTCGCCTTACGCCTTCGGCCGATTGTCTTTTGTCTCAATAATAATATAATGTATTCCAGACCGAATTTCGGTCACGGCGCGGCGGCCATTCTCAAAAGAGACTAGCCATTTACGCGGTATCCGATTATTTATTTTATTTATTTATAAGTCAGTGTAAAACACCTTAATAAAAGGATTACCTACAAAGAGAGGACTTAACGCTTAACGACATTTTTCCCTAGTCAACATGGATTATATGTGAGTAGTGCATAGGTGTATCTGCAAGTACAGTTGCACTCTGTATTCCTTCACTCTCATAGTCCGATGTGACGGCAATCCGACACGCTTTACGTGTTTTTCCGAGGCACGGGGATGAAAACACCACCGACCGCCTAACTCCAGGCTCCTATTGAGAATTTCTCGACAGAAACACACAATAACTAATTTTGATCCGACCCGGGAAAATAAGACTTCATGAGCAGCACTCGCGCCTACTATCACTAGTAGTAGAGCCATGCTGCAGCTATATTAATTGTATAGCTGTAGCACGAATTGGTCGGCTTGACCGGGGAAGCACCACGTTCTCACAGAATACGAGCGTAAAATAGCAGCGAACGCTGCTGTGTTTCGTATGGTGAGTGTAGAGAACCGGAGACCCTTTTTACTGGAAACGAGGCATTCCATCTTGGTCCTTACGGGTGACAACGCATCTGTATTTTGATTCGTAATCGAAGATAGATGATCTACATCTACGTCTATGGGCCACAGCAACCACTTACCATCAGGTGGACAGTGTGCTCGTTTGTAACCCTTATTCTACAAAAAAATAATTGAAATAAAATGTTTACAAATTCAAATATTGAAAAAAGATGTGCTTTCTTTTAATGTTTTACAACTAGCTGGCCATGTAGACGTTGTTCTGCCATTTTCGACCACCCTTGTTCCTACAAAAAATCTTTAAATTCACAATAAAAATTTTTGAAGATCACTTAACGGGATAAAAAAAAATCGGCCAAGTACGAGTCGGATTCGCGCATGAAGGGTTCCGTACAATCGTAAAACACGCTTCTGGTAGGGGGAATTTTTCATTTATTTTTATTTTTATTATTTGTTGTTTTAACGGCAACAGAAATAAACATTCTGTGAAAATTTCAACTGTCTACCTATTACGGATCATCAGATACAGCTCGCTGACAGACAGACGGACGGACCGATGGACGGACGGACGCACAGCAGAGGCTTAGTAATAGGGTCCCGTTGGTTACGCTTTGGGTACGGAACCCTAACAAGTTAAAGTAAGCAATACACAGTTGATTAAAATCTGTTGAACGGTTTCGAAGATTAACGGGAAGAAACATCGTGACACGGGATTTTTACATATTAATATTTGTTTGGATAACTATGTACTCGTATATGAAATTACCAAAAAACGTTTACTCGAAAAGAAATAAATAAGATCTGTATGTATTGTGTTGTTGTTAAAATATTTTAATACATTTATACCTACGTTATTAAATAATTTATAAATTGATTGAAACTACTTTTACGGATTTTATCGCGATAAATTCCATAAAAGTAGTTTCATTCAATGTGTAGTGTTCATCATCATCATCATCATCATCATTACAGCCCTTCACAAGTCCACTGCTGAACATAGGCCTCCCCCAAAGAATGCCACAAAGCACGGTCCCGAGCCACCTGCATCCATCGACTTCCTGCAAATCTTACCAGGTCGTCACTCCATCTAGTGGGGGGACGCCCTACACTTCGCCTGCCGGTACGAGGCTGCCACTCGAGAACCTTTCTTCCCCATCGGTTGTCGGTTCTTCGAGCTATATGGCCGGCCCATTGCCACTTCAGCTTACTAATCCGTTGGGCTATGTCGGTCACTCTGGTTCTACTGCGGATATCCTCATTTCTGAGTTTATCACGCAGAGAAACTCCGAGCATAGCCCTCTCCATAGCTCGCTGAGCGACCTTGAGCTTCCTCATCCGGCCAGCAGTGAAGGACCACGTCTCAGTTCCGTATGTCATCACTGGCAACACGCACTGGGTGTACAGTCTCGTTTTCAAGTTTTGAGGTATACCTGACGAGAAGATGTGCCGTAATTTCCCGAACGCTGCCCAACCGAGTTGAATCCGTCGATTGACCTCTCGGTCGAAGTTGGACTTACCTAGTCGGACTATTTGTCCCAGGTAAACATACTCATCAACAACTTCGAGCTTAGTGTTCCCAACAACTACCGGCATAGGTGTGACATGGACATTAAACATGATCTTTGTTTTGTCCATGTTCATCTTAAGACCTATCCTTTGGGAAACACTATTGAGGTCATTGAGCATAGTGCTTAGGTCCTCCAGCGATTCTGCCATAAGGACTATATCGTCGGCAAATCGAAGGTGAGTGATGTACTCGCCATTGATGTTGATACCGTATCCTTTCCAGTCCAGAAGCTTGAAAACATCTTCCAATGCAGCGGTGAAGAGTTTCGGGGATATGACGTCACCCTGTCTTACACCTCTCTGCAATTGGATAGGTTTCGTCTTCTGGTTCTGTACTCGGATAGCCATCGTAGCCCTACTGTACAAGCACTTCAACACTTCGATATACCGACAGTCAACTTGGCATCGCTGAAGGGACTGCAGCACCGCCCAAATTTCGACGGAATCATAGGCTTTCTCATAGTCCACATACGCCAGACATAGTGGCAAATTGTACTCCTCGGACTTCTGTACAATTTGCCGAAGGGTATGTATGTGGTCTATGGTGCTAAAGCCTTTTCGGAAACCGGCTTGTTCGGGAGGCTGGAGGTCGTCAAGTCTGCGCGCGAGACGATTCGTAATGACTCTCGAAAACAGCACGTAGACGCGGCTCAGAAGGGAAATCGGTCTGTAGTTATTCAAGAGAGCGTAGTCGCCTTTCTTGAAGAACCAGACCACCGCACTTCTGCTCCACGCCTCCGGTGTAATGCCACCATGGAGGATGGAATTAAAGAGCTTCTGAAGAACTTCAAGTACCGGTTTTCCACCCGCTTTCAGAAGCTCCGCTGTAATTCCATCCTGGCCTGGGGCCTTGCCGTTTTTAAGGTGCTGGAGAGCCATTCTAATCTCGCTCAGACTGACGTCCGGGATATCATCGGAATAATGTCGGATAAGACTCGCTCTTGGATCGTTACTCACACTTGCGTGTGGCTCCAACGATGACGTGTACAGCTGCCCATAGAACCTCTCAATCTCACTCAAAATCTCAGGTGCCCCGGAAACGATGCTGCCACATTCGGTCTTCAGCTTTGACAGTTGGCTCTTTCTGGCAGACAGATCTCTGGCAAAGACTTTGGAGCCTTGGTTCCGCTCGATTGCTTCTTCAATACGAGCTGTATTGAAGTTGCGTAAGTCCCGCCGCATGCATTTGGAGATCTGTCTGTTCAGTTGCCTGTATGCTGTCAAATCTGTTGAAGAATGTAGCTTCATCTCCCGTCTAACAGCTATGAGATTAAGAGTGTGATCGGAGAGTTTTTGTGTTCTTCTGCGGCGGGTCTTGCAGAACTTAGCTCCGACCGCATGGACAGTTTCCACGAGCTTGTCATTCAAATCGTCCACTTCATTGCAGTCTTCTAGGCACTGAAAACGGTTTTGCAACTCGAGCTGAAAGGTTTCGGGACTTTGGATTAGAGCACGAGGGGGACGGAGCGTTGACTTCATTAGACGAGACCTCTCCAACTTAACGTTTAGGTTCAGTGTGCCTCTAACCATTCGGTGATCGCTGCCGGTTTTCACCCTCGCGATCACTGAGACATCACTGAACAGTTGTCGTCTGGTCGTCATAATGAAGTCAATCTCATTTTTTGTCGAACCGTCGGGGCTCGACCAGGTCCACTTCCTGTGGGGCCGCTTCTGGAAGAAAGAGTTCATCATAAAGAGTCCCTCTTTCTCCATGAAGTCGGCCAACTGCTGGCCCCTTGGGTTCCGTTGCCCTATTCCAAATTTCCCCACTTTCAGCTCACCGTTCTCCTAGTTTTGCATTGAAGTCTCCCATTAACACCGTATATTGGGTTTTGGAGGAATGCATGGCTCTAGAGATATCCTCATACATTTCCTCCACCTCCTGATCGGGGTGTGCCGAGGTTGGTGCGTAAACCTGTATGACCTTCAGCGAATACCGTTTGGTGATTCTGAGTATAAGGTACGCAACCCTCGTCGACACACTCTCAATCTTTACAACGTTGTTAACGAGAGACTTGTGGACGATAAATCCGACACCTCCTTGGGACAGATGGTCGCCCTCCCGGTGATAGAGCAAGTTGCCGGATTCGAGGATTACCGTGTCCTCCCCCTCTCTTCGGACTTCGGATAATCCTATAATATGCCAGCGTAACTTGTCTATCTCTTCTTCCAGCTCCACAATCTTCTCGTCAGTTCTCAGGGTGCGTGCGTTGTATGTTGCCAGGTCGAGTCGTTGTAGGTGGCAACCGAACCTCCACCGGAGATTCTTAGCACCCCCTGCCCCGCCGTTACCATGGTCGCCACCGTAGCCAGGAATAGCGGGGCCGCCGGGGACTGGGGGCCGTCTCTTCGTAACTTTCATTATGGGGGGGTATATTGCCATAGTTGCCACGCTTGGCGAGCGGGTTGGCAACCGCAGTTTTTATTGTATTTTGTCGTTACCAGGAAGATGCTGCTGCCCATCTCCTGCCTGTTTCCCTTTGTCGCCTTTTACGACACCCACGGGAAGATATGGGGTAGTGGATATTCTTAACCGCCACTACACGGCACGGTAGTGTTCGCGTAAATATAATAAATCATAATTTATAAATATTGGGGTAATCATAATAAATATTTATGTTTACCCCAAATCTACATAAAAAGCTTTTATGGCCGATTTGGAACTAAAAGGATTGCATGGTTATCCAGTATCGAATCCAGTAAAGAAAAGGGTTATTGACCACCGACACGCGATGACGCGCTTCTGTTAGAGATAAGATAGCAAGATAGCCATCATTGACTTAGTGAAACCTGGTTACGGTGGCGCAAAAATATATCTTTTAACTTATTATAAGCCGTGACCGTGCAGTGGCGATGTAAGAATGTCAACTACCCCATATCGCCCCGTGGGTGTCGTAAGAGGCGACAGAGGGAAACTAAAACAGAAGATGGGCAGCAGCATCTTCCAGATAATAACTTAAAATATAAAAATTTGCGGTTGCCAACCCGCAAGTGACAGTGGCTTATGTTCAGCAGTTGACTTTTATAGGCTGTTGGGACTTTATAAGCCAGTGCTCGACCACAGTCCCACACGGTGGCAAGTGGTGATATAGCCATAGATGGGAAATCGCACTTTCTTAGCGTAACAAAGGCCTATTTACACTTGCCTTGAATATGCCGGGTTATATTCGGACGAAAAGACGCCGGTTAAATTGTCCACTCCCTTGCTATACTGTGCGCATTAGAAAAGACAAAGCAAACCGTTTGGTTCTAATGCGTGTAATATCGACAACAAAGGGTTGCAGATCTGCCGATTGCTTGCTTGGTAAAGATGGTCGAAATTTTTTCTATTCTTTTATATAATCATCAGTTGCCGTGTAGACCAGAATATGGCTCCAGAGCTATTACTCAAAAATTTATTACCAGTGTGCTAATCTCTCACCCTGTCCGGTTGCTCAAGGGAGGAGTGGGACGTATTTAGTCAGTAAGTTCATGTTACTCTGTGGGTGTTGTAAGAGAGGTTAGAGGAAATTTATTTATTTATTTATTCATTTATTCTCTAGCGACCTATCCTAGCATCACCCGGGTAGGTTTTATTAATGCGAAGTTATTTAGATTTATCAAGTTTTCCATTTCTTAAAAAAACTTAAAAACTAAAAAGTCATCGGATACAATATAACCTAGATTACTCCAGGTATTGGTCTCTTATGTGCTCGTAAAGTTTCATTACAATCGATTAGCCATTTCGAATATTAGCCCAGACAGACAAATTTAAAAAATTGTTATTCATGTCTTGGGAGCATGGGAATAACCCTTCAGCTGGCAGTTATTTCAATATTACGGACATACACTTCAATTTTATTCATATGTATATTTAACTACACTTACATTCTTACAGTACAATAATAAGTTTATAGATTTACCATCTACTAGAGCTGCTGGCAGTTACAAATAATAAGGAGGTTAAGTTAAAATCTACACTCGTGATGCAGGAGATGGGCAGAAGCATCTTCCAAATAATAACTTAAACTTAAAAACTGCGGTAGCTTACCCAACTGACAAATGTGGCAAATATCTCTATGAGGCAGTCTATGGGAGAGGCCTTTGTTCAGCACTCTAATAAATGACTTAAATTGAAAATTAAAAATAAAAGAGAAAATTAAATGATCTCCAAAGGGCCGAAAAGATTTTCTTGAATTATAGCTAAGAACACTTTCGATCAAGTCACCTTTCAAACAAAAAAAAAAAACTAAATCTAAATCGGCTCATCGGTTTGGGAGCAACGATGTCACAGACAGACAACAGATACACAGATCACAAGTACACAGATACACACGTTAAACATATAACAGCCCACTGTTTGCGTCGGTGGTTAATGAAGAATAGACAAAGTGAGTATATCATACGTAAGCTTGTCTGGTAGATGTGCTGTCAGAGCATTATCGAAGCGCTTAATTGTTCTTGGCGAAATAGCAGAAATTACATCTACGTGAATATAGTAAATGGCTTAGCGGTAATTTTGGCAGAGCTAAGGAAAAGTGTGGGTTGTCCAAACACGCGCGTCTCACCTTATTATAGCTGCTACTGGATCGCGTAATTCATGCTATATTTATATAGAAAATCAAACTACACTCAATCAAAACGTTTTGATTTGTAGATGGATAGATAGAAACTTTATTTGCTTAGAACATAGTAAATAAGATTAAAATGTTTAACAATGTTCTTACTTAACATGTTTTGCCGCAACAAGCATGCAAAAATTATATTAAATACAATTACACTAAGCTAAAATTACACTATATAGTTACTAGTTTAAAATTATGTACAAATATTCTTATTCAATTCGAATATTATGTTTAATTAAATACACATACAGAATTACTTATATACAAAGAAATTTTGAATTATTATAATAAATTGTTCATAAATTAAAAACCGAATTATTACATTATTATTACATCACTGATATTAAATATTATATTAAATAAACTATTATTAATATAATATTTACATTATAGTGTTTGTACAGTAGGGCTACGATGGCTATCCGAGTACTAAACCAGAGTACGAAACCTATCCAACTGCAGAGAGGTGTAAGATAGGTTGACGTAATATCTCTGAAACTCTTCACAGCTGCATTGAAAGACGTTTTCAAGCTTCTGGACTAGAAAGGATACGGTATTAACGTCAATAGCGAGTATATCGCTTGCCTGTGCTTTACTGCCGATATAGACCTTATGGCAGAATCGCTGAAGGACCTAAGCACTATGCTCAATGACCTCAATAGTGTCTCCTAACGGATAGGGCTTAAGATAAACATGGACAAAACAGAAGTCATGTGTAACGTCTATGTCACACCTATGCGAGTAGTTGTTGGGAGCACTAAGTTCCAAGTTGTTGACGAGTATGTTTACCTGGGATATAGTCCGACTAGGTAAGTCCAACTTCGACCGAGAGGTCAATCGATGGATTCAACTCGGCTGGGCAGCGTACGGGAAATTACGACACATCTTCTCGTCAGGTATACCTCAAAACCTGAAAACGAGATTGTACAACCAGTGCGTGTTGCCAGTGATGACTTATGCATCTGAGACGTGGTCCTTCACTTCTGGCCGTATGAGGACACTCAAGGTTGCTCAGCGAGCTATAGAGAGGGCTATGCTCGGGGTTTCTCTGCGTGATAAACTTAAAAATGAGGATATCCGCAGTAGAACCAGAGTAACCGACATAGCTCAACGGATTAGTAAGCTGAAGTGGCAGTGGGCCGGCCATATAACTCAAATAACGGAAAACCGATGGAGAAGAGAGATTCTTGAGTGGGCTAGAGGGAGTGGATAGAGAGAAGACAATGGATGGATGTGGCTCGGGACCGTGCTTTGTGGCGTTCCTTGGGGGAGGCCTGTGTTCAGCAGTAGACCTGTGAAGTGCTGTAATGATGATAATAAAAGAAAGTAAAGAATTTATGAATATTTATAAAGGTATTATGTTATTTCAGAATATTTTGTTACACTTACACTAAACAAAGTAAGCATTTATCAATAAACCATAATTTTAGCGTCTATATAAAGAGAGAAGATAACTCCTTGATACCAGAGGGAATTTTGTACTGGAGCGTACATTTGTTTTTAACCCCTGACCCAAAATGAGGGGTGTTATAAATTTAATGTGTGTCTGTATGTGGCACTGTACCTCTTAAATGGGCGATCCGATTTGAGTGCGGTTTCTTTTATGTAGGTTTTCTAACGGTGGTTCTTATACATGTTTTATCAAAACCGATTCAGCTGTTTTTTTTTTCATAGAATGGGGGTGACAAACGAGCACACAATCCACCTGATGATAAGTGAGTCCTGTGGCCATAGTTATCTACATTTATCCTGGATTGATTTCAAGGTCATGGCTGGTTCTTTGCGAGGATTTTTAAAATTTTCAATTTAAGTTATTAAGTAATTCTAGTTTAATTGTTCCACTAACATTTTCTGAAACCGAGGACTGTTAAAATAAAAAAAAATATTATGAAGTATACTAAGCCTTGTAGTAAAGTAAAAAAGTAAAGTTGTAGCCTATATGCGTCCAACTGCTGGGCACAGGCTTCCTCTCATTTTTGAGAGGGTTTTAGGGCAAGGAAATGTCAGCCACACTACCCCAATGCGTGTTGGCGAACTTCAGAAATATTTTTTGTTGTTATTTCTTAGACATGCAAGTCACGATGTTTTAAAATTGCAATCAACAATTTCATTGGTACCGGCGGGGATCGAACCCGGGTTGCCCGAGTACTGTGAAACTTACAGCGAGCGCTAACCATCTGAGCTACCACGGCTCTCTATACTCTACGGCTTTATAGCGTGGAAATCTTATTATGTACAAGTTACGTCTACTGAAAACTCAACCAGTTCTATGAATAGGTGACTTATCACAAACTTTTTGTACAACTATGTTAGTAAAGATTTTTATTTGTAAATGGATTCTATAATTCTTTTTCTACTACTTATAACTATGTCACGTTAAAACGGTGAAAAAATTGATGGCTATGTTATTAGATTATGATAATTATGTTTTAAATGTTACTTTATTAAAAGACTAGCTGTTCCTCGCGACTTCACCCGCGTGTTATTTGGTTAAAAGTAGCTTAAGTTACTCCATGTGACATCAGCTATCTGCCAGTGAAAATCCCATCAAAATCGCTCCAGCCGTTTTGGAGATTAGCCGGAACAAACAGACAGACAGACAGGCAGACAGATAAAAACTTTAAAAATTGTATTTTTGTTATTAGTACCGTATATACTTTCAAACAGACACCTCAATTTTATTTATTTGTATAGATTCACCATTACTATTGATACCAACGTATCTTGAAATGATTTTTGCTACTAAATACAACAAAATTATGATTTCAAAATCAAAATTAAAATGAGAGAAGATTTTAGGGGGAGGCCTATATTTAGGCAGTGAACTTTTATAGGCTGTAATGGGTGTATGAATCCGACCGGGGTTTTGACCAGGTGATCGTTTGAGCATAGAGTTTTATTTCCATATGTCCCTCTTGACTGCTACTCGTAGAATCAAGTAGTCTATATTATACCTTTGTGAAATACACATATATATCAGTACTTTAAGTATTTCAACAATTTACTTTATGCCAAAAACAGAAATGTAAGTAGAAAAGTTCCTACACAGCAATTCCTACATCTGAGCGAGTGATAGCTCAAAATGAAATTTAGTTTACAAACTGTTAGTTTAGACAAAGAAACGTCTGTTCCAGTCTCGCTGTGTGTATTTACTCAGAGGAGAGCACTCGGGAATAAATTAGAAATTTAAACTGTTAGTATATTTACAAGGCTTTTAAAGGCCCACTTTGCTTCCAGAGAAAACGATTTGCCGATGACGATGATTGTATGTATCTAAGGATCTAAAAAAAATGTGCTATATTTTTATCTAATACATAATTTTAATAATCAGGTGTTTCTGTACGTAGTAGAGCCGTGCTGCAGCTATATTGTGGTGTAAGCACGAGTGTATCGACTTAACCGGGGTGGGAATACACTCTCACAGAATATCGGCGAGTTTCGTATAGTGAGTGTAGAGAACCGGGGTCTTTTTTACTGGATACGAGGCATTCCATCTTAGTCCTCAGAGGTGACAGTGCATCTGTATACTGATTCTTAATCGAGGATAAATGTAGAAGTCTCTGGGCCACAGTATGCCACCCATATGGACTGTGTGTTCGTTTGTTACCCTTAGTCTATAAAAAAACACTTCAACGGTATCCACTGCTGAACATCGGCCGTCCTCAAACTAAACAAATAGGAATGCCACAAATCACAGTAATGTCCCACTTTAATGACATGGGCATTAATGACGTTTTCTGCCGCGAGGGCGGCGCCACTTAGTACAGATTTCAAAGCGGGGAAGTTAATTTGTTAGAAAGGTGTGGAGATTAATGTTTCTTTTTGAAATATTATTTATATATTATGTGAATTAGAATGGAAGTGGATAAACCAAACTACGGATATTCTTAAAAGTAAAATAATTAAAATAAAAATGAAAACTTGTAAAAATTTGTGGAAGATCATAGAATGCAGCACTGATGCATACATTGTTTTGTGTATAATAATACGTACAACCAAGGAATAAAATTACTTTTACGGATTTTATATATTTAATTTCAATAGCCTCAGTATTATCCTTGGCAGGAATCGAACATCGTTTGAATCAACAATACAACAACAATCGAACATTGACCGGAATCAATGTGCGATTTTTCTAATTTCTGGCACGTTTCCTAGTTTCTAGTACTACCACCTGCTTGGGATCCTGTAATTAATAAAATTAAAACTAAACCCAAGCATACCACTGGAAGACTTCAAGACACAGTAAGTTCATTTTCGTAGATCGGACCAAAACTAATAATTAAAAAGCAGAAGGTACTCCGAATTAACTCCGACATCGGGGCGTCAATCACCTCAGTCCCCTGTGACCATGGATGCTGAAAAGCAACCGAAACGCCGAGAATTTAAAAATAAGTATAAATAAATGCGATTTTATTCAATGTGTAGTGTTCGATTAAATATAAGAAATCATTATGTAATTATAACAAATGTATAACATACATTAGAAACCGAAAAACTTATAATTAAATCGCAACTTTTCAATGTTGATGACACTGTGTCACCATCTGCATTACAAATATATTCACCTTAGTCCGAACTAGCGACATCTGGTGAGCATAAGATTATTAGCCCTAATTATTATAAAAAATTGAATTTTTAATATTTGAAAGAAGAATTCAGCTACAGAAATCAATTATTATTATATGTAATATTTAACCCAATATTCGGTTCGGTAACAGATTTGCCAAACGTTCCGCCGAATATTTCAATTCCGTGAAACCCATGTTCGGCCCATCTCTAATTTCTACTGGAAACAAGGTATTTCATTATAGAGAAGACGTGTGTATGCTCGTTTGTGGATTCTATAAAAAGTATTTCTTAAGGGATGATTGCTACCGCCTTTGTTATTATTTTTATTGGAATTATTAACTTTTTTTTACTTATTATAAGCCAGTGCTTGACCACAATCCCACCTGTAAGTGATGATGCATTTTCCATAGCGAAAAAAATATATATGAATAAATATTATTGAAATCTATAAATGCTACTAAATTTTTATTTTATACCTATATAATTCTGTCAAAAACTTTATAAGTACACTTATCATCGATGCTGATGTTGATCGATCTCGGTTTGCTCTCGAGGTATATTCAATTTTACGCGAGCGCTTATCCATAGAATTACTCGTACCAAGCACAGATAAGAATCTTGCCCAAAATTATGAGTACGTTACTATATTTAAAAAGATATGGGTACTTCGATATAATCCATACGGTGTAGTGGAGGTGTGAGAATATCCACTACCCCGTATCATCCCCTGGATGTCGTAAGAGGCGACCAAGGCAAACAAGTCAAGAAATGGGCAGCAGCGTCTTCCTAATAATGTCTAGAAATAAAAATCTGCGGTTGCCAACCCGCTTGCCAAGAGTGGCAACTATAGCAAATATTCCCCCTATGTGGCAATCTATGGGGGAGGCCTATGTTGAGCAGAGGACTTTAATATACTTTTAACGGTAATTGATATAATCCTACGTCAAAACACTAGTACTGCAAGTGTGCACCGATGCAAATTGTAGCTACAATAGGATGCGCCGGCGGCCTCGCCGCAAGGTCAGAGTCGCGGACACGCCTCGAGTGTGGTAACCCTGAACACCGTCCAGGGCTGTGAAATGTCCAGTACAGATTTAATTAAACATATAACATATAGTCATGCTAGAGGGAATATATCATACGTTTTATAAAGTTTATAAGTGGGTGAGTCAAGCTGAAGCTATATTACGGTTGCAGCACGAATGGTTCGATTCGACCGGGGAAGAACCACGCCCTCACAGGAAACCAGCTTAAAGCTGAAGCTTAATGATGTTATATTTCGTATGGTGAGTGTGGAGAACCGGAGACTATTTTATTGGAAACGAGGCATTCCATCTTACTCAATAAATGAGCACATAGTCCACCTTATGGTGATGGTGGTAGACAGCTACATTTATCCTCAATTAAGGATCATAATGCAGATCCGTTATCAACCTTGAGGACTAAGATGAAATGCCTCACATCCAGTAATAAGGTGCTATTTTACGATGCTATTTTGTGAAAACGTGGTCCTTCCCCGGTCGAGCCGCCCCATTCGTGCTACAACTATACTACTAATATAGCTGCAGCATGGCTCTACCTCGTAAATATAATGTCAGTTTGAATCGACAATTTAATGAAATTCGAGATCAATTTCAGCAGTAAGCATGCTGTTCCTGAGTTAAAGATCCAATATATAATCGTGTACGATTGCCGTTCCATCAGATTATGAGAGTGGGGGATAATGCATCTATGTTTGCGTGCACACTTGTACACTATAATCTTGTACTAATCTCTGTTGAGATTTAGCGTAATGACCGACATTCGGTCTAAAGGACATTATTACGAGTATACTGTTAACACAAAGAAATAGTTTATTATAGATAAATATGCACTCATAATACAATATATGTATTCAATTAATATTTGTACAGAGCACTCAATATTACAGTTTTTGTATTTTAATTACACTTTGACTAATACGAGTAGAACGCGTGTTTACAAAACAGAATGCCTAAGAATCATGATGCAACCTATTTTATAACATTTGCGTTTCCAATTCTCTTCCGTTGTGTACAAGGAGGGGCGGACGGTGTTGCCAGTAACAAAGTTGCCAACAATACGATATCGTCAATTGGCAACCCTTGTTACAATATATTTCGCAGTAGTTGTCTTGGTACTACGCTCACAACAAGCTCGGTAGTTTTCCAGAAGTTATCTATGAGTTTTCTCGGAGCACTTAATTGCATATTTCAGTCAAAAGATTGATATAACTCACCCGTTGTATATTACTCTGGTGACGGTGAGGAAGCTGAGTAGGTAATAAATCAGTGTTATTTATTGTTTCTCGTTGAGAAAGAAGTTTAAAGTTGTTGGAGCATATTTTTCAATATGTCTACTCTCCTTAAAAAGTAAACTAATTCAAAGAAGTCTAAAAAAGAACTGCTCTACTTTGTCTTCTAGATCTTTATTATAAAAATACTTTCCTAAGATTTTTTTTATTAGAAAACTCTTTCATAGACAGTCTGACAGACACCGAGATGATCCCGAAAGTGTTTTTTTGCTATATACATATATAGAAAATAAAAACAAGTAAATGACTAATGTAGTCTATGGATACCTGAAGCCGATTTCAAACAAAGGCATGATGCATTGTCATCTCCGAGGACTAAGGTCGTGTGCCTTACAGCCTAAAATAAATATACTGTCGCTTTATACTTCAGACTGGAACACAGACCGAAATTGATGACAGGACCCAGACAGACTCCTAGGCAGAGACGAGTCCTACTAACTAATAGCATTTTTTTAAAGTTGCATTTACAACTCATAACGGAGCCGTATTAGCACAGTGTCTAAGCGTTCGCTGTTGATACAATTTTAAGGGAAACATCGTAGGGAAACCTCCATATCTGAGAAATTAAAAACATATTTCGAAGACGCGTGTAGTCCGCCAACACGCAGTGGCAGCGCAGCGGACCTCCCCTTGCCCTAAAACCCTTTCAGAAATAACAAAAGGCCTATGCCCACCCTTTAAAACTTTTTAAAATTGACAGAAAGCCTGGGCCCATCCTTTAAAACCCTTTCAGAAATCACAGGAGGCCTATACCTGGGATATATATATATAGGCTGTAATAATACTTAAACTTTTACTCGTAACTGTATCTATCACCTTGACGAAACAAAAAAAAAATAAACAAAAATGGCTAAAGATCATTTCTAGTTGTGTACACTCGTAGTTTGCTTTTTCTTAGTGGTAGATTTAATTTCGCGGCGACCGCCAGCCATCTGTGTTCCCCCACAGATATCGGCGCGTCGCTTCCGCCTGCCGATGAAATATTTAAGTCTGTACGTTGCCAACTATCCTAAGGCTTGTAGCTTGATATTTGTTTTCTTTGGAATTAATATTATCTGAAAATTTCCGAACTGAAAACATTAGTGATCAATAAAAACAAACTCTTCTAAACTTGATCTGGTTTTACCGTTACAGCCTATTAAAGTCCACAGCTGAACCATAGAATGCCTCTCCCAAAGATTGCTTCAAAGTGGTATATTTGCCATAGTTATAACGCTTGGCAATCCGGTTGGCAACCGATTTTTTTTATTTTTTGTCGTTATTAGGAAGACGCTGCTACCCATCACTTGATTTGTTTCCCACTGTCACCTCTGACGACACCCACGGCATGATATGGGGTATTGGATATTCTCACACCGCCAATACACGATCTGGTTTTAATTGCAATTAATTAATATTATTATTTTATTATTATTTGGCATGGTGATTGTATGTGGTAGAGGCATCCTGCAGTTATATTGTAGTTGTAGCACGAATGAGTCGGTTCGACCGGGGAAGGACTCATAGGTCGCTGTTTCCTTATAAGTTGATAGAAAAGATAAAGGCTTGAACTGATTATGTAATTTATTCTGATACTAGCTGTTCCCCGCGACTTCGCTCGCGTGTTAAGGTTTTTATTTTTTTGCGCGGAACTCTAATTCTTTTCTAAAATAAAAGTATTTAAGTTACTCCTTATAGCATCAGCTATCTGCCAGTGAAAATTCCGTCAAAATCGGTCCAGCCGTTTCGGAGATTAGCCGGAACAAACAGACTGACAGACAGACAAAAATTTTAAAAATTGTATTTTAGTTATAAGTAAGTAAGTTATATAGTATTTACTTTCATATGCATTTAGTAAAAAGCTGTTATTTTGACATTACAAACAGACACTTCAATTTTATTTATTTGTATAGATTATTGATAGCGAGTACAATACGCGACGGCGGATGATTGCGTACTGAATTTATGAGATTGAAAAATGATACAATAAGGTAAAAATTCCCTTCTGAGCCACGTCTGCGTGCTGTTTTCGAGAGTCATTACGAATCGTCTCGCGCGCAGACTTGACGACTTCCAGCCTCCCGAACAAGCCGGTTTCCGAAAAGGCTTTAGCACCATAGACACCCTTCGGCAAATTGTACAGAAGTCCGAGGAGTACAATTTGCCACTATGTCTGGCGTATGTGGACTATGAGAAAGCCTTTGATTCCGTCGAAATTTGGGCGGTGCTGCAGTCCCTTCAGCGATGCCAAGTTGATTGTCGGTATATCGAAGTATTGAAGTGCTCGTACAGTAGGGCTACGATGGCTATCCGAGTACAGAACCAGAGTACGAAACCTATCCAATTGCAGAGAGGTGTAAGACAGGGTGACGTCATATCCCCGAAACTCTTTACCGCTGCATTGAAAGATGTTTTCAAGCTTCTGGACTGGAAAGGATACGGTATCAACATCAATGGCGAGTACATCACCCACCTTCGATTTGCCGACGATATTGTCCTTATGGCAAAATCGCTGGAGGACCTAAGCACTATGCTCAATGACCTCAATAGTGTTTCCCAACGGATAGGTCTTAAGATGAACATGGATAAAACAAAGATCATGTTTAATGTCCATGTCACACCTATGCCGGTAGTTGTTGGGAACACTAAGCTCGAAGTTGTTGACGAGTATGTTTACCTGGGATAAATAGTCCGACTAGGTAAGTCCAACTTCGACCGAGAGGTCAATCGACGGATTCAACTCGGTTGGGCAGCGTTCGGGAAATTACGACACATCTTCTCGTCAGGTATACCTCAAAACTTGAAAACGAGACTGTACACCCAGTGCGTGTTGCCAGTGATGACATACGGAACTGAGACGTGGTCCTTCACTACTCGCCGGATGAGGAAGCTCAAGGTCGCACAGCGAGCTATGGAGAGGGCTATGCTCGGAGTTTCTCTGCGTGATAAACTCAGAAATGAGGATATCCGCAGTAGAACCAGAGTGACCGACATAGCCCAACGGATTAGTAAGCTGAAGTGGCAATGGGCCGGCCATATAGCTCGAAGAACCGACAACCGATGGGGAAGAAAAGTTCTCGAGTGGCAGCCTCGTACCGGCAGGCGAAGGGCGTCCCCCCACTAGATGGAGTGACGACCTGGTAAGATATGCAGGAAGTCGATGGATGCAGGTGGCTCAGGACCGTGCTTTGTGGCATTCTTTGGGGGAGGCCTATGTTCAGCAGTGTAGTCTGTAGTTCTTCAAGAGAGCGTTGTCGCCTCTCTTGAAGAACAAGACCACCACACTTCTGCTCTACGCCTCCGGTGTAATGCCACCATGGAGGACGGAATTAAAGAGCTTCTGAAGGACTTCAAGTACCGGTTTTCCACCCGCTTTCAGAAGCTCCGCTGTAATTCCATCCTCGCCTGGGGCCTTACCGTTTTTAATGTGATGGAGAGCCATTCTAATCTCGCTCAGACTGACGTCCGGGATATCATCGGAATAATGTCGGATAAGACTCGCTCTTGGATCGTTACTCACACTTGCGTGCGGCTCCAACGATGACGTGTACAGCTGTTGGAAAACGGTTTTGTAACTCGAGCTGAAAGGTTTCGGGACTTTGGATTAGAGCACGAGGGGGACGGAGCGTTGACTTCATTAGACGAGACCTCTCCAACTTAACGTTTAGGTTCAGTGTGCCTCTAATCATTCGGTGATCGCTGCCGGTTTTCGCCCTCGCGATCACTGAGACATCACTGAACAGTTGTCGTCTGGTCGTCATAATGAAGTCAATCTCATTTTTTGTCGAACCGTCGGGGCTCGACCAGGTCCACTTAATGTAGGGCCGCTTCTGGAAGAAAGAGTTCATCATAAAGAGTTCCTCTTTCTCCATGAAGTCGGCCAGCTGCTGGCCCCTTGGGTTCCGTTGCCCTATTCCGAATTTCCCCACTTTCAGCTCACCGTTCTCTCTTGTGCCTAGTTTTGCATTGAAGTCTCCCATTAACACCGTATATTGGGTTTTGGAGGAATGCATGGCTCTAGAGATATCCTTATACATTTCCTCCACCTCCTGATCGGGGTGTGCCGAGGTTGGTGCGTAAACCTGTATGACCTTCAGCGAATACCGTTGGTGATTCTGAATATAAGGTACGCAACCCTCGTCGACATACTCTCAATCTTTACAACGTTGTTAACGAGACACTTGTGGACGATAAATCCGACACCTCCTTGGGACAGATGGTTACCCTCCCGGTAATAGAGCAAGTTGCCGGATTCGAGGATTACCGTGTCCTCCCCCTCTCTTCGGACTTCGGATAATCCTATAATATGCCAGCGTAACTTGTCTATCTCTTCTTCCAGCTCCACAATCTTCTCGTCAGTCCTCAGGGTGCGTGCGTTGTATGTTGCCAGGTCGAGTCGTCGTAGGTGGCAACCGAACCTCCACCGAAGATTCTTAGCACCCCCTGCCCCGCCGTTACCATGGTCGCCACCGTAGCAAGGAATAGCGGGGCCGCCGGGGACTGGAGGCCGTCTCTTCTTAACTTTCATCATGGGGGGTATATTGCCATAGTTGCCACGCTTGGCGAGCGGGTTGGCAACCGCAGTTTTTTTATTGTATTTTTGCCTTTCCCAGGATGATGCTGCTGCCCATCTCCTGCCTTTTTCCCTTTGTCGCCTTTTACGACACCCACGGGAAGATATGGGGTAGTGGATATTCTTAACCGCCACTACACGGCAAGCTTTACATGTGGTCTCATATATATTTGATTAAGGTCTGACCAATTTAATCAAGGTATGACTAGTAGTTTTTGAGTTATTCATAATAATTTCTATTGAAGTCGGTTGCAGTTATGCTTCGTGCCGTTTAGTGTTTACCGTGTATTGGCGGTGTAAGAACATCCTCTACTCCATATCATCTAGTAGGTGTAGTAACAGGCGACAGAGAGAAACAAACCAGGAGATGGGCAGTAGCGTCTTCCTAATAACGACTAAAAATAAAAAAAAACTGCAGTTACCAACCCATTTGCCAAGCGTGGCAACTATGGCAAATATTCCTCTTAACGAGATAATTTATCGGGGCGGCTTATGTTTGGCATTGGACTTTAATAAGATCTAACGGTAACGGAATGTTTTGTAAAAGTAAGTTGTAGCAATGTATAAATATCTTCTTTCTTGCTATTTCTTTTTATTTTTGAAAAGCGCAATTTGGCAGTCATTCTGTGAACTTCCATGCGCCGTATTGGCAGAATTATTTCCTTGTTAATGGTTAAGATATATATGCAGGAATTATTTCGTAAATTTAATTGCCGACCACGTCGCTGTTAAATCTTTTGCCTGGATAACAATTGGCTGGTGGATATTTTAAGCAATGAGAGTTCTTAAGGCTTATTTACGAGGAAACGCAGGTTCAGGGGCGTCGGAGCGCGCTTCTGTGATCGAAATATTAAAATAGCTGTGTTTTGAATAATGATCATCCACGAGATGTAATCTTTACGGTAGTTTTCCTGCTTATAAGGATCGCTTGTTGATGGGTATTTATGTTAGAGGAAAATGTTTTAATATTACTTTTAACAAAAAATAAACCGTCATCAAAGTGCTAAAAGTAAATTATTTTTATGCCACCCTTAAAGAGTGGAATTGTTCCTTAAAATTTATTACGAAACAACCCTGAAGTAGTACTTAATAAAAAAAGAACCTTCAAATTCATTTTTCAATTGGCGAAGATAACGTGTAACATACATACAAAGAAAAGAACATACTACTTCAACTAGGTAGGACTACAGGTTGACTGGTAGAGAATGCCTCAAGGCATTAAGACCGCCCTTTGTATTCTTTTAGATAAAGGAATGCAATAAAGAATAAATAAATAATTCTACTTAAACTACTTTTTTGAAGTCGGCAAAAAAAAATTGATTCTGCAAGCCGTTAACTCAGGGATTAAAAAAATAACTTTTAATAATAAGCAAAAGCTGCTTTCAAAGAGCTAAAAATAATAAAATAATTTTACATTCTGAATTCGGAGCTTTCATTCTTCTATGTATAAAATATGTCTTCATCGTCATCATCATTACTGCCTTGAATAAAACTACTTTTACGGATTTTATCGCGTTTAATTATATTGTTTTTATTGATTCCCGACGTTTCCGGTGCTTTATAGCACCCATGGTCACGGGGGATTGAGGTGATTGACGTCCCGATGTCAGAGCTAGCCCGATCTACGCGGAATAAACTTACTGCGTCTTGAAGTCTTGCAGTGGTACGCTTGGGTTTATTTTTAATTTTATTAATTACAAGATCCCAAGCAGGTGGTAGTACCCAGCCTCCCTCTCTATTGAAATTAGGGTGTTTTTTTAATTTTAATAGCTTCAGGTATCATCGTTGGCAGGAATCGATGTTCTTTCGCGAGAATTTGGGGTTTATCAAATCTAATGTAATGGCGGGGGGCGCCTAGGATATGATCATAAACTGCAGACTACCCGGAACATTGGTGTTTTACGTCAGCTATGTGTTCTTTTACGTGGGTTCTGATAGATTGCTTTATATACAGGGCAAACAAAGTTCTCTAAAGTACCCGAAACGTCGGCAATCAATAAAAACAAGATAATTAAACGCGGTAAAATCCGTAAAAGTGGGTATTCAATTTGTAGTGTTCGCGTAATTATAAGTAATCATTATCATGATAGCCTATTAAAGTCGACTGTTGAACATAGGCCTCACAATAGAATGCCTCATAAGGAGGATATTTACCGTAGTTGTCACGCTTGGCAGGTGGTTTGGCAACCGCAGTTTTTATAGTTGTAATTAGGCACGCGGTTTGTTTCCCTCGGCCGCCGCTTATGATACCTACGGGACGATACGAAGTAGTGGATATTCTTACACCGCCACTACACGGTTATTATATTATAATATTATGCTATGTCTTAGCAATTAAAAATTAAAAAAAAAATCAAACTCGGTTCACAATTTCCCCTACCTCTTCTTTTTTTCTTTTAAAATGTTACCTCTACACTTGGAGTTTCTCGTGTATCGTGGGGGCAGTTTACATAAATAATTTTCACAAAGACAAACATCGAGAGCCAGAACAATTAATTGTAGGCCATACGAATAGTTGCTCCGTGCGGTATTAGAACCCGCGGCCTTCAGCGCTGGAACTCATTACTAATCCACTGCACCATTGAGCTATCAAGTCATTTTTTGAAGTCGGTTAAAAAGGTCGGATAGAAGGACAAAGTAGACTTTGCAGTGGAAAAATATTCTCGCATACTTCGGTCTTAATCACGTTCGATGCTCCCCCTGCTATAATTTTCACATTTTCACATTTTTCTTTTACTAGTACTGTAAAACACTTAGCGTACTGGTTGTAATCTATAGATAATAAATAAAATTGAATTATCTGTCTGCAATATCGAAATGAATGAGGTGATCACTACCATGCTGTTTCAAAATGTTTTCATAATATTTGTATAAAATATTATATTGTAAATTGTGCTTTTTTTTTTAAAAGTCCCACTGGGTTTCTTGTTGGTTCTTCCCAGGACAGAGGTGAAAAACCATTTTTTTCTCTGTCTGTCTGTCTGTTCGGGATAATCTCCGCTAAGCTGACTACCTGATTGTGATGAAACTTCACGAACGGTTATCGAACAATGCCAAGAGTGTTATATTTTACATTAAAAAAAAAACTTGGAAATATTTTTGTAAAATCGAAAAAATTCAAATTGTTCGAAGCGAGGCGAAGTCAAAACACAACAATAATTTATATAATAACATCAACTCCTGTTGTTTCCCTCGCCTGTGTATCAAATTTTATACAGTCCATTTCCAGTGTTTAGGGCTAAATTTCATCCATTATATGTTTTCAACTATTTTAACTTAATGTCTCACTTGCCCATATTTATTTAAATAAATTATAATAATTTAAATAAGGGTGACAAGTGAGCACATACTCGTAGTCCATCTGATAGAAAGTGGATTTTGTAATGCATACACAACTACACTCCATTAGAAATACCAAAATGCAGATGGTAATTTCCAGTAAAATGGGTCTCCAGTTCTCGAAACTCACCATACGAAACAACAGCTTTAAGCTGCTATTGTACGCTGGTATTCTGTGAGAGTGTGTTCCTTCCCCGGTCAAACTGACTAACTCCAGCGTGGCTCTACCACGTAAAAAAATCCAAAAATCAAGTTCTCTCCAATTAAATGAAATGCTATTTATCATCCACTCGCTAAATGTGACACACTGTTGTTAACGACTTAGTTCGCTTGTTGTGTGAATATATTACCTTAACTTTTTAACCAAACCATGTTCCATAAAAACAGAGGAAGTCTGTAATAACATAGGAGTGTATAAACAAAAAATTGTGTGCAACTTGTGTGATTATATCACATTAAGTACGTATATGCATGAGTGATTTCAAAATTAATGAGTCATGCAAGCCTGTATAATTTACTGTTGAACACTGTCTACATGTCACTAGAAATTGTATAATTCAAATGGGTGTGCTCGCTGCACACAGTTCACCCGAAGTTACTGGATGCTATGGATGCTACGGTTCACACACCTACTTGCTCAATTTCATCTCACCATGCCGAGGGTAATAACGTACGTGAGGGTAATATGGTCGTCCGATTAATATGGTCACTTTCTTATAACTCAAAAACTACAGCCTTGTTTGCATAGATGGCTCTGTGATACGATAGATCTTCATACGTCAATCAAATAATAAAACGTCAAAAGGGCGCTGCTTTACCGATGTCATTTTGACAGTTGACATTGTAGTAAATATATTATTAACTGTTTTTTTAAGTAGATTTTTGAAGGTTCATAATTATTGCCAAAGCTTGTTTGCTTTTTTTTCTAAATACATATATTAGTAATAGTATACAAGATTGTGTTTTTGTCTCTGTCCTCCACTAAAGTTTGGTTTTATAGGGCGGCAAAGCTAAAGGTGACCATACCTTCATTCAAAATCAGTGTTTGCTCCCTGACCAATATTAATCGCTGAGCTGGGACCTATTGCTGCTGATCATGTGGTCCCAGATACAAATTTCGGGTCCAGCAGAAAATCAGATATTGGGTTATTCTGTAAAAAATATTAGGGGCGATTCTGAGTACGGGCTACTCTACACGTAGTCAGATGTCAGTCATGCCTTTGTAAGCACGTAAAGCCGGTGGTCCTGCATCTGAACTCACTCCGTTACCGTTACCGTTGCAGCCTATTAACACGTTAAGTGCGAAGCGAGGCCTAAATCACCCCTGATGCAACTTCCCTGTGGTGCGGCAAGCAAAAAAGTGAATTTCTCTGTCGTGCGAATGGCATAGCTTTGGTTTGGTCCAGTGTAGGAAAGAGATAAATATATATTTGAGATCACTAATGGTTCCGGACTCGGTGGTGTACCTACCTTGGTACCGGATGTCTTAGGCCTCGTGCCGCACAGAATTAATATAATTTTAATGCAGTGCGGAACGAGGCTAAAACGTCCCATATCCCCCCTGACCTCGTACCGCACTCAACGCGAGCTTCCCGCGACCAGTGTTGTGCATCACGTCGATTGGAGAGCACGTCCTTTTACAGCGCCGAACATGTCTAAACGATGTCGGAAGAAGTTAATTTAAAAAAACCCAGAAACAGAGCCAAAACAGGTAAGTTTTTAATGAAAAAATCTTCAGTAAGTACCTAGTTTTTTCTTATCTTGGTAGCTATGTACCTAAAGTAAGTGTAAGATATTATTACTTAAGTATATTATACCTAAAGATATTATTGGTAATAACGGTATTATTGACGTACCTAATACTTTGCAACATATCTAGAATTACCTATTATTCTATATCGTGATAATAATGTTATTATTATTAGGACTTAACACTTAATTGATATTTTTGTAGGTAGTGAAAAACTCCACAAGAAACGCAAATGTAAAGGGATATTTTTAATCACCAAGTTTGTTAAGTGTGTTAGATTCGACTTATGTAAATTTTACGATATATGTCACGTGGTCGGAAGAGAGCACCAGGCGGAGTATATTATTGTACGATGGTAAAAGTACAGAAATTATTGTGTTAGTAATTTAAGAAACTCAATATTTTAATATGAAATGTTTTGTTTTTACCCATCTTAAATAAAGGATTGCAGTGTTTGTAAGTACGTTTTGTATAAGCATGCGTGGATATGATATTTCTAACATTTATCTATAAGATTACTTGTGTGAAAAGCTTGATACGAGAATTAATTTTGCACTAACTAATACACCGTTTTTATATTAAACCTGTAACATAATATTCAACAACATAAGGTGCTGCCAAATGTAATCGCATGTAAATAATCTGGACCATAATAAAGCTCGAGAAGAAAGATGTAGCATACAGACTATTTGGTATAAAATGACAGTATATTATATATAATATACCGCAGCTTCACTCGCTTCAGTCTTCACTCGAAATCTAGGCTTAATGCGTCTCGATTAAATCTGCTATCGGTTCATGAATAAAGCGTTTACGGAGTGGGACTGGGATTCTAAGTATTTATTGTAAAACAAATCTTAAAAACTTTCTTTAAAAGTGTGTGGTGTGTGTGTGTGTGTGAGTTTGTTTTTTGTAATGAATAAGCATGCCAAATTCATCTCTATTTTTAAACTGCTGTTTATATTTTGCACCACTTACATGAATAATAATATAACATCTAATAAAGCGAACCCTCCTAGGTTGTAACCACTCGCGAAATAGAACAACTTTCATAAGAAAACGATAAAAATACTTTTTTATGAGTTATGAGAACTGATGGAAAAAAGTTACCAAAAAGACTCTTTGTGGAGAAACTTATAGAATCTTTAATAAAAAGGAAATCGATGAGACCCCAGGTAATGTAATGCTTAGATATATTTCTTGACAGTCAACGTGTTGAAGCTTTCATAAACTAAGCTTGACATTTGGTCATTATTAAGTTTTTTATTATTGTTTCCTTTTAATTATTCTGAATTTAAGCTACCTTACCTACCTACTCTTTCAACATTTTAAGTATAAAACAAACACATTCATTTGATGCAGTTATACCTACATTATCATTGTTATTCTCATCTACGATCTAACCTAAGTAACAATGTCAGTTTTATTACGTTATCTTTACATTTTTGTTATTTTTCAGCACCTGAAAGCGCACGCCATTGCCTCGAAAAGGGTGAAAAAAGGAGAAGATGTGTTGGTTGTTACCAAAAACTACGCACATTTTTACCATCTCGTGAAGCTGATAAAAAATCCAAAAAGATTTTGACTCAGTGCACTCAGTGCAAAAAATCTTATTGTCTACCCTGTTTCAATGAAAAACACTCATAAATAAGTACAACATATATATTGAGATTTTTATAAAAAAAGTATATTGATACTGATTTTTTAATGTTAATTCAAGTTCTAATAATTGTATTTTTAAAGCCCGAGGCAGAATAAATAGGACAGTTTCTTTTCTACTTCTGGTTGCCTTTTTTTTCTATTCTGTGAACCGCATTAAGATTTTCATATACAAATAGAAAGATAAACCTTATGCATAAACCGTAATCCATTATTTTCCAATAATAAGTATGTAATAGGTGCCTCTTAATGGTATAGAATGGAACGCTTCGTGCGCGAGTCCGACTCGCACTTGGGCTGTTTTTTTTTCTTTATGGCGCCTTCAAGCACAATTTAGATTATTTAAAAAAAAATGTATCCTTTGATAGCTTTGTGTTGTTTTGCCAGGTTTTGCCCTTAAAACGATCTAATGAGATATAATTGATCAAAATCGGTCAAGTCGTTGCGTAGTTAAGACAGTTTAAAAACGTCGATATTATTTTTCCCATCACTAATCGCAGCGAAAATATGCCCTATTTCAGTGCGTTACGAGGTATATAAGATCCCATATTTTGTTTTGCTAATAATTCCTAAACTAGCCATCAGATCCCGGGGCGACGGTGGATTAGGGTTCATCAATTCACTGTCTATATCAATAAGGACCAAAATTCACATTTATCTTTGATTTCGCGCCAGAAAATGGATTTTAGTCTGTAAAAGGTGGTGGGGTCTAATAGACCGCGTGTCGCCCTAACGTCTGGTCACGGTACGGGCCGATTATACCTCGTGCCGCAGGAACGGAAAGTATGCAAAAATTGGTGCCGCAGCTAACGTGTTAAAGTCCACTGTTGAACATATGCCTCCCCAATAGATTGCCTTTTGAGGGGATATTAGCCAGGGTTGCCACGTTTGACAAGCGGGTTGGCAAACGCATTTTTTTTATTTTTAGTCGTTATTAGGAACGCTGCTGCCTATCTCCTGATTTGTTTCCATCTGTCGCTTCTTAGGGCACCCATGGGATGATATGGAGTAGTGGATATTCTAACACCGTCTCTACACGCTAATCACCCCGGTCGTGTGGAATTGCCATCCTGCCCTGCGCAGATGGTTGGTCTCCTTTGAGACTAGCCGCGGTGACCGACATTCGGTCTAGAAAATATTAGTCCAACAGCGCAGCATAAAGATATCTAACTACTATCACAGAATAAATAACTACTATTAAAAAACAAAGAACATTAAAGTTGCGTTGTCATCTAAATACAAAAAAATCACACAAAACACAAATAGATACTTCGAACCGGAATTCTACAATTCCTAACGAAACGGGTTAAAAGACTAGTTAGTACCTTCTCACATGTATTGTAACACAATAAAAATAGTTTATATTTAAAACAGTGATATGATTTCCAATGTGGTAGAGCCGTGCTGCTATATCAATTGTATAGTTGTAGCACGAATGGGTCGGCTCGACCGGGGAAGTACCAAACTGTCACAGAATACCAGCGTAAAATAGCACCTTAAAGCAGTTGCTGTGTTCCGTATGGTGAGTTTAGAGAGCCGGAGACCCTTTTTACTGGAAAAGCGGCATTCCATCTAAGGCTGACAACGCATCTGCTTTTTTATTCGTAAACGAGGATAGATGTAGATGTATTAAAGTTGGCAAAAAATGACTTCGCGTACATTCGCTTGATAAAATAATATGATGTGTTATACCTAGTTTGAAGAGCACCTCCCGCCATTTTCTAGTAAAATGGGTCTTCGGTTGGCTACACTCACCAACTCACCATACGAAACAGCATTACGCTGCTGCGTATTCTGTGAGAGGGTGTTCCTTCCCCTGTCGAGCCGACCCATTCGTGCTACAACTAATTGTATACTATTAATATAGCTACAGCATGGCTCTACCACGTAAAATGTTTGATAATAAGTCAGAATTTTGCCTAATCATCACCCAAAAAATGAACAAAGGACATGTCGTATGATATCGTCTACATCATCAGCACGTACATAATTAAAGTCCAATTCTACAATATGCCTCGGGTTGGAAGTTCAATATATAAAGGCTACTGTTTCTTGAAATACATACAGCAATAAATATTCTAGTAACCGTGATTATAAATAAAGTAGCGCCACGTATTCAACGGGCAATATATTTAGCAGTCCATGAATCTATCGACTGGCGTGATGGATCGCACTGTTGACTCGCCTCGCCTCTAACGCTCTTGCCTTGCCGGCGTCTCGGATCGCAAGAATATGCACTCTAATGGATTACACTATTCATTTGAATATGATTCACGAAGCTTTATGAACTACTTACGTACAAGCTTACGATTTCTGCGGATGACGTGTGAGGCAACTGAAAACAGTAAATGTTTACTGCTATAATATTGTAGGATCAATTTGAATTAATAATGTTTTTTTTTACTTATTATAAGCCAGTTCTTGACTATAATCCCACCTTATGTCAAGTTCTGATGTAGCCCTAGATGGTAAGTCGCACTGTCTCAGCGCAACAGAAACCTATTCACTCTTGCCTTGAACACGCCCAGACTGTATTCGGACAGAAAGGCAGACACCAGCATAATATTCCACTCCTTTGTTGTACTATACGCATTACAAAAGACGAAGCAAACCGCTTGGTTCTAATGCGGGGAATATCCTGGTAGTCCGATGGTGGAAAGGAGAGGGAAGAATTAAAGCATATAATTCCTGCGTACACTCACCGGAATGCATCCTATAGAATACCGCTGGCTACTCTTCGCAATTTGTATTCAAAATTTTAATATAGTTTTTTTTAATGGTGGTAGAGCCATGCTGCAGTTATACTGTGGTTGCAGTACGAATGGGTCGGCACGACTGGGGTAGGACCACGATTTCACTGAATACCAGCGTATAATAGCAGCTTAATGCTACTGTGTTTCGTATGGTGAGTGTAGCGAACCGGAGACCCTTTTTACTGGAGACGAACTATTCCATCTCAGTCCTCAGGGATGACAACGCATCTGCATTTTGATTTTTAATAGAGGATATGTGTAGATGTCTATGGGCCACAGCATCCACTTACCATCAGGTGGAGTGTGTGCTTGTTTGTCATCCTTATTCTATAGATAAGAAGTTTATTATTTTATTCTTAACAAAATAACGAATGATATATTTTTCGAATAGGATAATGTTTTTGGTTTATGTGAAAAGAAAGAAATTATTCAATATAAAAAATGTCCCACTGGATTTCTTGCTAGTTTTTCCCAGGTATTTTCCGAATCAGTGGTAAATTAAACATAAGTGACTTTGATAATTTATAATCTATATTGGACGAAAAAGTTTTTATTTTTAAACTCAATACAACTCCAAAATTCGTACTAATTCCAATAAGAAAGGCTGGTGCTTCACCGTTTGCTTCTTAATAACCGTAACCTTGTCTTAGTCAGTATACGCTTGTACGCTTGATGTAAACGGGAATGTTATATCACCATCTACCGGGACCACGCTCCCACAGAATTACCAGCAGAATAACCAGCGTGAAATAGCAGATTAACGCTGAAGTGTTTCGTATAGTGAGCGTGCTGGAGACCATTTTTACTGCAAACGAGGCATTCCGTCTTACTCCTCAGTGGTGACAACGCATCTGCATTTTGATTATTTTTTGAGGATAAAGGTAGATCTCTATGGGCCACAGCAGCCACTTATCATCAGGTGGACTGTGTGCTCGTTTGTCACTCTAATTCTATAGAAAAAAAAAACATCTGCAAACCTTTAAAAGCTGTGAGCTCATTTTATTCAGATCGGAACAAAATTAATATTTGAAAGCTACAGTCCGCGTTAACTTTAGAAGGTGGTAGCTTTAGAAGGGTCTATCTGGGTGTATACTAACCTATTTATATTATTGTCGCCCAATAGCAGTACTTGCCGTGCTGATTTCCGGCATAAGGTCAGTAGATAGCCATTATAATTAAAGAAAAATAGAATAAAAAAATTAAAATCTCATGTTTAGAGGTGACAACGCATCTGTGGCCTTCTTTGTTCGAACTTGGCCGCAGGTGTCAGTGGACTGCAGTAACTACTTACATCAGGTGGACGGCAAGTTCGTTTGTCATTATAGTTTAAAAGAAACTTAATTAAAACTTTGACAGCTGGAAGACCACAGCAATAAAAAAGTTCTCTATATTCTTAAGACTGGAACACAGTATCTTACTGCTGCATGGTGGTAGAAATAGGTAAAAGAGTGGAACCTACTCCAACGGACTCTAGGCAGAAAGTAAGTCCTACCATATTGTTACGAGCTTGGGGGTTCGAGACAATTAAAAACTGCCGATTTAATTACCAAAATTGACATTTTAATTACAGAACACTAATTACAACTTAAAACCACACAAATAATAAAACACAATTGTACTACTGATCATTTTAGTTCGCAGTTGTATCGTTTCGAAGTATTCGCTTGTATCGCCTATTCAATACTGACCCCGGTCGCGGTCTATAACGGTCTTATATAGGGCTTCAGATGGTTTCCAGAACCTTCTACTGTAGAAATATCTAGAATGTTCGAGTACATAACGGTCCCGATTGACTAGGTGTCGATAGTTCTAGAAAGTTCTTCCATGGAAATTTCTAGAAGGATCTTGATCCTAGTTCTGTTACTCGATACTAGAGGGCGCACTTGCGCTGCCATGTAGCTTCCATTAATTGTGGTGCGCAACAATATTAAAACCCTACCATGTTTTAAGACCTTTTCACTTAGTCACCTCTTACAGCGAAACTGAGTGATGGGTTTCCTTAAGCTCACATCACACTGTCATCACTGATTTAATACAAAGTGATGGTTACCTGGTGTTCGAAAATTGACCGCATTTCGTTGAATTTTTAACATATTTGTCTAATATACATAATAACCGCCTTTACATAACTTCACAAACAATTGATAAACCGACATTTGAAATCACACAAAATTTACAACTCTTTCAGACAATCTAGCAGTATTTGTTGGAAACATTATAAAATTATCTTGCGACAGTTAAAACGTAGTGATTATATACTCTTTGGCGATAATCTCCACTTCGTAGGGTCCACGTGCGGTGAAGTTCCTAAAGGAACTGTATCCGCGACTGGTCGTTGCTGCTGGTGATAAGAGGGCTGGTTCTTTTCTAGTTCAAAGGCTTAGTATAGCCATTCAGCGAGGAAACTCAGCCAGCGTTCTTAGCACGATACCATGGGGAGTAGGACTATATGCCAATTTAAGTTTTTCGTTTTAGTTTTTTTATTATAGTTTCTTAATTCTGTATACATATATGTAAATGTTACGGCCTACGGCTGCTCCCTTAGAGGATCAAATCATCAGGGGCCCATGAGCTGAAGACTTCCCGAGCAGACGTAGGTCGAGCCTCAATGTGGCCACGTGGAATCTCTCGAATTACTACGGCCAGTCGACCGGCAGAGGAATTAGGCGGAGTTTACTTACCTATCCCAAGGCGACTGGTCCCTCCGGAGTCGGTCAGGTCATATGTGGTTGTGTAGTGAAAGGGAAATAAGTGATGTGATGTGTATCTGGGTGTGACTGATGGCGATTGAACCTAGACCTTGGCCGTCGGCAGCAGCCCGAGCGTCGACACCGCTCCAACTTGAGGGGGCTTCCGAGGTTGTCCACCGTCACTTTCTTCTTTCGTCACGTTGACAGTCAATTAACTCTATCGTACGATTAACTAACTTACAGAAGCCACTAACTATCGCGGGGTATAAGGTTACCGCACAAAACACGCACGGAGTTTCTGGGTCAAAGGTCACTACCGTTTCGCGTTGCAACAGTTAGTTCTAGAATACAGAGGCCGCACTAGCTTATATTGTCGAATGCACTTATACAGATTCTGAGTCGGACCCAATAAGTCCCGGGGAAGCTCTCCAGTAGGGATACGCGCCACAAAATTCCTAGACCGTATTTTTACTGTCCGCGCTTAATTATTCCGAGTTCCCGCGCTTAATTGGCAGCGTGCCAATTGTTAGCACACCTGACAGACGACTGACTTTTCACTCGCGACCCGCGCGCCACTGCACGCTCGGAAGAACTTCAAACCGGTATCTCCCAGAGCCGCGCGCCCCCTAGACGTTGATTCCTACAACAGCGTTTTGCGCGAACAAACCCCCGTCCCGGACATAAGGATTTAGGTCCGCGAGCAAACCGGTCAGCGGGACAAGGTCGAGACTGCAAGTTGCAAGACTGAATCTACAACCAAACTAGGCCACCTTAGGCAACCCAACAGATCTTGCAACCCTAACCAACGCCTCAAAAGATAGCCCTAATGTGGCAAGCCGGAGGGTCAGCCTCCACTGGATGCCCCTCCTGGGCATCGCAGCACTTTAATAAGTCCTGTACTGGACAGAAGTCCGACGACCTCTTTCAAATACCTATCTGTGCCCCTACGATTAGTTCCGCAATCCCACCGGATCAGGTCTGCAAACAGCGACGCGACACGAAGCGGCCCCGAGCGGCCTCCTAAGCTTCAGTGCAGAGAGCACCCACACGAACGTTGTCTGTGGAGAGCCGAACGAAACGCACAGATAGTCCCTAGTATGAATTTTCAACAAGTAGGTCTCGCCAGGCTACCCACCATATTATCATTTACTAAAATAGTGCGGCAGCTGATTTCAATCTGATAATCTCCAAAACTAGCTAGCCTGTTAGGCAAGTAGTCCTATGCTCATATTTCAACTAATTTTTCAAAAGCATCAATGTTCAACTACAGAATTAATTCAACCAAATTAATCACCGATGCGCATAGGTCAACTTGCAAATTAAACAAAACAATAACGTAAAGGACAGCCCTACTTCTTCGCAAAGCAAAACGATTAAACACTATCTATGTATATGTTACATAATTTTTCAAATAGCGCGCCATTCAATTTCCTTTCAGCAAACAGACGCAACAATCAAATACAGTGATTAAATATATGTACAAAACACATGCAGTAGCATTTAAAGGAGTAGATTAAATTCAATTCTTTTAATTTAAACCGCTACAAATAGGAAAATTTCGCGGAAAGCCCAAAGCAATTTTTAATTTTAATTCAAGTATTTTTTGACGAGTGATCTAGTGCTTTAGTGATTTAGTGCTCGACCAAACCAAATCTAATACCCCTTGATAGCGTGATTCAACGCTCCAGAGGGGCCCTAATCTTCCCACCACCAAGGGGAGGCCACATGACGTGAACCCGAGATCGCTAACAGTCGCCACTCGGGTTGTACGCCTTCACTGAGGCCGTTGGCAACAGAACATTTTAACAAGTGGACTGTTGACGGCTTAAGGCTCAGTGGAGGTGGCCGTGGTGGGAGCCAAGGCGGCAGCTAGTTAGGGCCGCCTCCATCAAATGGGGAACAGTGGTACATCAGTCGCGGCCACTCAGCTAACGGGAGTGAGAAGGGTCCAGCGGACCGATGAGTGGCCGTGAAGTTCCTCTCCACACGCTGAGGGGGGGTGATGACACCCCCACCCCTGGGGGAATTACCCCCCGACTGGTCGGGGGAGGGACCCCTTTCAAACTTAGGGGCCTGGTGGCTGGCCGGCGGGCGCCGATTGTCGCCCGGCAAAGGGCGTGGCTGAGCACCCCCGCCCGTGGGGGTCGAGGGCCTGGCAGAGCCCCGAGAGGAGACGCCGTTCGTACCCAGGCACAAAACTGCATGGTGATTGCCCTGGCAATGCAGACAGGGCCGTCGATGCGGATAGTCTCGCTGGAGGTGCCCTCCCAGACATGAACAGCACCAGCGGCGCTCCTTGGTGATAGTTCGCCTCGCCGAAACCGGCTTACCTAATAATTTCGGGCACGACGTTACCCGGTGATCAGATGCTCGACAATAGGAGCAGGGGGGGTTGACGACGACTTGCCTGGCGGGTTCAGCCTCTCACTGGGCACGTCTCGTAAGTTGTCAACGGTGCCCGCCGCGTTCTCGATCTGCCGGCACTGCTCGTCCAAAAACCGCAGCAGGTCATAGAAGGGCGGAATATAGGAGGCCTCGTCCCCGCCGTACCTCTCCTCAAAATGGATTCGAAGGTCGAGAGGTAGACGGGACAGCACGATGCGGAGCAACAAAAAAGCCCATTCGCCCACTGGTAATTCCAGCCGCCTCAACGTATTACAAGCCACCAAGACTGGATCCAACAGGTCCGGACGAAGTCTGGCCCGGTTACTAAGCAGCGGGAGGCTTAGAAGCTGCTTAACATGTTCGTCCGCAATTCGCCGGACGTTGGCGTATCTTCTGGCTAGGAGGTCCCGAGCAGTCTGGTAGGCGTCGTCCGACAATCTCATGTGGCCGACGACGCCCAGGGCCTCCCCCTCCAGTGAGGCCAGGAGGTACGCCATCTTTTGGCTCGGGGTCAGGTCACTCCGGGCGTCCACTAGGCTGTCGAAAAGACCAACGAAGGTCAGCCATTCGGAATGGACCCCGGAGAACTTTGGCAGGTCCAGAGTTGGGAGTCGTCCCAACAGCTCCGGCTGAAGCTGCTTCAGAGAGGACTCGGACAGGTCACTCATCCGAGCTTCACGCGCCTCCTCGGCATACCTGCCTTCAGCCTCGATCAACTCGTCCGTGAGCCACAAGAACTGCTCATAGTCCGCGAAGCAGGAGTCCAGGACTCCCTTCTCCACATCCGAATCCTCGAGCTCAGCGTAAGCCTCCTCCACTGCGGCCCTTCGAGCATCCACCTGCTCGAACCGCTTCATCAAGTTATGGACCCTATTCGGTCGACCTATCAAAGCATGGGCGCTTGTGGCCCAGCGTAGCTCAGTCCGCAAACAACGGATCAGTAGCTTGGGCGATGTCATCACTATTAAATGCAAATTACGACGCGGCTTGAGCACAGATTACAAAGATAACAAATCAAAAATACAACAAAAAATTAACAGTTAATAAATGCAGTTCCTATCAAATCGCGTTGAATAGAAATTACACAAATACGAATTACTACGTATCAACCAAATACAAGTTAGCACAAAAGAAAAGACACAAATCAAATTGACAAATAACAAATACTAGTGCGATCAAATCAAGTCAAATTCAAATTGCGCAAATACAATTATTACTCTTTAGTTCAAACACAAATTACAGTATAAACGAAGATACACATCACAGTCGATCAACAAAAAATGCCTAGCTCGGAAATCGAACCTTCGATAAGTAATCCACTACAACTATCCGACAACGATAATTAACCGATTACGTAAAAATAACCATCTACCTACATGACGTATATCTCTAGAAAAACTCCCGCTTGCGCAACCTAGGGCGCGGCTTTTCAAACTACCTACTAACCAAAAAAAAGGCAAGCAACAAACAACAAAGGGAAATAATTCTATTATTACGTTCAAAAAATATTTTTACGTATTACGGACGGGCGTGATTGTAGATACAAATTAAACCAATCAAAGCAACGCTCCCTGCCACCAGAATTGTTTAATGTTTATCAAACACTATGGTCGGGATCGACCGGGAATCGAACCCGGAACCACGCTCTGCTACCAGTTTTTTACGGCCTACGGCTGCTCCCTTAGAGGATCAAATCATCAGGGGCCCATGAGCTGAAGACTTCCCGAGCAGACGTAGGTCGAGCCTCAATGTGGCCACGTGGAATCTCTCGAATTACACTAAAATATATGGGGAGCGTTCTATACTACGGCCAGTCGACCGGCAGAGGAATTAGGCGGAGTTTACTTACCTATCCCAAGGCGACTGGTCCCTCCGGAGTCGGTCAGGTCATATGTGGTTGTGTAGTGAAAGGGAAATAAGTGATGTGATGTGTATCTGGGTGTGACTGATGGTGATTGAACCTAGACCTTGGCCGTCGGCAGCAGCCCGAGCGTCGACACCGCTCCAACTTGAGGGGGCTTCCGAGGTTGTCCACCGTCACTTTCTTCTTTCGTCACGTTGACAGTCAATTAACTCTATCGTACGATTAACTAACTTACAGAAGCCACTAACTATCGCGGGGTATAAGGTTACCGCACAAAACACGCACGGAGTTTCTGGGTCAAAGGTCACTACCGTTTCGCGTTGCAACAGTTAGTTCTAGAATACAGAGGCCGCACTAGCTTATATTGTCGAATGCACTTATACAGATTCTGAGTCGGACCCAATAAGTCCCGGGGAAGCTCTCCAGTAGGGATACGCGCCACAAAATTCCTAGACCGTATTTTTACTGGCCGCGCTTAATTATTCCGAGTTCCCGCGCTTAATTGGCAGTGTGCCAATTGTTAGCACACCTGACAGACGACTGACTTTTCACTCGCGACCCGCGCGCCACTGCACGCTCGGAAGAACTTCAAACCGGTATCTCCCAGAGCCGCGCGCCCCCTAGACGTCGATTCCGACAACAGCGTTTTGCGCGAACAGTAAATAAATCTATTATAATATCTACTCTGTGTTTGACCAATAATGTGTTTGACAAGTATTTGACACTGGCAGTACGAACGTAAACAATGTGTTTTGTTTATTAATTGACTAATGGTATTATTAGGGTGTGTTCCGATATACGAAAAATTCGTTCCGTTACGCATTGCCGTCATAAATCGCCGCCATTTTTTGCCCAATTCAAAAAGGAGACGGTACTCAATTCGACTGTATGTATTTTTTTAATGTTTGTTACCTCATAACTTTTTACTGGGTGGACCGACTTCGATGATTCTTTTTTATTTGAAAGCTGGTACTTGGCATGTACGCATGTGATTCTATGTGAATTAGATCAAGGTCAGACCAATAGTTTTTGAGTTATTCTTAATAATTTATATTGAAGTCGGCTCTACACAATTTTTAATTTTAAATTATTGTACTGTGAGCACTGGCGCTTTCAAGTTAAGGTTCTCTCGGTACTTTGATCACGGGATCATAAAACATTACAGCGTCTAGAGATTTAACAGCTTCCACGAATGATTGTTATTATTATTAATTAAAATTGGTAAACAAGTAAACTCGGACATTAATTTTTAAAAGCAACAGCATTCTAATAATTTTTTTGAACAGAAAAAGTGTACATGATAAATATTTTCATTTGAAAACTGTTTTGAAAAATGGGGATGACAATGCGTTTCCTTTTTAAACAGTAACCAGTATAGCAAACTAAAAAGAACGGTTTCACAGTATACTGAATTGACGTCACACCTTGCAGTGGTCACAGTGTATATCGGAACACACCCATACATTTTAGCTTTCTGCACTCCGTCTCCATATAAAATTTAACTAAGCTGAATTTTAATCTAATCCATTATCTCACTGTTAAGTGTTAACAAGTAACGGTCGTAGAGTTTAGTAATTATGTTAAGTTAGTCTTATCTCAAATTCCATTATCATTAAGTTAGGTGTCTAAGTGCCTTTAAGTTAACAAACGGCATTAAAATAAGACCCGTGCAGTTGCGGTGTAAGAATATCCACTACCCCATATCGCCCCGTGGGTGTCGTAAGAGGCGACGGAGGGAAACTGAAATAGGAGATGGGCAGCAGCACCTTTCTGATAAAAACTAAGATTCATAAGATACTGCTGTTGCCAACCCACCTGCCAAGCGTGGCAGCTATGGCAAAATCTCCCTTATGAGGCAATTTATGAGGAAGGCTTATCTGCAGCTGTGTACTATTATAGGATGTAATGGATGAACGAATTAAAATATCTCGTGTGGAGTTTAGATCATCCGACAATATTTAAAGGCAGTAGAGCCATGCTACAGCTATATTATAGTAGTAGCACGAATGGATCAGCTTGACCGTGAAAGGACACGCTCTCACAGAATACCAGTGTGAAATATCAACATAATGCTGGTGTGTTTCGTATGGTGAGCGTAGAGAACCGGAGACTCTTTTTACTGGAATCGAGGCATTCCATGTTAGTCCTCAAGAATGACATCACATCTGCATTTAGGTGTATATGAGACACAGCATTCACTTACCATCAAGTCAATGTGGCACGATTGTCACTATTAGATCTTAAAACAAATTTAAACGGCTCTACCATAAAATAATTTTTTTACGTGGTAGAGCCATGCTGCAGCTATATTAGAAGTATAGTTGTAGCACGAATGGGTCGGCTCGACTGGAGGTTTCGTATGGTGAGGGTAGAGAATCGGAGAACCTTTTTTACTGGAAATGAGACATTCCATCTTAGTCCTGACAACGCATCTGTATTTTGATTTGTAATAGAAGATAGATGTAGATGTCTATGAGCCGCAGCAACCACTTACCATCAGGTGGACTGTGTGCTCGTTAGTCACCCTTATCCTATAAAAAACAGGCCAGTAGGACAACACCGTTTAGTGCAAATTTATATTTTTTTTAAACGTGATAAGTTTTATACGCGGTAGACCCATATTACGGATATATTATGGCCTCAGCACGAGTGGGTCCACTCGACCGGGGTTGATCCACGCTCTCAGAAAATACTAGCGTGTAAACAGCAGAATAATATGGTGAGTGTAGAGAACTGGAGACCATTTTGTAACTGGCAATGAGACATTCTCCTCATCTTTATACCAGCGTATCATAGCAGGTTAACGCTGCTGTGTTTTATATGGTGAGTGTAGAGAAATGGAGACCTCAGTAATACGATTTTAAGCTTCGAGGCATCTTAGTCTTCAGAGACGACAGCATATCTTCATCTTCGATTATACTTATCATCAGGTGGAATGTGTGCTCGCCCTTATTTTATAAAGAAAAAAAAAACAATTTCGCATAATCCACGTAAAAACTGGAAATTGATCATTAAAAGCCTATAATATTTTCGTCTGACGTGTAGAATGTAGTGTAGAGATTGATTTGTTTTGTTAAGCGATTACTGTGAGTGTATTCTCATGTTTCATTTGTATAAATGCGAATGTAGAGCGAGCGCGGCGCGGCGGAGCAATTACGCTGTTTGTGAAAAACATTTTTACATAATAAATAATCGTTGGTGTGTCTCTTTGCCGGGTTTCCATATTCGAAAACGCTTCGTTTTCTCTTACCAGTCGTTTTGTAGTAAATGAACTACGTAAAATTTTTTTTAAACAAAATACCAGTTGAACTATTTATGAACCGTTTAAAGTTTTTAAATTGAAGTCATCCTAAGTTGCCAAATGAATAGTTTGTAATTTAAATTGTTTCTACCTCGTATTTAATAATTTATTTTACAGAATAAGGGTGACAAACGAGCACACAACCCACCAGATGATAAATGAATACTGTGGTCTATATTCATCTACATATATCCTCGATTACGAATCCAAATACAGATGCGTTGTCACTGAATGTTTCTCTCTCTCTCTCTCTCTCTCTCTCTCTTAGTGTGAGAGAAACAGAGAGCGTACGAAAAACAGCAGCATTAAGCTGCTATTTTACGCTGGAATTCTATGAAAGCGTGGTCTTACCCCAGTTGAGTTAACCCATTCGTGCTACAACCGTAATATAGCTGCAGCGTGATTTCTACCACGTATAAATCAGGGATCTTGTTACTTCTGAACGACTTAACGATTGAGATCATATTCACACAATATATTTCTTTTGTCGAGATGATGGTTCATTGCTTTAATACGACCAGATAGGTGGCGCTGCAGTATAAATATTGGCAAATTCTTGAAAGAACTAAAACGACTTACGTTCACAATATATTATGTTGGCTTAGAGCCATAACAACACCGTGTAATGGCGGTGTAAGAATATCCACTATCCCTATACCATTGGAATCGATTACCATCAGCGATTTTTCCGGACCGATACGACTTAGGGACCTTCAAGAAAAGAGCGTACTCCTTTTTAAAAGGCCGGCAACGCATCTGCGATTCCCCTGGTGTTGCAGTTGTACATGGGCGGCGGTAGTCACTTACCATCAGGTGAGCCGCATGCTCGTTTGCCCCCTCTCCTATAAAAAAAAAAAAAAACTATCCCGTGGATGACGTAAGATGCGAGAGAGAAACAAACCAGGAGATGGGCAGCAGCATCTTCTTGATAATAACCCAAAATGATAAAAACACGGTTGCCAACCCGTCTGCCAAGAATGGTAAATAACGCAAATTCCAGACTTTGAGGCATCCAATGGAGGAGATTTATGTTTAGCAGTGGACTTTTATAATCTTTAATGGTTGGATGAATTCTAAAAAAATCTCAAAAGCTGGGCCTACCAGGTGGCGATGTGTTTACGTTATTAAGAAGTTTTATATTTACACAGTAAAACATTACGGAATCAATACCAATGTATTAAAAAAAATCAAACTCATCGCATCACCTACCGGAAAGTTGCTGACTGTTAGCTGATCCGTCCCAGCTAGTTATTCCACATTACATAAGAAACCAAACTGCAAAATTATATTATTATTATTTGTAGCACACCAGATGATACGAGTATGGGGAAGTAGCTTTTCTTACACCGCCACTACATGGATAGTTATACGAGCACTATCAACCTCTGCTAAATATTAATTTTAATGAAATAAATATAAGTTATTTATTTTAGATTATATCTGTATGTACAGTGTATTATAGTTACGTAAATATAGTTACTTTGATAGTTGAAAGGTATGAAATCTAAGTGTGAATGTTTGCATGTTTATTTTGTAAAAGTATACCTAATACTGGAAATTGGCCTCTCCCGGTGTTTGCCCAGTTGTCACAAAAAGGGCATCCACTACTTTTCTGACTCACTTTGGAATAAGGTGAAATATTTGTCAGATTTTATGGAGAAGCTAATTTAGCTAAGTTAGTAAAAAAAGTGAGTAAAAATTAACTAAAACAAATCTTTAAAACAATCGTCATGTCTAGTTTTTTACCTTTAGCACACTGTTTATTATTTTATTTATTTTAATATTCAACTTCTTATAGACATGTAAAAGCACAAGCCCAACGTGGTTGAATGGGAGAGAATGCCAAAAGGCACACCATAGACACTTACCTCCACAATAGGAAGTGGGTCTAGTCCTGGGCTGTGCCCCATCTTATATATCACCCTCTCATCACCTACACGACGATATGGGGTGATGTATTATTTCCTAAGTATTAAACCATAAGTGAAACTTGACCTTCCCAAGTATTCATACGCATTGTAGAAATCGGAAAACGAGGTTGAGCATTTCGATACCTATTCGGTTGCAAATTAAACGGAAATCGTAGGAAAACATTAGTTCCAGCCCGCGATAGTTTTCCACGCTGCTGATTGTACGCAGGGTATTCGACACGGGCGCGAGCGCGTCACGCCCTTCATGGATAGCGGAATTATAGGTCCGTTTATACTGTACGACTGAGTCACGACCGTATCGTCCGTATCGGCTACGACAACATCGTTTGTACCTTAGGGTGTAACCACACCAATCGATCGTTCATCGATCGATGGTGGAACGGATTAGTCGACGTCGATCGATAGTTTCTACCACATCGATCGGTCGATGGCATCGATCGATGGTAGAATGGATTAGTCGACGTCGATCGAGCTGCTTGATTATTCGAGAACCAGCCCCGCTCTACTGAATGTCATCTAGAAGAAATAAGCAATCTCTGCAATTGCGTCTCCATAATAATATTAAAAAAAAAACGACCGAAGTTCCTTGCGTAGTATATTATATAAACGCAGGTATTATATTATTGAGACTTTATTGAGACTGGGGATGAGTCGCTCGCGTCCGTAGGCTTCGACCACCTAATCCTAGGCTCACCCTACACGTGTCCCCCGGGTGGTGCTAAACAAGCGACATAGTCGAAAGAACAGACTCGGCTTCTCGCCTTGTGGTAGCGGAGTAAAAAAAAATACCACACCCTACTTTCGCACCATGAGGCAAAAAATTTACGAAATGGCCCCGAGTTCCCGGCGCCCCTTTAATCGGGCAGGGGTGCGAAGAATCTCCGGGAGGAAAACCGGCGACGAGGTTCGCCACTCGTCACGTTCTGTCCCCCGGAGGGGCGAAAAGTGGATTGCGGAAGCCCGTCTGGCTACATTAAACGTATGTGGAGGAATGAATGATAAGATGGATGAAATATGCGATATGATGTATAATAGAGGAATAGACGTGTTACGCGGACTGCGGTTGCCAACCCGCTCGCCAAGCGTGGCAACTATGGCAAATATCCTCCTATGAATGACAGTAACAAAGAAACGGCCCCCAGTCCCCGGCGGCCCCGCTATTCCTGGCTACGGTGGCGACCATGGTAACGGCGGGGCAGGGGGTGCTAAGAATCTCCGGTGGAGGTTCGGTTGCCACCTTAGACGACTCGACCTGGTAACGTACAACGCACGCACCCTGAGGACTGACGAGAAGATCGTGGAGCTGGAAGAAGAGATAGACAAGTTGCGCTGGCATATTATAGGATTATCCGAAGTCCGAAGAAAGGGGGAGGACACGGTAATCCTCGAATCCGGCAACTTGCTCTATCACCGGGAGGGCGACCATCTGTCCCAAGGAGGTGTCGGATTTATCGTCCACAAGTCTCTCGTTAACAACGTTGTAAAGATCGGGAGTGTGTCGATGAGGGTTGCGTATCTTATACTCAGAATCACCAAACGGTATTCGCTGAAGGTCATACAGGTTTACGCACCAACCTCGGCACACCTCGATGAGGAGGTGGAGGAAATGTATGAGGATATCTCTAGAGCCATGCATTCCTCCAAAACCCAATATACGGTGTTAATGGGAGACTTTAATGCAAAACTAGGCACAAGAGAGAACGGTGAGCTGAAAGTAGGGAAATTTGGAATAGGGCAACGGAACCCAAGGGGCCAGCAGCTGGCCGACTTCATGGAGAAAGAGGGACTCTTTATGATGAACTCTTTCTTCCAGAAGCGGCCCCACAGGAAGTGGACCTGGTCGAGCCCCGACGGTTCGACACTAAATGAGATTGACTTCATTATGACGACCAGACGACAACTGTTCAGTGATGTCTCCGTGATCGCGAGGGTGAAAACTGGTAGCGATCACCGAATGGTTAGAGGCACACTGAACCTAAACGTTAAGTTGGAGAGGTCTCGTCTAATGAAGTCAACGCTCCGTCCCCCTCGTGCTCTAATCCAAAGTCCCGAAACCTTTCAGCTCGAGTTACAAAACCGTTTTCAGTGCCTAGAAGACTGCAATGAAGTGGACGATATGAATGACAAGCTCGTGGAAACTGTCCATGCGGTCGGAGCTAAGTTCTGCAAGACCCGCCACAGAAGAACACAAAAACTCTCCGATCACACTCTTAATCTCATGGCTGTTAGACGGGAGATGAAGCTACATTCTTCAACAGACTTGACAGCATACAGGCATCTGAACAGACAAATCTCCAAATGCATGCGGCGGGACTTACGCAACTTCAATACAGCTCGTATTGAAGAAGCGATCGAGCGGAACCAAGGCTCCAAAGTCTTTGCCAGAGATCTGTATACCAGAAAGAGCCAACTGTCAAAGCTGAAGACAGAATGTGGCGGCATCGTTTCCGGGACACCTGAGATTTTGAGCGAGATTGAGAGGTTCTATGGGCAGATGTACACGTCATCGTTGGAGCCACACGCAAGTGTGAGTAACGATCCAAGAGCGAGTCTCATCCGACACTATTCCGAAGATGTCCCGGACGTCAGTCTGAGTGAGATTAGAATGGCTCTCCAGCACCTTAAGAACGGTAAGGCCCCAGGCGAGGATGGAATTACAGCGGAGCTTCTGAAAGCGGGTGGAAAACCGGTACTTGAAGTCCTTCAGAAGCTCTTTAATTCCGTCCTCCATGGTGGCATTACACCGGAGGCGTGGAACAGAAGTGCGGTGGTCTTGTTCTTCAAGAAAGGTGACAACGCTCTCTTGAAGAACTACAGACCGATTTCCCTTCTGAGCCGCGTCTACGTGCTGTTTTCGAGAGTCATTACGAATCGTCTTGCGCGCAGACTTGACGACTTCGAGCCTCCCGAACAAGCCGGTTTCCGAAAGGGCTTTAGCACCATAGACCACATACATACCCTTCGGCAAATTGTACAGAAGTCCGAAGAGTACAATTTGCCACTATGTCTGGCGTATGTGGACTATGAGAAAGCCTTTGATTCCGTCAAAATTTGGGCGGTGCTGCAGTCCCTTCAGCGGTGCCAAGTTGACGGTCAGTATATCGAAGTGTTGAAGTGCTTGTACAGTAGGGCTACGATGGCTATCGGAGTACAGAACCAGAGTACGAAACCTATCCAATTGCAGGGAGGTGTAAGACAGGGTGACGTCATATCCCCGAAACTCTTCACCGCTGCATTGGAAGACGTTTTCAAGCTTCTGGACTGGAAAGGATACGGTATCAACATCAATGGCGAGTACATCACTCACCTTCGATTTGTGGACGATATAGTCCTAATGGCAGAATCGCTGGAGGACCTAAGCACTATGCTCAATGACCTGGATAGTGTTTCCCAACGGATAGGTCTTAAGATGAACATGGACAAAACTAAGATCATGTTTAATGTCCATGTCACACCTATGCCGGTAGTTGTTGGGAACACTAAGCTCGAAGTTGTTGACGAGTATGTTTACCTGGGACAAATAGTCCGACTGGGTAAGTCCAACTTCGACCGAGAGGTCAATCGACGGATTCAACTCGGTTGGGCAGCGTTCGGGAAATTACGGCACATCTTCTCGTCAGGTATACCTTAAACCTTGAAAACGAGACTGTATACCCAGTGCGTGTTGCCAGTGATGACATACGGAACTGAGACGTGGTCCTTCACTGCTGGCCGGATGAGGAAGCTCAAGGGCGCTCAGCGAGCTATGGAGAGGGCTATGCTCGGAGTTTCTCTGCGTGATAAACTTAGGAATGAGGATATCCGCAGTAGAACCAGAGTAACCGACACAGCCCAACGGATTAGTAAGCTGAAGTGGCAATGGGCCGGCCATATAGCTCGAAGAACCGACAACCGATGGGGAAGAAAGGTTCTCGAGTGGCAGCCTCGTACCGGTAGGCAAAGTGTAGGGCGTCCCCCCACGAGATGGAGTGATGACCTGGTAAGACATGCAGGAAGGCGATGGATGCAGGTGGCTCAGGACCGTGCTTTGTGGCATTCTTTGGGGGAGGCCTATGTTCAGCAGTGGACTTGTGAAGGGCTGTAATGATGATGATGATGATGAGACGTGTTATGTGTAAATGAGACGAAACGGAAGGGAAAGGATGCCACTACACATGGCATGTATACCGCGTACTAGTCTGGTGTAGACAAGACCGAGCGGGCATGCCAGGGAGTCGGTATCATCCTTTCAGAAAGAATAGGTCATTGTGTGAAAGAGTATGATTGTGTAAGCCTGAGACTGCTATGGATACGAAAGTAAGTGGGCTTAAAGAAGTTGTTTGTTTTAGGGGTCTACGCCGCAGACATGTCTAAGCCCACTTATATCCGAGAGCAGTTTTAGGAGTTGGTAAGCATGGTGCTTTTGAAATGCAAGGTGAATGAAAATATTGTGATATTAGGCGATTTTAATGGAAGGGTTGGGGTGAGGAGGCTTGGTTATGAAAGGATATTGGGGACGTTTGGTGATGAAAGTATTAATGAGAATGGTGAAAGCCTCCTCACCGTATGTGTGGAAATGAATCTTTTTGTGACGAACACTTTCTTTCGTCATAAGAAGATTCACACGTATACATGGGAAAGAGATGATGATAGAAGTATGATAGATTTCATAATTGTTGATGAAAGAATAAGGAGCGCAGTAGTAGATACAAGGGTTTACTAACGTAGGACGGATCATCTAACGTAGGGACGGACCATTACTTGGTCTTATGCCGAATTAACGGTCTTTTCAGACGTTGGAGGCATCGGACATCTGTGTCTACCACTGCGTTACAGCGTATAAGAACAGAGAGGTTACAAGATGAAGGTGTGAAAGAGAAGTTCAAATGTAGATTGAGAGAAAATATAAGTGGTATGGCTGAATTGTGTATGAATGACTTAGACTTGGAGACTATGTGGTATAATATCAAGAAAGAGGTTTAGGGGATGCAGCTACCGAAGTTTGTGGTGTAAGTAAGAGAACAAATGAAAGGAAAAATAACACGTTATGGTGGGATGATGAGGTACGGATGGTAGTTGAAGCAAAGAAGAAAGCATGGCTAGATTTACTAGCAACCAAGGCTAATAATTCTAGCAGTATGAATGATGATATTGAAAGGAAAAAGGCAGTCTTTAGACATCTAAATAAGAGAGTAAAAGAAGAAGTTGAAAGGAAAAAGCAAGAAAGAACGGATAATAATGATAGAAGAATATCGGATAACTTCCAGGCAAACATTAAAATGTTCTGGAAACTCGTAAAAACTACCAGGGGACATTTAAAATAGCCTAGAATGAATGCTATACGAGACCAGAATGGCTGTATTTGAATGACGAAGTTGTGAGTTTAAGGAGATGGAAGGAATACTTTGAAAGCGTGTTTATGAGTGATGAGACGTTTGAATTAAATGAAATAGAAATTCAGAAAGAAGAGGAAATAGATATCTCTCGAAATGCTAAGGGCTGGAGAAGGATTGGTGGCAGACCTGCTGTACACCTTGTTTAATTTATGTTGGGAACTTAAGCGGGTACCGGGAGACTGGTGCAAAGCCGTGATAGTCCCAACATATAAAGTAAAAGGATCACAGCAGGACTGTAAAAAGTACCGTGGTATCAGCCTTCTTAGTATTGTGGGAAAACTGTATGCTAAGGTACTAATTGAAAGAGTTATGAAAGAAACTGATGGTAAAATATGGGATGTGCAAGCGGGATTTAGAAAGGGAATGGGATGTACGTATCAGGTCTTTTTCATGCGCATGGTCGCGGAGAAGCTTTTGGCCAATAACCAAAAAGTTTTTTGTGCGTTCATGGACTTGGAGAAGGCTTATGACAGAGTGGACAGGGATGTGTTATGGCAAATACTGAATTCATTTGGGTTGAGCGCTGGGTTGACACAGGCATTGAAGTCTCTGTATAGGAACTCTAGTGCTTGTGTCAGGATCAACGGGGCCTACTCGGACTGGTTTGGCATCCATAAAGGTGTCAGACAGGGCTGTGTGGCTTCCCCATGGCTATTCAACCTATTTATGGACAGTTGTTTAGAAAATTTGAAAGTAGAAGAATGCGGGTTAAGAATGGGTGAGTTAACCGTCAAATGCCTTTTGTACCTCATCATTCATCATCATTACAGCCCTTCACAAGTCCACTGCTGAACATAGGCCTCCCCCAAAGAATGCCACAAAGCACGGTCATGAGCCACCTGCATCCATCGACTTCCTGCATTTCTAACCAGGTCGTCACTCCATCTCGTGGGGGGACGCCCTACACTTCGCCTACCGGTACGAGGCTGCCACTCGAGAACCTTTCTTCCCCATCGGTTGTCGGTTCTTCGAGCTATATGGCCGGCCCACTGCCACTTCAGCTTACTAATTCGTTGGGCTATGTCGGTTATTCTGGTTCTACTGCGGATATCCTCATTCCTAAGTTTATCACAACAACGTATGACAACGGGTGGAAAACATTTTGTTGTGAAAATTCAATACAACTTTTCCGTGATTTCAAACTGCATGCCATTTGAACAATACTTAATTTTTATAATTTATTGACGTTAGCAAATTTGGCATGCACAACAGGAAGTTGTAAAGTAGTGGCATACATGACGAAAATTGCAAAAAGCGCTGTTATAATTTCCGTGACTTTATTTTGCATGCCATTCAATATTTCATTAAAAACATTATATTAAATTTATAAAAAAATGGCATGCATATTACACAAGCCTGACATAAAAAATTGTGCAAAATTAAATTAAAAAAAGTTTGTTTTTTTTGCATGCCTTTTTGTACATTGTCTGTAAATATTACTTTAAACTTCAATAACAAATGGCATGCATGTTTATTGATAAAAAATACTTAAAATTCTTTGAAACTTTTAATATATAATATATTATATAGAATATTATGAATCTTTGTTACTCGGCGGTTATATGCTTTCAACTGCGTATCTACATGTACACTGAGGCCAAGAGGAAAAACTAAAAGTTGTAACATTTCGCAAAGGCGGCATTTAGATCACAGAGCCCGGGAATTACAAATTATTACAATTGAGAAATTTTCATTTTCAATTTTTTATAACATTTTTTTTCTGTTGAACTATAGCTGTAAATACGCATGCTATTTTCGTCATAAACTTAAAATAATATTTTTTTTGTAATACACAAAATTGCATATAAATTAAAAACACGGAAATATTTCACATATTTTATGAAACTTTCATTATTATTAAAAATACGATGGTGTTATTTAATACGCATGCCATTTTCGATATATACTTAAAATAATATTTTTTTATGAAATGCAAAACGGCATGCAAATTAAAAACACGGAAATTTTTCATATATTTTATGAAACTTTCATTATTATTTAAAATACGATCGTGTTATTTAATACGCATGCCATTTTCGGTATATACTTAAAATAATATGTTTTTATGAAATACAAAACGGCATGCAAATAAAAAACGCGGAAATGTTTATTAAATTTTTTTCAACTTTTGTTATTATTTATAATATAATGATCATGTGCAACATGCATGCCATTTGTATTTCAGAATTATTTGGTCATAAAAGTAATATTTATCTTTATAAGAAGTAGTCTCAAATCACGGAAAAGTTGTATTGAATTTTCACAACATTCTCCTAATATTTTCCACCCTTGGTCATACGAGGGGTGCATGCCAATTTTCGTAGAGTATTTTTGAGATAAAAAAATCTAGTTTTTACGTTAACGCAGAAAAATTGTCCCACCTTTTAAAATAAGGTATTTCAAATATTTAAAAGAATTTTATCGCACTCTCATTCCATTATGTCATTCCAAATCAATACTGACCGTAACAAAATTATTTCTTTCCGCTTGAATATAAACTTGTATAAGAAATGTATTGACGAGACGAGGTACTTTTCCATAAACAGTTGCGATGGGACTTAACTCAAGCGTAAAACGTTTTGTATTCATGAAAATAGCTTCGGGATGAGAGTAAAAACTTTTTTAGCCTTCTGGATTTCATCAAATATATGTGGATTAGACATATTTTAAATAAATGTTAACAGAAATTTCATGATTCGGATAACAACCTACTTGCTAACATTTCGAATTTTGTTCAAATATTATATTAGAGTAGATTATAGAGACAAGATATTTTTTTTAAATTTAGTCTTCAGTAATGATAACGCATCTTTATTTTGATTTCTAATCGAGGATAGATGTAGATGTGTATAGGCCACAGAATCCACTCATCCTCTATAAATGTTTTGTACGTGGTAGAGCCAAGCACCTATATTAATTGTATAGTTATAGAACTAATGGGTCGGCTCGACCGGGGAAGACCACGCTCTCACAGAATACCAGAATAAATAGCAGGTTAAGGCTGCTGTGTTTCGTATGGTGAGTGCACAGAACTGGTGACACTTTTTACCGGAAAAGAGGTATTCCATTTTAGTCCTCAAGACTGACAACACATCTGTATCTTGATTTGCAAATGAGGATAGATGTAGATGTCTATGGGCCACAGCAACCACTTACCATTCATCCTTATCCTATAAAAAAATGTCAACAAAAAGAACGTAACGCGAATGCAATCACTGGGCAATACAAACAATTTTCTTCTTGGTCATGAGCCTTTCTCATTGTGAGGTTGATTGGACATAGCATTACCGGATGCCATGAACTTTAACATTGTTCCCTGTCGCCGGACTCTGTGTTTATGTATGGGGCGATAGATTATTTTAAAATTTTGTAGTGGTGGTGTAAAAATATACACTACCCGATACCATCCCGTGGGTGTCGTAAGAGGCGACAGAGGAAAACAAATTAGGAGATGGACAGCAGCGTCTTCCTAGTAACCACTAGAAATAGTTGCCAAGCGTGGCAACTAAAACAATTATCTCACCTATGATGCAATCTCTGGGGGAGGTCTATAATATAACGGCAAGAACCTTCGAGCATTGCCCTCTCCATAGTTCGCCGAGAAACATTCTAATTCTCAGCATATGGTCAGCAATAGAATGTAACAGAATATATATTTTTTGTTTAATACATATACATTATTACATAATACTTATTGATACTCTGTTTTTATTTACAATCATTATTCCCAAGAGAGAGTACTTGGGATAAACCAGCAAAATACCGAGCGTGATTAAATTTATTCAAACATAACTTTACAATGATTTTGTTAAATTTTTGTATAGGTATTATATAGAACCAGCATGGTGGCGATCACCTCATTCTCCGGGGTTATTTTCATTCATGTTCCTTAATATTATAATAATCCTTTTTGTGCACATTTTATTTACTAGAAATTGAATAAAATGTGTGAAGCACTGGTTTATAAAAGTAAAATAATCCATATGTCATCACTAGAAATAGAGTGAATATTTGTTTTTAATTTCTAATTAACTGATGGTGATTGAATTTTCAATATAATTAGGTAAACCAATCAAAAACTACAATTATTCCTGTTAATAACGTAACAACGTATTCAATTAAACATAATTAAAATAATCCATCATGAACGTGACCCGACGGGGACATAAACTGTTTATTATGATTGGCACTCAGTGTGAGGTCATCTAGACATGGCTGTGACGTCAGAGGCTCCACTGTCTGTAACGACATGCCCAAATAACTACACGTGTTTTGCATCGTGAATATTTAATAACAGTGAATGTGTAGAGCCATATTGCCGCTGCATTATGTATAGTCATAGTATAGATGGGTCTGCTAGATTTTTTTATAGAATAAACGTGACAAACGACCACATAGTTTACCTGATGGCAAGTGGTTGCTGTGGCCCATAAATATTATGTCCACCATTAAGAATCAAAATTCAGATGAGTTGTCACCCCTAAGGGAATAGATGAAGTGCCAGGTTTCCAGTAAAAAAAATCTTCGGTTGTCTACATTCACCATATGAAACACAGCAGCAGCGAGTGTAGAGATCTCCGTTTAGTCAATATTCATCTCATATTAGGTATTCAAACCCATCAGTGCAGCTATGCAACGCTACGTAATGCAATTTCTGTGTGCTCGTCCCGCATACAAGATGAGGCAACGGGCCCCAGGTCTGCATTCGATCGATGCCGTAGATTGGCTTTTGTGACCGTACTACGTGGGGTTGATTATTAATTTATAAGTACGTAGCAGAGGTATGCTGCTGCTATATTAGTTGTAGCAGGAATGTGTCGGCTCGGCCTGGGATAGGACCACGCTCTCACAGAATACCCAGGGTAAATAGCAGTTTAAGACTGCTATTTTTTGTATGCTGTGTTGAGTATAGAGTAGAGAACCGGAGACCCTTTTTACTGGAAACGAGGCATTCGATCTTAATGCTGAGGGGTGACAAAGCACCTGCATTTTGATTCTTAATCGAGGATAAATGAAGATGTCTATGAGTCAGAGCATCCACTTAACATCAGGTGGACTGTATATTGTGTCACCCTTATTCTATAAAAAAAATAGGTGTGCAATTTGTAAAGAAGTTGAAAACTTTAAACAAAGTTTACTTATAGAACCTTGGTTCTACTCGCTCGCTTCTTCAATACGAGCTATACTGAAGTCGCGTAAATTTCTCCGCATGCATTTGGAGATCTGTCTCATCACTTGCCTGTACGGTGTCATATCTGTTGAAGACTGCAACTTCATTTCCTGTCTAACAGCCATGAGATTCAGAGTGTGATCGGAGAGCTTATGGGACGCATGGATAGTTTCCACGAGCTTGTAATTCATATCGGCCACTGTATTGCCTTCTACCTTCTAGGCACTGACAACGGATTTCTGCCGACTTCAAAAAGGAGACGGTACTCAATTCGACTGTATGTTTTTTTTAATGTGTGTTACCTCATAACTTTTTACTGGGTGAACCGATTTCTATGATTCTTTTTTTATTTGAAAGCTTGTACTTCACATGTGGTCCTATATAAATTTAATTAAGGTGAGCCTAATTGTTTTTGAGCTATTTTTAATAATTTAAATTGAAGTCGGCTATACAAAATTTGTAATTTTAAATTATATAGTTTGAGCTAAAAGTTTTCGGGGCTTTGAATTTTTTCGTAACGATATACCAGTAAATAATTAGTTCCAAATTTTTAAGGTTCTTATTTAAGTGCATCATAGAACATGCTTCAGTTACTGATGGTTCTGTTATTGTTTTCCATTCTATATATTTTTACAAAAAATACTAGAAATGCTATTAATATTAGTGATATTCCCGTTAACTAGTGCAGGTAGGCTTAAAATGCTTGTGTTACTCGTAGATCTCTTACCATGTCCCACCCTTAGCCTACCGGTACGTGGCTGCCACTCGAGAACCATTCTTGATCACCGGTTGTCGGTCGGTCGGACCGCGCTTTATGGCATTCCTTGGAGGAGTATGTTCAGCAGTGGACTTGTGAAGGGCTGTAATGATGATGATGATAATGAGGATCTTCTCCAGTCACAGGAACTTATTTCGATACGGTAGTATCGATTTAGTAGAAGCAGATTCAAAAAATCACATATGCCAAAAGAAATTTGAAGACGGCTCCGTGGCGCAGTGGCTTAGTAATGAGTTGCAGCGCTAAAGGCCGCGGGTTCGAATCCCGCACGGAGCAAGTATTTGTATGGCCTACAAATAATTCTTCTAGGTCTACATGTTTGTCCTTGTGAAATCTATGTATGTAAATTGCTCCTGCGATACAGTAGAAAATCCTAGCGTGGAGGTAACGGTCATAAGGAAAAAGAAAAAAAAATATTTTATCACGTCAAGTAATTAAAATATGTTTTCATTTCATTCATACTTACCACACAAGGTGTTGATGAACTTCTTATTACTTCGACTAAGGGAAATGCATAGAAGATTAATTATAATACACTTAATATATTATATTTATAAACAAAGAATGCTACAGATGCTTTGTCTGAGGACCAAGATGGAGTGTCTCGCAGCTTGTGACTATACTGGTATTCTAAAACCTTCAAACCGGAACAGTACGCACTGCTGATAGGTGGCAAAAATGGGTAAGAGGATGGTACTTAACCTGACGGATTTGTAGACAGAAAAGAATTTCTACCAAATTGCTAAAAGATCTTGTGATATCTCGTATTGGAACGAAGTTCCTCATCGGACGGTACGGGTTTGGCGGATGGGAGCTAGGTGACAAAAAGCATGTTTTTTTCTATATAAAAGATGGATCCACGAGAGTACTATTCAATAAAGGGCATTAGGAGTAGAACATTTTTTTACAGGATAGGGTGGCAAACGAGCATACAGTCCACTGATGGTAAGTGGTTGCTGTGATCCATAGACATCTACATCTATCCTCAATAAAGAAACAAAATGCAGATGCATTGTCACCCGAGAGAATTAAGATGGAATTCCTCGTTCCCAGTAAAAAGGGTCTCCGGTTCTCTACACTCTCCATACGAAACACAGCAGTGTTACGCTGCTACTTTACGCTGGTATTCTGTGAGAGTGCGGCCCTTGCCCGGTTTAGCCAACTCATTCGTGCTACAACTAAACAGCTGCAACATGACTCTACCACGTATAATTATGGAAGGTCGGTCAGGTTATCACTACTCTTGTTATCTTGACTGTAATGACGTAAGAATGGTTAAATTATAAAATTATTTAAAAATGATACGTAAGGGAAAAGTAGGAAAATTCACTTCCCCATATTATCCCGTGGGTGTCGTAAGAGTCGACAAAGGGAAATTAAACAAGAGATAGGCAGCCGCATCTTTATAATAAGACCTTAAACTTATAAAAAACTACACTAGTAATCTGTGGGAGAGGTCTATGTTCAACAGTAGACTTGGATAGGCTGTAATGATGATGATGATGAATGATTCGTCATCAGTGTGTAACAAGCTACAGATTGGTCATTCTTATTTTTTCTATTGATTCATTACAGACCTTCATATGTCCACTGCTGTACACAGGCTTCCCCAAGAAATGCCATAAAACACGGTACTGAGCCACCTGCATCCATCAACTACCTGCATGTCTTACTAGGTCAGCAAAGCTTGGTTCAGCTGGGGAACCAAAGACACGTTTCGCATTTATATATATTATCTTTTATATTTTAGTAGAAAATAGGTTAATTATTGATTTTATAATTTCCTGTACCCTCAAGGTTCACTATTAAAATATAAAATTTTATTTGTAGACAATAGACCCTGTAAAGTCGGTCACGGCCATGTTTCGTTTCTTGAGGTGTATCGACATTTCAATGGGTACTTACTATTGTTTTGTTATATTATTCCACCTGTAGTTGAACTATATGGCACAAATACTTTACGAGGTAGAACTACGCTGCAGCTATAGCTATATTATGGTTGTAGCGGAGTGGGTCGACTCGACCGGGGAAAGACCACGCTAACACAGAATACCCGTGTAAAATAGCAGCTTAACGCTGCTGTTTCATATGGTTAGTGTAGTTAACCGGAGACCTTTTCTACTGGAAACGAGGCATTCCATCTTAGTCCTCAGTGGTGACAACGCATCTGCATATTGATTCTTAATCGAGGATAGATGTGGATGTCTATGGGTTTACAACATCTCGGCAGTCTATAGGACGTATTTCAGAGAGTGCGCAGAAACTACATGCTTTAATTCCTCCCTCCCCTCTCCACCATCGAGCAACCACACGTTCAGCGGGTCTTCACCTTTTTGTCGTCTATATTCCTCAGAACCAAATGGTTTGTTTCGTCATTTGTAATGCGTACATCAAAGGAGTGGAATTATCTGCTAGCGTATGTTTTTCCGTCCGAATACAATGTGGGTGTCTTAAAAATCAAGAGTAAATAAGCCTTTGTTACGCTACAACAGTGTGATTTAACAACTATGGCTTCATCACCACTTACCATCGGGTGGGATTGTAGACAAGTACTGGCTTATAATAAGTAAAAAAAAATATATCTCTCAGTAGGTGGTAGGACTTCGTTTCTGCCTAGGAGTCCGTGCAGGTAGATGCCACTCTCACCAATTTCTACCACCAAATAGCAATGCTTACAGGTCTAACTAATATAGAGAGTCAGTATACAGGATATAAGGCGTTCTATCGTCGTTCTCAGTGGTAACAATACATCTGTACCCCCTCCCAATAATGTCTTACGAATCTTACATGACTACTGAACATTATCAATAGAGATTAAACTGATCGACAACTCAGCGACCTTAACAAAAAATGGGTCAACAGTCCTTCAATGACTAATACAATGGACAACCAAAGTTGGCAAACCTCCAGCTGCGACTTTGAGGGTTTTGCCTCATTATTTCTTATTGTTTCTTAGACACTATCAAGATAGGCTTTTGAGATGCATTTATTGCTGAAGATATCAAAGCCAAGCTGAGTGGATTTTATAATATATCCGACCAAAACATAAATGTAAAAAGGAGATCAAGTTCTCTGCAATATATACCGTATACGGTCAGAGATATCGGCTTCGTGGATTAAGGAATTTGAGATCTGAAAGGATGCCAAGCTCTATAGAAGTTCCTTAAATCAGAGATAATAGGAATGCACAATGCTCTTCAATTGGCTGTTCAAATTATACGGCTATATTATAGTTGTAGCACGAATGGGTCGGTTTAACAGGGGAGAGAGAACTTTTAGAGCCACGCAGCAGTTTTTGCTGTTGCATGTATGGGCCAGCTCGAGCCGGGTTGGTACCACGACCTCACAGAATACCGGCGTGAAGTAGAAGCTTTGCTTCTGCGTTTCGTCTGGTGAGTGCAGGTGGCCGGATGCCCAATTCCCCCCCCCCCCCATCAACATGGTAGCGGAATTACACGAAGAACTACCCCAGGAGGGTACCAGCACCCCTGGAGAATCCCTCGCTGAGCATCCACGAACATGTTATTCCGATCCTGAGCGTGGGTGCTCAGGCTGCCCCGCGTATTCTGGGAGGGGCAAAATTCCGCTCAAAAGCATTACTGCTAGGGGCAAACTGAGCAAGAACACCAAGGCGACCCCTGCCACGCTATCCGTGAATTTCTGCAACATCAGGGGACTTCACTCTAACCTAAACGCCGTCCACTACCATCTCGAGACGGCGAAGCCGGCCTTTCTCTTTCTGACCGAGACGCAGGTTTCCTCTCCGGCTGATATTTCGTATCTCTCCTACCCGGGGTACAAATTGGAGCATTCCTTTGTGCCTCGGGCTGGAGTTTGCGTGTATGTCAGAGAGGACATCTGTTCTCAACGCCTCGGCAGTCTTGAAGGTTCGGACCTGTCCATCCTTTGGCTACGCGTAGACAGCGACGACCATCCGCGCGTCTACGGGTGCCTCTATAGGTCCCATAGCGGTAATGCCGAAACAGACCGACTCATCGACCACGTCCAAATGGCTACAGATTTCTTACTACAACAGGTCCCATCCGCAGAGATCGTGATCCTTGGCGATTTTAACGCTCACCATGCCGAATGGCTCGGTTCACGTCTAACCGATCATGCGGGGAGATCTGTTTATGACTTTGCCTTGGCATATGGTCTGACACAACTGGTTACTTCGCCTACGCGGATTCCAGATGTGGAGGATCGTACACCTTCCCTGTTGGACCTTCTGCTGACCTCTCATCCGGACGGATATCAGGTTTCCGTCGATGCCCCTCTCGGCTCTTCGGACCATTGTCTGATCCGGAGTGTGGTGCCACTCACGCTCCCTTCGCGGTTGCGTTCTGCAGGTTGCCGCCGTGTTTGGCATTACAGGTCGGCGGATTGGGACGGAATGCGGTCCTTCTTTGCATCCTACCCATGGGGGCGGGTTTGCTTCTCGCCGGATGATCCCAGCGCTGTTGCTGACTCTGTCACTGATGTGGTGCTACAGGGAATGGAACTATTTATTCCATCATCTGTGGTACCCATCGGAGGCAGATCTCAGCCTTGGTTTGGTCGCTCCTGTAAGACTGCATTACGCAGTAAGCAGGAGTGTTATCAAGCCTGGGCTGCGGCTTCGGCGACTTGGGATGTAAATACCAGCACACTTAAAAAGAAGTATAACTTCGCCTCCAGGTCCTTCAAAAGAGTTATTGCCAAGGCAAAGTCAGAGCACATAGGCAGAATTGGCGAGAAACTAGTTCGCCTTCCTTCGGGAACCCGTGCATTCTGGTCTCTCGCCAAGGCTGTCCAAGGGAATTTCTGTAAGCCATCACTACCATCTCTGCACAGGGAGGATGACTCACTGGCCCATGACGCAAAAGACAAAGCCGACCTTTTAGGCTCCCTTTTTGCGTCCAACTCGACTCTTGATGACGGGGGGAAAACACCGCCGACCATCCCGCGGTGTGAGTGCTCCATGCCGGATCTGCTGTTCTCACAGCGCTCGGTTCGCAAAGCACTGCTCTCCCTGGACATCCAGAAGTCGAGTGGGCCTGACGGAATCCCCCCAATTGTGCTGAGGACGTGTGCTCCGGAGTTGGCACCGGTCCTAACGCGTCTTTTCCGGTACTCATACTCCCAAGGCGTAGTCCCGAATTCATGAAAGACAGCTTTTGTCCACCCGATCCCTAAAAAAGGCGACCGCTCAGACCCATCCAACTATAGGCCTATCGCGATCACCTCCTTGTTCTCCAAAATAATGGAATCCATTATTAACTGCCAGCTCATCCGGTACCTTGAGGATCACCAGCTGATTAGTGACCGCCAATACGGTTTTCGTCGGGGTCGATCAGCTGGTGATCTTCTGGTCTACCTGACCCATAGATGGGCGGAGGCAGTAGAGTCCAAGGGGGAGGCGTTGGCCGTTAGTCTGGACATTGCGAAGGCCTTCGATCGGGTTTGGCACAAAGCGCTTCTTTCGAAGCTCCCTTCCTATGGGCTTCCCGAGAAATTGTGCAATTGGATCACCAGCTTCCTTGCAGATCGGAGCATCAAGGTCGTTGTAGACGGTGCATGCTCTGACTACAAGCCTATTAACGCTGGTGTTCCACAAGGCTGTGTGCTATCACCAACGCTGTTTCTTCTGCATATCAATGATATGTTGCTAACTGGTAACATTCATTGCTATGCGGATGACAGCACTGGTGATGCTCTATACACCGGCCGTGCCAATATTTCTCGGGAAAACGTCGCTGAGTACCGGAACAAACTTGTGTCTGAAGTCGAGTCTTTGCTGAACAAAGTCTCGGATTGGGGGCGACTAAATCTAGTCCAATTTAATCCTCAGAAGACACAAGTTTGCACGTTTACCGCTAAAAAGAACCCCTTTGTCGTATCTCCTCAGTTTCAAGGCACTCCCCTTCTTGCCTCAGCCAGTATCGGTATCCTCGGAGTCGACATATCGAGTGACGTGCAGTTTCGTGGTCACTTGGAAGGGAAGGCCAAATTGGCCTCTAAAAAGCTTGGCATGCTCAGCAGAGCGGGACAGTATTTCATGCCGGCACACCGCCTGCTACTTTACAAGGCGCAAGTTCGGCCTCACATGGAATACTGTTCCCATCTCTGGGCAGGGGCTCCCCAGTGCCAGCTCCTTCCACTTGACCGCATCCAACGCAGAGCGGCTCGAATTGTCGACGACCGAGCCCTTTCCGATCGGCTCGATTCATTGGCACTGCGAAGAGATGTTGCATCCCTTTGCATTTTCTTTCGCATCTACCATGGGGAGTGCTCTGAGGAATTGTTCGGATTAATCCCAGCCGCCAAATTTCACGAACGCACATCGCGGCAGAACTCCCGATACCATCCACACCATCTGGATGATTGGCGGTCCACCACTGTGCGATTTAGAAGATGTTTTCTTCCTCGCACGACCTCCTTGTGGAATCGATTACCATCAGCGATTTTTCCGGACCGATACGACTTAGGGACCTTCAAGAAAAGAGGGTACTCCTTTTTAAAAGGCCGGCAACGCATCTGCGATTCCCCTGGTGTTGCAGTTGTTCATGGGCGGCGGTAGTCACTTACCATCAGGTGAGCCGCATGCTCGTTTGCCCCCTCTCCAATAAAAAAAAAATCTCACAGAATACTATCGTTAAATAGCAGCTTAATGCTGCTGTAATTAATAGAATCAGCCGATATTTTGCGAAAATTCATTATATTACAGTAAGTAAAAATTACTTTGTCCATATCCGCTGATTAAAATAAAATGATGTGTCTTACGTAATTTGAAGAGCACCTCCAGTCCTCCCTCAATTGCGTGCACTATCTCCGTTAGTGTCTTTAACTTTAATACAACGCTACTGTGTTTCGTAAGGTGAGTGTAGAGAACCGGAGACCCTTTTTACTGGAAACGAGGCATTTCATTTTAGATATCATTGGTGGCGACGCATCTGCATTTTGATCACAGCTCGTTTGTCACCCTTATTCTACAAAAAATTACAAGATAATATGATATTTAATATGTAACTTAAAGTGTATGTATGGCAAGTGTTATATCCAACTCTACTGAAGTAATTTATTGATTATAATAACTTACTAAGTTTTATCTTAAAAAAAAACGTTCCCCCTCTCTAGGATTTACTCCTGTAGCGTGGAGGCAGTTTACATAGGTACAGAAATTGCACAAGGACAAACATCTAAACCAGGAAAAATTAGTTGTAGGCCATACATATACTAGTTCCGTGCGGGATTTGAACCCGGGACTTTCAGCGTTGCAACTTAATACTATGCCCCTGTGTTGAACAGTCGTCCGTCAAGTTAAAAATTCAATATCAAAGAATGAAATATATCTTCTTTGAAATAAATTAAATAACGTTGTACATTAAGGAACTGCTAGGTGCTTGCACCCGTTCAGATCTCAACTTTATTATCGGTTACACTGACAACCCCGACCGTTGTACCGAACTTGGCCTCATCAACTTGGTGTTTTATTGGTGGCATATCATTAACTTCTTAAACTTTTTATACTTTTATTAATCTAAATGACCGATCGTCAACGTTTTTTCTTGCTTTTACACTTCACTGGTTTTTTTGCCAATTTCAGAAAAGGATGAGGTCTACAATTCGACTGTATGTTTTTTTGTACGTATGTTACGTGATATCTTCATCAATTGGGAAACGATTTAGAATATTTTTTTTGTAAATAGGTTCTACTTCAGGAGTGGTCTTATATACATTTGGAGAAAAAAACTCCACTGTAGGAACTGTGGAACTGTTAAGCCGACATTGAGATTGTGATTCCTTAGTCGACACAAAAGGTTAAAAATTTTTGAGTAGACTAAATTGCCCGAAAATCCGTAGTTGGTATTCAAGAAGTAGATGGTATCGGAAAGGGAAAAAAGTAGGACTATCTACAAAAAGAAATGAGATAGGTACCATCCAAAACATAATTTGTAAAAAAAGCCAAGTCTCGCAACTCAACTCTTCTACCGTATTAAGTTGTGAGATTCATGTAATACCAAGTCCGTTAATTTATTCAGTCCCTACTTAAGGGTCCTTCTGTCTCAAGTTATTACGTAATTAGCTAACGTAACAACATCTTATAGTGACCATATCAATATTAAAAATGTTTTATGTTTTAAATAAATAGATTTACTTGGCCATCGTATGAAAACACAACGTATCTCACAAGTAATACATATTATATTAAATTAGATTGTTTAGTGCGATGGCCAAGTCAATCTATGTCAGATTTTTAATATTAAAAAACTCCACCCCTAATAGTGGCAAATTAGCTGTTAAGCCAATATTGAGATTGTGATTCCTTAGTCGACACAAAAGCTTAAAAAATAACTATTAATACTTTTTCAAACTATACGGCTTAGTTATAAACTACTTTGTAATAAACCTGTATGAGGTTTTAATTCTTAAGATAGAGTTTTTAAGCGACATAAGTACCTAAAGTATAGAGTAAAAATATAATATTACATAACATTGAATAAAACTTTAATAACATTAAAAACATTGAATAAAACTTAACACTACACATTGAATAAAACTACTTTTACAGATTTTAAAAAATCCGTAAAAGTAGTTTTATTCAATGTGCAGTGTTCGCGTAAATATAAGAAATCATTATATAAACCAGTACGGACTGGAAATAGCAAATAAAATACGCCGACTAAAAAACTTAAACTAAACTTAATTAAACGCGATAAAATCCGTAAAAGTAGTTTTATTCAATGTGTAGTGTTCGCGTTAATATAAGAAATCATAATTATTACATAACATGTCCAGTTTGACGTATAAGACGTCATTCTATAGTAGATATTTATGTTTGGCTAAACGATAAACTAATCAATTTTGAGATTCTAGAATGAAATTAGTTACGCAAATTATTATGACAAAAGAACCAGTTTAGAAATCAAATAACGATTGTGGTAATCGACAAGTGTTTTATTGCGTACAATGTTGATCCTTCTATTAATCACTGTCACCTTAAATTATATATATATATATATATATATATATATATATATATTATGATAATAATTTTGCTGCTACAAGATCAAATCTTATTAAGTGCAATGTTTGCTGTGCTATTTTTTTTATAGAATAAGGGTATTGACGGTGCCGTGGCGCAGTGGCTTAGTTATGAGTTACTGCGCTGCGGGCCGCCCGTTCGAATCGCACACGGAAGAAGTTTTTGTATAATATTGTAATTGTTCAAAGTCTGAATGTTTGTTCTTTTTTCAATGTATACGTATAAACTGCATCTACGCTACAGGAGATAATCATAGTGCGGAGGTAACTTTTTAAAAAAAGAATAAAAGTGACAAAGGAACACACAGTCCACCTGGTGGTAAATGGATATTGTGGCCGATAAACATTTACATTCACCCTCGATTAAGAATCAACACGCAGATGCGTTGTCAGTGGCCTAAGAAAGAATGCCTTGTTTCCAGTTAAAAGGTTCTCCTGTACTGTATACTGATCATATGAAGCTCAGCAGCATTAAGCTGCTATAACTTTATGTAACTCTATTTTTATCCTCTACTCTTTACATTAATATATGTATTTAATCTCTTTCCCCATGGCCCATTTATTTTAATGTGGCCGCCACCTTTGAGGAAAATCAATAGTACCACAATAAAGTTTTATTGCCAATCACTTCTCAACGTTTATTTACCAGCAAAGTGGCATTTATTTATGTTTATTCAACAAATTTGTCTATGTTAAACTAAAGGTTTGCAAATAATTTTAACTTCTTTTTATTGATAAATATCTTTATCCTACATATATGTAATATTTGGAAACAAAAGGCAGATGTGTAGTCATTTAACGGTGATAGAGTCACGCGGCAGCTTTTGCTGTTGCACGTATGGGCCGGTTCGAGCCAGGCTGGTACCACGATCTCACAGAATACCGGCGTGAAGTGGAAGCTCTGCTTCTGTATGTGTGGCCGGAGGCATTTTGATCGCACCAGCACACCGGCGTTAGTCGCAACAGGATCGGATGAGCAGCCATTCACCACGACCCGGAGAGATCGTTCACTCAGAAAATCCTTTACCCAGTCAATCAGACCAGGGAATAAACCGTACGCTGGAAGCTTACCCATAAGGCTATCGTGCCAGACTCTGCCTTCGAGACATCAAGGGAAACAGTAAGTGCTTCCCCACTGTTCTTGATTGCCTCGCCCCAAACGTGTATGGCATATGCTAGAAGATCCCCAGCTAACCGATTTCGATGGGTTCTGTTCAGATATGAAGATCGAGTCTTTGAAAGAATTTCTATCTAACGAGAATAACGGTGTTTTATTGGCCCGTATCGACGACATGTCTCAGAGACATCTTTTGTTTCTACTATTATATAGGTACTTTCAATCTCTCTCCATTTTTCGCCTGGCAGTCCTTCTAGGGAGATACCACCCTCTTGTCTATTTCTGTTTTCAAGTAGAAATACGTGCACTGCTGTATTCCGGTATGAAATAGAGAACCTAATTTTAGAGAGTATATTTAAATGCTTAGTACTTAAAGGTGACAACGTAGTAGCCTTCTTCGTTTGAAGTGGTAACAGGTGTCCATGGAATGCAGTAACCATTTACCATCAGTTAGAATGTAAGGTCGTACATCACTTCAACTTTATATGAATAATTTTTTTTTATAGTATAGTGTGACAAACGAGCACACTGTCCTCCTGATGGTAAGTGGTTACTGTGACCCATAGACATCTACATCTATCCTCAATAAAGACTCAAGATGCAGATGCGTTGTCACCCGTGAGGACTAAGATGGAAAGCCTCTTTGCCAGTAAAAGGGGTCTCCGGTTCTCTACACTCACCATACGAAACACAGCAGCGTTAAGCTGCTATTTTACGCTGGTTTTCTGTGAGAGCGTGGTCCTTCCCCGGTCGAGCCGACCCATTCGTGCTACAACTATACTACTAATATAGCTGCAGCATGGCTCTACCACGTGAAAAATCCATGTAGTAAGATTAAACTTAAGTACGAGTATATTATTCCATCTCGAAGCATAACCAAGCTTCACGTCATCTTCTCCAATTCAATTAGACAACGAAAACGTTCGTATTCAAAAACTTGCCTCGGATAGCGAACCAATTAGTCTGCAACGTCATATGCCTCGTCATAGCCGCCTAGGGGTGTACCAAACGTTATTAGATTTCCCAATATCGATAGTATTTATTACTTTTTTATTTACATAGACCTGTAACGGCAGCATAAGAGAATCCACTACCCCATATCAACCCGTGGGTGTCGTAAGATGCGACAGAGGGCTATGAAACGGAAATATGTAGCAGCATCTTCCTGATAACTTCCAAAAATAATGAGATAACTGCCAACCACCGTGCTAAACATGGCAACTGTTGCGAAAATCTCCCTTATGATGCAACTTTTTAACTTTACAGGCCTATGTTTGATAGATATGTATCAAACATAGAATGGTAGTGAATGTAATGTTATTTATATAATGGAAGTTCGTCTTAAATATCTTGATAAAATAAAATGTATTATAATGTAACTACGGGTAAGAGATTTCACGAGCCCCTAGAAAACCGCGAGTGTCGTAAATAATACAAATTGACTATTTTGTTGGCGTATTGTTTTGTGTTTAATAAAAGAGATGACAATCACTTTTGCCTAGTAATAATTTTGTTCTCTTCTATTCTAAACTTATCGATATATCATCGCAACCCTATCGTAGTACGAGTATCACAGTAATGGGACACGCGCTAATTAGGTGTAGGTCAATTAACTGTGGATTGCAGCTCGAGAGTTCATTTAATATTTAACAGTAAATTTTGTTGTATTATCACATGAGATTATAAGATTACATGGAACACAGGGGAAATCGTTAGCAGTCGAATTAAAAAACATTACTTACCGGCCAGTTAATATGAAATTATATAATAATATGTTTAACTAAATCTTTGCCGCTATATAAAGCTAAAACTAGGAGGAGGACAAAGACAAAAACGTATATTATAACTAATATATTTAGAAATAAATGGCAAACAAGCTTTAGTTAATTCAGTTAATTACCATATTTATACGATACCGTCTACTGTCGAAATGGCTACGATAAAGCAGCGCCCTTTTGATCTTTTATTATTTGTTTGACTGATTTTCCGTACATACACTCTTATCTATGTGACTGATAGCTATCATATTACAGAGCCATCTACAAATAAGGCTGTAGTTTTTGAGTTATTAGAAAGTGACCATAAAACCGGATGACCCTATTACACTCACGTACGCAAGTTAAAAGAATTGAATCTTTTGCTCTACCGCATAACTCAGTTACGGTATGACTTACTAGAAAACCGTGAATCATTGTGTATTAAAATGGTACCGTGTAGTGGCGTCGTTAAAATATCCACTACCCCATATCGTCCCCTGGTTGTCGTAAGAGGCACAGAGGGAAACTAAAACAAAAGATGGGCAGCAGCATCTTCCTGATACCAACTCAGTAAATAACTAGCGTGGGTATTATGGCACAATCCTCCTATAATCTATAGGAGAGGCCTATGTTCACCAGTGGACTTTTATATGCTTTAATGGACAGATGTATGAAAAATGGTAGACAGATGTCGGAACGCCATTATCAAGCGAAGAGGAAACACTATGTACTTTTCACACAATAGAAAAAAAAAATCGCAAATTCTTATCAGACGTCAGGAAGTGTACTGCGTGACTGCAATTTAATGTAGGAGTATACTTCAAACAAATATATCGCAATGGTGTTTGGGAAAGGTCTATAAGTTAGAATAGTTTCTTGATCAATATTGATTACGAGTAATTTAAGTTTTAAGTCATTCTAAAGACCTTGTTGATAGATTGATTTGTGACTTTAATTTTTATAAATTAATTTTAGAGGTAGAGTCACTCCACAACAGTATTCTGGTAGTATTCACGAATGGTTTGGCTCGAGCAAGATCCTATCATACTGACCTTATATTTACCGAATGCTACTTATTAATTAAAACGAAATTTTCGGATTTTATAGCATTTGATTGATTACTTTTTTGGCTCTGTGATATGTGACACTTCATCAGTCAATCAAATAATAGAAATTCAAAATAGAGCTGCTTAGTGACGCCGTATGTCTTTTATCACTTCGATATACCGACAGTCAACTTGGCACCGCTGAACGGACTGCAGCACCGCCCAAATTTCGACGGAAGCAAAGGCTTTCTCATAGTCCACATACGCCAGACATAGTGGCAAATTGTACTTCCTCGGACTTCTTTACAATTTGCCGAAGGGTATGTGTGGCTATGGTGCTAAAGCCTTTTCGGAAATCGTTTTTTTCGGGAAGCTGGAAGTCGTCGAGTCTGCATGCGAGACGATTTGTAGTGAATCTTGAAAATAGCACATAGACGCTGGTCAGAAGGGAAATCGGTCTGTAGTTCCTCAAGAGAGCGTTGTCGCCTTTCTAAAAGAACAAGACTACCGCACTTTTGCTCCACGCCTCGGGTGTAGTGCCACCATGGAGGACAGAATGAAAAAGCTTCTGAATGACTACGAGTACCGGTTTTCCACCCGCTTTCAGAAGCTCCACTGTAATTCCATCCTCGCCTGGGGCCCTTGCCGTTTTTAAGGTGCTGGAGAGCCATTCTAATCTTGCTCAGACTGACGTCTGGAATATTGTCGGATAAGACTTGCTCTTGGCTGATGTATACAGCTGCCCATTGAATCTCTCAATTTCACCCAAAATCTCAGGTGTCCCGGAAACGACGCTGCCACACTCGGTCTTCAGCTTCGACAGTTGGCTCTTTCTGGAAGACAGATCTCTAGCAAAGAATTTGGAGCATTAGTTCCGCTTGATCGCTTCTTCAATACGAGCAATATTAAAGTTTCGTAAGCCCAGCCGCATGCATTTGAAGATCTGTCTGTTCAGTTGCCTGTATGCTATCAAATCTACTGAAGATTGCAGTTTCATTTCCCGTCTAACAGGCATGAGACTAAAAGTGTGATTGGATAGTTTTTATGTTCTTCTGCGGCGGGTCTTGCAAAAATTAGTTCCGACCGCATGGACAGTTTCCACGAGCTTGTCATTTATATCGTCCACTGCATTGCAATCTTCTAGGCACTGAAAACGGTTTTGTAACTTGAGCTAAAAGTTTTCGGGACTTTGAATTAGAGCACGAGGGGAACGGAGCGTTGACTTCATTAGACGACACTTCTCCAACTTAACGTTTAGGTTCAGTGTGCATCTAATCATGCGGTGATCTCTACCAGGTTTCACCCTCGCGATCACTTTGACACCACTGAACAGTTGCCTTCTAGTCGTTATAATGAAGTCAACTCATTTATTGTTGAACCCTCGGGGCTCGACCAAATCCACTTCCTGTGGGGCCGCTTCTGGAAAAAGAGTTCATCATACAGAGTTGTTCTTTCTTCATGAAGTCGGCCAGCTGCAAATGACTGACCCCTTAGGTTCCGTTGCCCTATTCCGAATTTCCCTACTTTCAGCTGACCGTTCTCTTTTGTGCCCAGTTTTGCGTTGAAGTCTCCCATTAACACCGTATAGTGGGTTTTGGAGGAATGCATGGCTCTATAGATATCATCATACATTTCCTCCACCTCCTCATCGGCATGTGCCGAGGTTGGTGTGTAAACCTGCATGACCTTCATTGAATACCGTTTTGTGATTCTGAGTATAAGGTCACCTCCTTGGGACAGATGGTCGCCCTCCCGGTAATAGAGCAAGTTGCCGGATTCGAGGATTACCGTGTCCTCCCCCTCTCTTCGGACTTCGGATAATCCTATAATATGCCAGCGTAACTTGTCTATCTCTCCTTTCAGCTCCAGGATCTTCTCTTCAGTTCTCAGGGTGCGTGCGATATATGTTGCCAGGTCGAGTCGTCTTAGGTGGCAACCGAACCTCCACCGGAGATTCTTAGCACCACTTGCCTCGCCGTTACCATGTTCGTCACTGTAGCCAAGAATAGCGGGGCCGCCGGGGACTGGGGGCCGTTTAATAGTCGTTGCTCATCGGGGGTGTATTGCCATAGTTGCGACGCTTGGCGAGTTGGTTGGCAACCACAGTTTTTTTATTGTTGTTTTACTGTTATCAGAAAGATGCTGCTGCCCATCTTCTGCTTTAGTTTCCCTCTATCGCCTCTTACGACATCCACGGGAAGATATGGGGTAGTGGGTATTTTTATCCGCCCCTACATAGGAAGAATACCCACTACCCCATATTGAAGTAATATGTACGTAAGTACATATTATTTCAGTGGATTATTTGCTGTATTTTCTTGCGTCGATATTTCGAAGTGTTCCTAATAATTGCCAGAGCTTGTTTGCTATTTATTTTTCTTGATAAATTATTAATATTATGCGAATTTGGATTTTTGTTTCTGTTCTCCTCCTAATGTTAATTTTATAGGGAGGCAAAGCTTAAGGTAACCATATTACCCTCATGTATCTTACGAAGTATTGGTTAAAATCTCATATGTACCTTTTTATAGGAGAGGGGGCAAATCAGCATGCGGCTCACCTGATGGTATGTGACTACCGCCGCCCATGAACAACTGCAACACCACGGGAACCATTGGAGGAGTAGGCTCTTTTCTTGAAGATCCCTAAGAATATATATATATATATATATATATTGAAAGCGGTTATCAAGAAAGGATTTTAACCAAAAAAAAGAACAAGACCACCGCACATTTGCTCTACGCTTCCGGTGTAGTGCCACCATGGAGGACGGAATTAAAGAGCTTCTGAAGGACTACAAGTACCGGTTTTCTACCTGCTTTCAGATAAATAACCTACATACGTATATTACAAATATGTTTATATTTTAACCTTTGTTAAAGGTTTCGTGGTAGACTTACATGCATAGGAAGAAGTCATATTATAAACCTGTAATTGAATAGACTAATTGTATCTCTTAAATAAAAAAACTGCAGGCACACTTCATGGTCCGCACAAGTCGGCACTATTGATTTACCTTCAACTATAACAGCTTAACTGCCATTGAATTTCCATCAATAATGTCCTTTACCGTCTTGTTCCGCTATCATCATCATCATCATCACAGCCCTTCACAAGTCCACTGCTGAACATAGGCCTCCCCCAAAGAATGCCACAAAGCACGGTCCTGAGCCACCTGCATCCATCGACTTCCTGCATATCTTACCAGGTCGTCACTCCATCTAGTGGGGGGACGCCCTACACTTCGCCTGCCGGTACGAGGCTGCCACTCGAGAACCTTTCTTCCCCATCGGTTGTCGGCTCTTCGAGCTATATGGCCGGCCCATTGCCACTTCAGCTTACTAATCCGTTGGGCTATGTCGGTCACTCTGGTTCTACTGCGGATATCCTCATTTCTGAGTTTATCACGCAGAGAAACTCCGAGCATAGCCCTCTCCATAGCTCGCTGAGCGACCTTGAGCTTCCTCATCCGGCCAGCAGTGAAGGACCACGTCTCAGTTCCGTATGTCATCACTGGCAACACGCACTGGGTGTACAGTCTCGTTTTAAGGTTTTGAGGTATACCTGACGAGAAGATGTGCCGTAATTTCCCGAACGCTGCCCAACCGAGTTGAATCCGTCGATTGACCTCTCGGTCGAAGTTGGACTTACCTAGTCGGACTATTTGTCCCAGGTAAACATACTCGTCAACAACTTCGAGCTTAGTGTTCCCAACAACTACCGGCATAGGTGTGACATGGACATTAAACATGATCTTTGTTTTGTCCATGTTCATCTTAAGACCTTTCCGGTGGGAAACACTATTGAGGTCATTGAGCATAGTGCTTAGGTCCTCCAGCGATTCTGCCATAAGGACTATATCGTCGGCAAATCGAAGGTGAGTGATGTACTCGCCATTGATGTTGATACCGTATCCTTTCCAGTCCAGAAGCTTGAAAACATCTTCCAATGCAGCGGTAAAGAGTTTCGGGGATATGACGTCACCCTGTCTTACACCTCTCTGCAATTGGATAGGTTTCGTACTCTGGTTCTGTACTCGGATAGCCATCGTAGCCCTACTGTACAAGCACTTCAACACTTCGATATACCGACAGTCAACTTGGCATCGCTGAAGGGACTGCAGCACCGCCCAAATTTCGACGGAATCAAAGGCTTTCTCATAGTCCACATACGCCAGACATAGTGGCAAATTGTACTCCTCGGACTTCTGTACAATTTGCCGAAGGGTATGTATGTGGTCTATGGTGCTAAAGCCTTTTCGGAAACCGGCTTGTTCGGGAGGCTGGAAGTCGTCAAGTCTGCGCGCGAGACGATTCGTAATGACTCTCGAAAACAGCACATAGACGCGGCTCAGAAGGGAAATCGGTCTGTAGTTCTTCAAGAGAGCGTTGTCGCCTTTCTTGAAGAACAAGACCACCGCACTTCTGCTCCACGCCTCCGGTGTAATGCCACCATGGAGGACGGAATTAAAGAGCTTCTGAAGGACTTCAAGTACCGGTTTTCCACCCGCTTTCAGAAGCTCCGCTGTAATTCCATCCTGGCCTGGGGCCTTGCCGTTTTTAAGGTGCTGGAGAGCCATTCTAATCTCGCTCAGACTGACGTCAGGGATATCATCGGAATAATGTCGGATAAGACTCGCTCTTGGATCGTTACTCACACTTGCGTGTGGCTCCAACGATGATGTGTACAGCTGCCCATAGAACCTCTCAATCTCACTCAAAATCTCAGGTGCCCCGGAAACGATGCTGCCACATTCGGTCTTCAGCTTTGACAGTTGGCTCTTTCTGGCAGACAGATCTCTGGCAAAGACTTTGGAGCCTTGGTTCCGCTCGATCGCTTCTTCAATACGAGCTGTATTGAAGTTGCGTAAGTCCCGCCGCATGCATTTGGAAATCTGTCTATTCAGTTGCCTGTATGCTGTCAAATCTGTTGAAGAATGTAGCTTCATCTCCCGTCTAACAGCCATGAGATTAAGAGTGTGATCGGAGAGTTTTTGTGTTCTTCTGCGGCGGGTCTTGCAGAACTTAGCTCCGACCGCATGGACAGTTTCCACGAGCTTGTCATTCAAATCGTCCACTTCATTGCAGTCTTCTAGGTACTGAAAACGGTTTTGCAACTCGAGCTGAAAGGTTTCGGGACTTTGGATTAGAGCACGAGGGGAACGGAGCGTTGACTTCATTAGACGAGACCTCTCCAACTTAACGTTTAGGTTCAGTATGCCTCTAACCATTCGGTGATCGCTGCCGGTTTTCACCCTCGCGATCACTGAGACATCACTGAACAGTTGTCGTCTGGTCGTCATAATGAAGTCAATCTCATTTTTTGTCGAACCGTCGGGGCTCGACCAGGTCCACTTCCTGTGGGGCCGCTTCTGGAAGAAAGAGTTCATCATAAAGAGTCCCTCTTTCTCCATGAAGTCGGCCAACTGCTGGCCCCTTGGGTTCCGTTGCCCTATTCCAAATTTCCCCACTTTCAGCTCACCGTTCTCTCTTGTGCCTAGTTTTGCATTGAAGTCTCCCATTAACACCGTATATTGGGTTTTGGAGGAATGCATGGCTCTAGAGATATCCTCATACATTTCCTCCACCTCCTGATCGGGGTGTGCCGAGGTTGGTGCGTAAACCTGTATGACCTTCAGCGAATACCGTTTGGTGATTCTGAGTATAAGGTACGCAACCCTCGTCGACACACTCTCAATCTTTACAACGTTGTTAACGAGAGACTTGTGGATGATAAATCCGACACCTCCTTGGGACAGATGGTCGCCCTCCCGGTAATAGAGCAAGTTGCCGGATTCGAGGATTACCGTGTCTTCCCCCTCTCTTCGGACTTCGGATAATCCTATAATATGCCAGCGTAACTTGTCTATCTCTTCTTCCAGCTCCACAATCTTCTCGTCAGTCCTCAGGGTGCGTGCGTTGTTCCGCTAAAACAAGGTTAATATATTGTTTTATTTGCGTATAAATTCTCATGTGAAATGTCTCTGTATGTTTGCCTGCGCGAGATAAAATGGGGGGTGTTCCATCCTTTCAGATAATAAAAATATTATTTTTTTAAATAAGAATTACGTTTGCAAGATATTTGAACCCACAACCTGTCCTTTATACTGTCTACTAAAGTATACTACTACTCATACAAACATTTTTCTCAATCAATTTTAATCAAAGAAGACCACTCATGAGTTATCTTAGCCGACAACCAAGATGGAATACCTCATCCCACTTCCGTAATTGTACTGGCTTTTGATATTTTTATAGGATAAAGGTGACAAACGAGCACACAATCTACCTGATGGTAAATGGTTGCTGTGGCCCATAGACATCTACATCTATCTTCGATTACGAATCAAAATGCAGATGCGTTGTCACCCGTGAGGACTAAGATGGAATGCCTCGTTTCCAGTAAAAAGGGTCTCCGGTTCTCTACACTCACCATACGAAACACAGCAGTGTTAAGCTGCTATTTTACGCTGGTATTCTGTGAGAGCGTGGTCCTTCCCCGGTTGAGCAGACCCGTTCGTGCTACAACCATTACATAGCTGCAGCATGGCTCTACCACGTAAAATATGATTGATTACCTTTTAGGGCAGTGGTTTTTATCACGTAATATCCACTTCTGTTTTGTTCTTTAATATTGTAAACAAGCGATACTTTTCGGTTTCGCCTGTATGTTGTCATTTAATGTGGCATTATTTTATTAACTTTTCATTTTCATATTTTGTATAAAATATAGCCTGGATCTCTGGAATTGCTCTTTATCTGTTCTGTAAGTTTTATCGTAATCAGTTCAGCCATTCAAAAGATTAGCTTGGACAGACAGACAAAAAAATTATTTATATGTTAACAGCATGCTAATAACCCCATGAGCTTAGTAGAAGCTAGTTCGCAATCTTTAGGAGTCAATTCAGCGTTGCAAAATCAATTTAATTTTTTTTAAATTTTTCACGAGTTTTCTCCTGTATCGTGGAGGCAGTTTACAAATATCAATTGTACAAGGACAAACATCCAGACCTGGAACAATTATTTGTAGGTCATACAAATACTTGTCTGGATTTGAACCCGCGACCCTCGGCTCTGCAACTGAGCTACTGCGCCATGGAGCCGTTAAATCGTCACGTCTAAACGAATCATCATATATCTCTATCAGCTCATAAAAGACTGTTCCATTTCTGTATGTACCTGTGGACTAGGGATTTCGCATTGCAGTCACGATTTCCACAAGGTGTCGCGGCATTGTGAAACAAGTCACCAAGCAAGTTGCGAATTCACTTCTAACACCGTTGCACAATTATGAACTGTCCGATTGGCGCCTTAAAGTTTAAATCTCCTTGCAAGGTGAACGAAAGGTGATTCGCACAGTTGTGTGGGCCGTATCCATCCATTATTCTCGGTTGTATCGACAGTGGGTGTGCGTAGACTACATTGTGATGGATCGCGTCTCCCCTCTGCGGATGTCCAGAGCGGCGATAACAAACTACGTCTTATTTATTTGATACACAACAAGTTGACAAATAGTCATGATTTAAGGTCTACTATATATAAAGAGTGAAAAACAAAATAATACTTTTTCATCTTCTTCATGAGGTGCATACTTCTATACGTAGTAGAGACAGAGCCGGCAGCTATATTACGGCTCTAGGAAGGAATATGCTTTCAGCACAGTGTTTCGTATGGTGAGTGTAGAGAACCGGAAACTCCGGAAATTTGGGTTGGCACAATGGGTCAACGTGGTGGCAGGAACGTAGCACAGAGTAAATTAGCTAGTTTACTCTATGCTACGTTCATTTAGCATTATATTTTACACTAGCTGGTACCTGACGCGTTGTTGCCTCAGATGAAATAATTGTGGAAATATCGTTTTAAATTACGAAGAGTTATATTTTTGAATAGGATAAGTTTCACATAATGATTTCTTATATTTACACGAAGACTACACATTAAATGAAACTAATTTTTATGGATTTTATCGCGCTTAATTTTATTTTTTAATTCCCGACGTGGTCACGGGCGGGGGGGGGGACTGAGGTGTTTGACGTCCCGATATCATAGTTAGCCCGGCTACCTTCAGTTTTTGAATAATTTTTGGTCTATAACCGTCGCGGAAGTACAAGCTTATTGCGTTGACAAAGTTTTAGCGTAATCTGATGAACGGTATGGCAGCGCATAAAATACGAACAAACAATAATATTTATACATTAGATGTAACTATAAATTAAATTTAGTAGCTATATTAGGAATATAGTTGTAGCAAGAATGGGTCGGCTCGACCGGGGAAGGACCACGCTCTCACAGAATACCAGCGTAAAATGACAGCTTGACACTGCTGTGTTTCGTATGGTGAGTGTAGAGAGCCGGAGAACCATTTTACTGGGAAAGAGGCATTCCATCTTAGTCCTCACGGGTGACGACGCATCTGCATTTTGATTCTTTATTGAGCATAAATCTATGGGTCACAGCAACCACGAACCATCACTGTGCTCGTTTATCATCCTAAACAATTAAAAAAAATGTTAACTTTGTATAAGTACTTAATGATTATAAGTTATTAATTAGGTACTAAATTATGTCCAGCAATTGATCGCGAGTCGACTTATGTGACTCCGACAGAATATCAGCGCTGAAGTAACTCTGTTACTGTAGCATTATACTGAGTCGATGGTCTTTTTGTTGCTGTAATACATTTTTTTGTAAAGTTGATGTTCTTTAAGTTGCAGCACTAAAGAAATATGTTCTTTCTCTTAAATTTCTCGGAGAAGACAGGGTTTTAGGGTTCTTCAAAATGTTTTCCTTCACCGCCGAGTACGTGGTAAAGAACTTAAATTGCAATGGACAATTTCATTGGTGCCGCTGGAGATCGAACCCTCGGGTACTGTGAATTAACTGTGCTATCGCGGCTCTCGCTTATAATAGAGAGAGATTATAAATATAATAGAGACTTTGTTAATTTTGTGAATATTTGTGAAAAATAATTATTGCTTATTTAGCGTGACAATATAGCAGTCTATGCAACCTAGAAATCCAAATAAACTGTTACAATCACGCTTTTGCCGCGTGAAGTACCCACTTGCACAAATTTAAATAAAAAATGCATGAATATAGTAAATTGCAGCCATAGGAAGTAATACCAGTAAAACGTTGTTATCGCTACACATCGGAGTGTTCATTACTGCACGAGTAAAGAAAATATAGTTCATTTTAAATGAGAACATAGGATTAAATAATTTTTGCTTTGAAATAATGTTCAAACAAATCGAGTTCGTTCTACTATAGGGTTGCCAACTGTGATTTAAGCATGAAAAATCATGGAGTTAAGTAACTTGTATGCGGTAGAGCCACGCTGCAGTTATATTACGGTTGTAGCTGAAATGGGTCGGCTCGAGGAAGTACCATGCTCTCCCTGAATACCAGTGTAAAATAACAGCTAAGGAAATGAGGCATTTCATCTTACTCTTCATGAGTGAAAACGCATCTGCATTTGATTCTTAATTGAGGATAGACGTGGTGGCCTGTGTGCTCGTTTGTCACGCTATCCTATAAAAAAATCACCCCATGAACTTGGTAGAAGCTAGTTCTCAATCTTTAAGTTATAAAATAATTTTTTTAATTATTTATTTAAATTATTATTGCAATAAAAATATCTATTATCGCCATCGGTTCAGCCTATATATATATATATATTGACGGCTCCGTGACGCAGTGGCGTTACTGCGCTGAGGGTCGCGGGTTCGAATCCCGCACGGAACAATTATTTGTATGGCCTATAAATAATTGTTCCAGGTCTAGATGTTTGTCCTTGTGCAATCTATGTTTGTAAACTGCCTCCACGATACAGGAGAAAATCCTGATGTGGCGGTGGCGTTTTTTTTTTAAAAAAAGAAGCAAGAAAAAAATATGTTAATAGCTTGCAAGTATTATTTTTTTCTATACGTGGTAGAGCCATGCTACAGCTATATTAGTAGTGTAGTTGTAGCACGAATGGGTCGGCTCGACCGGGGAAGGACCATGCTCTCGCATAATACCAGCGTAAAATAGCAACTTAATACTGCTGTGTTTCGTATGGTGAGTGTAGAGAACCGGCGAACCTTTTTACTGGAAAAGAGGCATTCCATATCAGTCCTCACGAGTGACAAGGCATCTGCATTTTGATTCTTTATCGAGGATAGACGTAGATGTCTATAGGCATACAAATTATTTTATTTTAAGGAATTCATTAAAGAATAAATAGATAGAATAGAGTTAAAGCCCACAGCTGGTCCCAGATCTCTCATTTTTGAGAGGGCTATTAATACTTGGCGCTGCTTTAGTGTGTGTTGGTAGACCTCGCATCTGATATCTTCGAAATATTCTATTACTCAGACATGCAGGTATTGTTGTTTGGTTGTCTAACGTTTTTTTTTTATACAATAACGGTTACAAACGAGTTTATCCAACTGACGGTATGTAGATACTGTAACCCATAGGCAAATATATATTTCCTCGGTTAAGAATCAAAATGTCTATGTGTTGTTACACATGAGAAGGCCTCGTTACTAGTAAAAAGCTTCTTCGGTTTTCTGCACTCACCATACCAAACGATGTGCTTAAAGCATGGCTTAGAGAGCTGGTTCAGAGAGCTGGTTCAGAGAGCTGGTTTAAAACTTAGTCTTTCCTCGGTGGAGCCGACCCGTTTTTGTTGCAACCATAATACAGCTGCGGCATGGCTCTACCACGTTTCCTTCCCCGCCGTGTACGTGGTAAAGTAGTATCTAAAATTTCAAATTCAAATATTTAATATTCATTAGTATCGGCTGAAATAGAACCTGGACTGCTAGCGTATTTCGAATTATACAGGGAGCACTATTCTCTTAAGCTATCGCATCTCTCTATTTTATAATTATGTTGGTAGTTATTTGACCAAATTTAATTTAATTTTTTTTATTGACAGTTAAAATTTCAGACACAATTTTCGACAACTTATCAATTTGCCCTAGAGTCGAAAGTAATTATCTAATAAAATAAAATACATATTAATATATATACAAGTGAATTAAATTTCCTTTTAAATAATTAATAATTACAACAATTTAAATTTTTAAACTACAAACATTTAAAATAAATGCTTAATATATTTTATTGCGTTTCATTTTTCACAAATAAATGAAATGTTAAATGTCCGTGAAGGCTTCAAGATCTACACCGTAAATCTAATGTTTTGCGGTAGAAAATTAGTTGAATGTACCTTAAAAGGAGTGTTTTCTTTTGTCGCAGGTTCAATTGAAGACTTGCCGCGGTACCACGGTCCAACGCTGTTGGATAATTAAAATCAAAGCCTGGATCAAGTGTGGCTACTGCGCCCGCGCCGCGCCGTCACTCCTCCGCCACCCGTCGACCAGCGCGGACGTGTTACGGTCGCCTCCAGTGTGTTACTTTCGAAATAGTGTTTCGATATTGTGTTGCAACCCCAATCACCTGTGACTGTCAAGTCTTGTAACAGTTCAGTTCCATCTGAAAGAAAATAAAAGTTTTTAAGTGAACGTTTCGTCAAACAAACAAGTGCATTCGGTGTAGAGGCTACATTCCAAACCGGTGTCGTTCTTTAATGGACAAAGTGTGTACTATGTGTGTGTTTTAATATTAAGTTGGGTAGTGACTGGTTTAAGTGTCGCTGCATGCTCGGTGTGGGTACAAACGAAAGCTTCTCGAGCAGTCCGTACGAACCGCAATAAGGAGATCAGCAGAATGTAATATTCTATATAACTTTTCATTCGTTGAAAACAAAAATGGCTCGCGGATCCCTCAGCGAAAATGAGCGTCTCTGTTTAGATGCGAACGCAAAATCTCAACCTGAGAGGCTGCAAGAGACGACGGAAAAAGTGCTGAGCGATGGCAAATCTAACGGACTTCGAGTTCGTTTCCTGGACGAAGAAGGAAAAACTGAAAGAACAGTAAGCGCCGATGAGGTTGACTGCGCTGTTACTCGCGTTAAGAAAATACATATTCTTAAAAACAGAAGCTCGAGTGAAACGAGCATTTTATTGAGAAATCCATCTCTTGCTAAAAGGCGTACCCACTCTGAGCGCCGTTTCAGTGACGGACAAACAGACAGCCTTAATAATAATTCCCTCAGTGAAAACCTTAACGGTAAGATAACGATTAAAAATGATTTAGATAAGACTGACCACGGCGCAGATAATACCAAAGATTCGAGCCAGAGCTTTAAGAGAAATTGCAATGTGTATAGTGTAAACCAAGCAAAGACTCTCACTCCCGAGCGTAAAAAATCGATTCCTCGGGGAATTCCAAAATTGATAGGTCACAAAGAAACCGCGCAAAATAAATCGATTCTCCCGGCTGAAGTTTGCCTGGCTGACAATGCGCCAGGGAAAGATTTCACCGCTCGTGCAATAGGCAGGTTGTCAAGAGGACTTGGCAAGTTACTGCGACGATCGAACAGCGTCAAAATTAGCGAACCAGATCCAGTCTACAAGGTGGCCTATCTAGGAAATGTCCTTACGGGCTGGGCTAGAGGTAAGCGACTTTATTTCATATCAATGTGTGCCATTTGACAGATATGATATTGATATAAAACAATAATTAGAAAGAAGTCATATCTTAAAGCAAATAGTTTTATTATCAACGGTGACTCAAAATATGTAACATATTATATACATAATTCAATAAATTGTTTATTGTACTACTAATAGTGTACATTGGTTCCGTGTGATGTGTCACTTAATAAAGTTGTGTTACAAAAACAATAAATATAACGAATTTGTTAATAAAAGCCTAGACATAAAATACAAATGGCTCGATACTTACGAAAACCAAACTAATTCAATATTAGGTGACCCAAATGAATGCCCTGTGACACACCTCTTGTTAAGACAATTAGGTAAGAGCTAGGAGTCTAGAAAAATTGCATACTTTATAATTTTTTTTTTAGTTTTATATAAGTTTGTTTTACATAAGAACTAGTGATTTGCTCCGGCTTCGCATGGATACGATATGCCAGTGTGATAACAAATTGCATTGAGTATTTGTTTACATAACGTCAATTCTTCTTTAATCTCCTTACATAATATGTACTTATTTTACGTAGTTCATTAAATCCCTTATTTAATCTCTTTACACAAAAATTAATTATTCCTCGTGCGTGACGAATAGAAATAAAACTAACACTGTATTTGAATAGGATTCGTACAGCAAATATGATATATCTTGAACCAACACGAACAGAAGTTTGCTCAAACCTACTACCAAAACTGAATTATCATAATTCCATGATCTGAAACGGAGGTTAACTTTTAAGTAGTTCAAGGCAAGACAATACCGGCGCAGCTGAGCGATTTAGTCTCTTGACACACGAAATTAAATTGAACAAGGAATCATTTGCAAAAACAAAAATAATATTGATGCGTTTACGTGCTAACATGTGTCCAGAAAATTCCCATCGCGGAATTAAAATTTTTAAAATTTTTAAACTGATACTACTACTGTTAGTATATTGTTTATAAGTGGTAGGACAATGCTGCATCAATTTATGATTGTAGCACGGATGGGTCGGTCTGACCTGGAAAAGACCACGCTCTTACCAGCGCAAAATATCAGCTTAATACTGCTGTGTTGTGTATGGTGAGTGTAGAGGACCTGAGGCCCTTTTTACTGGAAACAAGGCATTGCATTGCATCGTCAGGGGTGGTAACGCATCTGCATTTTGATTCTTAATTGATGATAGGTGTAATGTCCATGGGCCACAGCATCCACTTACCATCAGGTGGAATGTGTGCTCGTTTGCCACCCTTATTCCATAAAATAAATTGTATTGTTTAATTCTAAGCCAAATTGGTAAGGTTCTATTCTTTTAACGTTAAAGGAAAAGAAAATTGTTGATATTAGTAATAGAATATTGAGAGTGAGAATATATTTGAACGTATATGTAAACAGAATTAGCTGCGTTTTGCAACTTCAAGATGGCTATTTGATACAGCTATTTCCTAATGAAATATTTGGAGCGAAAAGTAATCAACACACGACAGACTTTCATTTCTTACCGTGCTTGTGGGATTCGATATAACAACATACTCTACGTTTCTTACCTGATTATTCGAATCATAGGAAGGTTTCAATTATATTAAATTAGTAATTTATTTTCATTGATTCAACCTTTGTTTTTAGACTGCAACTAAAAGAACGGTTTTGCAGATAATTTACAACAATATCATGCCATTTATTTGGGAAATATATAGAGATTTCCGTAATGCGTTTACAAAACAGAATTTGTCCTACTTAATATAATTTAGTAAGTAGTTTATTTATTATGAACTTGTGTATGTATGTATGTACAAAGGATTTCATTTAATGATACTTACAAGGTTTATGTTTTGTTTTATATGACTTTTTATTGTGCTATATTTTTAAGTAAGATTGCATTTAGAGATTTAACGATGTTTCTGTGATTAATTTAACTATGCTCTCCTCCATATTTTGCTCGTTTTTTTTCCGCTTTTCCTTTTTTGTATTCTTAATTATTTTATATTATTTCTTAGTTAAATAAGCACATAAATGAGCACAATAAATGACTTATTCAATTAAATTCTATTCTATTCTAAAATTACTCGTAATAATTAGGATTTCAGTTTTATTTAAAAATTAAAATGCAGATTAATATCATAATTGTTAGGAGGGTTAAAACTGAATATTTATGTTAATATACATAAAATATTCTACATATTGTGGATATAATAACATGTTTTACATAAAAGACGAGTAAATAGATAAAAAGTGTTTATTTTCCCTAAGTCGCATCCTATAAAATTCATGCGATGATATAGGTGGGACGGTTTACCTTATATCCAAGGCCGGCTTTATTTTCATGAAAGCATTTGAAATTTTCGTTTCTGTGAGATCAGTCCAAATATTTGTAGGTGTAGGTGTGTAATTTTGGATTTATGTCGTATCCCGGTCTCGCGGATAATAGCTAATATTGGTTAGCTGGCAAAAGCCAATAAGCAAGCTTCGTACACCTCCATTCAATTGAACGACAATATATTATTATGTTAAGATCTATCAAGCCATTTAAGCTACAGATCTGCCAAAAAATAGACATACATACATGCACACACTCCTAAAACACGTTGTTTACGTGGTAGAGCCAAGCTGCAGCTATATTGTGGTTGTAGCACAAATGGGTCGGCTCGACCGGGGTAGGACCACGCTCTCACAGAATACCAGCGGGAAAATAGCAGCGGCCGCTGTGTTTAGTATGGTGAGTATAAAGAACCGGAGACCCTTTTTACTTGAAACGAGGCAGTCTATGGGCCACACTATCTACTTACTATCGGGTGGACTGTGTGCTCGTTTATCACCCTTATACTATAAAAAAAACATTGCTCTCCTTCTGGTGCAGTCTGGTAAAAATGGATTGATACAGAAACGATATATTTTAATAAATCTCTACCTACACTACTAGGGCAACATAACCAAAAAGCAGTACTTATACAGTATACGGTATGTGGGACAACTATCTTCATTCACACGGATTAGATATTATCCACTTGTTTGTGAAATTCGATAAAACACGTCTGTAGCGGCGCAATCGTGTGAACACATCGTAGCGTCCCATTTCATACACGATAGCGAATTGATTCGACTAGTCTCCGATTGCTGGGATTTGTAAAGATGTTTATGCAATAATATGAGCAACAATATATACACGTGACACGTTCTACGTACTAACTACGTATTGTATAACCACATGAATAGTACACTCATTATACTCGTATTTTTAAATCTATAACTGTTAATACACAATATATTATAATATGATAGCATAATGTCTTACGGGAGTCTGCTATGGGTAAAGGTGTCTGATTTAGAAACTATCTTTGTTTTGCAGAAGAGGACCATTAGAGCTATTTACAACAGAGTTTTTTTTAAACCGAGAGAGAATCTTAAAGAAATAAATATATTAACTTTGGCTTCTCAGTATATTTACGAAAAATTTTTTGTATGTTCACAAAAACAAAGATAGTTTTAGTAAAAAAGTGATATACACCCTGTAAATACTAGGAACAAACACAAGGTCAGTAATTCATTCTTGGGGCAATGTATATGCTATTACAACAAAGCTCCAGAAAATATATAAGGTCTCTCTATTACCAAGTTTAAGCTTAACTAAGTTTCAATTTTAACGACGGCTCCGTGGCGCAGTGGCTTAGCAATGAGTTGTTGCGCTGGGGGCCGCGGGTTCGAATCCCGCACGGAACAAGTATTTGTATGGCCTACAAATAATTGTTCCAGGTCTGGATGTTTGTCCTCGTGCAATTTATGTTTGTAAACTGCCTCCACGACACAGGAGAAAATCCCTGTGTGGGTACCTCTACGTTCTTAAAAAAAAATCAAAAAAATATATTTAATTAAACAAAAACTGAATAAAATGGTTGACAATAACCCCTGGGAATGAGATGGTGGCTTCCAAGTTGTTTCTAAAATAAATTTTGAAAATATTTTGTAGGTACAACTTTTCATGTAAAATTTACTTTAGAAAATATTCCCGCTGGGATTTTTGCTGGTTCTTCACAGGACAGAGGGTTTTTTTTTTCGAATCAGTAATGTCACAAGGAGTAACTCCTTTTATTTTAGAAAAATAATTAGGTTTCCGCGCAAAAAAAATTAAAACCCCAAATAAAACGCGGGCGAAGTCGCGGGGAACAGTTAGTATTGAATAAAATCTTTTCTTATAAGTGATTTAATTCGTTCATACTGAGTTGTCCTAGTACCGATTTCAGAACCCTTAGCTTGCCTAGCCTAGCCTAGCCCTATCCAACTGCTTCTGGGCGCAAAAAAAGCCGTTATCCGGAAATTATTTTATACTGCATTTAGTTATTCGAAGTTGGCTGTTTATTAAATATTTTTTTTAATCCCGACGAAAGCAGAGGGGTATTATAAGTTTGTAGTGTGTGATCCCGAACGGATGAACTTTTTTTTATAGGATAGGGTGACAAACGAGCACACAGTCCACCTGATGGTAAGTGGTTACTGTGACCCATAGACATCTACATATATTCTCAATAAAGAATCAAAATGCAGATGCGTTGTCACCCATGAGGGCTAAGATGGAATGCCTCTTTTCCATTAAAAAGGGTCTCCGGTTCTTTACACTCACTATACGAAACACAGCAGCTGCTATTTTACGCTGGTATTCTGTGAGAATAACCGATTTTGTTTACGTTTTTTTTTTCAAGAAAATCTGTTCAGTCTTTTGAACATCATCAGTTCTACTAGTTTAGGGTTTTTTTAAATATTTAACTTAAGTTATAAACAAATACACCATACAACATCTCGCGTACTTAAACTATACATAAGCCAATTTATGTGTACTTTATGCTCTCGTAACATGTTAGTTATGTTCGTTGCTTACCTTACAATTTATGAGATTTCGTGAATTAATTAATTCGGTGAGAATAGAGTACTAACTTAACTGCTCACACCGTTATACGATCCTATTGGTATATAATTAAATATATTATCCTTTTTTTTATAGGTTAAGGTGATAAACGAGCACACAGTCCACCTGATGGTAAGTGGTTACTGTGACCCATATACATCTGCATCTATCCTCAATAAAGACTCAAGATGCAGATGCGTTATCACCCGTGAGGACTAAGATGGAATGCCTCTTTGCCAGTAAAAAGGGTCTCAGGTTCTCGACACTCACCATACGAAACACAGCAGCGTTAAGCTGCTATTTTACGCTTGTTTTTCTGTGAGAGCGTGGTCCTTCCCCAGTCAAGCCGACCCATTCGTGCCACAACCATAATATAGCTGCAGCATGGCTCTACCATGCTGCAGCTATATTATGCATGCTTGTTAATTTACAGCTTTTACTTTTTATTATAAGTAATTTTTTTTACCTCCTGGAATGGACCTAGAAATATCACAGTTTCAATGTGAATATTTAAAACTTTATTCCTTAGGGGTGGCATTGTTTTTCAAATTCATATTGAACCACCCCTGAATAACTTCAGGAGTGGTCCTATATGAGCTATCTATGCAAATAAATAAAATTGAAGTGTCTGTTTGTAAAGTAAAAATAACAGCTTTTTACCAAATGCATATAAAAGCATACGTGTATAACAAAACACAATTTCTTAAAATTTTGTCTGTCTGTCTTTCTGTCTGTTTGTTCCGGCTAATCTCTGAAACGGCTGGGACGATTTTGACGGGACTTTCACTAACAGATAGCTGATTTTATAAGGAAAAACTAGGGCAACTTTTATTTTAGAAATAGAAATAGGTTTCCGCGTAAAAAAATAATACCCATGAAATCCAATCGTAATAAATTTTACGCTGACGAAGTCACGGGGAACAGCTAGTTTAATAAATAAGAATCAACAAAATCGATTCACAATTCACGAAAATATCGCTATATTCGAGTGTTGTTATTTTTACAACATATTTTCATATTTTAAAAAAAATACAACAGTTTAACTGCGATTGAGAACCTCTAACCTTTTTATATAAAACATTCCTTTTGATTTGACTTATAATGTTGCTTTGCAAGATCATGAGGTCCCGGGTTTGAATCCCGGGTCAGGCTGAATCAGTTTATCGGAGTCAGGAAGCCGGCTGTGTTTCACCCCTGTGCCTCAGAAAGCACGTCAAACCATTGGATCTACGCCTGATCTCTCTCCGGACGTGTCAGATTTACCATTCCATCGGACCATGAGAGTGAGGGAATAGAGAGTGCACCTGTGCTTACGTTTACTTGGGCAATATAATCCTGTACTGCGCAGATGCTAAGTCTCTTAAGACCTGCCGCCGTGACCAAAATTCGGTCTAGAGGATATTATTTATAGCTGTTCCCCGAGAATTCGCCCGCGTGTAATTTAGGATTTTTCGCACGGAACCCTAATTCTTTTTCTAAAATAAAAGTAGCATACGTTACTCTTTATAACATCAGCTGTCTGCCAGTAAAAGTCCCATCAAAATCGGTCCAGCCGTTTCGGAGATTAGCCGGAACAAACAGACAGACAGAAAGACAGATAAAATTTTTAAAAATTGTGTTTTTGTTATGAGTACCGTATATACTTTCATATGCATTTAGTAAAAAGCTGTTATTTCGACATTACAAACAGACACTTCAATTCTATTTATATGTATAGATTGTTAGACGGAATTATGGGAGTCGTAACACTTCATGGATTTTTACTTCAGGCTTGTTTTAGTAAGCGAACAATAAAAAAAAATCAAAGACGCATAACGTTGTAATAATAATATAAGCATGTAAATTAGCAACATGACATCACGCTGGAGACATTATCTGTATGTCTAGCGCCAAATGGTACATTAACACATTCTAGACTGCTTTTAGTTTTGCATAATTATTCTTAGTTAATGAAGTGAACCTGCTTCGTCTTATTTATTTACTAGCTATTCCCCGCGACTTCGCTCGCGTGTTAGGGTTTTTATGATTTTGCGCGGAACCCTAATTCTTTTTATAAAATAAAAGTAGCCTAAGTTACTGCTTATGAAATCAGCTACCTGCCAGTGAAAGTCCCGTCAAAATCGGTCCAGCCGTTTCGGAGATTAGCCGGAACAAACAGACAGACAGACAAAAATTTTAAAACTTGTGTTTTTGTTACAAGTACCGTATATACTTTCATATGCAATTAGTAAAAAGCTGTAATTTTGACATTACAAACAGACACGTCAATTTTATTTATTTGTATAGATTAACTGGCTGTTCCCTGCGACTTCACCCGCGAAGGGATTTTGCTCGGAATTTTAATGCGACTTCGCCCGCGAGAAATATTTGCGCGAAACACTAACTCTTTTTCTAAAATAAAAGTAGCCTAAGTTACTTCTTATAATATTAGCTATCTGCTACAGAAAGTCTCTTCAAAATCGGTCCAGCGGTTTCGGAAATTACCCGGAACAAACAGACAGATAGACAGACAAAAATTACACAAATCGTTATTTTTCTTATAAGTACTGCATATACCTTCATATTAGTAAAAAACTGTTATTTCGACATTACAAACAGATTCATCAATTTTATTTATTTGTATAGAAAAAGTAATAGATACATAGGTATATTGTAGCACTAGCTATTCCCCGCAACTTTGCCCTCATGGAATTTATTACGATTGGATTTCATGGGGTTTAAATTTTTTGCGCGGAACTTAATTCTTTTTCTAAAATAAAAGTAGCCTAAGTTACTCCTGAAAGTATCGGATATTAGCCGGAACAAACAGATAGATAGACAGACAAACAAATATTTCAATAATATTTATTTGTATAGAAAAATAATAGATAATATATAAATTGTAGCCTTTATTCTTCTGACCCTCCGATTAATAACTCTTCGATGTTTACCAAGTAGCAGGACCATTTTTATGCCTAAGAGTCCGCCGTGGTAGCTGAAGTGGTTGTCGAACACTGGAGTGTTCCAGTATGAAGAGTGTAGAGATACACTGGTAATGAAGTGAACCTGCTCCGTCTTATCTATTTATTTATACACTAATACATAAATACATACATTGTTGCATTCATTACTTCTAACTCTCCGAGTAATAACTCTTAACTTGTTAACTTTGTTTGATATTGGCAGCAGGTGTCCATGGACTGCAGTAACTACTGATACCAGGTGGACAGTTAGTTCGTTTGTCACTTCAGTTAAAAAAAGGAAATATAATTAAAAAGTTATATATATATCTTTATATATAAAAATTACGTGTCACATTGTTTGTCCGCGATGAACTCCTAAAGTACTGAATTGATTTCAATGAAATTTTGCACACTCTGTGCAGTTCGGTTCAACTTGAGAGATAGGATAGCTTTTATCCTGATAAGTGACACTCAATATTTTTTTATTAGGTAATTAAGGATTTTTTACACGAAGGGTCGTCGAAAAGGACAAAACAACGTCTGCCTGGCCAGCTAGTATATATATATATATATATATATATATATATATATATATATATATATATATATATATATATATATATATATATTTAAACAAAATTAAAAAAAATTGTACAACCAACTTCATTATAAATAAAATGAGAATATAATCAATGTAGTCGAAGTCAATTAAATATGCATTATTAAGGATAACTCGAAAACTACTGGTCATATCTTGATCAAGTTTATATGAAATCGCATGAGAAGCACAAGCATTGAAATAAAAGAAGAATCATTAGAATCGATTTACCTAGAAAAATGTTCAGTACACATAAAAAACAGCCGAATCGTTTACCTCCTCATTTTTTGTATTTCTACTAAAAATGAGGAGGTATTTGTCATAATTTCTACATAATTTAAAAGCATATGCAAACGTTGCCAAGACACAAATTTCTAAGAATTAAATTCCCGACTCTCTCCTAAGAGTTTAAAATGTGTTTTTTTTTAATTTTTAGAAGTAGGCTTATACTATTTTTTAAAGTGTAATTATTCGACCCCTTCGAGTGGAATAAACAGTAACATAATCTCAAGGTGACATCTAGAACGTCGTCTACATAGGTACATTACACATTTTATCCCCTGTTTTTCCACCATTAGGGTTGGAATTTTATATTTAAATATAAATGGAATTACAGTAGTAAAAAAGACTCAATAATTAATTAATCTATCTTTCGAAGATTTATATTTTTGCAGACATTAGTGCTCGAGACGTAAAAATAACTTATTTCTTACATACTAGAATGTGACTTATATGCCTATATGTCAGTTAAATAAAAATATTCTATTAAATCACCAAATATGTAATATAAGATTTTTTTAAATATTTCACCAAGAAATAAAAAAGGTACTCAATAGTCAATAGACAAATTTTTCTATACTGAATATCTCTAAGTTTTGTTATTTATTTTTCATTCATTCATTCATTACAGCCCTTCACAAGTCCACTGCTGAACATAGGCCTCCCCCAAAGAATGCCACAAAGCACGGTCCTGAGCCACCTGCATCCATCGACTTCCTGCATATCTTACCAGGTCGTCACTCCATCTAGTGCCGGTACGAGGCTGCCACTCGAGAACCTTTCTTCCCCATCGGTTGTCGGTTCTTCGAGCTATATGGCCGGCCCATTGCCACTTCAGCTTACTAATCCGTTGGGCTATGTCGGTCACTCTAGTTCTACTGCGGATATCCTCATTTCTGAGTTTATCACGCAGAGAAACTCCGAGCATAGCCCTCTCCATAGCTCGCTGAGCGACCTTGAGCTTCCTTATCCGGCCAGCAGTGAAGGACCACGTCTCAGTTCCGTATGTCATCACTGGCAACACGCACTGGGTGTACAGTCTCGTTTTCAAGTTTTGAGGTATACCTGACGAGAAGATGTGCCGTAATTTCCCGAACGCTGCCCAACCGAGTTGAATCCGTCGATTGACCTCTCGGTCGAAGTTGGACTTACCTAGTCGGACTATTTGTCCCAGGTAAACATACTCGTCAACAACTTCGAGCTTAGTGTTCCCAACAACTACCGGCATAGGTGTGACATGGACATTAAACATGATCTTTGTTTTGTCCATGTTCATCTTAAGACCTATCCGTTGGGAAACACTATTGAGGTCATTGAGCATAGTGCTTAGGTCCTCCAGCGATTCTGCCATAAGGACTATATCGTCGGCAAATCGAAGGTGAGTGATGTACTCGCCATTGATGTTGATACCGTATCCTTTCCAGTCCAGAAGCTTGAAAACATCTTCCAATGCAGCGGTAAAGAGTTTCGGGGATATGACGTCACCCTGTCTTACACCTCTCTGCAATTGGATAGGTTTCGTACTCTGGTTCTGTACTCGGATAGCCATCGTAGCCCTACTGTACAAGCACTTCAACACTTCGATATACCGACAGTCAACTTGGCATCGCTGAAGGGACTGCAGCACCGCCCAAATTTCGACGGAATCAAAGGCTTTCTCATAGTCCACATACGCCAGACATAGTGGCAAATTGTACTCCTCGGACTTCTGTACAATTTGCCGAAGGGTATGTATGTGGTCTATGGTGCTAAAGCCTTTTCGGAAACCGGCTTGTTCGGGAGGCTGGAAGTCGTCAAGTCTGCGCGCGAGACGATTCGTAATGACTCTCGAAAACAGCACGTAGACGCGGCTCAGAAGGGAAATCGGTCTGTAGTTATTCAAGAGAGCGTTGTCGCCTTTCTTGAAGAACAAGACCACCGCACTTCTGCTCCACGCCTCCGGTGTAATGCCACCATGGAGGACGGAATTAAAGAGCTTCTGAAGGACTTCAAGTACCGGTTTTCCACCCGCTTTCAGAAGCTCCGCTGTAATTCCATCCTCGCCTGGGGCCTTGCCGTTTTTAAGGTGCTGGAGAGCCATTCTAATCTCGCTCAGACTGACGTCCGGGATATCATCGGAATAATGTCGGATAAGACTCGCTCTTGGATCGTTACTCACACTTGCGTGCGGCTCCAACGATGACGTGTACAGCTGCCCATAGAACCTCTCAATCTCACTCAAAATCTCAGGTGCCCCGGAAACGATGCTGCCACATTCTGTCTTCAGCTTTGACAGTTGGCGCTTTCTGGCAGACAGATCTCTGGCAAAGACTTTGGAGCCTCGGTTCCGCTCGATCGCTTCTTCAATACGAGCTGTATTAAAGTTGCGTAAGTCCCGCCGCATGCATTTGGAGATCTGTCTGTTCAGTTGCCTGTATGCTGTTAAATCTGTTGAAGAATGTAGCTTCATCTCCCGTCTAACAGCCATGAGATTAAGAGTGTGATCGGAGAGTTTTTGTGTTCTTCTGCGGCGGGTCTTGCAGAACTTAGCTCCGACCGCATGGACAGTTTCCACGAGCTTGTCATTCATATCGTCCACTTCATTGCAGTCTTCTAGGCACTGAAAACGGTTTTGTAACTCGAGCTGAAAGGTTTCGGGACTTTGGATTAGAGCACGAGGGGGACGGAGCGTTGACTTCATTAGACGAGACCTCTCCAACTTAACGTTTAGGTTCAGTGTGCCTCTAACCATTCGGTGATCGCTGCCGGTTTTCACCCTCGCGATCACTGAGACATCACTGAACAGTTGTCGTCTGGTCGTCTAGTGTTATTTATGTATTAACGTAATTACATTTGAAGTGTCCTATAACAGGGTTTCATGATAGATCGTTAGATCGTATCCAAAGTTATTTAAGGATATAAATTTCGCTAGGTATGATGATTACTCTGGTTCTTCTGCGAATATTTGCATTTAGATATCTATAGAAGAGTTCATATAGATCAAACTAGTTAAACACGTTTAAAAATGCTGCTTAGAAAATACACCCTTATATCGATTTGTGCAGTGATTTTCAGTTTTCAGTTACTGTTTCTTATCTCAAGTCTTCTTAATATAATTTAAAATTTTGTGCAACCGACTTCAATATAAATTATTAAGAATAACTCAAAAAATATTATTCAAACCTTGATCAAATTTATACGGGACCTCATTTGTAGCAGCAGCTTTCAAATAAAAAAAGAATCATCGAAATCGGTTCACCCACTAAAAATATATGACGTAACACACATAAACAAAAAACAGTCGAATTGAGTGCCGTCTCCTTTTTGAAGTCGGTAGAAAATCAGTTTATTTATAACAGCAGGGCGTTTATACGCCATGGTGAATTAAGAAAAATACCTATATAGTTATGGTGAAATTTTAACTCAGTTAAACTAAAGTAGCTCAAGGTTTGGACAGATATAATACTAAGATAGTGTAACTGGTGCAATTTAAAATATAAAAAAAATCATCAAAAATCTGCCGACGTTTCGGTCGCTTTACATCGACTATGTGACTAATTCTATACCGTGTAGTGGCAGTGTAAGAATATCCACTACCCCATATCATCCCGTGGGTGTCGTAAGAGGCGACAAATAGAAATGAAACAGTTAAAACAATTTAAAAAAAAGACAAGCGAAGGAACTTCGGCAAATATATTCCCTATTGTGGGGGTGGTAATTGTTCAACAGTGGTTCAACATTTTACTGCGGTTATTAATAGAAGTAATCTCCACTGCCGATAGATGTATTGTAAATTTGTCTACCGAACTTTATTTACATAGTTCAAGCTTGCATGCATAGGATAAGGGTGACAAGCGAGCACACAGCCCACCTGAGAGTAAGTGGATGCTGTGGCCCAATTCAGATGCGTTACTCGTATCCAGTAAAAAGGGTCTCCGGTTTTTTACACTAACCATACGAAACGGCAGTATTGAGCTGCTATTTTACGCTGCTATTTTTTGAGAGTGCGGTCCTTTCCTGGTCGAGCCGACCGATTCGTGCCACTGCCATAATATAGCTGCAACATGGCTCTACCACGTGTAAAAAGCATGGTGAAGATACGTCGTCGTTGTTAGTGACCCAAGTTTAAAAAAATTGTAAACAGATATCTCAAATATTCTGCAAAAGTAATTTTAGACACAAGGTTATCATCAACGTGTCAGTGAGTCCAGTTGACGGTTATCAGATGAATTAAAATTACTCTCCGCCAGTGTCAAGTGGTGGTCGGGTCGCAGGAATATTGCAGTGGTAGTGAGATTAATTATATACGTATCTTTAAAGACAGTCATAGACTGAATCATACTGTCTTAATAAATACAGAATTATCAAATTACGTGCTTGTGGGGTCGGACGGATTTAAATACAGCTATTCACAAGTCCACCGCTTAACAAATGCCTCTATAAAGGCATCCATCAAATTCCTGCATCTTTAGCAAGGTGGAACTCCATCTAGTGGTCTGCACCGGCACGAGGCTCTACTGGAGAACCTTCCTTCTCCATCGGTTTTAGGTTCTTCAAATTGTATGGCAGCTTCCTAATCCTTTTGGATATGTCGGTTACTCTGGTTCTGCTGCGGATATCCACATTTCTAAGTCTATTAAGTCGTCAAAAACAAGCTGGTCTTGAAAACCAGGTTGGACCAGAATTGTTTATTGGGTTTTTCTGTCGAGAAATTGTCAGTAGAAATCTGAAGTCAGACAATTGTCGATGTTTCACTGCTGTGTGGAAAGCACATAACGAGGTACTTCGGCTAATCTCTCTCCGATCGTGTCGGATTGCCAACTGACTATGAGTTATGCCCAAATACTCAAATTTTAAGACGTTGTTAAGTCGCATGCTGTCTCTATCATTTTGAGTCAAAGTGACTGTGACAGCACGAGAGTTAAAGGCTTCTTGAAATTGACTAATGTGTGAGTATTTGGGCATAAGAGAATAAAGAGTGCATCTGTACTCGGGCACATGCTCGTGCACTGTAGTCCTGTTCTGAGCAGATTGCTAGTGACAAGAAAATTAAAAACATTTATTATTATTTGAGTTATCTATAAAGTTTTCTCATCTGGTTGGGCTGTTTAAATATATAATTGTAAACGGAAGATATAAACATACATAAATATCAATAAAATAGAATAAATACATAAAAATATATAAAAACCCAACCAGATGGAAGCCCTCGGCAGGGGAGACCAAACGGCCGAGGGTTAGGGGGAAAGGGAAAGAAACCGGCGGACGATGCGGGCGGAATCGAGGAGCGAGGAGCACCGCCTTCTGCATTTGAGCTTGGAGCGGTCCGTCACGGAGTCCCAGTCGCCTCAGATGACCCGAGAGGCTGACTGGGATTAACCTAAACGTTATTAACCCGTTCGCAGAAACGACCACAGGAATAATTTCGGCCGCCAGACCACCCCACATGTTGGTCACCTCATGAGCCAGGTCCAGATATTTTGTCAGCTTATCTGTTTCGGCTTTCACGAGGTTCTCGTCATAAGGAATGGTAATGTCGACCAAAAATATCCTTGAATGTGCCCGGTCTTATTATTATTATTACTAATCGACAAAGTTCGCATGCTTATAGTTAGTATAACTTGACATAGAATTTAATTAAGTAGTTATCTCATCGCGTCTTTAGATAAGAAATGACTAATGACGGGGCGTGAAGATCAAGTATTCGCGCGTGATTACAGCATCGCTGGGATTAATGGTTAGCGGAATTTTAACGTATTTTTGGCATCTTGTTTGGGTAATTAGATATAATCTGTTAGTTTTTGTTATAAAATTACGCCGGTTTTAATGTTGTTAAGTCGTTTATAATGTCATCTACCGGTTTTGTTGGAATACCTCTGGCAATTTGCTAAAACGTCGCATGAAACTTTTTTAAAGTGGAAGATTTATGTTTTGTGTTTAGGTTAAAGAAATAGTTAAGTAGATGCAGTTTAGTAAATTATAGCCGACTTTTAAATAGGAAGAAGGTTTACAATTCTACTGTATTATTTTTTTAATATGTTAAAAATTTATAAGCTAAGGTTCCGACGAGGATTGTGCACGCAATTGAGGGAGCGCGGGAGAAGCACTTCAAACTAGGAAAGACACATTAATTTATTTTATTACGCGTGTCTTACCTAATTATTTTTTATTTAATTTTTACGGATTTTATCACGTTTAATTTAACTTTTTAATTCCCGACGTTTCGGGTGCTTTACAGCACTCATGGTCACAAGTCTGCAGTGTGTGAACATGTTCAAGATCGTCCCCGCCATTACATTAGATTTAATAGATCACAAATCCACGCAAAAACACCGATTCCTACCAAGGATGATTCACGAGGCTATTGAAATTAAAAAACATCCTAATTTCAATAGAAAGAAAGAAATAAAGAAAAGAAAGACTGCAAGGCTTCAAGATACTGTGAGCTCATTCTGCGTAGATCGAACCAAAAATTAATATTCAAAAACAGAAAGTAGCCGAGCTAACTATGACATCGGGACGTCAAACATCTCAGTTCACCCCCCGTGACCATGAGTGCTGTAAAGCACCCGAAACGTCGGGAATTCAAAAGTAAAATTAAACGCGATATTATCCGTAAAAATTAGTTTCATTTAATGTATAGTGTTCGCGTAAATATAAGAAATTATTATTTGAACATTTTTAATATAATGGACTTCCGCAAGGTAACAAAACCAGATTATATTAATTATAAATTTTCTTTAATGTTACGCGATATATTTGTCAATCGTGATCTGTGAATTTTGATATTTTTTATTAAACATCTTATATTTCGTGCCATATCGTATGGTGAGTGTAGAGAACCGGAGACTCTTTTTACTGGAAAAGAGGCATTCCATCTTAGTGCTCACGGGTGACAACGCATCTGCATTTTGATTCGCAAACGAGGATAGATGTAGATGTCTATGGGTCACAGCAGCCACTTACCATCAGGTGGACTGTGATCGTTCGTCACCCTATCCTATGAAAAAATACGAATTTGGCGAAAAAATCTCATGTCCAAGGGTGGCAAAATAGGGAATGAAATTTTTTTACGTTACTAATTAGATGACACGTCGTTGTGATATTCTTTAGCTCACACAAAATGGCAAAAAAAAAATAACTTTTAATAAAAATTAAAAGCTAAATTGAGAAAGAAAAACTAAAAATAATAAAATAAAGCTGAAGCTTTCGTTTTTCAAGACGCTATATTTTAGACTGTCATATATATGTACAGACTTCAGAGTTTGATATTATTTTTTCTTTTAAGTTCTTTTGTCGGCTTTAACTTTTTATTAAAAGTATTTTTTTAACAAAAACTTTGTTTCTTTATACCAGTTGAAGGCAAATAACTGTAATTTTTTTCTCATTAACCTACGTGGTAGAGCTGTAATACACGTTTTATGGCTGCAGCTTGACCGGGGAAGAACAACGCGCTCACTGAATACCATAAAAATAAATTATAAATACGTGAACATCTGAAATTGATGTGAGTACCATTTTATTAAGTAGTATTTGTTATAAAATTTTAAATTTTGTGCAGCCGACTTCAATATAAGTTATTAAGAATAACTCAAAAACTATTGGTCTGACCTTGATCAAATTTATATGGCACCATACGAAAAGTACCAGCTTTCAAATAAAAAAAGAATCATCGAAATCGGTTGATCCAGCAAAATGTTACGAGGTAACAAACATAAAAAAACATACAGTCGAATTGAGTACCGTCTCCTTTTTGGAAGTCTGCAGAAAATTACACTCCTCTGTGCCGTATTTATAATGATAACAATAGATGTTGCTCCCAATGAGCTAACCACTTACTATAATAATTTGTGTGCTTGTAAACATAATCACGGTCCACCTGATTGTGAGTGGCGCCTGTACTCAACTTCAAACTGCTACAGATGCTTTGTCGTATTTACTTCATCGTGAACACTCATCGAGACCAGAAAAATTGTTTGAAGTATTTGCTTTGTGCGGGAACCCACAGTTTTTTTTTTTAATTTCGACTCAACGAGGTTAATGCTGCTGTGTTTCGTACGGTGAGTGTAGAGAACCGGAAATCCTTTTTACTGGAAACGAGGCATTTCACTTCAGTCCTCAGGGGTGACAACGCAAATATTGTCATCGGTCCTTGATAAGTGTGCGAAGTATCAAATCAATCCCATGATATGAAGGGGATGAAAATCACATTCAAAAATTACGTTACATAGATATACCTAGTTAATTAAAGCTGGTTAAGCATAAAAAAAATATGTGCGAGTGTCGTGGAACACTCTGTTGGAACGAAGTTCTTTTCGTAGTATATTATTATTGATAAAACTATTATATTATATGAACAAATACAAATAAATTAATTAATAGTGTCTATTAAAATGAAGCGTCATTTAAAATAAAATAATATTTCTTTCATGGCAAGATAAGAAAAAGTGCGAAGGAGATGACGATGGTAGAAAGGTGGTCGTGACGGAAAAATCTAACACTTTTTCTCACTTAGCTCAAACCCGCCACATTCGTACCGTGCGATAAGGAACTTCGTTCCAATAAATTTAACATTCCGAGGTCGGGGCTTCAATTTTTCTATATAATATGCCTGCATTTTTTTTAATGATAAAACCATTATCTTTTACTTTATTATATCTGTGTACCGGAATATATTCGTATAACTTTAACTTCAAATCGATAGATACATCGGATGAGTTCAATCACAGCGAAGTTGGATGACTTTATAAGTGCTGGGATGAGACGTTGTTTATTACATAGTACATTGGTCCGTGAACTGCACTACGAAGTTTAATGTTGACGATACATATATTAATACCTTTATAATAATAACTAATAATAAGGTGGAATAGAAGCGTCATTTTCGCCTCGTCGCGCGGGAAGCCTAGTAAGCGGAAATCATATTTTTGCACGAAAGAGATCAACTTTTCGTCTAAATCCATGGTTTTTAGTCACACAGTGCGTACACAACCTGTTTCGTAGGTGCTTATCGCTTAACGCCGCACTGCTGCGAGTGCCACTTCCCGGCTTCCAGCGGATTCCACAACCTTCGCGCCGCTTCCCGCGGATTCTACAGACTGCGCCAACAGTAGCTAGGAGAATCCTCGACAATTCCACGGAAGACGCGCGACTTTTTTTTGGCTAATATCTAGTTTGAACTTTATACAATTAACATCAAACTCATTTTACTACGAGTATGTACAATATCGTTACAAAAATTCGCTTAGCTTTACCGCCCTATAAAACCAAAACTAGGAGGAATACAGAGACAAAGACACAAAGTCGTATACTATAACTAATATTGTAAGAAAAATATAGCAAACAAGCTTTAGAAATAATTAGGAACATTTCGAAAAATCAACTTAAAAAAATTAATTACTCTACACAATACGAGTACTAAAATTGACTAAAGGAATTTTGGCAGGAACTTGTCCGGCGGCGGTTTGCTGCTCCTGTTTTATTGTTTAAATAATGGTTTGAAGTGGACTTTGATATGTAAAAGTGGTGCGATTTTGTGTATTAAGTGTCTGCGCATGTGAAATAAATGTACTCTGATAGTGATGTGATTCTCAAAATAAGGTGCCTGTCTGCTTAGGCGCCTTGAGATACCATCGCCAACCGTCAGCTGTCTGCTGGCTCAAGTTACTGTCAAAATCTCCCAAGGGCTGCACAATGTGACGCATCAACATATTGTGAAGCAGTATACTATGAAGAATAATAATTATAATTATTATATAGTAACTTCAGGCTCAGAAGGGCTAGATCCCAGAGCCGTAAAGCCAGTTATTAAGAAGAAAATTGACTAAAATATTTACTATGATGTCAACTGTCAAAATGGTTTATAATTTGATTGACTAATGAAAAGCAATCGTATCAGAAAGTAATCCGTCGTTGACGCCACAAAGGGGCGAACTTCAATTTTTCAAAAATTTACAGTAGTGCAAGAAAGCATTTATTATTCGCCGATTACTACCTTCTTTTCCATCAGAAAATTTGGTACGACTTTCCATTGACGTCAGTGGAGTTTGGTGTTGATACGTACTTTTACAGAAAGATTACACTATTATAAGCACACACACAAAGTCTCAATATACGGAAACGCGTAATTTTTGAGAAAAGAATAATTGAAAATCAATTATTCTTGCAATGTTTATGTCTAATCTGCTAATAAACTGGCGCCATTTTGTAATGTCATTGTCGACGTCAATAGGGATGTCGATTCTTTCCGAAAAAGATCGATTTTTTAAATAGATTCGAATTGTAAGCTGATGTATCGATTCCCAAAAAATCGATTTCTAAAATATCGATATTTTTTTCATGTTTGCATTTATAATGTAAATATAAATCCATTTATGAGAAAAAAATCCCCTTTATCATAAAAAAATAAGGGGACTGATTCATAAGGATTTCTGTATCTATTTTGAGACTGCTACGTCTCCGGCGCTGCGGGAAGAGCAACCTCTACGCCTTAGCGTAACAAATCGCAGGCATCCCTCCTCGCCTCCGCAGCTTCGGCTTGTTGGTCGCCTTCGGCGACCAGCCTCAGCCACTCCGGCTCGTCCGATGCCTACGATTTGTTACAGCAGGCGGAGTCTGCTCCCCCTACGCGCCTCCGGCTCTATAAAACCACTCTAGGGGTAGGACAGACTCGTACCAGGTGGAGTCGGGGTCAATCAATTCGGTTCTTTGACATAAGTTGAACCTAACCTATTTTATTTGTTATCTGCCCTAATAGGTACTGTTAAATAAAACAAATTACAATAAGAGATCATTTATCATGGTATCTTTCTTGTTTTACATAAAATGGGTTTATATTTACATTATAAATAGAAACATTAAAAAAATATAGATATTTTAAAAATCGATTTTTTGTGAACCGATACATCAGCTTACGATTTGAATCGATTTAAAAATCGACCTTTTTCGGAAAGAATCGACATCCCTATTGACGTCGACAATGACATTACAAAATGGCGCCAGTTTATTAGCAGATTAGACATAATCATTGCAAGAATAATTGATTTTCAATTATTATTTTCTCAAAAATTACGCGTTTCCGTATATTGAGACTTTGTGTGTGTGCTTATAATAGTGTAATCTTTCTGTAAAAATACGTATCAACACCAAACTCCACTGACGTCAATGGAAAGCTAAGCCGAAAATTTATTTTATTTGTAGTTTTCCATTAAGTTTAATATATTTAATTTTCTGATGAAAAAAAGCTAGTAATCGGGGAATAATAAATGTTTTCTTGCTCTCCTGTAATTTTATGAAAAAAATGGGGGTCGCCCCTTTGCGGCGTCAACGACGAATCTATGCAAACCAGTCTGTAGTTTTTAAGTTATAAAAAAGTGACCATATTAAGCGGATGAACATATTACCCTCACGTACTATAGTTATTCTGTAACACAAGTTGTAAGACTTCTGCTTCAATCTTGTCATGAATTGTTAACCCTTTACCTTTCGCATTCCCAGAAAGAAAATCTGTCGAATACAAGTAAAGATATATATGAGATTAACGATCGCCCACGGCTTCACGGTACGGTTGACTTCTGGATCAAAATGAAATTTGATTTGAAATGAAATTTCAACAAACTCGGTCCAGCTGTTGAGGAGTTCAGTGACAAACACACTTACTAAATAATTATATGTGTACTTATAAAGGTAACGTTGCCGTGTTTCGTACAGTAGCTAAGACCGGAAACACTTTTTAGGTTACTAGGCAATTCATAGTCCTCAGGCGCGATAACGTAATAATGTATCTATAATATACTAAATTGAGGATTTATGTGTATTTCGGTTATAGCATTAATTTCATATTAGGTGGACTGTGTGCTAGTTTCTTACCACTAATTGCGTATGAAATTAAGGTAAGTGACTAAATACACTGAATACAAGCATTCAAATAGCAGCTTAATGCTGCGGTGTTTCGTATGGTGAGTGTTGAGAACCGGAAACCGTTTTAACTGGTAACGAGTCATTCCATCTCAGTCCTCAGGGGTATTAACGTAAAATATTTTGATTCTTAATCGAGGATAAATGTAGATGCCTATGGTCCACAGCATTCACTTAACATCTGGCGGATTATAGGCGCATTTGTCATCTTTATTAAATCAAAAAAAAAAATTAAACATATTTTTCCGTAGATATAAGTGATATAACCAACGACTTTTGAACCTGGTAGAGCCATGTGGTAGCTATATTAATTATATAGTTGTAGCACGAATGGGTCGGCTCAACCAGCGAAGGATCACGCTCTCACAGCATACCAGCGTAAAATAGCAGCTCAATACTGCCGTGTTTCGTGTGGTGAGTATAGAGAACCGGAAACCCTTTTTACTAGAAAAGAGGCATTCCATGTTAGTACTCACGGTTGACAACGCATCTGCAATTTGATTCGCAAACGAGGATAGATGTAGATCTCGATGGTCCACAGCATCCACTTACCATCAGGTGAACTGTGTGCTCGCTTGTCACTCTTATCCAATAAAAAAAACTATAATTATAAAATATACTTTTAACGCAGTTTAGTACAGTGAGTGACAAGAACGGAGACGAGGATTTTTACTGGTCCTTAGGGGTGACAATGACAAATCATTTTGATTCTTGACTGCCTCATTGGTAATTGGTAAATGCGATTGCGCATTATGAGCACAGGTGCACTCTCTATTCCCTAACGTTCACAGTCTGATGGGACTATAACAGTGATGAAATAGAAAGTAATCCCACACGACCGTAGAGAGATCAGGCGCAAGACCAACGGCTTTACGTGCCTACCGAGGCACGGGTGGTGGAAACACCGCCACTTCCTGACTCTGGCGCTACTGAGAATTTCTTGACATAAAAACCTAATAATTGATTTTGACGCAACCCGGGATACAAACCGAGGATCTTATGATCAACAATCGCGTTTACATCCATTAGATCTACGAGGCTACTACTGCAGATACTCGTGGATAAACAAGTTATCTATTTCAGCATTAAAAATAAACGTTCCATTTCACGACTGTTTTACAACGTGCCAATTCTCGTTAATATTCTTCTTTTTAATGCCTCATTATTCAAAGCGTATATTGAATACGCTTATGTCACTACAATTACTTTGACAATGGTTCACACGTCATTTGCGAAGTGGTACTAAACGTTCATTCTATGTAATGTTTGTGGTCATTTATTATTATGTTTGTCATAGAATTCGTGGCAATTGTAGATATTTACCGGTGGTTTCTTATGATTATTTACATGAATAGCGTTATTATTGATCTTTTGATTAGCTTATTTTCGTTTTTATGTCTCTGTCACGTTGTTTGTGTAGATAAGGTTCGGGTGGTGGCATTGATACTCATAAGATTGGCGCGCAGAGACTGCCTACAGTGAGAAATACACACGCTCAACCAAGTCTTTTCTTTCTGTCTGGATTTCATTCCCACTGGCTTTATCTTCCAAGATGTCATTAATTGCATAATTAAAAATTAAAAAAAAATCTTAAAGGCTGTTCAGCAATATTATCTGGAATTTCAGTTCGCAGTAAATTAATTTCAACTCATAATCTTCAGATAAGGTATTATTTTCTTTTTAATATTTCCTAAATTATAATTTTAAAACATGGTTTTCGGTTATATGATATTATCTTTGGTTCCCAAAAAACATGAACTTCACTATCACAACCGTGACCGCCCGATTCCCCTTTGAATACAGCGGAAGCGCGCTTGGTGAACACTATTCACCTTCTCCCTCCCTCATAGGCGCTCTCCGTCGCACGTTCGCGCCGTATCACATTCCATGCCTCATTGTTTGTTCGCTCCCACAGACACGCTCCGCGGAGAACGCCACTTGCACTTGCACTTGCAGCAGTTATAATCTTTATGTCTTATCGATTAATGTCTAAATTACTAGCACAATTATACCTTATGTTAGTTCTGAAGTTACTTACTCTATTATGTGGCACTATCTATTTGTAACATTTGTATTATGTACTTGATATTTTTTTCCACTGTTACAAACCACTTTAACCAATTCGGCTCTTGTTTTTTTTTTTTACAAATACATATTACTCGACATTTTAGTCCACTGTGAACCGATTTTAATGATTATTTTTTTATTAAACAGTTTATACAGGCGTGTTCTCACATAGTTGTTACTTTGATATTTTTTAGTCCACTCAATAGGGCCAAACATTAAATTTTGAATTAATAATAACTTCAAATACTAAAAAAAAGTTTTGACACCACGACAGCGTCTGAAGTCTGGGCTTTAATCTACACTATGCCTTAGCACTGACTTCATAAGCGAGGAAATATTTTTTTCAGTTCAGTTCTTTAAAGTCAGCTTTACTTTTTTATAAAAAAAAAATAGTTTTTCATAGGAAACTATTGGTGTTATTCTCGTCGTCCTTGTTCATTAACCTGTATTTTTTTATTATCTAGTACTCTATTGTTTACAAAATTGATTGTGAATTTTTGCACTTTGCGCTGACGTGAAGTCCGCCATTTTGTGCAAATACTGCATAAATTAACGGTCGACAGTGACAATGGATAATTCTCGCAATAAGAAGAATTTGAAAGAAAGAAGAAAATATATATTTATTTGACTATTCCCCACAAAATATACTGCGTAGGTACAAGTAGGTCAATATAAAATGCATATATAACATAACTTGGAATTTTAAATTATAACGAACAAGAAAAACAAATCGCAAATGGAAAATATTCTAAACTAAAATAAATTCAGGTAACATATCTTTACATTGCATAAGTGATTTTTTCTCAAATGTGATCTCGGAATGTGCTAAGATAAGGCATCCTCTGCCTAACTTTAAGTGACAATTTTATAATAAAGTAAAGTAAGTAGAGTTGAGCCGTGCTGCAGCTATATTAATACTATAATTGTAGCACGAATGGCTCAGTCAAAGAATCAAAATGCCTTGTTTCCAGTAATAACGGTCTCCGGTTCTCTACACTCACCATTCGAAACACAGCAGCATTAAGCTGCTATTCTACGCTGGTATTCTGTGAGAGCCTGGTCCTTCCCCGGTCGAGCCGACGCATTTGTGCTACTGTAACTAACTAACTAACTATAATGTACCTGCAGCATGGCTCTACCAATTTCTTAATTAAATAATATATCCAAAATAAATAAATAAGATACACCTTTATAACTGCGTAAACGTTTGGTGGACGGATTGCCGATCGTTACGCAATAAGTACCCCATGAGTGACTCAACTTATTTACGTAGTAGAGCCATGGTGTAGCTAAGTTATGACCATGTCATTAATGGGCCGGTTCGACCGGGGAAGGACAATACTCTCACATAGTACAAGATAGTAGCATTTTAGTTTAATATAAGTGATAACAATTAGAGACACTTTTTTTTCAACAATGTTTTTTTTTTAATGTAAAACTTCTAATGGTCTTGGATACCGAACCATGAAACACAAAAATCGTCTTGCATTTTACGGACGATACTAAATAAATTCTGTCTTAGCGTCATATTTGTTTTTATTTAGAAGTTTACGAGCAACAGAAGCGTTGTTACTCCATAGGACTATGATCAAATGCCTCACAACTTGTGACTATACTTACTCCCTTAACCTTTACTAGGTGGTTGGAGTCTATTTATGTTTAAGGGTTCGTTTGGGTTAATACCACTCAATTTCTATTTCTATTCCTATTTCTGTCACCAAATAACTGTGTTCGCACTGCTACCTTCCGGACTAAAGTCCTATACACAGTATAAATACAGGCTGTGATTTATCCCATTTTAGTCCTGGGAGGTTACAACGATAGCGTTCTTCTTTTGAGGCTGGCTGCAGTGTTTACTGGCTGCAGTAACCACTCACCATCAGTTGGGCAGTTTGTTTGTCACTTCAGATAAATATAAAAAGAAAATTAAGCTAACTACTATCACCTGTAAAGACTAAGATGGAATGATCGGACTATAACTATATTGGCTCTCTATACCCTTGAAACTGAAATCCAACAGGTAAGGGAGTGGTGCCTACCCAGGTGGACACATAGGCAGAAAAGGAGTTCTGCCACCTAGTACTATATTTTAGCCGATTTCAAAAAAAGTACGAGGTACTCAATTTAAGTGTACGTTTCTTATTGCATATATTGTATTTTATTTATATGATATCTATCGCGCATATATATATATTTATATGAATTTGTGTGACTATATACATACCCTTCGGCAAATTATACAGAAGTCCGAAGAGTACAATTTGCCACTATGTCTGGCGTATATGGACTATGAGAAAGCCTTTGATTCCGTCGAAATTTGGGCGGTGCTGCAGTCCCTTCAGCGGTGCCAAGTTGACTGTCGGTATATCGAGGTGCTGAAGTGTTTGTACAGTAGAGCTACGATGGCTATCTGAGTACAGAACCAGACTACGAAACCTATCCAATTGCAGAGAGGTGTAAGATAGGGTGATGTAATATCCCCGAAACTCTTCACCACTGCATTGGAAGACGTTTTCAAGCTTCTGGACTGGAAAGGATACGGTATTGACATCAATGGCCAGTACATCACTCACCTTCGATTTGCCGACGATATAGTCCTTATGGCAGAATCGCTGGAGGACCTAAGCACCATGCTCAATGACCTTAATAGTGTCTCCCAACGAATAGGTCTTAGGATGAACATGGACCAAACAATGATCATGTTTAATCTCCATGTCACACCTATGCCGGTAGTTGTTGGGAGCACTAAGCTCGAAGTTGTTGACGAGTATGTTTACCTGGGACAAATAGTCCGACTAGGTAAGTCCAACTTCGACCGAGAGGTCAATCGACGGATTCAACTCGGCTGGGAAGCGTTTGGGAAACTACGACACATTTTCTTGTCAGACATACCTCAAAACCTTAAAACGAAATTGTACAACCAGTGCGTGTTGCCAGTGATGACTTACGGATCTGAGACGTGGTCCTTCACTGCTGGCCGTATGAGGAAGCTCAACGTCGCTCAGCTATGGAGAGGGCTATGCTCGGGGTTTCTCTGCGTGATAAACTTAGAAATGAGTATATCCGCAGTAGAACCAGAGTAACCGACATAGCCCAACGGATTAGTAAGCTGAAGTGGCAGTGGGCCGGCCATATAGCTCGAAGAACCGACAACCGATGGGGAAGAAAGGTTCTTGAGTGGCAGCCTCGTACCGGTAGGCGAAGTGTAGGGCGACCCCCACGAGATGGAGTGCCGACCTGGTGAGACATGCAGGAAGTCGATGGATGCAGGTGGCTCAGGACCGTGCTTTGTGGCATTCCTTGGGGGAGGCCTATGTTCAGCAGTGGACTTATGAAAGGCTGTAATGATGATGATGATGATGATGTGTGACTATATGTATAGTCACACGAATTTATGGTGTACAAATATACATGTGATATTATGATATGTAGGTACGTATGCGTTATAAATATTTGTTAATTTATCTATGTGCATGCTTTTTATTACGTTTATTTTATATTTTTTTGTGTTATTAAGTATTATATTTCCATGTATTACAAAATATCTATCACACCTACTTCATTCTATCTTTGCATCACCGCAGAATAGACTGGTAGCTAATGCCTCAGGCATTAAGTCCACCTATATATCACGTATGTATATAAATCTATATACCACCTATATACCATGTATGTATATAAAGTTTTAAATAAATAAATGTTTTACTGTCTGTAACACGATATCTTCTTTGACTTCAAACTGAATTAAACTATTCTTTCTTTATTAAATAGGTTATACTTTAGGGGTGGTCCCATATATATTTGTCGGTGGTCCCATATGTATATTTAACTGACATTCTAGTTATTACCTTGAGCTTGTAATGATTCTAAGTCCACCGAAAACGGAAAAAATCAACGTTTATTAAAAATTGAAAGACGACTTCAAAAAAGTAAAAAGAATCTAATAATTTCCATAATTGCTTCTGAAGTCGGGACTTTATTTGTTTTATACTCTTTGTCTTAGCTCCAAATTCAAAAACTATTACATGCAAATTATTTTATACTTTGCTTCTTATTAACCGGCTTCAAAAAGTAGGAGATACTCAATGAGGGCATCCACGACTTTTTCTGCCACCAAGGCGGCGCCACTTTAGAGTGAGGTAAAATATTTGACAGATTTCATAGCGGGGATGATAATTTCTCAGGAAAATGTAATCTTTAAGGTTTCTTTATGTATTATTAGTTATATTTTATATTAATTACATTAGAAATGAATAAACCAAACTATAAATATAACTAAAAGACGACTTTTTAAAAAAAAGAGTTATAATGTGCAAAAAATTAAAAATCAAACCACTGACGCATTGTGTTGTGTATTAGTATAATACTCTAGATAATGATAAACTATTATTTAAAACTAATATCTTAATTATTTCAATAAAACTAATTTTACGGATTTTATCGCGTATATTAACTTATTTTACTTTCCCGACGTTTCAAGCACTTTACAGCACCCATGGTCACGGGGGGGACTGAGGTGTATGACGTCCCAATGTCATAGTTAACCACGGCTACCTCCAGATTAAAAATTTATTAATTTTTGTTCCGATCTACGCAGTATGAACTTACAGTATCATGAAGTCTTGCAGTTGTATGCTTGGGTTGGGATTTAATTTTATTAATTATGGGATCCCAAGCAGATGGTAGCACCCAGCCATCTTCTCTATTGAAATTAGGATGTTTTTTGATTTCAATAGCCTCGCGAATCATCCTTGGAAGGAATCGGTGTTCTTTAGCGAGGATTTGTGGTCTATCAAATCTAATGTAGTGACGGGGGCGATCCTGTACGTGTTCACAGACTGCAGACTTCCCGGAGCGTCTATTCTTCACATCAGCTATGTGTTCTTTAACGCGGGTTTTTATGGATCTTTTAGTTTGTCCTATATAAGAGAGACCACATTCACAATCCAGCTTGTACACTCCTGCATCTTGCAGAGGAATATTACACTTGACTGATGGTAAAAACTGACTAATCTTCTTCGGCGGCTTGAAATATGTTTTAATGGAAGCACGCTTCAAGATGTAGCCAATCTTGTCAGTGACACCTCTGACATATGGCAGTACAGCAGGCACTCGCTCGACTGTGGCCGGCTTCACTCGTTCACTGTGACGTAGGCGCGGGACCCGAAGCTTATTGTCGTGCAAAACTTGCTTGACGTGTTGGAGCTCGGCGGCCAGGTGTTTACTGTCACAGATCCCTCGTGCTCTCTGAAACAAAGATTTACCCACGGTAGCTAACTGTGAAGGATGGTGGTGAGAATCACCGTTTAAATATCTATCTGTATGGGTCTTTTTTCTATACACAGTGTGGCTCAAGGTGTTATCAGGATTCCGAATTACTAACACATCTAGAAAAGCTAAAGAATTGTTTGCCTCTAACTCCATTGTGAACTGAATTTTAGAATTTAAGGAGTTAAGATGGTCTAAAAATGCAGTTACTTTATCTAAAGGTAGAATTGTGAAAGTGTCGTCTACGTACCGCTTGTAGAATCTTGGCTTTATGGGAGAAGTAACATCCTAATTTCAATAGAGAAGATGGCTGGGTGCTACCATCTGCTTGGGATCCCATAATTAATAAAATTAAATCCCAACCCAAGCATACAACTGCAAGACTTCATGATACTGTAAGTTCATACTGCGTAGATCGGAACAAAAATTAATAAATTTTTAATCTGGAGGTAGCCGTGGTTAACTATGACATTGGGACGTCATACACCTCAGTCCCTCCCGTGACCATGGGTGCTGTAAAGTGCTTGAAACGTCGCGAAAGTAAAATAAGTTAATATACGCGATAAAATCCGTAAAATTAGTTTTATTGAAATGTGTAGTGTTCGCGTAAATATAAGAAATCATTAATTTCTTAATTAACTGACATTGTGTAACAAAAAATTTTTCCTCAGTCACAACTAGCGACATCTGGTGAGTGGAAGATTATTAGCCCTCATTCGACTGTATGTTTTTTTGTGTGTGTTATCTCGTAACTTTTTTCTAGTTGAACCGATTTTGATGATTCTTTTTTATTTGAAAGCTGGTGCTTCTTATGTGATCCCATGTAAATTTGATCAAGGTTTGACCAGTGATTTTTGAGTTATCCTTAATAATTTATATTGAAATCGGTTGTAAAAAAAAATAATTTTACTACGTTTTTGTTCTTTGGTGGCTTTTATGTTATATAAAAGTTTATTTTTTAAATATCAGTGAATTTTAAAAGAGCTACTAAATTAATAAAACTTGGGGAAGTGTGTACAAACTTAGATATACTCCGAAACCAAGATATATTAATTGATAAAAATAGATTTACTTTTATTTTGTGTCTTTTTACTAATACAGCAAGGTTCAATTTCAATAGATGGTTTCATTTGTGCCACTCACATACGATCGTTTTCGGTTATAGCATAGTGATTGTCTCTACGCTACTGCGCACACGATCTTTCTTTAATTTTATCGCCAAGCGTTATTTAGGACGGGAAGTAAGGTGAAGTAGGGTGAGCGTATGTATATTGCCGCGTACAGAAACCTTAATAATAATCATACACCTATGCCAGTTGTAATAAACGACTCATATCATATTGCTTTTATACAATAAGTGTGATAAACGAACACGTAGTCCACTTGATGGTAAGTGTATACAGTGGCCAATAGACGTCTACATCTATCCTCGATTAAGAACCAAAATGCAGATAATTTGTCATCCCTAAAAACTAATATTGATTACCTCGTTTCCATTAAAGAGGGTCTCCAGTTCTCTACACTCACCATAAAAAATACAGGAACATTAAGCTACTATTTGTGTTGGTATTTCGTGCTACAAGCATATAGCTGCAGCGTGTCTCTACCGCGTTTAAACACTGAAGGACCGCGCCCTCACAGAATACCACTATAAATACCGCAAAATGCTGTTGTGTTTCATTTGGCGAGTGTAGAGGTGCAAATTCATGTGGAGGACCTTTTTACTGTTAACAAGTTCTTTCATGTTAGTTCTCAGGTGCAAATAAAACGGTAATCAAAGTCAAACATGGTTTTTAATTATTTCAGTATGTTTAAAAAAGCAGACCTTAAACAAATCGGAATAATTTAATACTGTTAAATACAATTAAAACAACTTTGTGTTTTTTTAAAGCCGTGGTAGCTGAGGGGCTAAGAGTTCGCTGTAAATTCGCCAGTACTCTAACAACCTGGGTTCGATCCCAGCCAAAACCATTGAATTAATTGATAGTTGCGATTTTAAGCGCTGATTTACAACGTGCTCAAAACATTCTGAGGAAATCTCCTTGTCAGTAAAATTTAAAAAAAATATTTGTAAGTCACGCGAAGTCCACCAACACCGTGGTGGACACTTCCATGCCCTAAATCTTACTTAGAAATGAAAGAGGACCAGCGCCTAGCATAGAAACGCGTATAGACTGTATCTTTAGTTTACTTTAACTTTTGTTTTTTTTTGTCTACGTTTCGAAACTAAATATACAATTGTTCTACAATAATCAAGAAACCAGTCCATTTGATGCATGTCATAGTAAGATTAAAAAAAATTGATAACGACGAAAAGTTATAATTGCCTGTAATTGGACGGAATTGTAAGACGCGGTCGTCACTGTATAGTTTTGTTCCAGTCGTTAGAGCGAGGCGCACGCGCCTCAAATACCGTTTTATGACATCTACGAGTTGCTGCGTTTTTACACGACAGTGGGAAAGTTGTTGTATTTTAATTTTTCTTCTTGGAGTGTCGCTATTTGAAAGGCCTTAGAATGATTATCGCGCATATAACAGAAAGAAGAATGAGTAGAGAGTTTTTTCCAGTGCATTCCTCTTTTTACCAAGTTTTTATTAATTCCATTTGTGTATGTCTGTTCGGGTCAAATTAAGTAATTGATTTAAACTGACTTTCCCATGATCTTTAAATTTTGAACATAGCTCAAAATCGGATGCCGAATGAGAAAATAACGCGGTATTTTTTTTTAATTTGTTATTTATTTAGAACTGATATAATGTGAAAACAAGACAAAATTAACCAAGATGCAGTTGCTTTTTATGTAAGGACTACGATGGAATGCCTCGTTATCGGTAAAAAGGATCTCCGGTTAAAAAAAGGAAGACAAGACTCATGCGTGCATTCGGTGGGATGTAAATTTGACACGATCGGGGAGAAATTAGGTTAAGGACACATAGCTTTACGTGCTATCCTAGGTGTGTATGTGTGAAATGTATGTATATGTAAACGTGGTGAAACACCCCTACAAGATTCTAGGCTTCTACTGAGAATTATCGATATAAACCCAATAACTAACTATGTGCAACACTACACAGATACAGTGGAGCGTAAACACGTAAAGAAACTGAAGTTATTGTGTACTGAAATCAACAAATAGACTACCGATATTATTACGTCATTTAGTATTCGTCACTAGTATTCGCGTATGATTTGTACAGAAATGTTTTGTTTTGACAGCTTCTAAAAGGATTTCAATAGCTCCGAGTGTTAACTGTTAGCATTTTTTATTTACTTATTAATAAAATATTTATTACATGTGTGACGACGGTGTAAATATGTGTGTGTCGTAAGAGGCCACTAAAGGAAATGCCAGAAATATTTTTTTATAGAACAAGGGTAACGTACGAACACACAATCTAAATGATCCTTAGTGGTTACTATGGTTTATAGATATCTACATTTATCCTCAATTAAGAATCACAATGCAGATGCATTGTTACCTTTGAGGACTAAGATGAAATGCCTCATTTCCAGTGAAAAGGATCTCCGGTTCTCGACACTCACCATACGAAACACAGCAAACATTAAGCTGCTATTTTACGCTGGTATTCTGTGAGAGTGTGGTCCTTCTCCCGTCGAGCTGACACATTCGTGCTACAACTATAATGTAGTTATAACGTGGTTCATTAGAACGTAAAACGTATTAACGTTTTACGATCTTCTTCTAGAGATGGGTAATCATTTCATTGACGACAGACATAAAACAGCCAGACTACCGAAAAGTGGTCGATCAGTTGTGAGGGTAATGTTTTTCGAGTCTACGTACTCGTATTTCTATTTCTTAGGCTTGATGGATTTTAACACATGGGGTGTCGTTAGATTTGTCTTAATTTTAGAAGTGACATTTTCTGTTTTCAGTTTTTTACACAGTCGGTTTTATTTTAAATTACTGTTTCAAACATTGAGCTTTTTCTTTCTCAGCTCACCTGATGGTAAGTGATCTGCAGTACCATGGGAATTGCAGGTACAATTCCGGTCTTTTAGAATGAAATAGGCTCTTTTTTTGAAAGTCCTCAGTTTCCTTTGCGACTCGTGGTTGTAAATAGCACAGTGGTATCGCGCGAGGCAGAAAATTCCGTGTGAATACACTGCGTACTAGTGGACCGCCAACCATCGACATTAAAACGACGCTTAATTGAAATCTTTCCTACGATGAGCCTTCGCAGTGCAGTAGCTAGGCGTTTTTTCGAGTCCGTGAATTCGAATCCCGAACAGAACAATTTTTTTAACAGGCTAGAAAGAATTGTTCCTTGCAAAAAATTTTAAGTGATAGAGACACGCTACAGCTATATTATGGTAGTAGCACAAATGGATTGGCTTGACCGGGGAAGGATCAAGCTCACACACTAAAAACCTACGCAAAATAGCAGCTTATTGCTGCTATGTTTCGTATAGCGAGTATAGAGAATCGAAAAACCTTTTTACTGGAATCGCGGTATTCCATCTTAGTCCTCTGTTGTGACAACGCATCTGTATTTTGGTACTTAATCGTGTATTGTTCTCGTTTGTCACTTGCAAACACAAAAAAATGTACATAAACCGCCTCCACAATACAGTAGATAATACTACTGTAGAGGTTACGTATTTTAAAAACGAAAGAGGAAAGCAGACAGCCGACAGTGGACTTCATGGGCTAATGAAGCAGAAGAATAGAGTCAATTACCTTTTAAGTGACGTTGGCTACCAAAAAGGGAATCCGTTTCTTACTACAATAATAAGTTATTACGTAAATTTTTTTTAACAGTTGCTTTATTGCGTCATTGGATCGTTATGATACAGCTCGATATTATGTAAGATATTACGAGAAATTACATTATGTGTCATCGATTTGTTTTATACAACTTTTCATTGCGCAAGCTTATCGCACTTGTCTGTACGTTGCGTTGACGACCGTGTACTTGTCTACGTATATTCCTTCATCTTCTTCTTCTACAGTTATGTCTCCAGTCATCTCTTTTATTTCGGTAATCGGTAAGGATAATTGGCTGTTAACCGTGTAGTGGCTGTGCAAAAATATCCACTACCCCATATCGCACCGTGGGTGTTGTAAGAGGCGACAGAGAAACAAACCAGGAAATGGACAGCAGCGTCTTCTGAATTACACCTAAAAAATGTGTAGTTGTCAACCCGGCTGCCGTTGCAACTACCTATGGCAAATATCTCACTTAAGAGGCATTGTATTGCGAGGCCTATTTTTAGCAGCGGACTTGTGAAAGGCTGTAATGATGATGAATATAATATGTAGGATTCTTTTCATTAACGCGTAATACTTATTTTGTGTGGCCGTTACTGCTGTGTCCAGTATATTTATTAATGCAATACTCATCTAAGACAATTGTTTAGCCAATTGTCATTGCAGAGAACCGACGCGAATCGATGTTTCCGGTTATATATTTAGAACAAATGTATGTATTGTATGAAGCAAGAAACGCAATGAAATAAGGTCATTAAAAGTCACTTAGAAAATACTTCATAGATAGATCAATAGTACGATTTAAAAATGTGTGGAATATTTCATATATTATTGGGACTTTTTTCTAACGCTGAGCAATTCAGCGCCTACTATGTTCTATTCAGTAAGAGTCATTTTTTTATAGAATAAGTATGACAAGCGAGTCACACTTAATGGAAGATGTGGCCCATAGGCAACATTAGATTATGGACGAAAATGCAGATGCGTTGTCACCCCTGAGGACCAAGACGGAATGTTTACAGTAAATGGGTCTCCAGTTTTCTACACTCACCTTATTGTTTTACGCCGGTATTTTGTGAGAGCGTCGTCCTTCCCCAGTCGAGGCAATCCTTTGGAACAACAACGATAATATAGCTGAAGCTTGGCTCTGGTAACATTTATGCAGCCTCTAAGACATTTTAGTTCTCAGGGAAAAGAGCATATATTAATCCTTAGAATAACAGTACCTCTATTTTATATTTATGCTTCCACTTAAGTTTAAATGAGAAAATATCGATAGTTCAAATCTCACATGTGTCGTTAATACATTTCTAATGATCCAATCGTTTAGATATTGATTCGTCACACGAACCGGGTCATTTGGTCAATTATTCTAAAATACTGTAATATGTATATGTTGTATGCACAGTGTTTTAAATTTTTTTATTGCGTTGGATGAAAAGTTTATGTATCTAATGTTCATGTGCCACGAAATATAAAATAGTATTCTATAGTAGAATAGAATAGAATAGAATAATTTTTTTCAATATAGATCACAAACATGTGTAATTCTTATTGAAATTCATTTTTTACTTTACAACTGGTTCCAAAAAAAACCTTCTGCCCAGGGAAGAACCAGCAAGAAACCCATCGAGACAAGTTATATGTAGTTGCAAGTAGTCTCCGTGATTATCTCAAACTCACATACAAATGTGACTGCAGTTTTACGGCTCTGAGGCAGGCAATGAGTTGTTGCACTGAGGGCCGTGGGTTCGAATCTCGCACGGAAGAAGTATTTGTATGGCCTACGAATACTTTTACGTGGTAGAGCCATGCTGCAGCTATATTAATAGTATAGTTGTAACACGAATGGGTCGGCTCGACCGGGGAAGGACCACGCTCTCACAGAATACCAGCGTAAAATAGCAGCTTAATGCTGCTGTGTTTCGTATGGTGAGTGTAGAGAATCGGAGACCCATTTTACTGGAAAAGAGACATTCTATCTTAGTCCTCAAGGCTGACAACGCATCTGCATTTTAATTCACAAATGAGGATAGATGCAGATGTCTATAGGCCACAGCAACCACTTACCATCACGTGGACTGTGTGCTCGTTTGTCACCCTAATTCTATAAAAAAAAAACTTGTTCAAGGTCTGAATGTTTGTCCTTGTGAAATTTATGTATTACCCCCATGATACAGGAGAAAATCCTAGTGTGGAGGTAACGTTTTTTTTAAAAAAAAAGTATAACATTAGTACAGATTGGTCGAGGCAACTACCATATTTTACTTAAATGATACGTAGAAAAAAGCCGTATCGCGTGAAACTGTTATTGAACCTAAACTAGATTTGTTGCTTGATCTTGATCTTCTACATTCACACTTTGCGCAACATATCCAATCACAGTTTAAAAAGGTTCCGATGTTCAATCGATGAAATCAATTGTTGGCGACTCGGTCGAAACAGTGATGGCAGCCCGGGTCAAACGATCGAATCGACCACCATTGAAACATCACATCTAATTCAATTATACTGTGTAATCTATTTGGGATGCCTTAGATTAGCTTTGAGGATAATTATGATAATTTTGTGAACCATTGAATAAAAGTATTTTTTTAAATCCCAAAATTTTTAATACATACTTTATTTTATCTTTTGCTTATAATAAGCCAGTGCTTGACCACAACCCCGCCTGGTGGTAAGTGATGATGTAGCCCTAGATGGTAAATCGCACTGTCTTAGCGTAACAAAGGCATATTCACTCTTGCCTTGAAGACGCCCAGATTGTATTCGGATGGCAAAACAGGCTTATTAAATACAGTGCATATAATTTTTTTTAAATTAACCAAATCTGCAAGTTATATAAATTTAAGTAAATAGAAGAGGACCAAGCGAAAGCATTTGATTACACTACACACGTATTCAAACAAACGCATCGAAAGTGAAATCTTGTGGCCCCAAATGTGTGCCCGCAAAAAACGGAAACAAATTCGCAAATATGCAGATTGTACCATGACTTGCAAGTTTGGTTACTTATAATTTTCTATTCAGTGGCTTTCTTTAAAAAATCATCTGTCAATACTACTTTTGCAACCCTATAATAGATTTTGCTGAAAATGATTGCTTATATTTACGCGATTCTGCATACATTAAAACTAAATAATGTTCTTTAGACCGAACTTCGATCATGGCGGTCAGTCTCTACTGCGATATTTGACACACTCTGACTCGGAAATCTGACACGACCGCAGAGAAATCAAGTGCAGGACCAGCTTTATGTGCCTTCCGAGGCACGGGGGTAAAACACCGCCAACTTTATGACTCCCGTGCTACTGAGGATATTGAAATAAAAACTCAATAACTGGTTTGGATTGACTCGAGATTCGAATTCTGGAACACATGATCAGCAGCCGCGCTTACGACCATTAGACCAATGAGACAACAAGTAATAAACGTAAAAATACGAATTTTAGAGTGTTTATCTCGGGACGTCAGTTTAAGAGATAAGATATTCTTATAGCTTAGAAGTTTACGAAGAAAAGTAAGGTTACGTGAGGTGGCGCGAGATCCATCATCGAATTTCGCCCTGGGACGGAGCGTCTATGTGAAATAAAAAAAGTTATAGCTTCCAATTGATGGCGGCATAAACTTCGCGCTTACTTATTTTAAGTACTTTAGAAGTAAGTTAGTATGTGGACTTTTGCAGGGCGAAAAGGAGTAAGAACATTGTTAAACGCAAAAAATCCGTTGAATTAGTTTTATTTGATATTTCCTAGTGACGCCGGCGGCTGTGCGTTCTGTATCTCAAGTTGTATGACCTGTCGGTTCCTGGTAACTAAAGTTACTAAACTCTTTGTCGGTTCCACAGATTTCATCATCTGCTAAACATAGGCCTAAACCAAGAAATGCCACAATGCACGGTCCTGAGTCATCTGCACCCATCGACTTCCTTCATGTCTTACCACGTCGTCACTCCATCTACCATCTCCCTACACTTCGTTTACCGGTAGGAGGCTGCCACTCGAGAAATTTTTTTCTCCGACGGTTACTCTGATTCTACTGTGGATACCCTCATTTCCAAGTTTATCACGCCGAGAAACCTCGAGCATAGCCCTCTCTATATCATATCTCATAGCTAAGTGACCTTGATCTTCCTCATATGGCCAGCAGTGAAGTACCACGTTACCTCTATCTCGCTGATATTAACATCTTGAACACTCTGCTATCAACAGCAACGTATTTAGAAATCGAATCTCAGCAGGGAACGGGCATGTTCATTTTGGCGCATGAAAAATACTTGCAAAAAATAAGCTACTGGTTTAAAAGGCATGGGATAAACTATTTTAATCAAGAACTTGTTCTTTCTGCAGTTATCCTAAGTTATTTGCGGTTAGCATAGAATGTCTTCCTCTTCTGTTCTCTTCTATTAGCCGACATCTCTCACACTCACTCCTTTCTTACGCATACCATCGCTGATAGTGAAATTTTTACGACACGCCCGCACACCGACACCTAAAAACGACACTATGAAGTAGTTACGATGCGCGCGCACACTGACACACAAAAGCAACAACTTCAGTGGGTTTATGTCTCTCAAGTTTTTTTGTTTTGTTACGCTAAAGAAGTATAACTCCCTACATGCGTACATAAGTACACACACACACGCACACACACACACACACACACACACACACACACACACACACACACACACACACTTATTTTACTTTGTTTTTAAAAACGAAAAAAGAAAGATTTTTTATATCCATCCACTTTATACAAATGTTTTAATCAAGATCGTATGTATAAAAACTTTGATAGGAGACTTGTTCTTTGTGATTTTATCTCACACAAACTGAACTTATACATCACCTATATATTTCAAGCTTCACTTTTTGTTATCGCGAGTAAATCTTAATGGATAGACATACTTCGCAGATTTTTCTTAAGAACTTATTATGAAAACAGTTCCACCATATATTATTTTTATAAACTTCGTCGATTTACGCAGCGTACGCCATGGAAGCGCTCAGGAGGCACGGATTTTAGGACTTACAAATATTAGGCAAATATGACAAATACTTGACAAATATCATCAAAACATTGGATAATTTACAATGAAAAAAAAAATCATAATTACAATACTTTCCTCATAAATCAGTGTGTCCATTTGTGAGAACCAATTGAAAATCCGTACAGTAATTTTTGAGAGAAACATACACATTTCAAACAGGAGACGGTACTCCATTCGCCTGTATGTTTTTCTTTGTTTTATGTGTGTTACCCATCGATCACTATTACAAAGTTACCAAATAACTTTTTTTGGGTGAACCGATTTTGATGGTTCTTTTTTTTATTTGAAAGCTGGTACTTCTCATGTGGTGTGAGTTATTCTTAATAATTTATATTGAAGTCGGTTGTACAAAATTTTAAATTATAAATTATAATTTATAATAGCTATACATATGAATAAAGTATGTGTCTGTAGGTAATATCGAAATAACTGCCTTATAAAGAGCTAATGAAGGGGCCCATGAAGGGGTTCTTTGTATTCCATTAGGAGACGTGAATAACCATTTTCTACCGACTTCAAAAAAGAGGAGGTACTCAATTCGGCTGTAGTTTTTTATGCGTGTTACCTCATAACTTTTTTCTGAATGAAGCGATTTCAATGATTCTTTTTTATTTGAAAGTTGGTGCTTCTCATGTAGTTCCATATAAATTTGATCAAGATTTGACGAATAGTTTTTGAGATTTATATTGAAGTCGGTAGTACAAAATTTTTAATTTTTATTTATTAAAATTTTAGTCTGCCGGTCTGTCCTGGCTAATATTCGGAATGGCTGAATCAATTGTAATAAAAATTCACAAATAGATAGAGAGCAATGCCATGGGTGATCTAGCCTATATTTTATCCACAAATACTTGAAGATTGCTTTTATAGAGTAAGGGTGACAAACGAACACACAGTCCACCTGATGGTAAGGGGTTACTGTGACCCATAGACATCTACATCTATCCTCAATAAAGAATCAAAACGCAGACGCGTTGTCACCCGTGAGGACTAAGATGGAAAGTCTCTTTTCCAGTAAAAAGGGTCGACGGTTCTCTACACTCACCATACGAAACACAGCAGTATTAAGCTGCCATTTTACGCTGGTATTCTGTGAGAGAGTGGTCCTTCCCCGGTCGAGCCGACCCATTCGTTTTACAAATATACTACTAATATAGCTGCAGCGTGGCTCTACCACGGAATTCTTTTATAGTTTTGAAAAACTATAAAAGAATTCAATAAATAGTTTCGTAAATATAAATAACACCAAGCGAAGCCGGGGCGGGTTGCATATATTTAAATATGCAAATATAGATTTATCATCAATTATTATATAGGCCTAAACATCGGCCATGTCACTTAGCACACTGGGCCAGTAGGGTGATTAGTTCACAACCATTAACCTAGCGTCAGAGGTAATCCACATACTATATTATAGTCGGTGGAATTTGGGTCTGTTATTTTTGAATATATAAGCCGACATTTGTAGAGCGCCCCAACGTCGTTCACTATCGATCACGTTCAGGTGACGATGTGATCCCTGTCTCCATCAGCGGTTATCATTATTTGTAATTTGTTTTAAAAAAAAACAGTTGCTACCCATAATTAAATTTTGTTTAAAAACAGTCTCACATGCACTCACGTGCTGGCCGCGTGTGACCTTTGTGGCGTTTACTACCAAAACAAAACGAATGAAATTGAATAGAATATTTTTTATTCAATATAGATTTTATTACGTATTACTTATTGGAAGTCAATTTTTTTCTCTATGATTTAGAAAATATCTCTGTCTTGGAATGTACCAGCAAGAAACACAGCGAGGGTTTTATGGATGGGGAGGCAGACAAGCATAAGGCTCAACTGTTAATAAGTTAATAAATTTAAGCCCCGACAAAACTTTTACAAGCTTTTTACATTAGATAGGGAAAAAATACGGAAAAGCAAGCGTGTTCGACCGTTGACGCGAGGAATGACGTCACGACACGAGCACAAGAAATCTCGGGAATTCGAAAAACTCCCGAACTTCCCGCTCCGAATTTCTCGTAGCAATAACTTTGGTATTTCTGCATATATTGACGTGTAACAAAAACTAGTGTGATTTACGTAAAATAAACTTTCATAATAGATATATTTGAATACCAAACTCTTACCTACTGGTAAGGCTCATTACTTTATCAGGGCCAGGATGCTAGCTATCATATGTTATTCTCATTCATATGAAAGGTTTTGTTTATTGAAATGTTTAAGCTTGTTAATCAAATAACATTTAACATTCAGTGGGCGTATACATTGCCCCAAAAATGAATTATTAGTTCTGTGGAGTTTATAGTAGAGCTAGCACTACCGTGTTCCGATCCGAAGGATGTTGAGAGCCAGTATATTTTTTATTAACTTTGAAGTTGGTTGCGTATTTATCGGCTGCAGTAGCCACTCAGGCAGATTCTTATTTAGTTTTTCACTTTACTTTTATAAAAAAAAAGTAATCTTACGTTATACACGTGGTAGTAATGGGCTGCAGCTATACTAGGCTCGACGACAATACCAGCGTGAAATAGAAAGAAAGAAACATTAATTGCAACCAAAATTTAATAATTTAAAATTATAATGTTTGTACAACCGACTTCAATATAAGTTATTTAAGAATAACTCAAAAACTATTGGTCTGACCTTGATCAAATTCATATGGGGCCACACGAGAACTATCAGCTTTCATATGAGAAAAGAATCATCGAAATCGGTTCACCCAGTAAAAAGTTATAAGGTAACTAACACACATAAAAAACATAGAGATGAATTGAGTAACGGCTCTTTTCTGAATTCGGTAGGAAAAATAGCAGCTCAATGTTGCTGTCTTGTATGGTAAGTGTAGAGAACCAGATAACCTTCTTACTGGACAAAAGGCATTCCATCTTAGTCCTCATGGGTGACAACGCATCTGTATTTTGATTCTTAATCGAGGATACACTTATATGTCTATGGGCCACACCATCCACTTACCATCAGTTGAACTGTATGCTCGTTTGTCACCCAAAAAAAAAAAACAAAAAAAATACAGTCGAATTGAGTACCGTCTTCTTTTTGGAAGTCGGCAGAAAATAAAAAATACCTTAGTGTCGAAAAGCTGTGTCGTGTTTCACCTGTAAAGCAAATATGTTGGTTAATAACCTCAACTCGTACACCGCTGGTTAGCGCTACGTTCCGACTCGTTCTCAAAGGTCCGCGGTTATGTGATAAACGTGTTTTGATTACGCTGTCGCCGGTTGAGTTTGTAATTGTATAAGCTTGTTTGTTATAATATTACTAGCGATCAGCCCCGCCTAGGTAGGATATATCAATGTTACGTTATTTATTTAAAAAACATATTTTATCAGTTATTCTTTTCTTTAATGTCTAACTTTTTTAGATAATATACAGCTTAGATCAACAAGGTTGGACTCGAGAACCTTTCTTCCCCATCGGTTGTCGGTTCTTCGAGCTATATGGCCGGACCATTGCCACTTCAGCTTACTAATCCGATTACATGTGTTATGCAAAATGAAATATTCATGTTGCGCAATTGAGTGTGTATTATTGTAATATTTTTCTTCATTGATTGGACGTTGGATGTATCATAAAAATTAATAGCGATACTCTTCTTATTCTAGACTAAGATCCATTATAATAATCGATAACGAAAAACTGCTTTAATATCCAGTCGATACGGTATAAAATAGATTGTATGTGCAGGTAGTACTTAACTTCAGTTCTACGTGGGTGTTATTGAAGAATAGTATCTAACATTAAGTGAATTACACAGATAACGAGTTTCCGTATAGCGGAATTGAATTACTGAAAGCACGGATGTCATCGAACTTATATAGACCCCATAGGGTTATTAACGCATTTATGGGGCAATGAATAACAACCCCTGGGAATAAGGTGATCGCTATCAAGCTATTTCTAATTTGTTGTGTTGTTAATTGCGTAACATACTTGATTGTAATCTGTTATTTAAAAAAAAAGGCCCGCTGGGTTTCTTGCTGGTTCTTCCTAGGACTGAGTTTTTTTTTCGAACCAGTGGTAATTAAACAAAAGAGTGACTTTCAATAAGTATTATTTTTAATCTACAGTGAATAAAAAAGTTTTGTGTTTCTGTTTCTGTAACACTTTTAGAACAAAATCCCAGTTTTTTTTATAGGATAAGGGTGACAAACGAGCACACAGTCCACTTGATGGTAACTGGTTACTGTGGCCCATAGACATCTATATCTATCTTCGATTACGAGTTAAAATGCAGATGCGTTGTCACCCGTGAGGATGAAGATGGAATGCCCCATTTCCAGTAAAAAAGGTCTCCGTATCTCTACACTCACCATACGAAACACAGCAGAATTAAGCTACAATTTCACGCAGGTATTCTGTGAGAGCGTGATCCTTCCCCGGTCGAGCTGACCCATTCCTGCTACAACTATGCAATAGCTGCAGCATGGCTCTACCACGTAACAAATGTTCTATGCTTTTGATCAACAAGTTAAAAAAATTATGATGAAACAAAAACTGTATAAAAGGTTTATTAAGGTGTTGAGGAATACATTAATGAAAATAACCTCTGGAAATGAGTTTTTTTTTTATAGGATAAGGGAGACAAACGAGCACACAGTCCACCTGATGGTAAATGGTTGCTGTGGCCCATAGACATCTGCATCTATCCTCGATTACGAATCAAAATGCAGATGCGTTGTCACCTGTGAGTACTAAGATGGAATGCTTTTTTTATAGTAAAAAGGGTCTCCGGTTCTCTACACTCACCATATGAAACACAGCAGCATTAAACTGCTATTTGACGCTGGTATTCTGTGAGAGCGTGGTCCTTCCCCGGTCGAGCCGACCCATTCGTGCTACAACTATATCAGTAAAATAGCTGCAGCATGGTTCTACCACGTAATAAATGGTGATCTCTACCATGTTAGTTCTATTTTTGATTGTATAAATAATTGTATTAAAATATTTTAAAATTATATGTCTAAACATAATCCCGCTGTGTTTCTTGCTGGTTCTTCACAGGACGGAGGTATTTTTCGAATCAGCGGTAAATAAAACAAAATGATCTAAATATTGAATCTATATTGAATGAAAATTATTTTATTTTATTCTATTTTATTTCATCATGAATCCTACTTTTGTAACAAGTTAGTTGCGACCGCAAGAAGTTGTTTACGTAAAGTCACGTCCCAGCTGTATTATGACTGTGGCGCAAATGGGTTGGCTTGACTAGGACTGGATTGGATTGGACCATGCTCGCACAGAAGTACTACCTAAAGTAACAGCAACCGGAAACCCTCTCTTACCGATAACGAGTAGTTATATCTTAGTTATTAAGGGCGACAACGCACTTCGATTCATGATCGAGAATGGATGCAAGTGTCTATTGACTTTATGCTTACTAATTCCAATTTGAAAATATCCCTGCAACAGTAAATAGAAGGTTCTTTCCGGATGCAATGCGTGTTTCTTTATCAAAGGAATATAAATGGCGGAACTTATTATTTATTTATTACATATTTCTCAAGTAGAGCCATAGAGTAGCCATTCCCAGACTGGCAACAAGAAACTGAGTTAAATGTACGAGTACAAGACAGAAACTTGTGTTCGCTATTCTGCCTAACAAGGTTGTCCATGCCCATGAATGACAATGCTTCCCTATTAGCGGGTCTATGATCACTAAACGATTATTGGCCAAGAAAAAGAAACATAAGTTACATTATTAATATTTTCGTTTTTCCAATCGTAAAAATAACAAAGGTCTGTATTCAAGTGTAATTCCGCTATCTGAAATCTATTAATGGTTTCCGAGAGTAAAATTAACTATTACAAGTTCTTGTAATAGTTCTTGTGTATATAGTCTAAAACTGACACTCTCTGGTAGGAGAATTTAGGAGGACAAACGGCTTTACGTGCTTTCCGAGGCACAGGGGTGAGACACCGCCTACTTCCTGACTCCAGGCAGCTGGGTACTGAGAATTTCTTGATGGAAAAACTCAATAATTTTTTTCCTTTCGACCTGACCCGGGATTTGAACCCGGGATATCACGATCAGCAGTCGCACTACTACAACCACTAGACCAACGTCACAGTAAGCAACGAACCAATAAACTTTATTTTGTGAAAATATCGGCACTGCCCTCTTCGTAATTAACTGTAAACAAACGGTTCAAAGCGCAATCAATTCTTTTAATTAGTGCGCCCGTTTCGGGATTATTTTCCCTCCATATTTATTTCGCACAAATTCAAACGCGTCTATATCACTTAGAGGTTGTTTATTTTGACAGAAATTAACAATTACATTATGAATATTAATTATTTTTATTTGTTAATGGAAACGTAGGTCAATGATTTATTACGCAGTTATGTGTTGATCGAACGTGTAGTGGCGATGTAAGAATATCCACTTCCCCATGTCGTCCCGTGGGTGTCGTAAGAGGCGACAGAGGGAAATTGAAACAGGTGATATACAGTTGCATCTTTCTGATAACAACTCAAGAAAGTAAACAACTGCGTATGAAAACTACTCGGCAAGCATGTCAACTATAGCAAAATCCCGCCTATGAGGCAATATAATTGGGGGAGAACTATGTTCAGCTGTGGACTTTTATAGACTGTAATGTATGGATGGATGATGTGTTGATTATCTATACAAATAAATAAAATTGAGGTGTCTGTTTGTAATGTGAAAATAACAGCTTTTTACTAAATGCATATGAAAGTATATACGGTACCTATAACAAAAACACAATTTTTAAATTTCTTGTGTCTGTCTGTATGTTTGTTCCGGCTAATCTCCGAAACGGCTGGACCGATTTCGACAGAACTTTCACTGAAGGATAGCTGGTGTTATAAGGAGTAATTTAGACTACTTACATTTTAGAAAAAGAGTTAGGGTTCCGCGCAACATAATTAAAACACCCCAAATTAGACGCGGGCGAAGTTAGGGAACGGCTAGTTATTTAATAATAACCTGCATTAATCATTCGTCATTACTGCCTATTTTTTTTTATAGAATAGAATATTTTTTTATTCAATATACATTACATGTGTAATTCTTATTGAAAGTCATTTTTTACTTTACCACTGGTTCGAAAAAAACCCTCTGTCCTGGGAAGAACCAGCAAGAAACCCAGCGGGACTTTTTTTTTAAAATAAATTTTACAATATAAATGATTACGAACTATTTACAAAATTTATTTTAGAAACTGCTTGGAAGCGATCACCTCATTCCCAGGGGTTATTATCAACCATGTATTCATTTATACTATAATAACCCTTTTTATACAGTTTCAGCTTAATAAAACATTTAAACTTGGTAATAGATAATATTAAAGTCAGGACAGGTGAACATAGGCCTCAGTCATAGCTAAGCCCTACTCCTGTTATAGATTGCTTTATAGATGGAATATTTACCATAGTTTCCACGTTTGTCGCCACGCCACGCAGGCGGGTAAGCAACCGCAATTATTTTGTTAGTATGTGTTGTTATAAAGAATATGATTTTTTTTAAATAGGGTAACAAACAGGCACACAGTCCACCTGATGGTAGGTGGTTGCTGTGGCCCATAGACATCTACATCTATCTTCGTTTGCGAATTAAAATGCAGATGCGTTGTCATCCGTGAGGATTAAGATAGAATGCCTCTTTTCCAGTAAAGTGGGTCTCCGGTTCTCTACACTCACCATACGAAACACAGCAGCATTAAGCTACTATTTTACGCTGGTATTCTGTGAGAGCGTGGTCGTTACCCGGTCGAGCAGACCCATTCGTGCTACAACTTTACTACTAATATAGCTGCAGCATGGCTCTACCACGTAAAAAGTGCTGCTGTCTTTTTACTGTTCCAGTTTCCCTATGCCTCTCTTACGACCCGTGAGGGTTGACACGGGATAGTGTATTCCCTATTCACTGTTACTACACGGCGCATTCATTAGCCTTTAACTGCTTCAATTCCTCAAGAATGCAACAGCTGACATGCATTACATCTTCTATACCATCCCGTAGAAGTTCACTACTGGACATGGGTCAGTCCAGCTGTGGAGAGAATTCGACATATTCGTCTCGTCAGGCGGATTGACGATAACAGTTGCATACGTCTCGCACTTTTAAAGTCTTTTCTAATATATAGTATATATTTGTATATATTTATGTATTACAACCGTAGGGTATACCCTTACGGTTAACCCTACGGTTGGTATAGCCCGTACGACACATAATATTGTATACCATAATTATCATAAGGATAATTTAATTAAAAGCACAAAAACAGCAATACGTCTGTGATTGACAGCTCCAACGTTACAATAATCTCATCACGCTTCGCTTGTAGGTTGGTGATAGCAGAGGTTATACCCTCGCCCTAATATGGCTGTCTATCATAACTCATTTTTAGTATATTTACTTTAATAACTTTTTACAACAAAACCATGTATGCTAAAGGATAAGGTGATAAACCTTTTTGTTTTTTACGTATAATTTCTAAATCACATTTCGATGCTACACGGTAAGCCGGTCGTGACGGGGGGCCGGTCATAAGCCCCCGCCATCTGAATATGTCGTCTTCAAGTCGTCATGTATGGGTATCATAATGAAAAATGGAATATAAATAATGAAAATTTTAAATAAATATTTCCTATGTCACACATAGTTTTCAAGATTATAGAAAAATACCGAGTTTAGTAATTTTTCGCTAACTGAACTACTTACAACGAACACTATTACATATCTGCAGGTTTTTCGTTAACTTTACTTGAAGTCTCTAGTAAAAATATTAAACGATTTAGAACAATCCATCTAAGAATCTAAGAATCTATCATCTCTGTCAAAGAATTAAAAATAAATAAAACATCTTTGTAGTGTTTACATATTAATTAACCTTTGATTTATCAAAGCCCTCATAATTTTAAGTGTGTGCAACGTAGTACGTGCAGAATGACACTCTCGTTATTTACTAACCACAATCCCTTTTATGTAATAATCAAGACGGTGACATAGTTAATAACATCTCAATTTGCCAAACTAAGCAAATTTAATATTTAGTTATAAAGCAATACCGACGTCAATTGCATGCTAATTGTATTTAGATATGTACGCGTTTAAAACCGGCGATTGTATAATGATGGCATGCATTATTTATGATGGCCGTGATGCGTCAGTGTGTTCTTTAATGAGTTGTAATAAGGAATATTTTGGCAGAAATGGTGGTTTAACGAACTGGCCGATTATGTCGATCATGCGAATGCTTGCTGATTGAGTTTCAATATATTTAATTATGTATGCGATGACTTAATTTTTTCTTTAAATAATTAAGTGTGGCTTGATATGTGGTAGAGCCATACTGCAGCTATTATATTTGTAACATACATGGGTCAGGAGAGACCACGCTATCACAGAATACCAGCGGAAAATAGCAGCTTAATGCCGATGTGTTTTGTATGATGAGTGTAGAGAACCGGTGACCTATTTCACTGGAAACTAAAAATTTATTTTAATATTTTTAATATCCTATATCCAGCGTATTTCCTTGAATCTATTTGTAATAGCGCATACATTATCTTTGAAGGGATAACTGACTCTTTGAAGTTGATTAATTGATATTTCTAGCTTGTGCTTGTGCAGTTTTACATTTTCACATAGAATTTTTGTGAATAAAAAATATCACTTAAAGGACATTTTTTTAATTAAATATATACGACAAATATTTTGCTTGAGAAATTCAGCGCAACATCATAATCATCACTATGGTTAAAGTTTTACATAAGTCCACTGTTGAACATAGGCGTACTCAAAGGTATGAACGCCAAAGCAACGTACTGAGCCACCTGCATTCATCGACTTTCTCCACGTGTTGCGATGTCGTCTCTCCAATGGGAGGCCCTGCACTATGCTTAATGGTTAGACCCCTAAAACCAGCACTATTTTATAAATCAAGTGGCGGCGACGTAAAAAAGATCATCACCATATTGAATCTACTGGAGGAAGATCACTTAGTTCACAACGGAATATACAGGTTGTGAGAATAATTATTTTAATGGTATATAACCATCATTATCATCATTACAGTCCCTCGCAAGTCCACTGCTGAGCATAGGCCTTACCCAAGGAACGCTGGTAATTACAAAAAGGTGCTTACCCGGGATATCTGAGAATAAACTCCGAGGGTCATTTCGAGCAAAGGTCAGCATGGCGGTCAATGCTCTAAGCCTTGTCGGAAAAATGTTGATTGCACATTTATTTAATTCTTTATTACCGTCAATTTGTTTATGCCTCGGTTATCTTGTTTTTTCTTTTTGTGAATTTTCCAGTATTTCGGTAATGACTGTAGTTTTTACTACAAACGGTGGAAAAGTTTAAATAATGATGATGAGCTGCTGGCCAATTTACACAATAGTTTTTGCAATAACTACCAGAAGCAATCAATTGTTTTTAAAAAGTTTTTTGTTGAAGAGCTTGGTAGCTCGAAATTTGCATGAATGATGAAGTCTGCGTGTGACGACTTTTTAAAACCCGACGAAGACAGAGGGGTGTCATATGTTTAACGTGTGTAAATGTGTACTTGTGATCTGTGTATATGTTCACAGTGGTAGAGCCACGCGGCAGCTTTTGCTGTCGCACGGATGGGCCGGCTCGAACCGGGGTAGTACCACGACCTCACAGAAAACCAGCGTGAAGTAGAGGTTTACCTCTGCGTTTCGCTTGGTGAGTGCAGGTGGCCGGAGGCCCTTTTTACTGGAAATGAGGCATTCCATCTTAGTCCTCACGGGTGACAACGCATCTACATTTTGATTTGTAACAGAGGATAGATGTAGATGTCTATGGGCCGCAGCAACCACTTACCATCCGGTGGACTGTGTGCTCGTTTGTCACCGTTACCCTATAAAAAAAAATAATCCATGAGCCGATTTGGATTTAGTTTTTTTTTTGTTTGAAAGGTGACTTGATCGAGAGTATTCTTAGCTATGATTCAAGAAAATCTGTTCAGCCGTTTGAAAATCATCAGCTCTCTTTGCTTCGGGGGTTTTTTAAATTTTAATTTAGAAAAAAAAAATCCTCATTTCTTATATACCAGGGTTTGCTATAATACTCCCCATGAATTTATTTTTGCATCTTTGTATAATATAAGCGCATTAAAAAATTACGTATAACATGACTATACGTAATTTTTTTAAAGTAGTTTAAATACACACAAGTTTTCACTAATAAACTTATTTATTATACTTCCAATTTTCCAATAATTTTATGTCAAACCTCATTTAAAAAAAAAAGGTTTGGAAAATTCAAAAGTGCACGACTCATAATGCTCACATGATCATCATATCATCATTCAGGTCACTCCATAAAGTCCAAGACGTATTTAAGTCCTAAATCAATCATCAAATAATCCTACTTACTTTTAGTACGTAGTACTATTATTTATGCTGTGCTTTTAAAATATTGTAATAAAAATCTCTGATTATTATAATAATCAAGTATGTATGAAATAAATTATTACAAGGCTTTCTTATATTTACGCGAAGACTACACATTAAATGAAACTAACTTTACGGATTGTATCGCGTCGAAACGTCGGGAATTAAAAGGTTGAATTAAACGCGATAAAATTAACAAGGCTGATAAAACACTGAAAATTTTCAGAATTCTACGCCGAAGAAAATTAATTATAACCAAGCAAAGTCAATAATATTTTATTCAAACCCTTTATGAACCTCGAAATCTACAACCGGTTCCAAAAATGAGACCTTTATAAAGAAGAACCAGCAAGAAATTTTGAGGCCATTGTATTTTTCCTGCTTTTTTTTAAACATATTATATAAGCCTCGGTCATACAAATGATGATACGTATTATGCCAGGTAATATTAATATAGCTCTTCTGCCATCTTTTGGACGCTTATTTTATTTTTATTTTTTTATAGGATAAGGGTGACAAACGAGCACACAGTCCACCTGATGGTAAGTGGTTCCTGTGGCCCATAGACATCTTCATCTATCTTCGATTACGAATCAAAACGCAGATGCGTTGTCACCCGTGAGGACTAAGATGAAATGCCTCGTTTCCAGTAAAAAGGGTCTCCGGTTCTCTACACTCACCATACGAAACACAGCAGCGTTAAGCTGCTATTTTACGCTGGTATTCTGTGAGAGCGTGGTCCTTCCCCGGTCGAGCCGACCCATTCGTGCTACAACCATAATATAGCTGCAGCATGGCTCTAGCACGTATAAATAGTTTTAACATGACTTTCAGATAGTTTTAACATGACTAGTTTCTATACGTAAATAACGCGTCGTTTTCTTTTACGAGATGACCTTTTTAAAGTAAAAAAGTACGCGATAAAACATTTATAGACGATAGTGGCTAGTGATTCGGACATCGGAATTAAAAAGTTGTGGGTCCAAATCTGCCATTCGACAACTGTGAAACACTGTTAGAAGTAATGATATGTACCTACTGAGCACTAAAACAGACTCCGCGAACGAGATCTGTGCGGCAGTGTGCCGCGTGGTCGGAGGCACAGAGTATCATTTTATGGCACAGATTAAGTAAGTTTGAGCCCGTAGACTCTAACGCATGTTACAAACAGCAAAGCCTCGGTGTTTCTTCTACTTCATATTACTTCAATGGTTAAGGCCGGCCACATACAATCCGTTTCGTGATTCCGTTTCGAAATTCCGATTTGGGATCCCGAAAGCAGAAAATCTGTTTTCTGTTCGGAATTTTGCAAAAAAAACGGAATTCCGAATGTATGTGACCGGCATAAAACAAGAATTTGAAGCTTAAATGGAGGGAGTACAGGCGATGGTCAAGAGTATTAACTCTAAACACCATCACTAGTATTCTTCTTTGTCACGAGTGACATATTACATTTATTTTTAATTCTAATACGTTGCATGAATACTTTATAACGGGAAGTCGTTACTAAAAAGTGTTTATTTATTTAAATGTTTAAGAGTATTTATTAACATTTATTTAAGAATATCACACAAAATGCTGGTTCAACAAGTCAATCTATACTAATATAATAAAGCGGAAGAGTTTTTTTGTTTTTTTGTTTGTTTAAACGCGCTAATCTTAGGAACTACCTGTCCGATTTGAAAAATTCTTTTTGTATATTACAGCCAGATTCATGTGGAATAGTATAGGCTATCTAGCATTAAGCTATATTACTCAACTAGCCTTAAATATGGATATTTGTTAAGCAAGTCAGAAGAAAAAGCACTTCCGAAATGATTTATCCGCGTACGCTGGTGTTATCGTTAGGGATACGTAAATACAATGTTCTAGAAAAATATAGACCTTCACTCCGTCTAAAAAAAATCCGCGATACCATATGTCTATTTCTTATACATAAGCCATAATTAGGTATTTTGTGACAAAAATATATTGAAAATTTAAAAGTGATTTATGAGCGTTATTATTAGGCATGCCTATTTATCCTTACGAACGGAAGTTACTTCATCATCAAGACAATTTTATGAAGATAAACTTTGTTCTTTATACCATGTTATTTGGACGCATAGTTTAAGAGATAATGTAAAATTAAAATAATTCAATACTTGGCTGGGCGCGCGAACGACGTTTAAACCCTAGCCGTTATAAAATGCTTGAACTAGGTCATGTCGCGCACCTCGGACACGTGATTACGCGGGTGAAACCGCGGGGCACAGCTAGTCCTTAATATTTATGACGACTGAGTTGCCGGAAGAATAAACAGTTTCACGTCACCTTCAAATATAACAAACCATTCGTAGTAGAGAACAAATATTTTGTGAATCGGCAATATTGGGTAGTCTATTTTTTAATATACAACAGTTTTTAATACATCAAAAAATCATTTTAGTGTTCTTGTTTTTTTTATAGGATAAGAGTGACAAACGAAAAGTCAGTACACCTGATGGTAAGTATATACTGGGGCCCAACAAATCAATATGCAGGTGCGTTCTGCGTTGTCACCCATTCCAAGATCCAGTAAAAAGAATCTCAGTTACTCTATACTTGCTATACGAAACATAGCAGCATTAACCTGCTATTATAAGCTGGTATTCTGTGAGAGTGTGGTCCTTTCCCAGTGGAACTAAACCATTCGTGCTACTACCATATCATAACTGCAGAAAGGCTCTACTACGTGATTAGTCGGATTATAGTGTGAAATAATAATATAAATAATTCATAAAATAGTTTTAAAATCAATTAGGTAAGATTCACGTGAAAAAAAAATGTGTCTTTAACTAGTTTGACCTCCCACCCTCTCTCAATGAGGGCTAATAATTTTCTACTCGCCAGATGTCGCTAGTAGACAATTAGGTAAAGTTTTTTGTTACACAATGTCATTTAATTGAGAAGTTAGCTTTTCATATAACTTTATCAGCTTCTAGAGTATTATATCAATACACAAAACAATGCCTCAGTGGTTTGATATTTAATTTTTGCAAATTTTTAACTTTTTTTTTATTTTTCTAATTTTAAGATATAATATCTGCGGTTTGGTTTATTTATTTTTAATCTTATTAATATAAAATATAGAGAATAGTACAGAAAGACACATTAACCTTTACATTTTCCGAACAAATTAACTTCCCCGCTATGAAATCTGTCAAATATTATACCTCAATTTTAAGTGGCACCACCTTATCATGAGAAGCCATAATTTAAAAGAAGATGAAGAAGTACCGCCGCCCTGCTGGCAGAAAAGGTCATGGTTGCCTTCATTGCGTGCACCATCATAACTCCAACTCTAATAAGAAACGTGTTTCGTCTCTAAACGAGACATCATCAGGAGAGACCGCTAAGTTACAGTATTTGACTTTCAGGCATTACTTTGTGAAAATCAAAAATCAATTTACGAGAGTTTCACAAAGTAACACCTGAATTATTAAAATTATTTAATTTGCGTCTCTTACATTAGGAACCAATTACGAATATTTTTTATATTTCTTTCAAGAAAAAAAAAGAAGATACTTATGCTATCTATAGAGACTTGTCCAGTTGGCCTTATATAACATGATAGGGCCTTGACACACTATTGTTTGTGACGGGACACTTCGAACAGGGTAAATGTCAATGTAATAATTATTGTAGTACATAATTAGAGTAAATTAAAATGAGATTTATTTCTGGACACAATAATATCATTACTATTCATATACATCAGACAGAAACAACATAAAGTAAAGTAAAATTACAGCTGAGAGGGTTTTAGGGCAAGGAAGTGCCAGTCGCGCTTCCCTAATACGTGTTGGGTGTTGGCGGACTTCACGTGGCAAAATTGCAATTAACAATTTCTTTGGTGCCGACCGGGATCGAAATCGGGTGGCTCTCTATGAAACACTATGGTACGGATAATATTTATGCAATAATATTTCACTTTTCAATCATTACAACCTTTCAAAGTTCACTGCTGAACATAGGCCTCCTCTATAAATAACCTCATAGGGGTTTTTCCATAGCTGCCAAGCTTTGGCAGGCGGGCTGGTAACCGTCCATTTTGATTTATTTTCTAGTTGTTATCGGATAGATGCTGCTGCTCCCTTCTCCTGTTTCCGCTTCCCTCTGCCGCCATAATGGACATTCTTACACCGATAAAATAATAATAATATTAATCGAATTAATAGTCTATCTTTATACATTAAATTACATTGTACGTGTGTTCGTAACTCCTTCTAAACGCCTTGACGGATTTTGATAAAATATTATGGAGTACTTATGGGGTCACCGGATGGCACTTTTATCAAGATCAGATTTTGAGTCACCATGGCTCTTCGTTTTCTCTAAATAGGCGCTTGTCCCGCCGGCGACGAGGAAGCGATTAGCTATCGACTATTATTTCGCTCAAGAAACGAATAATAAATATAGATCTCGGGTCAATAAAAGAGATACATATATTAATAGTTGATCACTGGCTGTTCATACTGCCGGCGAGAACTTTCTCTCCACTAATTTGTCGCAGCGACAACAGCCATCAAAGATAAAACTCGCTCAGCGATGCTCGCTTGGCGGTCAAAACTCACGCCGAGAGACCAACCTGTTTTCATTTTACTCTAAAATATGATCTGAGTGTACTCACTTAGCCCAGTGACAAAACTATAGACACACTCGCTTCTCGCTGCTCGCCAGCTCTTATCTAGTTTCTAGCTCTACTCGTTTCTCGTTCATCGTTGGCGGCGGGCCAAGTGCCTGGCTGAAAACAACGGTAACTCAGCGATTACGCAGCCTTTATACGACATTAATCAGTTGATGCGTTCATTTTGTTAGCAATAATTTGCAATATGTTTGCGAAAGCAATTAAAACTGATCATCAAGACCACGCCTCATTAAACTCACTCATAAACTTTACTACTCCATTGGCAGTACAGCAACAAGCTCCGAATAAGTTTTAATATACGTCAGCTATACGTGTAGCTAACGTGGAAAGTAACCTGAGTATATAAAGCCACTCTTCAGTCGAAGTATTAAGAGATTAGCCCTCGTTTACACTCGATTTACACAATGACGTCTCTAGAGCTCACTTTGTTATATGCATTATCTGATTATCCAATTACGGCGAAGGACGATGGCAGATAATACTTCACTTTCTGTTTCTTGATCGAGAAGATCTATTATGATTAAATAAAATGTGAATTAGAATTTATATTGCGTACTTCTATTTTAATATTACGTTTGTATAATAGTTTTATGCATCCATTGACTTCCTGCATGTCTTACCAAGTCGTCACCTTAAAAACGACAAGTCCCCAGGCGAGGATGGAGTTACAGCAGAGCTTCTGAAAGCGAATGGAAAACCAGTACTTAAAGTCCTCGAGAAGCACTTTATTCCGTCCTCAATGGAGTCACTACTCCGGAGGCGTGAAGCAGAAGTGCGGTGGTCTTGTTCTTCAAGAAAGGTGAGAACGCTTTCTTGAAGAACTATAGACCAATTTCCCTTCTGAGCCGCGTCTACGTCCGTTAGAGAGTGATTATGAATCGTCTCGCACGCAGACTCAACGATTTCCAGCCTCCGGAACAAGCCAGTTTTCGAAAAGGCTTTAGCAACTTGGACCACATACATACCCTTCGGAAAATTGTACAGAAGACCGAAGAGTACAATCTGCCACTTTGTCTTGCGTACGTGGACTATGAGAAAGCCTTTGATTCCGTCGAAATTTGGGCGGTGCTTAAGTCCCTTCAGCGATGCCAAGTGGACTGTCGGTATATCGAAATGCTGAAGTGTTTGTACAGTAGGGCTACGATGACTGTCCGAGTACGGAATCAGGGTACGAAACCTATTAAACTGCAGAGAGGTGTCAGATCGGGTGACGTAATATCCCCGAAACACTTCACCGCTGCATTGGAAGACATTTTCAAACTACTGGACTGGAAAGGATACGGTATTAACGTCAATGGCGAGTACATCACTCACCTCCAATTTGCCAACGATATAGTCCTTATAGCAGAATCGCTGGAGGACCTAAGCACTATGCTCAATGACCGTAATAGTGTCTCCCAACGGATAGGTCTTAAGATGAACATGGACAAAACAAAAACCATGTTTAACGTCTATGCTACACCTATGCCGGTATTTATTGGGATCATTAAGATCAAAGTTGTTGACGAATATGTTTACCTGGGACAAATATTCGGACTTGGTAAGTCCAAATTCGACCGAGAGGTCAATAGACGGGTTCAAGTCGGCTGGGCAGCGTTGGGGAGATTACAATACATCTTCTCGTCAGGCATACCTCAAAACTAGATTGTACAACCAGTGCGTGTTGCCACTGATGACCTATGGATCTGAGACATGCAATGATGGATCATTGCTAGCCGTACGAGGAAGCTTAAAGTCACTTAGCGAGCTATGGAAAGGGCTATACTCGGCGTTTCTCTGCGTGATAGACTTATAAACGAGGATAGGAACGAGATATCCGCAGTAGAACCAGAGTAATCGACATAGCCCAAAGGATTAGTAACCTGAAGTGGCAATGGGCCGGCCATATAGCTCGAAGAACCGACAACCGATGGGGAAAAAAGGTTCTCGAGTGGCAGTCTCGTACCGGCAGGTGAACTGTTGTGTGTCCCCCCACTAGATGGAGTGACGACCTGGTGAGATGTGCAGGAAGTCGATGGATGCAGGTGGCTCAGGACCGTGCTTTGTGGCATTCCTTGGGGGAGGCCTATGTTCAGCAGTGGACTTGTGAAGGGCTGTAATGATGATGATGATGATGAGCTCACGGTTCTCTCTTGTGTCTAGTTTTGGTTTGATTGATGACCCATTAACACCGTAAAGTGGGTTTTGGAGCAATGCATGGCTCTAGAGATATCCTCATACATTTTCTCCATCTCCTCATCGGCATGTGCCGAGTTTGGTGCGTAAACCTGTATGACCTTCAGCGAATACCGTTTGGTGAATCTGAGTATAAGTCAGCTCTCAGGGTGCGTGCGATATATGTTGCCAGGTCGAGTCGTCTTAGGTGGCAACCGAACCTCCACCGGAGATTCTTAGCACCAACTGCCTCGCCGTTACCATGGGCGCAACCGTAGCCAGGAATAGCGGGGCAGCCGAGGTCGTGGGGCCGTTTATTAGTGTCGTTGCTCATGGGGGTATATTGCCATAGCTGGCACGCTTGGCGAGCGGGTTGGCAACTGCAGTTTTTTATTGTGTTTTGCTGCTGCCCATCGTCTGCCTCAGTTTCCCTCTTTCACCTTTTACGACACCCACGGGAAGATATGGGGTAGTGGGTATTTTTACCCGCCACTACACGGGGTGTGTTTTGTATAGTTAGTGAAGAGAATGGAAGATATAAATAGTAAGAAGGCATCCTATATCAGTAGGACTCTCAGTGGTGACAACGCACTGTATTTTTATTTTTAATCGGAATATATCTTATAGATGAGATACTTTTTACTGGTAACGACCAAATCAATCTCAGTCTCCAGACGCATATTAAAATGCAGTTTGATTCTTAATCGATAATAGATGTAGATATCTATGAATCATAGTATTCACTTTTCACACTTATTCTATGACTAGCCGTTCCCCGCGACTTCGCCCGGGTGTATAGGGGTGTGTAGGGTTTTAATTTTGTTGCGCGGAATTCTAATAATTTTTCTAAAATTTAAGTAGCCTAAGTTATTTCTTATAACATGAGCTATCTGCCAGTGAAAGTCCCGTCAAAATCGGTCCAGAGGTTTCGGAGATTGGCCGGAACAAAGAGACAGACAAAAATGTTAAAAATTATGTTAATGTTATAAGTACCGTATATAATTTCATAATATGCAATTAGTAAAAAGCTGTTATTTTGACATTACAAACAGACACTTCAATTTTATTTATTTGTATAGATATAGATGATGAGAAATATTTTTCGGTTAGTCGTCGCGTAAATATAGACACGGTTATTTTAGTACTTGTAAAAATATATTTGTAAAACTAGAATCTGCAAAGTGAGGTACTAAGAAACCGTTATCGTTACTGCTTATTAATTATTTAAATATAGTTCATATATATATATATATATATATATAATCTCCTTATAGGGGGGTATTTGCCACAGTTGCTACGCTTGGATACAGCATTTTTTTATTTTTAGTCTTTATAAGGAAGACGCTGCTGCCCATCTCCTGATATGTTATCCTCAGTCGCCTCTTACGACAGCCATGGGATGATATGAAGTAGTAGTAGATATTGTTACGCCACCACTTGATGGTAACTACACGACTAAGAAATTAAAGAGATGTTATATCAATTAGCCGGAGGGTTAATTCTTATTCTTGTATCATAGTCACGACTTAAATATAAGCAGCTAAGTTTATTAAAAAATTGTTATTATAAATTTAGTTCATTTATTAACTCTTATAAAAATAACAAGGAAAAATAAGACGAAGTGTAGGATTTTAAAGTTCAATGTCATATAACGTTTTATTGACTGGTAAATAGCGAAGCATTGGACAAGTCACAGCTAATAAATTAGATGATAAATCCTTATATTGTTTATATCCTCATTCGCTCTATATATTTTATCGGTCAAGGCTCTTGTTATTTTTTTTTTTTTTTGCTTTCGTAATGAACTTCTTAACTTTTGCCAATGTCAAGTACCTATTACTTGTTTAAATAAATTATTTTAAGTTATTTTTTGTAAATTATAATGACAATTAGTGACAAGCGAGCACACAGTCCACATGATGGTAAGTGATTGTTGTGGCTCATAAACATATACATCTATTCTCGTTTGTGAATCAAAATGAAGAAGCATTAAGCTGCTATTTTACGCTGGTATTCTATGAGAGCGTGACCTACCCCGGCCGAGCCGACCCATTCGTGCTACAACTATACAATCTATACAAATAAATAAATTGAAGTGTCTATTTGTAATTTCAAAATAACAGCTTTTTACTAAATGCATATGAGAGTATATACGGTACATATAACAAAAACACGATTTTTAAAATATTTGTCTGTCTGTCTGTCCGTCTGTGTGTTTGTTCCGGCTAATCTCCGTAACGGCTGGACCAATTTAACGGACTTTCACTGGTAGATAGCTAATGTTATAAGGAGTAAGTTGTGCTACTTTTATTTTAGAAAAATTATTAGGGGTCCGCGCAAAAAAATTAAAATCCATAAAATCTAATCGTAATAAATTCCACGCGGGTGAAGTCGCGGGGCACATCTAGTATACAATAATATACAACGCATCTGAATTTCGATTATTAGTCGAAAATAAATGTAAATGTCTATACACCACAACACCCACTTACCATTAGTGGACTGTGTGGCTCGCTTGTCACCCATATTTTATAAAATAAAAGTTTTTGGGAAAATTTGACGACAACTTAAGCCAGCAGACATTCGATGACGATATTTCTTTCATTTATGTTACCTCATAACTTTTTTCTGGGTGAACCGATTTCGATGATTCTGTTTTTTTTTTATTTGGAAACAGGTACTTCTCATGTGGTTCCATATAAATTTGATCAAGGTCTGGCCAATTGTTTTTGAGTTATTCTTAATAATTTATAGGTATTTAAGGCGGTTGTACAAAATTTTAAATTTTAAATTATGTTAATGTTGAATTGTGTTTAGTTTTAAAATTTGTCGCTGTATTATTAATTTGCACTTACAAGGATGTTGGAGCTTGAACTGACATGCGTTTGCATAATTAAAAAAAAATAAGCACATTACTTTGAGATTATAAATCGATAAAAAAGGTTGTGGACGAGGATAAATCGTTAAAAATTTAACGTCCGCTGATTTTGAAGCGACTTTTTTTTTGTATAGTCCTTTATTTTTAAAAAGTATCCGATACGTGCTTTTAAGGTTTTAATTAATTTCTTTTTACCCGCCTATCCCAAAAGGGTCCTCACGTAAAACCCCTATGGATTAATGTTTTTTGAGCGTACGTATATATTATGTATGAGTATGTATGTATGTTTATTTCTTTAGCGCGCTCTGTAGCTTGAACGGCTTGATGGATTTGAACATGGTGTGTCGTTTGATTTGTCTTAGTTGTGAGTGACGAAGAGTATAACATTTTTCTCTATTCAGTAAACTGCTTAATCTTAAAGATTGTGTACCATGTAGTGGCGGTGTAAGAGTATCCACTACCCCATATTATCTCGTGGGTGCTGTAAGAGGCAACATAGGGAAACAAATCAGGAGATGGGCAGCAGCGCCTTCCTAACAACGACTGCAATAATACTGCGAAATGTCTACAAGAGAGTACCTTAACTCTTTACCGTTACAGCCGATTAAAGTCCATTGCTGAAAATCGGCCTCCGCCATAGATTGCCTCATAGGTTGGCAACCGCAGATTTTTACTTTCTAGTTGTTATTAGGAAGACGTTACCCATCTCCTGGTTTGTGTCCCTGTGTCACCTCCAGCGACACCCACGGAACAAAGGGATATGGGGTAGTGGATATTCTTACACCGCTAATACACGGCAATATAATCTCTATTTATTCACGACTAATGTCCGTGCATTAAGTAGCAAAACTGCGAGATAATTTTAGTTCTGCATTTAGTTTTCTATTCTAGTCTATTTAACACTGACATATCAATAATCTTTATTAAAATAATAATAACTTTATTAAGAAGACTAACCTGTTCCCCGCGACTGTAATTTAGGGTTTTAATTTTGTTACGCGGAACCCGAGTTATTTTTGTAAAATATAAATAGCCTAAGTCACTCCTTATAACATGAGCTATCCACCTACCAGTGAAAGTCCCATCAACATCGGTATAGCCGTTTCGGAGATTAGCCGGAACAAACAGACAGACAAAAATTTTAAAAGTTGTGTTTTTGTTATAAGTATCGTATATACTTTCGTTATCGTATATGCACTTAGTAAAAAGCTGTTATTTTGACATTACAAACAGACACTTTAATTTTATTTATTTGTATAGATTTGTTTTATAGGATAGGGTGACAAACGAGCACACAGTTCACCTGATGGTAAGTGGTTGCTCATTTATCCTCAATAAAGAATCAAAATGCAGATCCGTCGTCACCCGTGAGGACTAAGATGGAATGCCTCTTTTCCAGTAAAATGGGTCTTCGGTTCTCTACACTCACCGTACGAAACACAGCAGCGTTAAGCTGCTATTTTACGCTGGTATTCTGTGAGAGCGTGGTCCCTCCCCGGTCGTGCCGACCCATTCGTCTTACAGCTATACTACTAATATAGCTGCAGCATGGCTCTGCCACGTATATAAATCACTTCAATATAAATTATTATTAAGAATAACTAACTCAAAAACTATTGGTCAAACCTTAAACAAATAGATATGGGACCACGTGTGAAGCAGCTTTCAAATAAAAAAGAATTATCGAAATCGGTTCACCCAGTAAAAAGTTATGTCTCGTTTAAAAAGTCGGTAGAAAAGAAAAGAACAATATAATCGAAATTAGAATTTCCTTCTTATTTTCTAGTTGTCTAAAAATTCTGTGTTTGGTTAAGAGTATAACCATAATGTATAGATACAATTAAAGCTCAAACTTCAGAAATTATTAGGTGTTTTTTTTAATTGTAGTTTTTTTCTCTTTATTTTTGTCACCAACAGATGACACATAACACTAAGACAAAAATATAACCTAACACTCTGAGAGCTACATGTTACGTGTTAACTGTTCAGCTTCTTACTACAACTTACATTGATATGAGTATTTAACGAAGTAACTTTAAAAAAAAAGGAAACGGATAATAATATGCTATTAAATATACAGATAACATAAAAATCACATTCGCTACATCTACAGTTTGTGGATTTAATGCGTATAGTCTATAATTATATAAATATACTAATTTTATTTACAGATTAAAAAAACCTTAATTTTTTTTTGAAGGCGGCTTCTACTTTTTAGTAAAAGTATAATTAAAAAAAAACATGCTAGCATTGACTTGATTGTGGCAACATTTTAACAGATGCATCGGAACAAACCGGTTGACGATACTTGGAGGTCTTGTTGCCATAAAGGACCATATGGTGGGTTTTGGACCATTTCAAGAAGGCCGAATATCACTTGTTGCGTTAATAACTGCCCAAATATGTTTCGCAGAATGTTACAATATCTGATTCGCAATATTGCATAATCTATTGCAGAAGAGTAGAATGTTGGTTGAATTCCGTTTCTTACTCTCAAATTCTAGTGTAATATTATGATTGCAGCACTCTTATAGAACACCAGCGTAAAATATCTGGTTAATACTGCTGGGTTTCGTCTGGTGATTGTAGAGAACGGGAGACTCTTTATTACGAGGCATTCCATCTTTGTCCTAAGGGGTGTCAACGCATCTGCATTTGATTCTTAATGGAGGTTTACTTTAGATGTCATATCAGGTGAATTATGTGCTGGTTGTAGAGGTAGGGTTCCGTAGTTGCCCTTCACAATATGTGAGCTTTCTTGATAATGAGCATAATAAGTGAGTTCGCAGTTTGACCTCTATAACGACTAAAAATGGATACAAATAGGAAGATGGTAACTGAAGGACTTATTTTCAAAACAGACTTATAGGGGATGGTATTCAAAAAAGATCAAAAAAATCCTTTCGATTTTGAAAATAATACAACTTACATCAAATCATTCACATGCCAAGGTACAAAGATGATCATAGTTGACTATCTATCTATATATTCCCGACAGTGCAACCCTAATATATGTATGATCGTAAGGAACCTTCACGTAAACCACTACTGCCCTGATTTTTTTAAAAAAAAAACGTTACCCTCACACTAGGATTTTCTCCTGTATCGTGGAGGCAGTTTACAAACACAAATTGCACAAGGACAAACATCCAGACCCGGAACAATTATTTGTAGGCCATACAAATACTTGTTCAAAGCACCCATGACCAAAATTAATAATTAAAAAAAGCTGAAAGTACTCCGGGTTAACTCTGATAACGGGACGTCAATCACCTCAATTAAATCACCTCACCGTTACCGTGGGTGCTGTAAAGTACCCGAAACGTCGGGAACCAATAAAAAACAAGATAATTAAACGCGGTAGAATCCGTAAAAGTAGTTTTATTCAATGTGTAGTGTTCGCGTAAATATAAGAAGTCACCGAGTAACTCAAGTTCTGTTCCGCGAGCACCAATGAAATTGTTAATCGTATGCGACGATATCATAAGATTATCCTGATGATGTCTCGTGTCACTCTGCCAAAACAAGTTCAAAGATTAAAACAGTAATTAAAAATCCGACTGCGTATAAAAGTTTACTTAAAAGAGAAAAGTTTTATACCCTATATCACTAAGACAAATCTAGCGACACCACATTAAGATCTATCAAACCATTTAGGTTACAGAGCATACCAAAGAAGTAGCCATATATACAAACTCTCGAAAAACTTTACCCTCCTACTGGGGCAGCCGGGTAAAAAGGTCAAAAAGTAAGTATAAATAAGCAAAATGGTGGACACAATTCCTCCATTGTTTTTTCGTCCTTTGTCGTCTGTTAACGGTCTGAGGAAACATATCTCATTTCTTTTGACATATGTCAATGCATTGTTTTCAAATTTATTACATTTTTAAACGTGGTCTACTTTGCAGCTATATTGTGATTGTAAAATTAACGGGTCGGTTCGACCGTCATAGAATTACGCTCTTACAGAATACCAGCGTAAACTAGCCACTTATGCTGCAGTGTTTCGTACGGTGAGTGTCTAAGATCTCAGTGCTGAGGGATGACAACGCATCTGCATTTTGATTTTTAATTGAGGATAAATGTAGAAGTCTATGGGCCACAGCATCCACTTACCATTAGGTGTGCTCGTTTGTTGTCGTTGAATTATTTCTTCAAAGTGACCTTCGAACGGATTTAAGACATTACTAAAAATAGTATTAGTATGCCTCTTTGTTTTGTCACATGGATAATTTATTCTGGCAGCATAATCAAAGTTTCAAACGGTATTTTAAAATACCTACTTGTTGTTTTTTTCTGTCTTTATTAAAAATCAATTTCTTTTTAAATGAATTGAAGTTGGTTAAAAAGCGGTTGATGTAGTCTGTATATAGCTTTATATAACCTTGATATACCTATGAGTAAGTTGAAAGGGCAATGGGTCAGGTCATTTTGCTCGACATACTGGCAACTGATGGGGAAGAAAGATTCTCGAGTGGCAGCCTCGTGCCAGTAAGCGCAGAGTAGGGTGCCACCCCCCTGCACCCCCCCCCCCCCCTACTGATGTACTGGTTTGACATGCAGGAAGTCGATTATTTCGTTGGATGCATGTGGCTCACAATAGTTTTTGTGGCACATATTCCGAGAGACATCAGAGATCAGTAGGACCGAGTGTTTGTTTGTCATTTTTACTTCTAGAAGAACCCCTTTAAAACTGCCTATTAAATCGAAGTGGAAACGTCTTTATTTGGAGTCATTTAAAAGTTCCCATAATGCATTAGGTCCTTGCCGCGATCGGACTCATACATACATAAAAGTTGACCTAAAAGTTATTTTGTTTTTTAACCGACTGCCCTAGAAGGATGGTAATGTTTTTCAAGTGTATGTATGTATGTCTATTTCTTTGGCACGCTCTGTAGCCTAAACAGATTTTAACACAGGTGAGGTATCGTTGGATTTGTCTTAGTTGTGGAAGTGACATAGGGTATACATTTTTTTTCTTGTAAGTAAACATTTTAAAGCAGTCCAGTTTTGTTTTCTAAATTACACATTTCACCATTAGGCTTGTTTAAATACCTTTTATTTTCAACTGACTTATGAATATGTTGGATGTTCTTAATTCGACTATATTTTTGTATGTATGTTACGCAATAACCTCGCCAACTGTAAACCCATTTTAATGATTAATTGTTTATTTAATAGGAAATTTAATTAAATGAAACTCATTTTACAGATTATATCGCGTTTATTATTTCATTGCATTGTTACGAATTATACCACGTAAACACTACATACAATAAATAACAGTCTCTAAGATAATCAAAAGCTTATAATATTTGTACATCAATACAACTACAATCTACTTAACTTAAAAATCGAAATCATCTTAATTTATATAAAAAAATCTGAAATCGATAAATATATCTATTCACTCTTCCCTGTAAGCTGATACGTTTAACATCAGACGATGGTTAAAGAATCGCATTCATTCTTCACATCGGGCCTGAGGCCACGACCGACCAGTTTTTGTGAGTGTTTGACGATGCTAAGCACCCGCTTACATTGTGCCCGGTTAGTTAATCGAGAACGGAATGCATACCAAATCGGAGCCATTGTAGGACGACTACCGAAACCACTGACTTAGACAAATATAAAAGTTATTATTTTAATTGTCAGTTGACAAAGAGGTAAAACCTGATGGTATATATACGTAGTTCACTAGTGGTTTAAAACGTTCTGAATAAAATTAATGGAACCATTAATTGATCAGCCCATAAAAAGTCGACTCCTGAACGTTCACCTCTTCATAATGGAAGCGAGGGACATAACCACCACGCTTGGTAGGCCTTCTTAACAATTTTTGCCGTTAAATTGCAGTACTTGAGTTTGTGGTATTGCTTAATAGTACTCAACAGGGCCAAAAAATTAAACTTAAAAAAAAAAGTAAAAACCCTGATCCCAGCGGAATAGGGGAAATCACTGATAGCTCGTAGCCGAGGTAGTATATTTGCAAAACATATGTACGTCAGCTACGTAGATTTACGTGATAGAGCCACACTGCAGCTATTTTATGATTGTAGCACGAATGGGGTAGGACTAGGCTCTCACAGATTACAAGCTAAAAATAGCTGTGTTTCATATGGTGAGTGTAGAGAACCGGACCATTTTTACTAGAAACGAGGCATTCAATCTTAATTCTTAGGAGTGACAACGTATCTGCATTTTGAATTTTAAATGAGAAAAAATGTAGATGTCTATGGGCCACAGTATCCACTTACCATCAGGTGTACTGTGTGCTCGTTTGTCAGCCTTATTCTATAAAAAAAGTTGCTGGACGACGTGTAGTGAGATGTGTTATTTTGTCATAAATAAATTAAGCGTACATTGTATGCTAAATAAAATCAGTCCTATTTAACTATTTTCTGTTTTTAGAGCTTTATTTATTCGTTGTAATTTCGTAAATTTCAGTAAATCCAAATGACTTGAGATCTTTCTAAATTACTGACTCTAGTAATTTTCCTTATCATGATAGCATGTAATCATCCCATGATCATGCCTTTTGTTTGGTTAATATTTCTAAAACGTGTAGCGAGTGCTTATTATATAGATGGTTGTCATAACAAACACTTATTTCGATGGTATAGATGTTATAATGGCGTTTTTATGTAGATTATTTTTCCGAACGTTGTTTTTAAATAAATATATGTAAAGAAATCCAAACAAAGAATTAGTTTTTTGTTGACTCTAAAATACAATAAATCAAATAAATACGATTTCGTATTTTCTTAGTTGTGTTTGCATTGCTGTCAAAAGAGATATAACAAAAAACATCGTTTAACAAATTAAAGATGTCATAATTGAAAAATGATGAGTACTCTGATTAAAAAACAAGTACGATGGGAACATTGTCAATGTTTATGCACATGACACTTTTTATATCTAAATAAAGTTACGAGTAATAACTGTTTTTAATATAACGAGCTTTTTGGAACGAAGTTCTTTATCGGGCGGTACGAATTTAGTGGATGGGGGCTAGGTGAGAAAAAGTGTCACGACCCCTTCTGACGTAGTGTAGATGGCTGTGTCCCTCGCACTTTTTCTTATCTTGCCATGAAATAAATATTATTTCTATTCTAATTAACGCTTCATTTTAACAGACGCCAGTAATTCATTTATTTGTATTTGTTAATCAATAATATGTATAATAATTTTATTAATAATAATATATTTTAAGTAGCGCCAGTAGCCTAATGGCAGGGCGCGGACCGCGAACTCGAAAGGTCGTGGGTTTTAATCCGCAATTCGACTACTGTCGTTAACCACTTCTAACACAAGCATTTTTAGCTTACCAGAAGTGGTTTAAGGGAATATTAGTAATGTATTACTAGTATTTAAAAAAATACTACTAAAAGTACTTCGTTCCAACCGAGTGTTCCATGACACTCACGCATTTTTTTTTATTTCACTTTTTTAAGAAACTGATGTGATGATCGAACTTACAGTATACTTGATGGTAAATGGCTACTGCAGCCCATGTCACCTCTAAGATATGAGATGGAATACCTGTCAGCCTGTAATTATACTGGTTCGCTACACCCTTTAGACCGGAATACAGCTATGACTCCAGCGATAAGGGTGTCCACTGCCACTTGCGCCGCAGCCGAGGTGGAGTTGCTGGGAAAGAGGAGTGTTGGTATAGCGATGCAGTGCACGCTAATGTGGTGATAGTAAGACCGCGGGGAGGGTATTGTATTTCGAGGCGCCGCTTTCCCTACCCTCCACGGTCGACACTTAGTTGGCAGCGGAGCCATAGACCAGATCCGTTACTGAGGTCAGAAAGGCTGGCGCTTCCGAGTGCTCGTTTTTCCTAGCCCTAAGGCCGCTCGGGATATCTTTGTATTACAAAGATATATATTTGTAAAGAATACCCAAACAAAGAATTAGTTTTTCATTGATTCTAATACAATAAATCAAATAAATACGAGTACGATTTTGTATTTTCTAGGGATAGGGAGATCTCGGGGGTAGTATCTGAGAACATCACATACAAAACAGGTTTTACGTGTCATGTCTCTCGGAAGTTATAGACTCAAGTTCACAGTTTATGTGTGTACAATAGGGCGCGCGTCCTTGCGACGGTCGACGGCACACATAGCGCGATGAACAAACGCGCGGGCGCCGGCGTCGTGTGGGAGCGCCTTTAGTGGGCAACTTATGGATATATATCTAAGAATTAAATGCGTCTATAAAAATCGAAATATTTGAATAAGCGGTAGAGCCACGCCGCAGCTATATTATGCTTGTAGCACGAATGGGTCCGCTCGACTGAGTAGGACCATACTGTCAAAGAATACCAGCGTGAAATAGCAGCTTAATTCTGCTGTTTCGTATGGTGAGTGTAAAGAACCGGAGACCCTTTTTACTGGAAACGAGGCATTACATCTTAGTCCTCAAGGGTGACCACGCATCTGCATTTTGATTCGTAATCGAGAATAGATGTAGATATCTATGGGCCCCAGCAACCACTTACCATCAGGTAGAATGTGTGGTCATTTGTCACTCTTATTGTATAAAAAGTAATGTTTTAACAACTCCAACAATGGACTGAGCAAAGTTCCTTCCATCTGATATACTCTTACATCACATATAAATCATTCAATTTAGTTACAAACTTTTCTTGAAGTTAGGTTTGAGTGTACGTACTTGAGATAAAGTCTCAATAGATTGAACATCAGATCAGAATAACAAATAACATGTTACAAGTTTCAGTTCAAGTTTTCAAGAGATGTATTTGTTAAATATATATATATATATATGAAGATGAATGTTTACGTAAACATATTATGTAGTAAAAAATATTCATTTATAACAGCCCATAAAAGCCCACTGTTGCACATAGGTCTCCCCAAAGACTGTCTCATAGTTGCCATAGTTCCCACGCCTGGCAGGCGGATTGACAACCACAGTTTTTATCATTAGGGTTCCGTACCTGAAAAGGAAAAAACGGGACCATTATAGGATCACTTTGTTGTCCGTCTGTCTGTCTGTCTGTCTGTCAAGACCCTTTTTCTCAGGAATACGTGGAGGTATCAAGCTAAAATTCATATCAAATACTCAAGTCCACTGTCCCTTGGAGCTGTGAAAAAATCAAACTTCTAAGCCAACGCAATCAAAAGATACAGCCGTTTGTGCCGCAAATTTTCGACATTCGAAAGAATCAAAACCTACAGGGTACTTCCCGTGAACTCAGAATCTTAAAATTTGGTACGAAGCAACGTATAATACGTTAAAGGAAAAATTGCGAAAAGCATAAATATTTAGTTACATCACAAAATAAAAATATTTTTAATAATTGTAAACTTATATACCTACGGATTTGTTCGGAACCCTCGGTGCGCGAGTCCGACTCGCACTTGGCCGGTTTTTTTGTTAATTTTTATCAGAAAGATGCTGCTGCCCATCTCCAGTGTTATGGATATGGTGTAGTGGATATTCCTACTCCGCCACAACATGGTCAAACAAATACAAAGGTCTCTGTATATGTACCACTGCTGGGCTCAGGCCTCCTCTAGTTTCTGAGACTGTTATCGAGCAAAGTTCAGTGCGTGCTGGTTGATTTCACGTGTCGTCGAAATTTCACATGCTGGCTTCCTCGCGATGTATAATAGTGTCCTCCAGGCCGATTTTCGGTCACGGCTGCCAGTCTTAACGTAGACCATCTGCGTAGGACAGGATTATAGTGTCCAAGTGTATGCGCAAGCACAGGTGCACAGAGATTTTAACGTGGTAGAGCCATGATGAAGCTATATTGTGGTTGCAGCACGAATGGGTCGGTTCGACCACGGAAGGACCACGTTCTCACAGAATACCAGCATGAAATAACAGCTTAATACTGCTGTGTTTCATATGGTGAGTGTAGAGAACCGGAGACCCTTTTTACTGGCAAAGAGGCATTCCATCTTAGTCCTCACAGGTGACAACGCATCTGCATTTCGATTCTTAATTGATGATAAATGTAGATGTCTATGGGCCACAGCATCCACAGGTGGACTGTGTGCTCGTTTATCGCTCTATCCTATAAAAAAATAATAATTGAAATTTCGGTAAGTTACATTTTCAAGAAACCGATATGAAAGTTTTTAGTCAAAGTTACGACTGAATGAACTTGCAAACTCCCTGTAGAAACTTTTATAATATAAAAGTAACTACTGATAAAGTTGGAACACCCCAGGTCCTTACTTTCTTCAGAGTTTTCTTGCTCCCTTCACTTTCCTTTATTAGCAGAGGGGAATTCCGGTAACCGTAACAACCGACGAATAAGGCTTCCGGTGGTTGACCCCAAGTGTGGCTGTTTATCCTTAAGCATTTTTGAAGGACAAACGCAGGTCGTTTCCTTTTTAACGCTTTGCCTGATACCAGTTTACAAGATTATTTTTAAAGTAACAAAACACAATATTTGTTTATTTTGTTTAAAATTATACATATTAATTAATCTTGATACTTGAATGTATACGGATTTGATCGCAACAGTACATTTGCGATCAAATCCGTATAGGTACGTATATATATGGTGACAGAGTAAGATTATTCATTACCGCATATCGTGTCGTAAAAGGCGACAGAGGTAAATAAACTATAGAATAGAATAGAATAGAATGATTTTTATTCAATATGGATTATTACATAATACTTATTGAAAGTCATTATTTTATTTACCACTGGTTCGGAAAATACCTCTGTCCTGGGAAGAACCAGCAAGAAACCCAGCGGGACCTTTTTTTTAAACATAATTTCACTTAACAATAATTTTGTTTATACAATTTTAAATGAATTTTCATATGAGGTGAGTAGTAGCATCTTCTTAATAACAACTATAAAATAACTACCGGCTGGCAACCTGCCTGCCAGGCGTGGCAACTATGGCAAGTATTCTCCTTACCAGGAAGTCTTTGGGGAGACCTATTCATCTGTGGACTTTGATACGGTGTAATGAAAAAAAAATATCGCGATTATTTCTCATCTCGAACGCGAAACGAACAAGTTGGACTTTATTGTCGACGTTTTAAGATCATGCTACCGGCTCCCATAAAAATGGGTTCTTTATTATTAAACCGCACTAACACCTGTAGAAAGTACATTAATAGTATGAAGAAAAATTAATAAGTATGCCTTGTTGTTTTATAAAGTTTTGCAACATTATTTAAAAAAAAGTTAAGGCGAAATATTTGACTAAATATTGTTATTATATCATAACTAAATTATATAATTTAGTTACATAATTGTTATAATTGTTTCGCTACATCATTATTAATTAAATAACAATACAATATAATTGAAGTACTCAAATATAAGATTATCTATATCTATACAAATGTTAAAATACCAGTTTTTACTATATGCATATAAAAGTATATATGTACGGTACTTATAATAAAAACACGATTTTTAAAATTTTTGTTGTTTTTCTGTTTGTTCCGGGTAATCTCCGAAACGGCTGGACCGATTTTGACCGGACTTTTACTGGCTTATAGCTGATGTTATAAGAAGTAACTTAGGCTACTTTTTTTTTTAGAAAAAGAATTAGGGTTCCGCGCGAAAAATTAAAACCCATGAAATCCAATCGTACTTAATAAATTACGCGCTGGCGAAGTCGCGGGGAACAGCAGCTAGTTATAAATACTACTAGCGATCCGCCCCGGCTTCGCACGGGCGATTTCTGGATCTCGCCAACAACGCCACTTACCAGGTCCATTTTTAAATCTAAACCATGTCAAAAAAATCAAAACCCACTCAAATACACGCAAACAATTCCATCAAAATCGGTCAAGCAATATTCGAGTTTTTGCGAGCAATTGATTTTTGTATATTAGATAATGATACGATTTAATTGTAGTAGTGTAGTTAATATAATTATATATTTGTATACCTAAGAGTTGAATACAGAGAACGTGATTACTTTATTTAAAAATCTGTTCATTTAAAAAAAATCTCATTATCTCTATTCACAAATAAAAATAAATTTAAATTTGAATTTAAACATTTTATAGTGGCCATCTGATAGGCTGTAATAGAAAAATAGTAGCTATGTTACCAAAATATCTCAAGAACGACTTGACGAAATGACTTTTTTTTTCACAATCTTCAAAATCATGTAGAATAGGTGCCTTTTAAAAATCAGTTTCAAAATCCCCTTTTTAATTAACTATCATTACTGGTAAAACCCATAATTTTTAATGTAAAAAAACAGACAGTCCATCTGTGAACCAAAGAGCGATTTTCCTTAATCAATCAAATATTTATTTGCCAATACAGGTATTTTATAATATTATATAATAAGCTCCTCTGTAATTATCCATTATAAGTAATACAGAAAACATAATTCTATGTTATATTTTCTGTATTTTATTATTAAGTTTTGTATTATCGTATTATTAAGTTTTGTAGCTGTAACAAATTTCCAATAGAGCCCTCCTAAAAAGAAATTCTATATAAAAGAAACCTATTTTCTTATATATAGCTACGTATATAAGCTGTGGACTTAGGTAGGCTGTAATAATGATGATGATTTTATGTTAGACAAAATATTACATTTAAAATTTAATACTTATATTTATTTCTAAGTTTTCATAAAATCTAAATGTTTTTTTTTGTTTTTCAGGTAAGCACTAAGAAATAGCTGTATGAATTTAAAAAAAATGTAAGTAAACTTGTGTTTTATAAGACTTTTTTAACTGACTACTCTAGAAGAGTAATGTTTTTCAAGAGTATGTATATACACTAAAAGGCTTGATGGATGTTAACATGTGTGGTTTCGTTAGATTCGTCTTAATTATAGAAATAGCATAATGTATATGTCGGAAATGACAACAGGAGATCCCATTTCTGATGTCGGAGATTACAATAGACGACCACAATTTTGATCTCTGAAATACATCAGGATAGCGTTAATTGTTAAAAATGATAAAAGTATGAGAGCGGATGTTCAACTTGCTCTCTTGCTTACGCAGTTTAATCATTATCACTAATAAGACAACGTAATGCATAGTGCGTTACATTCAGTATAGTGAAATTACAGTTCGACCACACCGTAACACGTCTCCGCCACAATCACACACCAGTGTAACGTGAGGTACGTACGTAATTACATGATAACACCAAAATATGTAAACCGACAGCAACACTACTTATCTCAATGTAACAGGACAGCATCTCAGCAACACCAATCATATATATATATATATATATATATATATATATATATATATATGATTGGTGACATATATGTATATATATATCCTTAAAACCGTATAACCATAAAATATACATGATTGTCACATTATTCCATCCTCTATTCGATTTTTTCTGACCCCCTTCGTCCTATTTGAACCTCACGTAATTAAAAACTACCCCTAAGACGTACGAAAGCTTAACTAGAATGCCGTAGAGAAAGATTTGTTAATTGTTTTCATGTAAACGCTTCGAAAACTAACAAAAAAAATCTGCAAATACAAAAAGGGAGGCGAAGGTTTTTTTAGGAAACTTTTTAACGCAGTCAACTTTTTAATTACTATTTTCACCATTATGCTTGTTAACAAAAAACACTGATATTATATTCATTAATCATGAAAAAATTATTATTAAATTAAAAAAATAAAAGAAGTGATTTTGATCATAAGAACCCTTCCATACCCTACTTCTCAAAAGTTGCAAAATCATTAGATTTACCAACAACTAACCTAGTAGCAAATAAAAACTAACCGTTCCTCTACCATCACAGATTCATCATAATCAAAAAAATACTTTATGAATTATATAAAAAAAAATCGAAATCATGATTTTAGTAAGGAAAGGAAAGTAAAAGTCAAAGTTTTCATAGAGCCACAATAGAATAAACAGAGCACGTACATTTCGGTTACAGATGTTTCGAGAGAAATAACCGTGGATAAGTGCTAGATCATTTTCTGCCATGGAGTCCGTCTAACTAGACGGTAATACACTCTTACCTATTCCTGTCGCTAAATAGCACTGCTGTGCTTGGATTGCTCTGTTCCGGTCCGAAGTGTATAGAGCCAGTATGATCACAGACTATGAGACATTCCATATTAGTTTACAGAAGTGACGTGCATTTGTAGCTTCTTTGTTTGAAGCTGACTGCAGATGTCCATGGACTGCAATAGCTACTTACCATTAAGTGGACTACAGGTTCGTTTGTCGGTTCAGTTATATAAAAAAAATCTTTTTCTTAATAAGGGGCTAGTGCCTCCCACTTGGTGATAAATCATGAGGTTATAGATTACTCGTCATCCCCATCTCAGAATCACGTATACATTTTATTATTGATGAGATCACATATATTTAGAATCTGTTTTAATAAAAAGTATCTTATAATTAAATTCTAAAAAACCATATAATATGTTAATGACTTACACGTGTTAATATTTTACACGTCACGCATTAAGCTATATTTTTTGTCGCACTAAAAACATACATGATTGTCAAATTATCCCCTCCCCTATTCAATTTCTTCTGACCCCCTTCTCCCTGTTTGAATCTCACGTAATTAAAGGACGAACTCTAAGACGTATGAAAGCTTAACAGAATGCCGTAGAGGAAAATTTGTTAATTATTTTCATTTATTTAGCTTCAAAAACTTACAAAAAAAAAAGTTGTATTTATATTTACACTTTTTTTACTAGATTACAAAAATAATAACGTGATAAAACTAACAATATTTAAACGAACACAGTGCGAAAGCAACGTGATGATCTCCGCTACCACCAATGAAATTATTTTATTGAAGTTTTAAGCGGTGATATACGTGCTTCGCGGTGAAGAAAGCCCAGCAAAGAGATGTATATATATATATATATATATATATATATATATATATATATATATATATATAGGCGTTAACTGTACTATTATGGTATTTATCACTTGTCATATAAATACCCTAATTTCGTCGTTAATAGTTGATACGTATGTACGTATTGTGATAAAAATGACAATAACCGTTTGATAGAAACTAGTGTTTATTGCCTAGCATATACATAAAATTGAATCTACACATAAAATTGAAGTTTCTGTTTGTAAAATCGAAATAACTACCTTACATTGAGCTGAGGGGGTTATTAGCATGCCATTAAAACGACGGAATAATCATTTATAAAGCTTTTATCTGTCTGTCTGTCTATCTGTCCCGCCTAATATTCCAAATGGCAGAAATGATAGTAATAAAACTTCACGAACAGACAGAAGGCAATACCATGCAGAACTTAGCTATATTTTATCCTAAAACTTGTAGTATTTTTAAAAGAAAAAATGTTTAGCTTATTTTAATCTAAATAATGCAACATTAATAGATTCTAACCAGGCGAAGCCGGCGCGAGTCGCTAGTAATAAATAAATTTAGCGCGAGGAAACGTCTATAAAACAATTTACACCTAAACAAACATTTGCAGCTCGGTTCGTCTGCAAACAAGCCCGCGTCCATTTGACCGCAAACTATCCAACGTTTCGTAAATGCGCGGATTTCGTTCGCGCACACGCCTCACTTAAAATAGTTGTGCAGTTTCACAACCAGCCTCAGTGTTCCTGCGGCGCAATATCACCGCAAATCATACCGCAAATGATGTACGTTATTAGGGTTCCGTACCTCAAAAGGAAAAAAACGGAACCCTTATAGGATCACTTTGATGTCCGTCCGTCTGTCTTTTTTTTTGTTTTTGTTTATTTAAACGTTACCCCCACACTAGGATTTTCTCCTGTATCGTGGAGGCAGTTTACAAACACAAATTTCACAAGGACAAACATCTAGACCCGGAACAATCATTTGTAGGCCATACAAATACTTGTTCCGTGCGGGATTCGAACCCGCGCCCCCCAGCGCAGCAACTCATTGCTAAGCCACTGCGCCACGGAGCCGTCTGTCTGTTAAGACCCTTTTTCTCAGGAACACGTGGAGGTATCAAGCTGAAATTCATATCAAATACTCAAGTTTGCTATCTCTTAGAGCTGTGAAAAAATCAAACTTCTAAGCCAACGCAATCAAAAGATGCAGCCGTTTATGGCGCAAATTTTCGACATTCGCAAGGGAATCAAAACCTACTTCCCGTGAACTCAGAATCTTAAAATTTGGTACGAAGCAACGTATTATAATAGCACAGATAAAGGAAAAATTGCGAAAAGCATAAATTTTTAGTTACATCATATAATAAAAATATTTTAATAATTTTAAACTTATATACCTACGGATTTGTTCGGAACCCTCGGTGCGCGAGTCCGGCTCGCACTTGGCCGGGTATTTTTTTTACATTTTTAACCCTCAACACAAAGAGAGGGGTGTTATAAGTTTAACATGTGTATCAGTGTGTTTGTCTGCAGCACTACGATACTGTCCAAACGGATGAACCGATTTTGGTTTAATTTTATTTGGTTGGTTGAAAGGTGACTTTATCGCTCTTAGCTATCATTCAAGAAGACCTGCTCAGCTGTTTGAAGGTCATCAGAATTTTCGTTTTGGGGGATCATCAATTTTTTTAATTTTTGTTATTTACTTGTATTCTTGCCGTGGAGAGGCGGAGTAAGAGAAACTTATTTAATTAAAAATAAATACAGTCGAATTGATAACCTCCTCTTTTTTGAAGTCGGTTAGTAATAAAAACTTATAATTACAGCCTATATACGTCCCATGGTTTTAGGGCAAGGAAGTGTCCCCCGTGTTGCCCCAATGCGTGTTGGCGAACTTCACATGTCTTCGAAATATTTATTTTCTTATTTCTAAGAAATGCAGGTTTCCTCAAGTTAATTTCCTTCACCGCCAATTTCACTGGTGCGGGCGGGGATCGAACCCGGTTTGCTCGCATACTATGAAATTTAGGTCTGAGCTACCACGGCTCTAGAGCAAAGCTACAGCTATATAATAAAAACTTAATAAGAAATATATACTGTCATGTGGTTGCCAAGCCCCCTGTTAAGCCATGGCAACTATGTTAATCTATAAAGGAGGGCCTATGTTCAGCACTTTTCATAGGCTGTAAATATAATGAAAGAATTATTGATCTTGTATTCTTTCGCGATTTTAAATTATGATATCATACTTCTTCTTCTTAGGTCCAGTGCTGGAGATGGACCTCGTTTTATGAGGTATTTGCCTTAATCACCACGCTTGGCAAGCGGCTTGACATACACGTGGTATATAGGCGGACTTAATGCCTAAGGCATTCTCTACCAGTCTACCTTGGGGTGACATAGAGATAGAATGAAGTAGGTGTAATGGAAAGTTATTATGAGAATACTAAACTAAAATAAATAATATATAAATGGTATATCACAAGAAAAATAAGTAGGATAATAAAAATGTATAATATATAAATACACGTTAAAATTTCAAATGTATATGAACTCGTTAAGATTTACAAATATAAATAATCAAATAAATTTACATAAATATGTTACTATATCGTCACACACACATATATATATATATATCAACTGGTACTATGATGATTCTGCCAATATATTTAGTAGGTGTTCCCGAACCTTCTTCTTGAACGCGTAACGATTGCTAGCCGTTCTGATTTCGAGAGGTAGTGCGTTCCAAATGAGAATAGATTGAATGTGGAAAGAAGAATGAACAAGTCCAGAGACATGGGAGAGACATAGGAGAAGAAGGTTGCTCGTAGAGCGGAGGTTTCTCTCATGTAAGGAGATCAGTAGGAAGGGGAAGCTGGAGACATCAACATAGGACAGTATCATATGGCTCGCATATACGACACTGCTTTCCGTGGTTCGTATGGATTTTTTTTAATAGAATAAGGGTGACAAACGAGCACAGTTCAGCTGATGGTAAGTGAAAACTGTGGCCCATAGATTTCTGCACTCGATTAAGAATCAAAACGCAAATGCGCTGTCACCCCTGAGGCCTAAGATGGAATGCCTTGTTTTTAGTAAAAAGGGTCTCCGATTCCCTTCACTCACCATGCGAAACATAGCAGCATTGAGCTGATATTTTACACTGCTATGCTGTTACAGCGTGGTCCTTCTCCGGTTGAGCCATTATATAGCTGCAGCATGGCTATGCAGAGGTATGAAATTTTGCGCGTTTTCATGTCATAGTTTGCTTTAAGTTATTTATTTTCGTTCTTATGTAATTAAATCCAAACTCAACCACACCACTGTAAGACTTCTAATAATAAATTTTATTTCTCGTTCTTCGTTTCTCTCACAAATGCAGAAGTAAACATAACATACAGCCTAATAATTATTTGCTACAACCAAATAACACACAACAGTGAGTTCTGTCTGCTTAGATCGAACCGATTATTAAACTAGCCCTCTATATTCTACTAATGAATGTAAACAAAGAAACAAACATTTATTTGATCAAAACACAACATAAATAAACATAGTAAGTCGCATATAAAAAATGCAGTTGCGTGATGTCAAAAAGGATCCCGTCTCAGTGATAATATGTTGGGTATCGCAGCAGTGGTTTTCAGTCGGGACTTAAATTGACTCACGTACATTCGGAAATTGATGAAAAAAAAGCAATACAAATCTGAATACAATGTGTACACTGTTATTAAGTCTCAGTATTGCAAGTTAATATTAGATTTTTTAAGCGTGGTAGAGCCATGCTGCAGCTATATTAATTGTATAGTTGTAGCACGAATGAGTCGGCTCGACCTGGAAGGGAGCTGTTGTTTTGTATGTTGAGTGTAGAGAATGTCTCCCTTTTCACTTGAAAAGAAGCCTTCACGGCTGACAACGCATCTGCATTTTGATTCACAAACGAGGATAGATGAAGATATCTATCGGCCCCCGCAACCACTTACCTTCAGGTGGACTAAGTGTTCGCTTGTCACCCTAATCCTATATAAAAAAGATTTCAATTATAAATAAAATCATCAATAAAAAATATAAAATTAATAAAAGTAGATAAGAAAGGCGTAATCTTGTATTTCTGTAATAAATTCGAGATTAACTATTTAAACAACTGCTAGACTCAAGCGTTCCCATCGGCCTGAATGTAAATCCTAGCGTTTAAGTGGTTAATAGTACGCACCGCCTCCCGTTATGGTAACGGGATCGAATTCCTCCGAGTAGGAATACACTGCACGCTCGTGGGCGTGTAACATGAGTATTTATAGGCGAAATTATAAGTTGTCGTTTTAGTCTTAGCCGCTAAAGAGAATGAATCTAGTTTCTAAGTTAGTAATATTAGATCATATGCATTTTTTAAAAAAACCTATTTTATACGTGGTAGAGCCATGCTGCAGCTATATTTCTTATATAGTTGTAACACGAATAGGTCGGCTCGACCGGGGAAGGACCACGCTCTCACAGAATACTAGCGTAAAATTGCAGCTTAATGATGCTGTGTTTAGTATGGTGAGTGTAGAGAACCGGAAACCCTTTTTACTGGAAACGAGGCATTCCATTTTAGTCCTCACGGGTGACAACGCATCTGCATTTTGATTCGTAATCGAGGATAAATGTAGATATCTATGGACCACAACAACCACTTACCATCAAGTGGACTGTGTGTTCGTTTGTCACCCTTATCTTCGTATGTACTACATGACTGCCCCATGGCGCAGTGGCTTAGCAATAAGATTCAGCGCTGAGGGTAGTGGGTACGAATCCCACACAAAATATAACCTACAAATAATTGTTCCGGATATGGATGTTTGTACTTGTAAAATTTATGTTCGTAAACTGTATTCACGATACAGGACAAACTCCTAGTGTTGGGGTTACATTATAAAAAAGAATAAGATAAAAATAATAAGTAAGATAATTTAAGAAACAACAAAATAAAATTATCAAACAGTCCTACTCCCTGCAGTGTAGTCCCAAGATCCCTGGCTGTGTTTCCATGAAGAATGTACGTTGTACGTTGTCTGTTGCTCCTGTATGTAGGCGTTGGGTTAAAAAGGATTAGGCCCTTCAGCATGAATTTTCTATCGCATTGAGTTTGTATCGCCATCGAGTGACTTCGAATACCCAAACATACCATTACGTAGGAATGTAGTACGTAGTACCATTTACATCCGCCAGGGGACGCTGTATATATTTTCATACAATTTCAGTCGTAGACTATGGGAAATCGTAAGTAGGCAGAAATAAGTAAGAAAATAACCAGACAAACTCTTAGTTAGAAAAGGAACACCTAGAGGTTTCAATAAAACGCAATTAATCGGACAAAATGCTAACAAAACGCATGATCCTTAGCTTACAACACTGGTGGAGATATTTTTTATAGGATAAGGTGACAAACGAGCACACAGTCCACCTGATGGTAAGTATACTTACCATCACATAAAGAATCAAAATGCAGATGCGTTGTCATCCGTGAGGACTAAGATGGAATGCCTACTTTCCAGTAAAAAGGGTCTCCGATAGCACATTTTTATAGAATAAGCACAGGCCAGCCAATGGTAAGTGAATACTATTGCTCATAAACATCTACATTTACCCTCGATTAAGAATCAAAATGCAGATGGGTCGTCATTCCTGAGAACTAAATAAAATGCTTCGTACCCAGTAAAGAGCGTAATAGTAGCCAATTATTTCAATATTACAGACATACACTTCAATTTTCTTTATAAGTATATATTATTCTACACTATTATAAAATCTATATATATTATATGTTTGTCATCGCGTTCTCGTAAAACGGCTACAACGATTTCAACTAAATTTACAATATTGGTTAACGGAGTCGAAAAATCAATCTAGCGTTCTCTCATTCCTGGGAAAATTCGTTTTGGCGCGTTTTCTCGCATAAAGCTACAAACTTGGCTTGCCCGCGCCATATGATTGGTAATTTCGCCAATGAGATTACATTCTTGACAACCTAATGATTAGATCGTAGAGCTACCACGCCGGAGTATACAGGTTTATCTTTAATATTTTGTTCTTTAGTATTCCAGCCTCCATGGCTCTACAGATGGGCAAAGAAAATAATTAAAGACTAATAAAATGTTTTGTTTACGGAATCACGTACATTCTTATGGCGCTATGCGTACTACAAGTTTTTATATGCATGTTTAATACATTTGAATAATTAAAATAAAAATAAAAATGTATGTATGTATAACAAGTATATTTCTTATAAATTACTGTTTTCTTCTAGATAATGTATTTACAATTTTATTACGATAAGAATACGTTATTTTTTTCTAACACCAAGAAACGCTTGGTCGCCCAGGTTCTTAATAACTTTTTTTTATAGAATAAGGGTAACAAACGAGCACACAATCTACCCGATGGTAAGTGGATACTGTGGCCTACAGGTGTCTACATCTATTCTTGATTAAAAATCAAAATGTAGATGTGTTTGAACCCTTGAGGTCCACAATGGAATGGCTCGTTTCCAGTAAAAAGGGTCTCTGGTTCTGTACACTCACCATACGAAAGACAGCAGCGTTAAGCTGCTATTTTACGCTGGTATTCTGTGAGAGCGTAGTACTTCCCCGGTCGAGCCGACCTATTCGTTCTGCTAGTTACAACCATAATATAGCTGCAGCGTGGCTCTACCATGTAAAAAATATAAATACACATCCTCGTATAATAGGTACTGATCTACACAAGAGAACAAAATAAACGTCAAATTCATAAACAAAATCCACCAAGATTCGCATCAGAGTAACACAAGCGCACCACAGATTTAAGACATTATATAAAAAATATATATAATGAAATTAGTTTTTTTTTACAGTTTTGATCCTGTTTAAATGACTTATTTTATACAAACTTCTTCGTCTCATTAAGATCTTATAATTTAATTACTTAGATTTGAGATTAGAGTCAAAGATCAAAAAGAATAATAATTGAAAATTAAACATTTTTTACAACCGACTTCAATATAAATTATTTATTTATTTATTGGATGTACACAACAGTTTACATTCACTTATACATAACGTAAATACCTAATATATACAAAGTTTTGACCTAGAATACAAACCAAAAAGGCGTACATACAGTTGCAACATGCATTATACGTAAACATATATTATATGAAAAAAAAGTTTATTTTTATTTAGTCAATTTTAAGACAATTTAGTGAAAGTTTTTTTTTTAGATATAATTAAAGACGGTAAAAGGTTAATGTGGAGTTGATTTGAAGTAGTGGAACAGTTGAGTGCGAAGCTTATTTATATTATTGTCAAAGACGTCAATGTACCCTACCTGACTCTGTCAAAACCATATCATTATAAGAGATTATTAAGAATAACTCAAAAACTATTGGTACAGACCATGATCAAATTTATATGGCACCACGTGCAAAGCACCAGCTTTCAAATAAAAAAAAGAATCATCGAAATCGGTGGTCTACTTTGCGATGATTAATGTTCGCGCCAAACGCTAATTTCAGGAACTAACGCGAGAGGGCACGCGGCTCGGTGCCATACCGGTTTTGACGTCAGCCGAGCGGTGGGTTGAGAACGCGTAAAGGCGAAAGAGTCGTCTGCCAGCTGTGTTTGGGACAGCACGCTGTCATTTTTTTGTCGGGAACTCGGAATAATTAGGCGCGGCTAGTAAATGTACTGTCTAGGACCTTTAAGGGAGCAGCCGTAGGCCGTAACAATTAACTTAAAAAACACATAAAAAAATATAAAACACACAGTCGAATTGAGTACCGCCTCCTTTTTGAAGTAAGTAGTAAACTTTAAGTTTTTCGGATAAAATATATGATTGGCAGCATCACTATTTAAGTCATAGTGCCAATCATTTTATACTTACAATCTGTGGGTCGTGTACACACAGAAGGCATACAGCGCCCTTAGAGTGCAATATAACGACAGTTTCAGGGCACTGTTGGGGCTGCTTCGCTTTTGTAGAGCATCAGGGCTGTTAGCAGAAGCACGCACGGATACTTTTCATGCGATTATACGTAATCAGATAGCATCCCTGATGACGCAAATGCGGGGTAGCACTAATAGTCTCCTGGAAACTGTAGTAAATTGCTTATACGGTATTTATGTAAAACACTGGCTGGAGACAGTTCTGCCAGTGCTAAATCATTACTAACCGTAGTTTTCTGCCGACTTACAAAAAGGAGACGGTACTCAATTCGACTGTATGTTTTTTTTATGTGTGTTACCTCATAACTTTTTACTGGGTGAACCGATTTCGATGATCCTTTTTTTATTTGAAAGCTGGTACTTCTCTTGTAGTCCCGTATGAATTTGATTAAGGTCAGAGCAATAGTTATTGAGTTATTCTTAATAACTTATATTGAAGTCGGCAGTACAAAATTTTTAATTTTTAATTATCTCTTCAGACAAAAAATTTAGAAAGGTTATGTGTATGTCTTAATAGCATGCAAATATGTTGCTTTAATTTTATTTATATGTATAGATGCACCTAACACACAACCATAACTCACACACAAAAACTAATACAAGTTTATATATATATATATATATATATATAAACCGAATGTAAAGGGATTTATTTTATTTACTTTGCATTTGTTGAAATTTTATTAATTTTTATTATTATTATTAAACTGTATTTATTATTATTATTTCAAATTATTATTAAAATTATTGAAATTTCACTAAACTTTATTAAATTTTAAATGAAACTAATTTTTACGGTTTATTTAACTTTTAATTCTGCGTAGACCAAAAATTTATATTCAAAAACTGAAGGTAGCCGGGCGAACTATGACATCGGGACGTCTAACACCTCAGTCTCCCCGTGACCGTGGGTGCTGTAAAGCACCCGTCACGTCGGGAATTAAAAAAGTTAAATTAAACGCGATATAATCCGTAAAAATTAGTTTCATTTAATGTGTAGTCTTCGCGTAAATATAAGAAATCATTACATACAAATTGTTTACATATATTCTACTAAATTAATAGAATATACGTAAACGGACTATTTCGGCGTTTCTTGTAAAGATACTATTTCAATTAAAAACTTTTTCCATACGGTTACAACTTTGGGTCGATTCTTAGTGTACACATATAAGCAAGATGTGAAGTATGCATTAGTTAAACAAGTTAATGACTTACACAACAGCGAAACACATAGTCATGACGTAGGTTACAGTAAATAAATAATACTTGCTTTAAAAGCCAGATTACCTTTTTTGTGACAATATGCATAGTTAAGATCGCGTTTACAATACGTCATATTGTTATAGCATTTAGGTGACAAGTTAACACACCGCCCACCTGATGATGCTATAAGTGGATCCGACGATCCATCGAAACCTTCATCTATCCTCAATTAAGAACTATAATGAAAACGATATTGTTTTTGCGCGTTCGCTTTTTACGTTAATTAAGTTCAATTATTTATATAATATATTTGTGTATATAAGAAATTAAATTAAAGAAAGAATGGTCTGTGCCAAAATAAAGTGTTATACATACTTGTTCTGTGCGGGATTCGAACCCGCGGCCCTCAACGCTGCTATTCATTGCTAAGCCACTGCGCCACGGGAGCCTTGTTAATTTAAATTGCAAATACAATTTGAAGATTTCGACGCAAACTGAAGTTTGTTTGTATGCGGTACACGTCAACAAACATGTTGTGGTGACTATCGCATGAGGTGTAGCCGTGTTCCTGGTATAGGAATATACAATGTTTGACCGTGAATTTGATTTACCTGTTTCCTTTTAGTGGTCTTTGTTCATTGAGGTTAATTGTAGAATCAGGACAAGAAACACAGAGACATTATCTATAGGTATACTGTATTAATCGGGCTAGTAGTAGTAACATTATTTAATCTGTGGTAGTAGTCCACCGCAGGATGTTTCCTCTTTATCTGCCTGTATCCCCCAGTAGTGAACTGGACTCGGAGATGCTACAATTAGACGTCTTGCAATTTAGATGCTAATCCACGTCATTTTTTAAATGGTAGAGCAAGCTGCAGCTATATTATGGTTGCAGTACAAATGGGTAGGCTCGAAAGGGTAAGGACCACGTTCTCACAGAATACCAGCATAAAACAGCAGTTTCGTATGGTGAGTGTAGGGAACCAGAGACCCTTTTACCGGAAATGAGGCATTCCATTTGAATATTCAAAGATGATAACAAGCACACCATCCACCTAATGGTAAGTGGATGCTGTGTGTGCCCATAGAAATACGTCTATCCTCGATTAAGAATAAAAAGGTGAATGCAGTGTCACCCCTAAGGACCAAGATGGAATGTCTCGTTTCCAGTAAAAAGGGTGACCCATTCGTGCTACAATCATAGTGTAGCTGATGCGGCTAGACAGATATTGATGAATTTTTTTGAGTGTGTTTAAGTGGGTGCCTAGATAGTTTAGATTCATAAAAGCACTCGGTAGGTGCTGTTCTCGAGATCTACAAATTGGCGGGTTGCTATTAGACTATAAAATATCATAAACTATTTGTTATACATACACGGCGAAGAAAAGTTCTTGAGTGGCAGCCTCGTATCGGTAGACGAAGTGTATTGCGTCCCCCCACTAGATGAGAGTGATGACCTGGTACAGGAAGTAGATGGATGCAGGTGGCTCAGGACCGTGACTTGTGACATTGCTTGGGAGAGGCGTTCAGCATTGCATTTGTGAAGAGTTCTATCTCCTTCTTTCACATCCATATTCTTACTCTCGGTCAAGGGTAAAATTAATGAATTATGTTTTTTTTTTGGGAAAATAATAAATTAAACACATAACTAAACACTCATTGTTATTTAAAATAGCAAAAACTTTAATTACAGTTATTAAGATTACGAACTTTTTGTAAGAAATACAATTTAGTTTTATAACTTTAAAAAAAAACCTTTTAAATAAAATTATAATTACATTATGTGACGAAATAAAACTAACGTTACAACTCAGCACATAGTTCTCACATAGCTAACCAAATTTTCCTCATACAATTGTCTTGAATTGTCTAACAAAAACTTAAATACCTTATTATAAGATGTTTTATGACTTCATAATTACTTGATTTAAAGTTTCCTTATTACATATATTTTTTATAGAATAAGGGTGACAAACGAGCAACTTACCTAATGGTAAGTTGATGCTGTGGCCCAGAGACCTCTACATCTATCCTCGATTAAGAATCAAAATTCAGACGCGTTGCCACCTCTGAGGACAAAGTTCGAATGCCTTGTTTCCAGTAAAAACGGTCTCTGGTTCTCTACACTCACCATACGAAGTGCAGCAGTGTTAAGCTGCTATTTTACGCTGGTATTCTTTGAGAGAGTGGTCCTTCTCAGGGCGGGCCATTCGTGCTACAACCATAATATTGCTGCAGCAAGGCTCTGCCACGTAAATATACATGCATAAACACACACGCCTGTCACCTAGAGAGGTAGGCTGAGACCACGAACTTCCATTTGGCACGATCCTCACACACCTCTCTCACCCCTTTCACATCCATATACCTTCGCATATGCTGTTCGGTTAAGGCTTCTCTTAATTTGGCCAATCTTTAATATACCGCCAATTTCAGTAGATAATTTTCGTCGATAAACTTATACCACTGCTGCGACATAACTTTGCTTTGTTACACTTTTTTTATTCATTATTTATACATGAACAAATCACCAAACCAATCTCCTGGTCACAACATTATCTTGTAAAGTTTTCTTATATCACAAATATCTCACCCTGTCATTTAGAGTCACCCCTAATAGACTATACTCATCATTTCTACAGCATTGGTTCTACTCTCGTGGCTTCTTCTGTCACACCCTGGACTAACACAGCATTGTGAATTGCCATACGTGCCTATTTGGCACATTCTGACTTCCCACAATAGATTATTTTAAAATTAAATATATTTTGTGCCTCTTCGTGCTTCGTTGTCTAACTGCAAAAACAACAGAATTTCTTTGGCTTGGAGATAAGTAAATTACCACCACCATCATCATCATCATTACAGCCCCTTACAAGTGCACTCCTAAGCATAGGCCTCCAAGGAATGCCACAATACCACTACTCCTGAGTCATTTGGACTCACTTTATATAACTAAGTTAATTATCAAATTTACAATACTTATGAGATATATATGTAAAATGTAAACCTCAATATTATAATGTATAACAAATATTTGTAATGCAGGGACCGGTTTAATTCTCGAAAAGTCGTGCGCAGTTTTAGAGAAAACTGGTTTGGATCTTTCACTGCTATGTTTCCATTTAATCATATCGCTAATGTTTCTTCGTAATTATTCAGCAATTTAATTTTGTAAATATTAATGTTTCATAGAAGGCACAAAGGTTAATTTTTTTTATAGGATGGGATGACAAACGAGCACACAGTCCACCTGATGGTAAGTGGTAGCTGTGGCCTATAGACATGTAGATGTCTATAGGCCACAGCTACCACTACCATTAGATGTAGATCTATCCTCATTTGCGAATGAAAATACAGATGCGTTGTCACCCGTGAGGACTACGATGGAATGCCTCTTTTCTAGTAAATAGGGTCTCCGGTTTTCTACACTCACCATACGAAACACAGCAGTTGTTACGGCCTACGGCTGCTCCCTTTAAAGGATCAGATCCTCAGGGGCCCATGAGCTGAAGTCCTCCCGAGCAGACGTAGGTCGGGCTCAATGTGCCACGTGGAATCTCTCTAATTACACTAAATATATGGGGGAGCGTTATACTACGGCCAGTCGACCGGAAGGAATTTGGCGGAGTGCACTTACCTCTATCCAAGGCGACTGGTCCCTCCGGAGTCGGTCAGGTCGCATGTGGTTGTGTAGTGCAAGGGAAAGAATGGTGATGTGGTGTGTATCTGGGTGTGACTGATGGTGATTGAACCTAGACCTTAGCCGTCGGCAGCAGCCCGAGCGTCGACACCGCTCCAACTTGAGGGGGCCTTTCGAGGTTATCCACAGTCACTTTCTTGGTTCACCACGATGACAGTCACTTAACTCTATCGTACTATTAACTAGCTTACAGAAGCCACTAACTATCGCGGGGTATAAGGTTACCGCACAAAACACGCCCGGAGTTTCTGGGTCAAAGGTCACTACCGTTTCGCGTGGCAAAAGATAGTTCTAAATACAGAGGCCGCACTAGCTTATATTGTCGAATGCACTTATACAGGTTCTAAGTCGGACCCAATAAGTCCCGGGAAAGGCTATCCAAACAGGGAATGCGCGTTATAATTCCTAGACAGGATATTTACTAGACGCCCTAACTATTCCGCGGTTCCCGTACAAAATTAACAGCGTGCAAACATTAGCACATCTGGCAGATGACTGACTCGCTTGCGACCCGCGCGCCACTGCCACGCTCGGAAGAACTTCAGACCGGAATCGCGCCGAGCCGAGTGACATCTGATGTCGATTCCGACAACAGAGTTTTGCGCGAACAAACCCCCGTCCCGGACATAAGGATTTAGGTCCGCGAGCAAACCGGTCAGCGGGACAAGGTCGAGACTGCAAGTTGCAAGACCGAATCTACAACCAAACTAGGCCACCTTAGGCAATCCATTAGGTCTTGCAACCCTAATCAACGCCTCAAAAGATATCCCTAATGTGGCAAGCCGGAGGGTCAGCCTCCACTGGATGCCCTTCCTGGGCATCGCAGCACTTTAATAAGTCCTGTACTGGACAGAAGTCCGACGACCTCTTTCAAACACCTATCTGTGCCCCTATGATTAGTTCCGCAATCCGACCGGATCAGCTCTGCCAACAGCGACGCTACACGAAGCTGCCCAGACAAATTTTGTGCCAACAGTTGCTTCAGTGCAGAGCGCACCCACAAATTCCACATGAACGTCGTCTGTGGAGAGCCAAACGAAACGCACAGATAGTCCCTAGTATGAATTTTCAACAAGTAGGCCTAGCCAGGCCACCCACCATATTATCATTTACTAAAATAGTGCGGCAGCTGATTTCAATCTGATAATCTCCAAAACTAGCTAACCTGTTAGACAAGTAGTCCTATGCTCATATTTCAACTAATTTTTCAAAAGCATCAATGTTCAACTACAGAATTAATTCAACCAAATTAATCACCGATGCGCATAGGTCAACTTGCAAATTAAACAAAACAATAACGTAAGGGACAGCCCTACTTCTTAGAAAACAAAAATGATTAAACACTATCATAAACATAATTTTTCAAATAGCGCGCCATTCAATTTCAGATGAATTCAAATTTTCCTTTCAGCAAACAGACGCAACAATCAAATACAGTGATTAAATATATGTACAAAACACATGCAGTAGCATTTAAAAGAGTAGATTAAATTCAATCCTTTTAATTTAAACCGCTACAAATAGGAAAATTTCGCGGAAAGCTCAAAGCATTTTTTAATTTTAATTCAAAGTATTTTTTAACTAAGTGCTCGACCAAACCAAATCTAATACCCCTTGACAGCGTGATTCAACGCTCCAGGGGGGCCCTAATCTTCCCACCACCAATGGGAGGCCACATGGCGTGAACCCGAGATAAATAGAGCACAACCGTTAACAGTTGCAACTGGGGTTGTACGCTTTCACTGAGGCCGTCGGCAACAGAACATTTTGACAAGTGGACTGTTGACGGCTTAAGGCTCAGTGGAGGCGGCCGTGGTGGGAGCTAAGGCGGCAGCTAGACAGGGCCGCCTCCATCAAATGGGGAACAGTGATACACCAGTCGCGGCCACTCAGCTAACGGGAGTGAGAAGGGTCCAGCTGACCGATGAGTGGCCGTGAAGTTCCTCTCCACACGCTGAGGAGGGGTGATGACACCCCCGCCCCTGGGGGAATTATCCCCCGACTGGTCGGGGGAGGGTCCCCTTTCAACTTAGGGGCCTGATGGCTGGCCGGCGGGCGCCGAGAGTCGCCCGGCAGAGGGCGTGGCTGAGCGCCCCCGCCCGTGGGGGTCGAGGGCCTGGCAGAGCCCCGAGAGGAGACGCCGTTCGCACTCAGGCACAAAACGGCATGATGATTGTCCTGGCAATGCAGACAGGGCCGTCGATGCGGACAGTCTCGCTGGAGGTGCCCTCCCAGATATGACCAGCACCAGCGGCGCTCCTTGGCGATAGTTCGCCTCGCTGGAACCGGCTTACCTAATAATTTCGGGCACGACGTTACCCGGTGATCAGATGCTCGACAATAGGAGCAGGGGGGGGTTGACGACGACTTGCCTGGCGGGTTCAGCCTCTCACTGGGCACGTCTCGTAAGTCGTCAACGGTGCCCGCCGCGTTCTCGATCTGCCGGCACTGCTCCTCCAAAAACCGCAGCAGGTCATAGAAGGGCGGAATATAGGAGGCCTCGTCCCCGCCGTACCTCTCCTCAAAATGGATTCGAAGGTCGAGAGGTAGACGGGACAGCACGATGCGGAGCAACAAGAAGGCCCATTTGCCCACTGGTAAATCCAGCCGCCTTAACGTATCACAGGACACTAAGACCGGATCCAACAGGTCCGGACGCAGTCTGGCTCGGTCACCAAGCAGCGGGAGGCTCAGAAGCCGCTTAACCTGTTCGTCCGCAATTCGCCGGACGTTGGCGTATCTTCTGGCTAGGAGGTCCCGAGCAGTCTGGTAGGCGTCGTCCGACAATCTCAAGTGGCCGACGACGCCCAGGGCCTCCCCCTCCAGTGAGGCCAGGAGGTACGCCATCTTTTGGCTCGGGGTCAAGTCACTCCGGGCGTCCACTAGGCTGTCGAAAAGACCAACGAAGGTCAGCCATTCGGAAAGGACCCCGGAGAACTTTGGCAGGTCCAGAGTTGGGAGTCGTCCCAACAGCTCCGGCTGAAGCTGCTTCAGAGAGGACTCGGACAGGTCACTCATCCGAGCTTCACGCGCCTCCTCGGCATATATGCCTTCAGCCTCGATCAACTCGTCCGTGAGCCACAAGAACTGCTCATAGTCCGCGAAGCAGGAGTCCAGGACTCCCTTCTCTACATCCGAATCCTCGAGCTCAGCGTAAGCCTCCTCCACTGCGGCCCTTCGAGCATCCACCTGCTCGAACCGCTTCATCAAGTTATGGACCCTATCCGGTCGACCTATCAAAGCATGGGCGCTTGTGGCCCAGCGTAGCTCAGTCCGCAAACAACGCATCAGTAGCTTGGGCGATGTCATCACTATTAAATACAAATTACGACGCGGCTCGAGCACAAATTACAAAGATAACAAACAAAAAATAAAACAAAAATTAACAGTTAATAAATGCAGTTCCTATCAAATCGCGTTGAATAGAAATTACACAAATACGAATTACTACGTATCAACCAAATACAGGTTAGCACAAAAGAAAAGACACAAATCAAATTAACAAATAACAAATACTAGTGCGATCAAATCAAGTTAAATTCAAATTGCGCAAATACAAATTACTACTCTTTAGTTCAAATACAACTTACAGTACAAACGAAGATACACATCACGGTCGATCAACAAAAATGCCTAGCTCGGAAATCGACCCTTCGATAAGTAATCCACTACAACTCTCCGATAACGATAATTAACCGATTACGTAAAAATAATCATCTACCTACATGACGTATATCTCTAGAAAAATCCGGGGAATCGAACCCGGAACCACGCTCTGCTACCAGTTTGTTACGGCCTACGGCTGCTCCCTTTAAAGGATCAGATCCTCAGGGGCCCATGAGCTGAAGTCCTCCCGAGCAGACGTAGGTCGGGCTCAATGTGCCACGTGGAATCTCTCTAATTACACTAAATATATGGGGGAGCGTTATACTACGGCCAGTCGACCGGAAGGAATTTGGCGGAGTGCACTTACCTCTATCCAAGGCGACTGGTCCCTCCGGAGTCGGTCAGGTCGCATGTGGTTGTGTAGTGCAAGGGAAAGAATGGTGATGTGGTGTGTATCTGGGTGTGACTGATGGTGATTGAACCTAGACCTTAGCCGTCGGCAGCAGCCCGAGCGTCGACACCGCTCCAACTTGAGGGGGCCTTTCGAGGTTATCCACAGTCACTTTCTTGGTTCACCACGATGACAGTCACTTAACTCTATCGTACTATTAACTAGCTTACAGAAGCCACTAACTATCGCGGGGTATAAGGTTACCGCACAAAACACGCCCGGAGTTTCTGGGTCAAAGGTCACTACCGTTTCGCGTGGCAAAAGATAGTTCTAAATACAGAGGCCGCACTAGCTTATATTGTCGAATGCACTTATACAGATTCTGAGTCGGACCCAATAAGTCCCGGGAAAGGCTATCCAAACAGGGAATGCGCGTTATAATTCCTAGACAGGATATTTACTAGACGCCCTAACTATTCCGCGGTTCCCGCACAAAATTAACAGCGTGCAAACATTAGCACATCTGGCAGATGACTGACTCGCTTGCGACCCGCGCGCCACTGCCACGCTCGGAAGAACTTCAGACCGGAATCGCGCCGAGCCGAGTGACATCTGATGTCGATTCCGACAACAGAGTTTTGCGCGAACAGCAGTGTTAAGCTGTTATTTTATTCTGTGAGAGCATGGTCCTTCCCCGGTCGAGCCGACCCATTCGTGCTACAGTTATACTACTAATACAGTTGCAGCATGGCTCTACTACGTATATAAATCGGACAAAGGTGTTAACAAATTATAGGGGTCGAGTGTTTGGGGGATGGGGGAAGTTGGGAAATACTTATATTACTTAAATGAGGAAACCGTAACACACTAAAGTCATTATTCATTAGTAGCCATTTTTAAAATGTTATATCTCACATAAATGACATGTTTTCAACTAAATTTGACTCTCGGGATTCACATCGGCAGTCCTCAGCACCGCAACTCATTGCTAAGCCACGGAACCACGGAGCCGTCGTCGCTTGCCGTCGTTATCTATGAATTATTTTCGGTTATTTGTATACTTATTAGACCCATAATGTTCACTGCAGGATATGGATCTCTCCCAGACTTGTACCAGACGTTTTGGCACCTTTGACGCTAGTACCCATCGCCAATCTGCAATCTACAGTCGTTAACGTTAGTAGAAAACTAAAAATTAACGAGAATGACATATCTAAACTTTAATTGACGTAACTGCCTTGAGATCCGACATTGTAGGATAGAACAAAATTGTAGGATCTAGGGTGCTTCAGATTTATAGAGATTAAATCGGCATTTTTCTTGTCGCCCATACCACAAAATCTGAAGACAAAGTCTTCAACCAGTGCGTCCTGCCCGTACTCACATATGGTTTTGAAAGGTGGACACTGACGATACGGTTACTTTACAAGCATAAATTCGCTCAGCGAGCGATAGAAAGAGCTGTGCCCTGTGTTTCTCTGGTGAATAAAACTTGTAATGAAGAAATTCACCAGAGAACCAAGATTATCTAGCCTTGATAGCCTGCCGCAGCATAGTGTTGAAAAAAAAAAACAGCTTTTCGACCATACGCCCTGCGAAACCCAACTATTTATCATGGGCACACAATTCGGGTTTTTACAAGATTGTTTCTAACTGCTGATTTACATTTTATAACACTATAACAACGATCTAGAAATGTATCTAGAATATTGAAACTATGCCAATAAACAGAACCATCTGGTGTAAGAAAAAACTCTTAAATTTCCATTGGCAATTGTTTGAAAGAATTCTTTAGTTTACGATGTTTAAATTTTCAAATCATGTGATAATGGAATGCTTTTGGTGGTGTCAGTACTTTTTTGTTTTTCTGTAATTATTCATTATAAGCTTTTATCACGTGGTCGCATTATTCTGCAGCTAACGATAGAAGCGGCTCGACCAGGGAAGGACCACGCTCTAACAGAATACCAGCGTAAAATAGCCGCTTAATGCTGCTGTGTTCCGTATTGTGAGTGTAGAGAATCGGACACCCTTTTCACTGGAAATGAGGCATTATTCCTTAGGGCTGGCAACGCATCTGCATTTTGATTCTTAATCGATGATAGATGTCTATAGGTCACAGCAACCATTTACCATCAGGTAGACTGTGTTCGTTTGGCACGCTTATCCTAGATATATTATATCATACATATGTAAACTCTAATGACTGTCTCATTGGTTTAGAGCTTGTAAACGCGACTACTGTTCATGAGGTCCCTGGTTTGAATCCCGGGTTGGGTCAGAAAAATCAGTTATTGAGTCTTTCCGTCAAGAAATTCTCAGTAGCTGCCCGTTGTCAGGAAGTTGGAGTCTCACCCTCGTGCCTCGGAAAGCACGTCGGTTCACCGTCCCATCGGGTTATGAGATTGGGGAAAAGAGAGTGCACTTGTGCATGCGTATACATTTGGGCACTAAATTTCGGTCTGGAGGACATTATTATCATTACTCTAATCTTTTATTACACATATCGTAGGTTTTGTAAATATCAGTAAGGATAGGTTTATTATTATTAGTTCTGTTAATGATCTAATTTTGTATTCCACGAATTTAAATGTGTTTAGAATATTTAAAATCAGTTTGAGATCATTATTTCATTAAGCGAGCGGTGAATGTTTGCTATTATGTCAGAGTTGAAGAAATTTCTAGTAAACGTCGAATAATTTACGAACATTTTGTAAACATTGGCTGTTGACTCTGTCTGATGTTGTTCTTAGGTTTACTTTTCAAATGTCTTTTGTGGTACGTCTGTAATCCCCGAGTGGTTAGGCAGGGTTTACTAGGTGTTAGCAGTAGGAATACGTCTGTGTAGATACCACACTCCTTTCATCTTAACTGCCTCGTTGGGCGTCTACAAGGTTGTTGATCATGAGGTTCCGGGTTCGAAACCCGAATCGTATCAAAATCAGTTACTTGGTTTTTCTGACAAGAAATTAAAAAAAAACCTTTAGCCTGCATCTCTCTCGCTCTGGTCGTGTCGGATTACCGTCCCATCGGGCTATGAGAGTGAGAGAATAGAGAGCGTACCTGTGCTTGCGCATACACTTGGGCATTATAACCCTGTTTTGCGCAGATGGCTACTCTCAGTAGAAACTGGCCGCCATTACCAAGATTCGTTCTGGAGGACATTATTACCACATCCTTACCTATTTCTGCCGCCAAATACTAATGCTTGCACTGATGTGTTTCGTTCTGAATATACATATATACTCAGTTTAATTTAAGGCTGAAAAAATAAGTGTTGAAATTTTAGACTAAACACAAAAAATGGTTAAAATACATTTTTAATAAACACTAAAAGTCAACTAAGAAATCAAACTCCCGATACCATCCACACCATCTGGATGATTGGCGGTCCACCACTGTGCGATTTAGAAGATGTTTTCTTCCTCGCACGACCTCCTTGTGGAATCGATTACCATCAGCGATTTTTCCGGACCGATACGACTTAGGGACCTTCAAGAAAAGAGCGTACTCCTTTTTAAAAGGCCGGCAACGCATCTGCGATTCCCCTGGTGTTGCAGTTGTTCATGGGCGGCGGTAGTCACTTACCATCAGGTGAGCCGCAAGCTCGTTTGCCCCCTCTCCTATAAAAAAAAATCAAATAAATCAAATCAGATCAAATAATTTATTATATCAGAGTTTTTACATAGCACTGCTATGATTGAGGATTTCTTTTAAGTAAATAAATACTTGTGTTAGAAATCCCTCCTCTCCGTAACATTGATTAACAATACTTAATCTAAAAACATATTTTTAAATTTGATTTTTAAAGTTGTTCCACAACAGACAAATTAGAGTAGATAAAAATATATTACGTTTTCTCAACAAATAAAAAAGATAAAATAATTTTCGTAAAATAGCTTCAGAGGTCGGTGCCTGCGGAATTTATTTCTTCGAAGTTGGCTTTTATTTTTTATAAAAAGCCTTATTTTATATAGGTATGTTCTGTGCTTAGGTACCTTACCTATAATATAATATGAATTAAAATAAATAAATTATTTCGATGAGAATAGAGTATTTATCTATGCTTACGAGTACACTGTTATACGTACCTATTGGTATATAAGTGAATATTGTCTAATTATAATGCCGTTAACAATGTATTGTAAAACTTCACTGCAGGCCGGATGAGGAAGCTCAAGATCGCTCAGCGAGCTATGGAGAGGGTAATGCTCGGAGTTTCTCTGCATGATAAACTTAGAAATGGGGATATCCTCAGTGGAACCGACATAGCCCAAAGTATTAGTAAGCTGAAGTGGCAATGAACCGGCCATATAGCTCGAAGAACCGACAACCGATGGGGAAGAAAGGTTCTCGAGTGGCGGCCTCGTACCGGCAAACGAAGTGTAGGGCGTCCCCCCACTAGATGGAGTGACGACCTGGTAAGATATGCAGAAAGTCGATGGATGCAGATGGCTTAGGACCGTGCTTTGTGGCATTCCTTGGGGGAGGCCTATGTTCAGCAATGGACTTGTGAAGGGCTGTAATGATGATGATGATGATAACAATGTATTCATAAAGTATATTGGTTTTTAGAATTGAATCACAAGTCCACCATTTTTAAGCGATGAAAAATATTCAAGAAATCGTTTTATTTTTATTTTCTTTATTTCAATAAAGTACCAGTTTTACTACAATATACTCGTAATTTCTTCATGCGAATAAATATGATATTGTTTGTCTTGGCACTGCACAAGTTACTCCTGTATGTTATTTTACTTACTTAACTAAATATTATAATTGTGCGGAACCAAATTATATAAGCTATAGCAAATGTCCAAGCGATTATGCTTAACAAAACAATTACACAAGAGATCACAGGCCTGTCATTGGTATTTAATGTGACAGACAGTTAAGTGAACGGTGAAAAGACTGCGGAAGTCACGTGTGGACAAGATGGCGCCATTTGTTTCCGGGCACGAGCGTGAGCGCCACTTCAGGTGTTATTATATTATTGAGAGTCGTGGCTTACGTTACTCGTAAACATTGTTCATTGGTTTTAGAGTTGCACAGTAATTTGTATTTTATTCTAACGTGTACTCCGAGTCAAGTCTTGGTTAGAAAATTAAGTAATTAATCCTTCAGACTGAATTTCGGTCACGGCGGCCATTTTTAATGGGTGCTAGCCATCTCTAGCGCAGGACAGGATTATGGCGTCCGGACGTGCGTGCAAGAACAGGTGCATCTTTGTTCGCTTACTCTCATAGTTCGATGGGACGGCAAACCGATACGACCGAAAGAGATAAGGCGCGAGACCAACGCCTTTACGTGTTTGCCGAGGCACGAGGGTAAAACACCGAGAACTTTCTGACGCCAGACTGCTAATGAGAATTTCCGGACTGAAAAACTCAATACTTTTTTATAGGCCCAATCCGGAATTCGAATTGGACCAAAGAATCAGCAGTTGCGCTTACGACGCTAGAATAACGAGGTAGTTCCAAAATTATACTTTTCATTAGTCTATGATGTCCTAGTCACAGTCAAAATCGGCTCTCAAGATCATCATGAGATAATGATGAAGATCATATGTGAAAAAATTACCGCAAAGAGCAGCAGGTGTGTGCACACGAGCGTGGTGAATCTAAGCTTTTTGCCTCTAGTATCGCGTCAAGAATGAGTGCGCACATGCAAATGAGCTCTGTGTGTGTCTAACTGTGACTGAAATGTAAATTATATATTTAATAAAGATTAGTTTTTTTTAAGTGAAAACTTCGTTAGAATCCTTGTGATTTTAATGTCAGTCCACCTGATGGATGTTGTGGCCCATAGACATTTACATCTATCTACGAATGACGACGCGATATCACCCACGAGGACTAAGACGGAATACTTCGTTATTAGTAAAAATAGTCTTTGGTTCTCAATAAAAATATTTTTATGGTAAAAGATCAGGACGGACGTAGACAAGGAATTTCATAACAGGTAAACACAGCTTATGAAGTTGGTCGCTGGTAGAAAGTCGGTGCGGATCGGGGCCACGCGGTCGTCGCAAGACTACGGGTATTAAATATTATTCAAATATAAACTAAAGAATATTTGTTGTTGAATGCTTATATTTTGCCCTATTCAAACGTTTCAAACACTACTATATCTTTATCTTTATATATATATATATATATATATCTGTAATCTTAAACAAGTTCGTTACATTTTTTCAGAGTTCAAGTGATAGTAAATTAAAAATAAAGAGTAGTTATAAATTGCGGTCCGTATAAGGAAGCTCAAGGTCACTTGGCGAGCTATGGATATAGCTATGTTTGCAGTTTTCTGCGTGATAAACTTAGAAGTGAAGATATCTTCAATAGGACCAGAGTAACCGAGACCAACGTATCAGTGAGTAGGCTGAAGTGGCAATGGGTTAGCCATAAAGCTCAATGAACCGATAATTGATGGAGAGGAAAAGTTCTCACATGGCAGTCTCGTATCGGAAAGCGAAGTGAAGGACGGCCCTCCACTAGATGGAGTGACGACCTGGTAAGAGATGCAGGAAGTTAATGAATGTAGGTGATTCAGGATTGTGCATTATGACATTACTTGGGGAATGTCATAATGGGGTACTTATGATGATGAAAATAAACCTGTAAACTAAAAAGTTCCAATTCAAAACACATGAATTATCTCATTTCTCGGATGATTTTAGCCCGCTGCACGGCGCAAATGCGTTTTCTCCAATAATACGACTAAATTTTTATCCTGACCTCTAATATATCCAACAAAAAAGAATCATAGTTTTATATGTAGACATCTTAGTGTACTTTTATACGTGGTAGAGCCATACTGCAGCTATATTAGTAGTATGGTTGTAGCACGAATGGGTCAGCTCGACCGGGGAAGGACCGCTCTCTCACAGAATACCAGCGTAAAATGGCAGCATGACACTGCTGTGTTTCGTATGGTGAGTGTAGAGAACCGGAGACCCATTTTATTGGAAAAGAGGCATTCCATCTTAGCCATCACGGGTGCCGATGCATCTGCATTTAGATTCTTTATTGAGGATAATTTTAGATGTCTATGAGTCACAGCAACCACTTACCATCAGATGGACTGTGTGCTCATTTGTCACCCTATCTTATAAAAACTATATTCCTAGCTTAATGAAAGGCAGTCTAAAAGCACCCACATTTATCTATATCTGCCGTTGAGCTGAACTGAATCCATTGTGGAGTTTTGGTTGGAGAAACATATCCTTCAAGTAAGGTCACAGGTCGATTTTATGTCCTAAAAGGGTAATATAGTAAAAGGTAGTATTTTATACGTGGTAGAGCCACGCTGCAGTTATATTATGGTTGTAACTGGAATGGGTCGGCTCGAGCGGGGTAGGAACAGGCTTCCACAGAATACTAGCGTAAATAGCAGCTTAATGCTGCTATTGTGTTTAATTTTTCGTATGGTGAGTGTAAAGAACCCTTTAACTGGAAACGAGGCATTCCATCGTAGTCCACAGAGGCGAAAACTCATCTGCATTTTGATTCTTTATCGAGGATAAATATAAATCCCTATGGGTCACAGCATCTACTTACCATCAGGTGGACTGTGTGCTCGTTTCTCACCCTAATTGTATAAAAAAGTAGCATTTAATAAACACATTTTACGGATTTTATCGCGTTTTTTTAACTTATTTTGTTTATTTTTTAATTAAATAACATTTGTGAATATAATTGCAAACATAATTTTAAACTAAACCGGAGTAACCCTTAATTTCGTATTCAACTCGGTCCTCCGCGAAAGTTAAAATTTGGCTTGCAGATGCGTGATTTCGCACAAACAAGGAGATGCCGTCACGTCCTCGGAACAATAGGAAAGTGCAGCCGGTCTCCTCCAACCAGTTTTACTTCAATTCTACAGTCCGTTTATTTTAATGAAGATTTGTATATTTTGTTCACGTAAACGCTACGTTTGTTTGTTAAACGATCTTTTTCTATGTACTTTTTTAGCCTGATTGTTTAGTTCCGGTTTTTAAACGCAGGATAAATAAGTACAACAAATATAGTGAATTTTTTACAATCTTATGAAAATAATGAAGACGATAAAAAAGTACCTAATTGATGTAAAACAAATGCGTCTAATTAAAAGTCTAGATTATTCTTTTGTATGAAATTTGTGATAAAATTCAATAACAATTATCAAAACTCACTACGGAAGATGATCGGGTGTACAAATTATGAAGTATCTTCTTGATAATCTAAACTGTATGAAACACCCGTCTAACTAATGAGCTAACAAATGGTCTGAAAAATATAAAGAAACAGTACAATTGTAGGCTGTGATATATCCCATATAGGTTCTTGGAACTGTCAACCGCATCTGTAGTCTTTTTTGTTTGAAGTTGGATACAGTTCTCCATGAACGGCAGTATCCACTTACCAACACGTTTTTTATAGGATAGGGTGACAAACGAGCACACAGTCCACCTGATGGTAAGTGACTGCTGCGAACCATAGACATCTACATCTATCCTCAATAAAGAATCAAAATGCAGATGCGTTGTCACCCGTGAGGACTACACTCACCATACGAAACACAGCAGTGTTAAGCTGCTACTTTACGCTGGTATTCTGTAAGAGCGTGGTCCTTCCCCGGTCGAGCCGACCCAATCGTGCTACAACTATACTACTAACATAGCTGCAGCATGGTTCTACCACGTAAAATGTGGATTGTAAGTTCGTTTGTTACATCAGTTTTGTAAGAAAATTCTGAAAAAAGCCTGATAAGGAATTGGAAGATCAAGTCACGTCGAATGTCTGTTATCTTTTTAAAAGATTCAATCTCTTATTGTAGAATCATTCACTGTTTTATTCATTGTGATACACAATGCATTGTTTTAGGACTTAAAATATAAATCTAAAGACGTATACAGCATTCACTATATCACACGTTAGTGCGGTTGGATACATCTATACATATAATTTTTTGCCTGACTGTCTGTTTAGGCTATATTTTATCCGAAACCCTTGTGGTTTTTTTTATAAACCAAAAATTGATAAAATAAACAGTTTTTGGTTATCTTAAATAAGGCCACATTAATATTTAAACTACCGCGGCGGGACGCTAGTTACATAATATAACAACAAACACAGAAAGAGAGTGACAATCAACATAATATATTTACCAGCTAACGTATGTAATAACATTAAAACAATTATCGCGAAAATATGAGTTTTAGATATATACTTATACTTGATTATATCAACACACAAAAAACCGTGGTAGATCAGGGGCTAAACAATAGTTGTAAATTTATAGTACGCGAGCAACCTGAGTTCGATCACCGCCGGCATCAATAAAATTGTTCTGCAATTTTAAGTGCTGATTTACCGCGTGCTCAGTGGTGAAGGAAACATCGTAAGGAAACATCGTGGGCTGCATGTAGGTTCTTACTTAGCTTTACTTTATTTTACTCAACATAGTACAGCATGTACATTAGATAATAAAAAAAAAATAGGGAAATTTCCAAAAAATCATTTTAATAGAAGTGAGGATGACAAGTTAGCATACAGTCTACCTCTTGGCAATTGGATGCTGTGGCCCATTGACACTTACGCTAATCGTCGATTAAGAATAAAAGTGTTGTAATCCATGAGAACTAAAATGGAATGTTTTTATCATATACCAGTCAAAAGGATCTCTTAACTCACACTCGTCACTCACAGCAGCATTATGCCGCTGTTTCAAGCTGTTATTCAACTTTATCGTCAGCCTATCTAACTGTTCAATTATTTCCTTCTATAGATGATCATGGTGACACTGAATTTAAAAGCGCTATCAGCACTGTTTGCAATCGTAGGTCTATATATTTTAGGTCTCGCAGTTTTGTAATAATTGATAAATAATATAATAAGTTTGTATTTCGATTTTCTCGTATATTTTTTCATTTATCTTGATAGACTGCGACGGTATGCTCTTACTCAATCATAACACTTCACTATTGTAAATTGCTTCCAAATACCATGCTTTCTGAAAGCAGCAACGTCAAGCGACTGGTACAATTCCATGAAATATTGTTGTAAACAAAAAGCAACAGGAATTTTAATTAACGCACTAACTTCTTTGTTTTCAAGAAACAAGCTTGATAACAAAAACAAAATCCTATGTCGTCATGATTGCATCTTGGATAGTTCTCACTGTTGAATACTATGTAAAAAAAGAAACAAAGGTGTTTTACGTTTCTGTAAGTCTTTTATTTTATTACTTAAGTAAGAATAAGAATTGTTGTGTATTTTATTATAGTCCAAGCTTATAGTTTAACTAGGTCAGGTCATGACACCAATCAGGGTTTTTTATCGAATAAGGGTAACAAATGAGACCACAATCCACCTGATGGTATATGAATGCTGTAGCCCATAGATATATGGACGATCAAGGATGTAAATATAGATTTGATCCCACTCTAAAGGACTAAGATAGAATCTTATGATGTCTATACGAAACACGGTAGAATTCAGCTGCTATTTCAAGTATTCTGTATATTCCCATTCATGCTACTACCATAATAGGTTAATAGGTAGAGCTGTTTTAACCTTGCTCTACCACATGCAGAATGTTTTATATGAAAGAATCTTATATTTAGTTAAATCCTTGCCGTGTTGTTTTTTGTTGTTTAATAAAAATATTCTATGGTATTACAGTATGGTCTAACTACGTAAGTTTGGGTACTTACTTAACTTTTACCATATGCTTTGAATGTTCAATGTGTATATGTCTATATTAGCTTTTTTCTTTCAAAAAGTTTTGAAACACTTTTTGCAGTGATATTCTAAATCTATTAGTGACGCAAAATAATACATATCAATTTAAGTGATCGATTTGCCATATTTTCGATGTTGAAGGCAAATATCATGAAATAAACAAATTTCAATAAAAATAAACAAAATTATTTAAAGTTATTTTATTAACTACCCCGCCAACCTGTGCTGGAAAACGTGCTATATATGCCTAGTTCCGTAACGTTTATAATATACTATGAACATGAACTAAAGCGATTGTTTTTAATTAATAATTATTTTATATTAACTATTAATATAATTATTATTATCATTTCCTTACTTTCACTTTTATTAATCTCAAAATTTCTTTTATTAAATTCATGATTCTGCGTTTTGGCTTAAAAACCGCATCGTCGTTAATTCTGACTGACCTTTTAATCTGTTGAATGCGACCTTGTCCGCATAATTTGCCTGTTATTAACAACTGACAAGTGGAAGAGGAGTAAAGTTCAACTGATAAATCGTCGCGAATCTCCTTTACGGCAGCGTGACATCTCTTTGTTATTTGGGTGGGGTAAAATTGTTTACCTCGAAAAGGTCAACGGCTATGTACCTGGTATAAAATTAAAAATATTTCTACATAACTTGTTTTCACAAACCGTAGCTTGAAAAGAGCAGCTATTATTTTTTAAATTTCTTAACAAAACACTTTGTTTCAATAATGAAAACACGTTCATATAACTAAAATAGGTCCTCTTTATGATGAAACACCTGTTTATGAATTTGTATAATTTCCGCAAAGTACTGCCTAGATAATATAGACATAGAATCTATTCATTATAATTATATTAATCCTCTTTGCTTATGTTGGCGGCGTTAAAGATTTCATCACCCTAAAAACACTTACAGGATGGAATGGGACTACCCACCTTATTGTCAATTGTGAAAAGTCAGAAAGATAATCTCAAGTTTTCCACAGATGACAGCACAAGGATCTCGATCTCTCTCAATGATCAGCGATCTCGATCAACGATAGATTAACTTTGACGCAGAATACTGGTCGCTATTTTGTCTAGCTAGGTTGATGATTATGGCAAATTCTCTTTACACCGGGGGAGGACCTTTCCAGCAGAACACTTTTACAGACTGATGAAGAAAAATAACAGTCATAACCAACGTCATTTTAGCTTTTTAGTCCGTATCTAAGTTAACCACAGGCATTTCAAGTGTGTGACAGCTGACATAATTTTTTTAAGAGATGTCAATTCTTACTTTTACTAAATTACTTTCACCTATTTATACTTATACATCCTTTCTATATCAATTCTCAACCTCAAACGGACTATAAAATAAAATGTGTCGACTTTGTAATACATCACCTCCACATAGAATCCTCATAGAATACCAGCATAAAATAGCGACTTAATGCTGCTGTGTTTCGTATGGTGAGTGTAAAGAACCGGAGACCCTTATTACTGGAAACGAGGCATTCTCACGGCTGGCACACATCTGCATTTTGATTCTTAGTCGAAGATAGATGTAGATGTCTATGGGCCACAACAACCACTTACAATCAGGTGGACTGTGTGCTTGCTTGTCACCCTTATCGTATAAAAAAAAACAGAACAACTAATTTTACTTTACATTCAATTTATCCACATTTTCTTCGAATACATTTAGTGGCGAGGTTTATTGGGTCACTGACTCATAAAATATTTTAATAAATCTCCTTATTGATATTATACCTAGTCAGGTCATAAGTATTGTTACACCGTAAAAACTTTTCTTTTAGAATGCTGGCCACAAAAAAGTTTATTGAATTCGAATTTCGAATTGTTCATGAAAATAAAACTGTATACTTTTCAGAATTTTACTCATTTTTAAATATGGAGTGGACGCTTAAAGAAGACCGTGTTGCAGTTATTGCGTAAATTTTAGACATACTGAAAATTTTGAATATAACCAAAATATTCGTTTATCGTACCATCAAACGATACAATGAAGACTCTAGTGTAGATGACAGGTCAAGAAGTGGTCGCCCTCGGTCTGTTAGGACTCCAGCAGTGATAAAAGCTGTGAAGGCGCGAATTCAAAGAAATCCCAAACGTAAGCAGAAACTGTTGGCCCTTCAGATTAAGTTTCAGTATTCGGGTTAAGCAGAACCACGGTGAAAAGGGTGTTAAATGAAGACTTAGGGCTTTGGGCATATCGAAGAAAAACAGGACATCGTTTGAATGCTCGTCTAATGGACCTGAGACTGAAGAGATGCCGCGCTTTGTTGAAGCGGTACGCGGGAAAAAAATATCGGGAAATTCTTATTTCGGAAGAAAAAATTTTTACCGTAGAAGAGAGCTACAACAAACTAAATGATAAGGTGTACACACACAGTAGTGAAGAAGCGAGCAACCGTATTCCGCGTGTCCAACGAGGTATTTTCCATCCTCGCTCATGGTATGGTTGGGAGTTTTTTATTGGGGCTTAACAGAGGTACATTTTTGTGAGAAAAATGTAAAAACGAATGCAGTTATGTATCAAAATACAGTCCTGAGAACCTTGTGGAACCTGTTTCTCATACTATGTTCAATAACAGGCACTGGGCATTTCAACAAGATTCGGCGCCAGCTCATAGAGCGAAGAGCACACAAGACTGGCTGGCGGCGCGTGAAATCGACTTCATCCGGCACGAAAACTGGCCTTCCTCCAGTCCAGATTTGAATCCGTTAGATTACAAGATATGGCAACACTTGGAGGAAAAGGCGTGCTCAAAGCCTCATCCCAATTTGGAGTCACTCAAGACATCCTTGATTAAGGCAGCCGCCGATATTGACATGGACCTCGTTCGTGCTGCGATAGACGACTGGCCGCGCAGATTAAAGGTCTGTATTCAAAATCACGGAGGTCATTTTGAATAAACTTTAGTGTCATAAGAATCTATGTTTTGTTAAGTTTATTTTGGTATATAAATGGTAACATAATGAATAAACTTGTTTCAATTATTTTATATTAAACATGTGACAGAATTTATGACCTGACTAGGTATATATTAATAATTCATTGTATACTCGTAGTTGAATATAACTTATTCAATTATACAATGAATTATTAGCACGTAATATTATCTAATAGTACGTTCATTAACTGTCCTGCAATTTTTAAATACGACAGAACGCGAAGCGAAGCTATGCGACACAGCACTATACATGCATCCCGACTTTGCCTTTTAAGATGTCGTTTTAATATTTTTGCTTTAAACTTAAGGTTCATTTACTATAATTTATTTATCTTTGTAGCAATAGTTAATTTTAAATAGCGTTTAAACTTTTACAACTTATGACGTCATAGAGAAGCTGAAGAGCTCGCTAGTTCGCTACCTTTGTCAAGCAAAAAAAGTAATAGTAAGCTAATGACTGCTAATGATGTTTCACATATGTATTAGACATGTTATTTTATCAGTTTATTAATATAAACAATTAATCAAATACAAATATCTTATTCCCATTATGATTTGATAATGGATTCGATTATAAAGCCTATGATGAAACACATCCTTATCTTTTAGTTTTTTTTCCTTCCATCTGTGTTAATGGCAATATATATTGCTAATATGACAAATTAATACTGCCAATTCGTAATTGGATATCGACATATACAAAGCCTTACGCGTATTTAAGCTTGTTGACAGTCTCGCGTCTAACGTCAGGCGAGTAGCACGCGTTCACGCGCATTGTTAAGTGTTTACGTATAGATTGCTGTTCATTGTTTACTCACGCGTGTAGGTAGGGCCGCGCGGCCTGTTTCCGCGCAGGCTTACCCGTAGCACTTGCGAGTATAAACGAAAATGACGGACGAAAATGAAGAATTTAACAATAATATTATATATAACCAAGACGATATTACAGAATTAGAAGTGGAAGAGCAGGATAGTATTGATATAAATACGCCTAGGATTATAAAAAGAATCAGAGAAACGGAGGAGAGTGATGAGGAGTGGAGTATTGTGAAGGGAAAGGGGAAGAAAAAACGACTGCTCGAGGATGAGAACTTACGTAGAGAAACGGATATCGAGGTATATATAACATGCATTGAAAAGCTGCCCAAGCAATTTGCTTTGGCACGGTTATTCAAAGAAAACGGAATTACTGATATAATTAGAGTTAAATATTTAAATCCTTTTAAAGTAAGGTTGCTATTGCCGAACGAGGAAAGCGTTAATAAATTAAGTACCTGTGCGACATTTATTTCTATGGGATGGAGAATTCAAAAGGCAATGGAGGTTAACTACTCTTATGGAATTATAAGAGACGTGGAGTTAGAAATATCTGAAGAAGAAATTATGAAAAATATATCTTGCTCAGATTCTACAGAATTAATATCCGTAAAAAGGCTTAAGCGACGAAGTAACACGAAACAGGAAGGTTGGTGTCCAAGTGAAACCATACGGCTTTGTTTCAAAGGGTCTTCCCTACCTTCATACGTATATATTTTCGATATGAAAATAATTGTTCAGCCTTATGTATATCCTGTTACACAATGCTCACAATGTTGGAGGTTGGGTCACATTCGCAAGTTATGCCCATTCAAGAAAACAATCTGCCCCAAGTGTGGGGGGGGACACGAGAATTGTGATACCAAAACATTCAAATGTATCAATTGCTCTGGTGCTCACATGGCTTTAGCTAGGTCTTGCCCTGCTTATCTTAAAGAAAGGAAGTTGCGAGAACTAATGGCCGAGTTCAATTGCACATACAGGAGGGCTTTAACAATCTATGTTGCGCCAACACCACATAGAGATATGGACGTAAAACTTACAGGACATAATAACATCCAGCAGGAGATGTATAATTATAACACACCGAAGAGGGAAGCGGCTACAACCCAGAATGTTCCTACTTTTGCAGAAGTGACAGCCAATGTTATTGTGCATAACGAAGATAATATTAGTCAATGTGAAAGTAATGTATCTTCGTCCCGCCGACACCAAACAAAAAAGGAGAAAAGAAATACAGAGCGTGACACGTCATTACCAAGTAATAGATTCGAACCTAATACTAGCTATAGTGAGGAAAATAACAACAAATCTTCTGGTAAAATATCTTTTAGTGAGCTACTTGTGAGGTTAAAGGAAGTAATATTCTTTAATAATTTTAGTTGGCAAGAGAAAGTTTACAAAGTGATAAAATTAGGTGTTGAGTGGTTAATTTTGGTAACTGTAGACAATATCTCGGAATGGCCAATGTTGAAAACTGTTTTAAACTTATTTAATGGATAGAAACCTTAAATGTAATACAGTAAACCTTAATATCTTACAGTGGAATGCTCAAAGTGTTAAGCCTAAACTAATGTCTTTAGAGCCTTTGTTAACTCAGGAAAAAATACATATCGTAGCCTTAAGCGAAACATGGTTAAATTCTGAAACTTATATTAAAATTAAAGATTATAATATTTACCGTAATGATAGAAATGACTCTTATGGGGGTGTTGCTGTTTTAGCACACAAATCTATTAAAACGGTTAGGGGACATTTGCAATTAAGTAATGATGGCATAGAAGCTATTTACGTAAAAATTTTTAACTGTCAGGATTTAGAAAATATTGTTTCTATTTATTGTCCATCGTCGGTGCGTACCTGCCAAAGAGATTGGGATGAATTATTTTCGACATTTAGTTGTAAAACCTTGATCATTGGGGATTTCAACGCTCATCACTCAAGCTGGTCGTACAAGACTGATAACAGAGGTTCACAAATATTTGATGCTCTTTTAGATGCTAACTTTGCTGTATTAAATAATGGAGAAAGCACTCGAATTAGAGTTGTGAATGGAGTCTTACAAGCGTCATCCCCTGATTTATCGCTCATTACGTCTGATATCGTCTATAAATTTAATTGGAAGGTACTTCGAGAGACTTTAGGTAGTGATCATCTTATGATTAAAATATCAGCTCTATTTCAAAAGCGGTTAGCGTATGATCTTAAAAGAAATTTTAAAAAAGCAAATTGGGACGGATACATGAATACTCTTGAAAAACTTTTTCACCAATTCCCAATATATACTACTGACCTTCAAAAATGTTACAATATATTTTTAGAATATTTGAATTTAGCAGCTGACATTCACATCCCTTTTATTAAAATAAATCAAAACCTAGAGTCTAAATTTGTACCTAAGCCTTACTGGGATGTAGAAATATCGAAGTCAGTAGCCATTCGTAGACAAGCACTGGCCAGGTTTAGACGTAACTCAACACCTCAGAATTTAGCTATACTTCAAGACAAAATTAGAGACACACAGAGGTTAATTCGTCAGGCTAAATTACGTAATTGGGAGAGGTTTTGTAATTCCTTAAATGAAACAACAACTATTAGGGATATGTGGCAAAAGATGAGATGGATGAAAGGTTTTAGATCACATAATAGCCACCATATAGATAGAGAAAAAGCGGAAATACTTCTTCGCAGTCTAACGCCAGATTTTGCTTTACCAGAACCGGCTAGTTTTAGTTCTAGTAACATGTTACTAGAGGAAGATGTCTCAATTCAGGAGCTTGATACATGTATTAAATTAAAGGATACATCTCCTGGATGCGATGGCATAGCGTATTCAATGTTGAAACACCTTCCATTTAATGGCAAATGCATTTTAATCAAGCTGTATAATGCTTTTCTCGAAAATAGTTTCGTACCATCACAATGGAGAGATATTGGTATTATAGCGATCCCAAAGCCAGGAAGAGACATTAATGATGTATCGTCCTTGCGCCCGATATCACTTATGTCTTGCTTATGCAAAATCTTTCATTTAATTATTAAAGGGAGACTAGAGTGGTTTCTGGAAAAAAACAAAGTCTTTTCTCCTAATACGTTCGGTTTTAGGAGAACCCGATCCTGCTTAGATAGTCTTAGTAGTTTAGTATCAAGGATACAAATAGGTTTTACAGAGAGTCAGTCCACGATAGGATGCTTCTTAGATTTAGACAATGCGTATAATAATGTTGACATAAATGCATTACTGCACACCTTAGACCAACTTAATGTAGGAACGAAAATTTGTCAATATCTTAGTAGTTTCCTTAATGAACGACATCTTAAAATATATGTGGATAACATGTGTATCAGTAGATTTACAGGGCGAGGTCTAGCCCAAGGAGATCCGTTATCTCCTCTTTTGTTTAATGTAGCTACTCTTAATATATGTAAAACTGTGAAGAACGTTTATATCTCTCAATATGCGGATGATTTTGTTATATATAAGAATTGTGATAGTATCAGTAACGGAGTTATTGATATACAGTTAGCTCTGAATACTCTTAATAGTTTATTTTTCAAGTTAGGACTAGAAATATCTTCATCAAAGAGTAAAGTATGCATATTTAGGAATGGACGCGTAAAAGAACACATAAATATAACGGTTAACAAAAGAAGCCTTAAAATCGTTGAAAGCATTAAATATTTAGGGTTATGGTTAGATCGATCTCTTCGATGGGCCAAGCACATAAACGAAATAAAAGAGAAAGCCCTTAAGTTTGTAAATATTTTAAAAGTTTTAACAGGACCAGGGTGGGGAGTACATCCAGTTCAGTTGCGTCGCTTATATATAGCTATTATACGTAGTAGATTGGATTATGCTAGCTTTTTATTTGATAATAGCCACAAAACACATTTAATAAAACTAGATATAATACAAAATCAGTGTATGCGGATAATTGGTGGGTTTGTCAAAAGTACTCCTATCCATGTAATGGAATCGGAACTGCTTTTACAGCCATTGTTTATTCGAAGAAGATATTTAGCAGGTAAATTTTGGTTAAAGTGTAAGTCTATTGATGAAAATATTGTTACAAATTTATTATGTATCCTTGATGAACGTAAAGTAAGCTTCTATTGGCGACGTAGGAAAACCCCACTGCTAGTTACAACCCATAGATTATTTAAAGAAACTCGTATATTTTCAAGTCCTTACTTAGAAATGTTTTCACTCAATTCGTGGATTAGCAAGTTGGATATATCTGATTCTATAAACCCTCAAATAGAATTTGTTAACGCACCTAAACATAAGTACAATCCCCTTTACTTACAAACTTTATGTCGAAAACATTTAACTGAAAACTTTACAAATTACTATAAAATATATACCGATGGCTCTAAAGATAAAGAAGGAACGGGTGCTGCATTTTTAGACATTCAAACCAAAGAATACATTAAGCTTTGCTTAGGTAAGGAAATTTCAGTTATGCATGCGGAACTCATTGCAATTGCGGAAGCCTTATCTTATGTCAAGTCACTTAAATATGATAAATTGTTGATATTAACTGATTCTCGCAGTGCCCTTCAACATTTAAAAAGATGTACTCTACTGTGTCGCGGTTTTCCATTGGCTTACGACATATTAAGTAATATTTTAACATTAAAATCGAACCATAAAAGGATAGTCTTACAATGGGTGCCTTCCCATATTGGTTTAGAGGGAAATGAGGCGGTAGACATTCTTGCTAAAGAGGCGATAAGTGATGGGGATAATTTCGATTGTGTTCCTTATTTCTCCGAACTCTTATCTAAAGTCCGAGAAAACTGTACAGAAAAGTGGTCCGAATACTTTGATGAAAGGTCACTGTCAAAAGGTATTTGGTACAAGACGATACAACCGCATCTTTCCCGCTTCCTTTGGTTTGAAGGATGCAATATGGGAAGGCAAGACATTATTACAGCAATGAGGCTTCGTTCTGGACATATTCCATTAAACAAATTTGCGTTTATGATGAAAAAAGTGAATTCACCAAATTGTGTCAAATGTGGAGTTCTGGAAGATACTATCCATATTATGATGGAATGTGAACGGAACGAAGCATATAGAAAACTATTAGGTTTTGACAAAAATAGTGTTGGATTGTGTAATAGTATTTTAGCTTTTCCATTGTCGGATAAGGCTAGAAAACTATATAAACTAGTATTGTTAGGTATTAAGAACAGATAATTTTTTATTATTGTTTACGTGAATTTATCATTGTTGATTATATGTATTTGATTGTGTACTTATGAGGGTGACATGATCTAATAGATCAAACCCTCTATAATCAATAAAGATTTAAAAAAAAATAAAAAAAAAAAAAAAAGCTTGTTGACCATATACGTTTTTTTTCCATACCGGTATTAGAATCACGTAATAGCACGTCATAAATATATTAATTTACGGAAAATTTTAAATGATGCTTAATATCAATAACAGGTCATACATTATATAGATACTCATACATACTATCGTTTGCTATAGTTAACAAATCAATTATATAGTGCTTAGAGATCTACAGATTATATAAAAAAAAGTCTAAACAAAGGAGGTAATAATTTTTGATGGAAAAAATAAACAAAAAATATTATTACAGAAATAAAACTTTAAAAGTATATAATATAATACACATCAGGGTTTTTTCAATAGAATCAGGTTGACAAACGAGCACACAGTCCACCTGATGGTAAATGGATGCTGTGGCCCATAGACATCTATATTTATCTTTGATTGAAAATCAAAATGCAGATGCGTTGTCACCCCTGAGGACTACGATGGAATGTTTCGTTTCTAGTAAAAAGGGTCTCCTGTTCCCTACTCTCATACCAAACACCGCAGCATCAAGCTGCTGTTTTACGCTGGTGTTATGTGAGAGCGTGGTCTTTCCCCGGTCGAGCCGGCACAGTCGTGCTACAACCATAATATAGCTGCAGCGTAAAAATGCAGCGGAATAAGCGTGGCTCCACCACGTAAAAACATGTTGAACTTGATTCTTGTGAACGCGTTTGTGAGTGCTGTACGTGTATTTGTGCGTGCTTCTTAGTAATGGTTTTGGCTTATAGCAACAAGTTTTCGACTTTTCACAGTTTCACACCCAAATTTTTTCGACGCGCTTTTTAAGATCACGAGGACCCAAACTTTAAACAAAGTACATTCAGGCGCTGTGTAATAATATATCGGTGTATTCACAAACGTTAAGGAAACATAATCCTTATAAAGACAACTTTTTAATACATCTCGAAGCTTCTTGTTATTTCCCTTCTTACGTATACTTCTTTCGCTGTTCGTTATAGAATAAACCAAATATTAATATTTATATTTTATAACGGTTCCTTTGAATTATTTGTAAAGGTTATAAAATATTGAAAATAAAACTTTTTCTATAATGGGATATTAAAAGTAAAATAAGAAACTTATGCATTTTTTACTCGACTGCCGCAAAAGGAGGGTAAAGTTTTTTGAGAGTATGTTTGTATGTAAGTATGTCTATTTCTTTGGTGCGCTCTGTAGCCTGAACGGCTTTATGGTTTTAAACATAATGGGTGTCGTTAGATTTGTCACAGTTGTGAAAGTGACATAGGCTACAACTTTTTAAAATTTTCTGTAAACTGTTTAACGCAGTCAGTTTTTTAAATGATTGTTTTAACTATCATGATTGAGCTTGTTATTGAGCTTGCTTGTGCATTTTTATAATTAATAATTATATTCCATATTAAAATATTGATTTCCTAGTTTTGTAGATCACATACGCCTGCACGCTATATCGTGGCATTTACCAAACTAAAAACGAAGCAATCAATATCGACATGCAGTTGTATTTTAAACACACTTTAATTAACTTGATCTGTGTTTATGTTTGTATCTGTTCACTGCGACCTATGAGATATATTGTGATGGCTGCTATGGCTATAGTTCTCTGCTAAGCCCTATGTCTTCAATGAATTGAAGGAGTTGCTTAGCTGTGAGCAATTTCACTACTTCTGGGCTAAGTACATAGTTTACCAGATGAGTGTTACGTTTGCACATTAAGGGTCCACAATCAGAATGATCAGAGGTGTTTCTTCCATTAAGGAACAGAATCGGAACATCCTTGAGTTGTTAGACCCCAGGTTGTACATGTGTTTTTTAGACAACAGTGTGCAATCATAACTCTTGTCAGAAACAGTGGTAGAGCCACGCGGCAGCTTTTGCTGTCGCACGGATGGGCCGGCTCGAACCGGGGTGGTACCACGACCTCACAGAAAACCAGCGTGAAGTAGAGGTTTACCTCTGCGTTTCGCTGGGTGAGTGCCGGTGGCCGGAGGCCCTTTTTACTGGAAATGAGGCATTCCATCTTAGTCCTCACGGGTGACAACGTATTTACATTTTGATTTGTAATAGAGGATAGATGTAGATGTTTATGGGCCGCAGCAACCACTTACCATAAGGTGGACTGTGTGCTCGTTTTTCACCCTTATCCTATAAAAAAAAAGAATACGCTGTTTATTTTTACTTAATTCCAGGGCTTCTAAAGTTTTTATTACTAACATCTATGATCCTTGTGGTCGAAATAAACAATTTTAATTTAATTTAATTTAAAGTGAATTTATGATCATGGCCCGGATAAAGTTTTTAGAATGTTTTAAGCCTGATATATCAGACTAGACTATAGCCCCTCTTACCTGTTTCTTCCGCTAAATACTGCTGTACTTCTGCACTGCTGTGTACCGGTCTGAAGATCATAAAGAGCCAGTATAATACAGGCTGTGAAGGATTCCATCTCAGCCATCAAAGTGAACAACACATGAGTAGCCTTGTTTGTTTTAAGTTAGTTGTGAGTGTCCATGAACTGCAGTAGTCATCAGTGGACTAAAGATCGTTTGTCACATTTTATATTGTACAATTTTATTTTAAAAAAAAAACTGATGATTCCTGGATCTCGACAACAGCGTCACCTACCGGGTCCAATTGTCCATCCTGGGAGCCACACACAAACACACAAACTTCATTAAAATAGGTTCGGCCGTTTAGGAGAAGTTCAATGAAAAACTCACAGAAGAATACTTGTATACAGATGGCTAAGTAAATAAAAATTGCAAGAAAGAAGTACGCAAATTTTAAATATTCGAGAACAAATCGATTGAATGCATTCACGTGTAGGTACTCGAATATTACTCAATTTCGAACGTACATGGCTCATTTCAAAACAGGTGTTCATTCGCAAACGTATCGCATGAACAGGTAAATCGAGCAACATGTTTCCTTTGTTACGAAATAGAGACGGAAGAGCTCGCCTGTTGCCTACAAACTGGTATCGATTATACGCCATGGAAAGATATTAAGTGATATATTATAATAGTTGATTAATGAATTTAATATCAAGTTTTTAAATCCTGTATAGTAGGCTCTGTATTTAATTACGTGGAGACTTTATCCGCACATCTTTATACGTCACCTTAACTGGTTTTACAGATATTTTGATAAAAACAAAACAAGTTTTTTAACCGACTTCAAAAAGGAGGGGGTACTCAATTCGACTTATTTTTTTTGTGCTAGGTGAACCGATTTTGATGATTGTTTTTTTATTTGAAAGCTGGTGCTCCTCGTGTAGTCTCATATAAATTTGATCAAGGTCTGACTAGTAGTTTTTGAGTTATTATTAAATAACTTCTATTGAAGTAGATTGTACAAAAATTTTAATTTTACCACTTGTTTAAACTAAATCGAGAGAATAGTTTGAAAAGTTAGCTGTTTCGATAACTAGTTAAATATATATAACATCAAAGTGTTTGTCTGTAATAATAATGTTACTAATATCAGCTTAATGCTGCTGTGTTTTGTATGGTGAGTGTAAAGTACCGGAGACTCTTTTTACTGGAAAAGAGGCATACCATGTTAGTCCTCATGGCTGACAACGCATCTGCATTTTATTCGCAAACAAGGATAGATGTAGATGTCTATGGGCCACAGCGACCACTTACCTTGTGAAATCTCCCATGGAGCTCTTTCTCCTTCCATACGGTCACCTGGCCGGAAATGCCTGTACTGTCGGGTTTTGCCATTGCTCGTTGCCTAAGGATGGAGGGGTAAGGCCTTTATCACAAGAAATGACGTTCCTATAGAATGGATCATCCGATCTCGTCAGAAAGTAATTACGGAGGCTGCATTGTCCGCGGTTATGCATGGTAAGCAATGTAAGTAATAAAAAAATAAAGTATAAGTAATGCTGTCCCAATGTGTGTATGAAATATTAATAAATGACCTATGACATTGGTCCTTTACACATTTGATGTATCCTATATTGAAGTAACCCCTTTTTATGTTAATATATGTTGTTATATTTGAATATATAATTTCAACACAAATGAAACATGACAAAAAATATTAACCATAATTTTATATTAACATCAACAGTTCGTTTCATTCCATAAATAATATTTATATTTGCGCTTTATTTCAGATATTTGCTTTACACGCCTGTCATATATTTATGAAGCTTAAGTACTTAAGTATTATTAACTAAAACATGTATTTAAGAAGCATGTTGCCAAAATTTAGATTAAACTTATAGAGATAAGTTTGCTGTTTTGGGTGAGGTTTATGTATTGTATAAAATATTAAAATCAATATTAATGTATGTAAGCGCGCTTAAAAAGCCACACCCACCATGTTTCCTCGGCAAGTACAGCCTCATAATCGATGATGAGGACGTCATAGTAGTGCGGACTTTTCTATCCAGTGCGTTAAGTTCAGTTTGTGTCCACCTAAGTATGCCAAAGCTATCTTGCTTTAATCCAGTTTGAAACCCGTAAAGTTCCATTCCTTTCCGCATGAACATTAACAATCAAGATGAGCCTCTTTAATTAAACGCGTAATAAACACCACACCGTAAATCTGAACGGGTCACACATGCAAATTACTATTGGTGTGTCCGTTACCAGGTAAAGAGAGACCACCGAAGACCAGTTTTTACTGTGAGCTTTATCGAGCGAGTGTTTATTTACCACGGTTTAAAAAACATCGCCCGACCGGTCCAACTGGTTTATCAATAAAACTATTTCGCGTATACGCTTCAGCACATTTTTTAATAGAATAAGCACAAGTTTAGTTCTTATAGTTTGGTAATTTTTTGGCTTTAATATATTCGTCAAGAACGAATATTCAGTTAAGGCAGCCAGTCTCATCGGAAACTAGTCATAGGAGCAAGATAAACAAGCCCAGGTGCACTCTTTATTTCGTGTATACTCTTCAGCAGATGTCTAGTTCTTAGATTTCAGTACTAGCCATCTCAGGATTAAAGTGTTAAGAGTGTATGCGCAAGCAACGGTGCACTCTGTATATCCTCATTCTCATAGTCTTTTTATAGAATAAAGGTGATAAACGTTCGTACAGTCCATCTGATGGTAAATGGATGCTGTGACCCGTAGACCTATTTTATTCTCGATTTAGTACCAAAATGAAGATGCACTATCCCTGAGGACTAAGTTAGAATGCCTCGTTTCCAGTAAAAAGAGTATCCGGTTGTCTACACTACGAAACACGGCATCATTAAGCTGTTATTTTACGCTGTTGTTCTGTGAGAGCGACCCATACGTACTATAATCATAATATAGCTGTAGCGTGGCTCTACCATGCATAAATTCTAACTTCAAACTAAGTTCGCCACAGCTACTGGTTAATGATACGTGTTACCATTACCCGTACATCCTACCAAAAATCCAATGCCGACACGCCTCCCCGATACATTATGTCTCTCGTAGTTCTAATTTGCTATTGTATTTTTCTCTAATCTTCTTAATTAATTCAGTCAATTGACATATATAATCTATACATGCATAAAAATATACTTAAAGTGTCTGTCTCTATTATCGAAATAACTCTATTCTTTAAAACTCAGAGTTTATTTCAAATCAAATCAAATAATTTATTCGGTATCAGAGTTTTTACAGAGCAGTGTAAAGAGGATTTGTTTTAAGTAAATAAATACTTGTGTTAGAAATCCCTCCTCTCCGTAACATTGATTAACGAATACTAATGTGATACCTATTTTATTTTTTTATTTTTTATAGAATAGGGGTGACAAACGAGCACACAGTCCACCTGATCGTAAATGGTTGCTGTTGCCCATAGACATCTACATCTATCTTCGTTTGCGAATTAAAATGCAGATGCGTTGTCAGCCCTGAGGACTAAGAATGCCTCTTTTCCAGTAAAATGGGTCTCCGTTTCTTTACACTCACCATACGAAACACAGTAGCGTCAGGCTGCTATTTTACGCTGGTATTCTGTGACAGCGTGGTTCTTCCCCGGTTGAGCCGACCCATTCGTGCTACAACTATACTACTAATATAGCTGCAACATGGCTCTACCACGTATAATATACTTACTTCACTACTTAAAAAAAATTAAAAAGAATTTGCATACCATTCAAATATAAACGAACATCTTTAAATTTTTTGTCTGTCTGTCTGTCCAGACTAATCTTCGGAATAGCTGAACCGATTGTGTTGAAACTTTACGAGCAGATAGAAAGCAACGCCAGGAGGGAGGCTAGTACTATTAATTATCTGAACAGTTCACTTAATTAAGACAAGTTTGACCTGTATTTTGTGTTCCTTACTAGCTTTATTATAATTTAACTCGCTATGATCATATAAGAATATTTAACATAAATTTATAAAAAATTAAACGTGTTATATATTTTTTGCTTTAAACGAGCTGGTTATGTTACATGAACAGTTTATATAATGAATTGCGTCTAATTTAACTTGTGTTTTGAGTTTTTTATTGTGTTAATTAAAAATCAGAATAAAAAAATTACTTTATAATTAAACTTTTCATTGGTTTTTTATTATTTTTTATTATATCTGGAGGACATAATAACAATAATATCCTCCAGACCGAATTTCGGTCACGGCGGCAAGTCTCAAAGAAGACTAGGTCTCTAGGAGAGAAGAGAACGCTCCCGCAACCCACGTTGCAGGTAGAATTTCGTAAAATCCGTTTTTAACTGACCTTTACTCGGCAAAAGGAGTATTCCTACCAAATTTCAAGTCTCTAGGCCTTATGGTTTCAGAGATATCGTGATGAGTCAGTACATAGGTGGAAATCTCTTATATACATCTCTTATACGATATTCGTATAGGTGTAAGTCTCTTATACCCCAACGCTAGTATATTAATTCACTCTCTGGGGTTTTTTCACTAAATATAATAAATAATAGCCTCTTTTCCAGCAAAAAAGGTCGCCGTTTCTCTACACTCACGATACGAAACACAGCAGCGTAAGCTGCTATTCTACGCTGGTATTCTGTGAGAGCGTGGTCCTTCCCAGGCCGAGCCGACCCATTCGTGCTACAACTATACTACTAATATATACTATACTACATGTGCCGAGCACGTGGTGAATCGGCATTTAAAATTATAATTTACAATTTCATTTGGTGCCGGCCGGGTTGGAACTAGAAATGGTACGAGTAGTGATTCGCCGAGTACTCGGCCGAATACTCGGCTTTAAAAAAATGCGGTAGCGGGCGGCGTGCGGTTATTTCCCTTACAAACTAGACCCAAATAGGGAAGAAAAACGTTTTCGCATCACAATATTCCTCTCTTAAATTTTAAATATTAGTAATAATCATTTCTATAATAGATTCTTATGTACGTTCTAAATATTTCTGCTGCTTCTCAAGTTCCTGATGTTTTAATGTGTCTAATGTAATAATAATGATAAAAACTGGCTTTATGTCTTTATTTTTCTCTGGAATATAATTGAGGCCGACTCGATACTCGGCCGTTAATACTCGGTGCTCGGCCGAACCCTAAAAAAAGGCTGAATCCGCCGAGTACCGAATCCAAACCGAGTACTCGTCCCATGTCTAGTTCGAACATACGTACTGTGAAATTTACAGCGAGCGCTTAGCCCTTGAGCTACCATGCTTACGGAAAAAGTCTTATTATAAGAGTTTTTTTTCATCATCACACCTCATGATCAATACGTGGTATTTAAGTTTTTATCAACTCATATATAGGTATTATAATTTTAATGAAATATGAAACGGGTTTTATTTTTTTGCTTCAATCGGACTTATATCAAACAAGTAAGAATTGTTTTTATACCACCTTGATATTTGACTTTAAATTATTAAGATGTGGCTATTATATTGTCTCTTTTAATGATTCAAAGTTTCTATGTTATGTTTTGTTTATATAGTTTATATAGGTTTCTATGTTTTGTTTTCCTGCTCGAATAATAAAGAGCCAGTATAATTATAAGGTGTGAGGCATTTGACGTTAATCCTAAGTATAATTAATAGAATCAGGTTAGCGGTTAGCCACAGTAGAGTCTATATCACCTGAGGATGCCTCGTGTAGAGGCGAAACACGTGTCGTATTATCGTCAGTGGTGTGTCTTGCCTAGTGTAGTGGTTTTGGGAGTAGCGGTGCTGGGATTAGTAGAGTAGTGACGGGGATAGTGCACGCAATTGAGGGAGGGCGGGAGGTGCTCTTCATATTAGGTAAGACACATCATTTTATTTTATAACGCGGATATTTGCGAAGTAAATTTTTGCAAAAGCTTTTAGTTAATCCTAAGATTTGACAACGAATCTGAATCCTTCTTTGTTCAAAATTGGCTGCAGGTGTCCACGGGCTGCAATAGCTACTTAACATCAGATTGTAAGTTCGTTTATCATTTCAATTTTATTTTAAAAAAAACGTACGAATTGGTTAAACAGCTAATTGGAGAGCATAAAAATGTTCTTAATATTCCCACTCTATATGATAGATTCTCTTAGGCAAATCAGAGATCCGGTCACTTACAATGCAATCCGTAAGGTTTTGGTTAAGCAATTGAGTGCAGCGATGATGACTGGGGGTTCAAATTCCAAACGGGATATACTCGTATGTTTGTAAGGCCTACGAATACCAGCGTATAATAACTCAATGCTGTTGTGTTTCGTATAGTGAGTGTAGAGAACTGGTGACCCTTTTTACTGCAAACGAGACATTCCATTATTAGACCTCAGGGATGACAACGCATCTGCACTATAATTCTTGATTGAGGATAGATGTAGATGTCTATGAACCACATTATCCACTTACCACCAGGTGGACTGTGTGCTCGTTGGTCACCTTTATTCTATAATAATTTAAAATTAAAAAACTTTGTACAGCCGACTTCAATACAAGTCATTAAGAATAACTCAAAAACTATTGGTCTGGCATTGATCAAATTCATATGGGACCACATGAAAAGTATCAGCTTTCAAATAAAAAAAGAATCATCGGAATCGGTTCACCCAGCAAAATGTTATGACCCCGTCTCCTTTTTGGAAGTCGGCAGAAAAGAAAAGAACCCACTATAAGGCGTTCTAACCATTATACCAAGAGTTTATTGGCAGTAGTAAGAAAAATGGAGATCTTCCACCGAGCAAGGTATCAGTCCGGGGAGCGGTCAACGCTACATATGGTAGTTTTTTTTTTTTTTTCTGAATGAGTGTGCTGTTGGCCCTGCGGCCTTGACAGCTTCGTCTAATTAGGTTCGTAAGTGAGTACTTACGAACTATTGAGTGCAACGATTCTGCCGTCGGCGAGGCGGCGCGAAGCGCCGCTTCGCCGACAACAGTCCCGAGGCACCCCGACCCCTGCTTTCGGAGTGAGGCTCCTCGAGCTAGGGGAGGCGCTCGATGCGATTCAAGGGCCCCTCTGAAGGAGGTACGAACCTCGGCTTGAATCGCTATCGCAATTTTATTAACGAGTCGCAAAAAGTTAGAAACGCCCCGTATCACGGGTGTTAAACCTCGTGTACGGAGTGTGTCTATGACGTCGCATTCGCCGGCGATTGCGGTGTGCCCTAGTGTTCTGTGCTAGAGTGGTGTCTGAGTGTGTGTAAGTGTTTATATTTACTAATCTAGTTCCCTCACCTGTGGAGGGGGGGGACGGGATCGACCTATTTATGGAAGTGATCTCATCATCAGGATCGAGGAGAACGTTCTTGGGACGTCTCCTGCTGGGGGCAACATCCCTCAGTGGGGAGTACTCGCCCGCCTCATTCACCAACGGATTTTCGTGTTCTTTAATCGACTCGAAGTATCTTAAGGATAGTTCCTTAAGATACGTATGAATTGTGGGCATATCGAGGTCGCGGTGAAGATCCGCGTTCCTCACATAGAAGGGAGCTCCTGTGATCTACATATGGTAGTGCAAAGCTATTCTATATATACCGCAGTACTTAGGAACTTTGATAGCGCGATTAAGGCTTCGATGCGTTTCGCGACGACAGCGCCGCCACAAGTTCACCGTTCCTTCTGTATGTACAAGTACATTGCTCACAATATTATTTGCTGCATCATTAACCAGGACGATTTACGACTTGCGAAACGTTAAATGCAATTTTACTACTTTAAGGAAACGGACCGTTATATTCGATTCATTAACTTTATTATCCTCGTGTAAGGGTGTTTAAATGTAACGGGAACACATAGAGAGGTGGTAGGTCAGGGACTGATAACCAGATTTTTTTTTATTGGATAAGTTGATGAACGAGCACACAGTCCACCTGATGGTAAGGGGTTGCTGTGGCCCATGGACATCTACACCTATCCTCGTTTGCGAATCAAAATGTAAATGCGTTGTCACCCGTGAGGACGAAGATAGAATGCCTCTTTTCCAGTAAAAAAGGGTCTTAATTCTATACAACTAGATTATTACGAGAGAGTTAATGTTTTTTTTAAATTTTGTTTAACCCTGGTATAAACTGGGATGAGGACGAAGATTAAGAAGGTTGTAGTACTTTCACTTAATGTTTATAAATTAATTGAACCAACACATGTACCTAATACAAGTTACTTGACTCCACAGCGTCAGTAATTCATTCTTGTGACGATGTATATACTCTTTATCATATATACTCTTGTACAACAAAATCTCAGAAAAAAAAACAAAGTTTGTATAAAAAGTGTTATTATAATATTAGGGATTTATGCATGATAATAACCCCTGGGCATGAGATGATCGCTACCAAGCTATTTCTAATTTGTTTTATGTTGTTAATTATTATAAGATGGTAAGATTTAAAAAAAAAAGAGTCCCGGGGTTAGCTTTATTTTTCCCAAAACAAAGGTTTTTTTCCCGAATCATTGGCAAATTAAATATACAAGTGTCATTTAAAACTATTATGTTTAATCTATATATTCAATAAATAGTTTCCATAGCTATTTCTACTTTATGTTTTTCTGTTTGTTTACAGGTAAACAGCGTTCTATTACAATCTGGTGTCACGCGCACGGGTAACGTAAATGAAGTTCATTCAAATTCTGATCATACAACACACAGTCATTATAATCACAGTCCCACACATTTTCATTCATGAACACTCGCCTTCTCAAGAGACGACATGTAGCAAGTCGATGGATGCACGTGACTCAGGACCGTGTTCTGTGATATTCCTTGTGTAAGGCCTATGTTCAGCAGTGGACTTGTGAAGGTTGTAATGTTAATGATTAGTCCCTTAATCATCACACATGTATATATCATAATCATTGTGATCATCTTCTTCTTTTTTTTAAATACTAGTAATTCTATTAAACATTACTAATATTCCCTTTAACCACTTCTGGTAAGCTTAAAATGCTTGTGATAGAAGTGGTTCACGACAGTAGTCGAATGGCGGATTCGAACCCACGACCTTTCGAGTTCGCAGTCCACGCCCTGCCATTAGGCTATTGACGCTTCAAAGTTCACAACTATTTCACAAATACAAGTCTTTCGTTGCAGGGATTTGTCTTATTCTGCACGCTTGGCAGGCGTAGTTTAATTTAGTTTTTATATTTTTTGTTATATTTTTTATGTAGTAAATTATATCTTATATCTATATAAATTATTATTATTTTTCATACATACAAGTGTGTGGATCCGACCATGTGTGCATGTAGTTACGATTATATGACGAAGTATAAATCTCCTACTATTCGAATTTCGATTTCGATATTTTATATTTTGTCATACATGATACCCTAATGTCGTTTTTAGCTAAACGAAGACATCCTCTATTCGACTGATTTTTTTGATGTTACGCGATACCTTGATGATAGCTTCGCCTTATGACGACATTACCTTATGCTTAAGGTATTGTACTGCCACTCAAAATGATGATGAATTACAATTGGATAAAAGAAAAAAAAAACTACTTCTAAAAAATACTAAAAAGAATAACATAATTTCCATTTCCTGTACTTTAATAGCAACTTAAATTGTAACTAAGATATAGTAGCACGAAGAGCTAAAGCACCGGCTTCAGAAGCTATTAAAATATATGGAAACTATCACACACCTCGAACGCGAAGCGAAGAGGCTAATGTCTGTCGACTTTTCAAGGTTAAAAATATAAAACATAGATAGGTACCGCATAAATACATCAATAAAAGTACATTAATATTACGAGTAAGAGGAAACACTATTGAATAAAACTGATGCTTTTATCCTATTTCTTTTATTTTTTTCAAGTCGGATAATACTTTTTTTTTAATGTTATTATTAAATTGAAAAGGGTAACGAATTCAAATTATACTCACAGGTAGACTGCCCTGTTACCAAAAGTTTGTTTAAAAGAACTTTGTTAATAAAACCGTTTGAACAGTTTGTTTGAAATTCGCATTGTACTAAGGTTTCATTATAAACTTAAATAAGACTTACATAAATAATGTTTTCTAGTACGTATTCAAAAAGTCTTCTATCATTTCTTTGCTCGAAACTGGATTCATTGTTAAATTATGCCGCGGCTCGAGAAAACTCAACCTTCTACTTGATTGAGTAATATTCTGAAAAATAAACTTTAAGTCTGTATTAAACTTTTAATATAGAATAAGGGTGACAAACGAGCACACAGTCCAGCTAATGATAAGTGGATGCTGCGGCTCATAGACATCTACATCTATTTTTAATTAAGAATCCAAATGCAGATGCATTGCAACCCCTGAGGACTAAAATTTAATGCGTCATTTCTTGTAAAAAGGATCTCCAGTTCTTTACACTCACCATACGTAGAGATCGTCTAATTTAAAACCTTTGTTGTGTAAATATATAAAAATTTTATATCAAATATAATAAAAATGTGATAATCTACCAAAACACTATAGGAAAGGCGCGCAGATTTAAATCTAACGGTGCTTAATTCGGCATATGTGACAAAACATAGGTACCAAAAATATAAGAGAAACGCTTGCAGTTATAAATTAGACATATCTTATAGGTATCTTATACGTCATTCTGTCTACGTCATTCAATGACGTATAAGAAATATATCATTGAAGTCTTGTTCTTTATTATTTTATAATAATTTTCAATACTTGTTTGCATTTTTTTTTGGTACCTTTTCTTTTGTACTTCTAGAACATTTTCTTAAATAATATTTCTTAATTTTCAAGATTGATATAAAAAATCTATTAAACATAAAACATTGTACCCTTGCAACATCAGAACTAAACCCATTATTTAACAAACAAACGACACTTTAAATCAACGCCCAACTGGCCGGTGACCTCGAGTCCTTTGCCCCCTTAGATCGAAAAGCTATGCACCGTAATTATATTGTTCGTAAGAATACAAACGAGATGTCGCTCCGATTAGCCGAGAGTAACCCTCGCAGGTGGATGTCGTTGACATTATAACATAGCTTTAGCTACTTTAATGGTTGCAACCAACTACTTAACAACACTCATCGTAGTAACAATTGAGATATTTTAACAACCGTGTTAAATAAAACTTATTCAAATGTTATGATTTCTTTTATTGACGCCAACACTATACAAACAATTTCACTGAAATTATCACGTTTAACTTTAAACTTTTGTAATGAGCAACGTTTCGGGCGCTTCACAACACCCATGGTACCGGTGGGCGGAATTTTAATTTTTTTTAATGTAGAATAAGGGTGACAAGCGAGCACACAATCCACCTGATGTTAAGAAGTTTAGACATCTACATCTGTCCCCGTTTGTGTATCAAAATGCAGATGCGTTTTAAGTATGCTCTTTTCCAGTATAAAGGGCCTCTGTTTTTCTACACTCACCATACAAAGCACAGCAGTGTTAAGCTGCTATTTTACGCTGGTATTCTGTGAGAGCGTGGTCCTTCCCCGGTCAAGCCGAGCCATTCGTGCTACAACTATGCTATTAATATAGCTGCGGCATGGCTCTACCACGTACATACGCTAAACAGCAAAATAGCAGTACTTTCATTGTTGTGTTCCGATTTAAACTGTATAGAACTGTAATACTGTGATTCATTCCACCCTAGTCCTCGAAGTTGACAATTCGTCTGTATTTAGATTACTTTATCTATCTGTTCTAAATCGAGGATGTCTATGGGCCTTACTAAGTAAGAGTAACAAACACACTTACCCATGTTTCTTTGTTACACTTACTTTTATATAACGGTCACTTGCCATGAAAATCGATCGCAGTGCCAAACGTGTCTTATCATTGACGCCGGGCTGAGTATTTGGCGTATGGCTTAAACGAGATGGTACCATCAGGTATAGGAAGCTATAAGGTTATTCATTTACCATAAGACTTGCCCCTATACACTCATAGGACGGAATTGATTGGGATGGATTCTCTAAAGGCCTTATAGACGGGCCCTTATAGCTTTATCGTGGTCTTGATGTGGCGAGACTACTTATGTGGCTTCGACAGAATATCACCACTGCGGTAACTCTATTACCGTAGCATTATATTGAGTCGATGACCTTTTTGTTACTGCACTCCATTTTATTTTTATTAATATTTATTTTATTATAATTTATTACGCAACTATATTACGGTTGCAGTACGGTTCTATCACATTTAAAGGTTTGTACATAAAATATATTAACAAAGATTAATCTACTCACGAAATAATCTTCATTTGGTAAAGACAGGCGCCACGAATACTAAATCGTTGTTTCCGTTGCGGTTATATGAACTTAGTATAAATGCTATTCTATATTGAATTATAATTTGCTTGTAAATGACTGGACAGTAAAACTAAACCCAATACGATATCACAGAAGTATAGTTTCAAATAGTAGTATCGATTAACTGTAACATACAAAATATAGTAAATTAGATTATAATATAATATGTTAGAGTTAGTGCAACTTCAAATAAAGAAGGTTTTACATGCGTTGTCACTTCTGAGTAGGTACTAAGATGGAATGGCCTGTAATTATATTGGCTCTCCGTACAGTTCACTGCAGTGTAGACACCGCCATTACAATGCAGAAATTTGTAAGAGTATGGTACTCGCCCAGTCTTATATTTATTGTAATACTAGCTGTTCCCCGCGACTTTTTTTTATAGTATAGGGTGACAAACGAGCACACAGTCCACCTGAAGGTAAGTGTGGTTGCTGTGGCCCATAGACATCTACATTTATCCTCGTTTGCTCGTTATCACCCGTGAGGACTAAGGTGGAATGTCTCGTTTCCAGTAAACAGGGTCTCCGGTTCTCTACACTCACCAAACGAAACACAGCAGCATTAATCTGCTATTTGACGCTGGTATTCTGTGAGAGCGTGCTCTTCCCCGGTCGAGCCGACCTATTCGTGCTACAATTATACTACTAATATAGCTGCAGCATGGCTGTACCACGTATAATTTGACGTTGACTTCGCCCGCGTGTAATTTAGGGCTTTAATTATGTTGCGGAACCCTAATTCTTCTTCTAAAATATAAGTAGCCTAAGTTACTTCTTATAACATTAGCTATCTGCCAGTTAAAGTCTGGTCAAAATCGGTCGAACTGTTTCGGAGATAAGCCGGAACAAACAGACAGACAGGTAGACAGAGAGACAAAAATTTTAAAATTCGTATTTTTGTTATAAGTTCCGTATATACTTTCATATGCATATAGCAAAAAGCTGTTATTTTGACTATACAAACAGACACTTCAATTTTATTTATTTGTATAGATTAAAAAGAACACAGTACGAGAGTAACCCGGGCTCGATCCCCGCCGGCACCAATGGAATTGTCAATTGCAATTTTAAGTGCTGATGTACCACGGCATTTACGGTGAAGGAAAACATCGTGAGGAAACCTGCATGTCTGAGAAATAAGAAGAAAAAATATTTCGAAGACATGTGAAGTTCGTCAACACGCATTGGGGCAGCGTGGCGGACATTTCCTTGCCATAAAACCCTCTCAGAAATGAGGGAGGCCTGTGCCCAGCTGTGGGACGTATACAGGTTGTAACTTTAACTTTTAACTTTAACTTAAGAAATGGTTAAGTATCTTTTATTTCTGATACTCGAGCAGATCGATTATGCAGTCAGTTAATAATAAACATATTTCATTAATGTATTTATTATTTACTTTCTGATTCTATTGCTGTGTTTTATACAGTGGCACTGCTGGTGTGAGTAAGCAAGGAAACGGGTCGTTGATCCCATTAGGCGCTATGTTCTATGTAAGCGCCATACCAAACGATCCGGAATGTTGTTACGCGGAAATTACTTTGTCAGTATAAAAATATCTACTTATTTATCCTCGGACTAAATGTATCCATGAATCTATTTATGACGGCTCCGTGGCGCAGTGGCTTAGCTATAAGTTGCAGCGCTGGGGGATGCGGGTTGGAATCCCGCACGGAACAAATATTTGTATGACCTACAAATATGCAATTTATGTTTTTAAACTGCATTCACCATACAGGAGGAAATCGTAATCTGGGGGAATGTTTTTCAAAAAAGGAAAAAAACATGCGTAAGTGTCGTGGAACACTCGGTTGGAACGAAGTTCCTTTCGTAGTATATTATTATTATTGATAAAGGTATTATATTTTTGGTTAATAAATACAAATAAATAAATTACTAGCATCTATTAAAATGAAGCGTCATTTAAAATAATATTTCTTTCATGGCAAGATAAGAAAAAGTGCGAGGGAGATGGATATTATTCCATCTCGCTTGAGGATATATTTATATGTCTATGGGCCACAGCATCCACTTACCATCAGGTGCACTGTGTGCTCGTTTGTCACCCTTATCCTATAAAAACAAACACGAGTTACATAATGCGCTACCGTGTCTGTCAGATATCGGTAATAAACTTTTTCAGTTCTTATAAAAAAAAAAAATACTTATTTTTTTTGTTGCCAGCATTTCCTCTGAAGCAATTACACAGATATTGAAATCACAGCGATCAACATAACATGTTACGCAATACCATATCACTGCGATGCCCTAAAGTAATTTACAAATAATTAATTTATTCAGAAAAACTAAATGCAGAGGAATCGCGTCAACCCTGACCGAAGGAAGCCATACCATAATTGGGCATCCGTCTGTATTTTCAAACAATTTAAGTGTAATTGACATTTAAGGTTAACTGATTGAGTAACGTAATAAATTTTAGATTTTTAAGTAATAGTAGTGACGTCTTAATAATATGAGTGCCATTATTTCCAACACAACGTGCACACAGTCCAACTAATGGTAACTGGGTCACAGATTATATCTATCCTCAATTAGGAATCAAAATGCACATCCGTCGTTATTCCTGAGGAGTAAGATAAAATGTGTCCTTGCCAGTACAACGGGTCTTAGGTTCTTGTCGCCCACCATTCGAAATAAAGCAGGAAAAAGCCTGCTATTTTACTTTGTTATTTTACCCCAATACTATTATGTAATAGTGTGTCGTGTACGAGCTACACCTAATTATATATCTAGGGCTCTACCACAAACGTGGGCACAGCCCAGCAACGGGAGGTATATAGGCATATATTATTTCATCCTCCTACCTTTTCTGCATCATCCCTTTTCTGAAAGAGTTATAAAGTAACAACCGCGAAACTTAAGTGCGTGTTGCCAGATTCCTCATGTGTTTAATATATTTTATTCCTCGGACATACACACTTTCTCACGATGTTTTTCTTCATCGGCGAACAAATTCATCATCATTACTTGATCATTATAACCTATCAAAGATCACTGCTAAACATAGACCTCCTCCACAGATTGTCTCCTTGGGGGGAAGGAGAGATTTGTCTTATTTGCCAAGCACCGAAAATTGTAATTAACAATTTTCTTCCGACTTCCAAAAAGGAGACGGTACTCAATTCGACTGTTTTTTTTATGTGTGTAACCTCATAACTTTTTACTGAGTGAACTGATTTCGATGATTCTTTTATTATTTGAAAGCTGGTACTTATTGTGTGGTCCCATATGAATTTGACTAAGGTCAGGCCAATAATTTTTGAGTTATACTTAATAACTTATTGAAGTCGGCTGTACAAAATTTTTAATTTTAAATTATATTAGTACCGACGGAGATCGAATGGATTATATACATAAATTTATGTATGTTTTTTTATAGTATATGTAGGTTGGCAAACTAGCATATGGTCCACCTGATAGTAAGTGGGTGCTGTGGTCCATAAACATCTACATTTATCATCATCATTTATTACGATTCAAAATGCGGATGCGTTTCCACCCCTGAGAACTAAGATGGAATGTTTCGTTTCCAGTGAAAAGGGTATCCGGTTCTCTACACTCACCATACGAAACACAGCACCATTAAGCTGCAATTTTACGCCCGTATTCTGTGAGAGCGTGCCCCTGTCGAGCCGATCCATTCGTGCTACAACCTACAACCATAATATCGCTGCAGCGTGATTCTAACACGTATAGAATATAATATGATATGTTGCTTTGAGTACCTTGGAAAGTACTTGTAATTTTATACGTGTCGTGCTAATCGCGATAATGTGTTTGTTCAGTTGGATAAACCGACTGCATTGTTTACGTCGACGTCGCCAAAATAGCGAAATTTATTTTTGTATTTTAACCTTTTAAACATAAAGTCTTAAACAATAATGTCACATAATCATAACGTCTAAATCGCTTGTGTAAATATGAATGATATGTTATTATAGTAATAAGTGTGACAAGCGAGCACATAGTCCACCTGATGGTAAGTGAATGCTTTTGCCCATAGATGCAACCAAAATATAGTTACAGCGTGGCTCTACCACATTCTAAACCTATTTTAACTTTGTCCAATTAATAAAACAAAATAATTGTTGATACAATACATAATATGAAATAAAATATAATTATTTTTTGGTGGAAGTAATTTAAAAAAATTAAAACCTCTTTTGTCAAATGACTTTTCTTCTCACAGCTGTAAACTATTATATTCTGAAACTTTACTATTTTATTTTTATAAAGATAATATAGATTGATAAATGGTTACATAACCTCTTTGCATGTGACAGTGTGATAACTGATAATAGACTAATTTTATTTGGGTGTCTTTATGCATGAGCTATATATACGTTCAATGCTCCACAACTGGGAGCAGTGCAGAGCCCATATTTTTTTAGATTGTAAATAAGGAACCATACCGAAATTTGAAAGCAGCTTCCAATTTTGATTAATTATGAAAAAAAGTTACCCCTTTTTAAGTTAGTTAAGATTTTGTCCTCGTGGAATTAGTTTACAAACATAAATTGCATAAGGATATATATCAAGATCCAGAACAATTATTTGTAGGCCATACAAATATTTGATCCGTGCGGAATTCGATCCCGCGGCCCCCAAAGCTACAACTCATCGCTAAGCCACTGCGCCTCGGAGCCGTCTCTCTATTTCTGATTAAATTGTGAGTGTCTTTTGAATATTACTCAAGAAATCAATATTGCTACCAGAACCTTATAGCCGTACGTGCATTAGTAATATATTTAAGCAAAACATTTGGGTCTCAATTGATATCGCAGCTCGCTGACTCACCTGCAGTCGAAATGGTAACTACATGAGTGCGTTGACCCGACACCTAAAGACTTGGGAACAATAGCGAGGTACGAACATTAAATCATAGCAATCGACGGAACAATGCCTAGGTACCGCTCCAGGCAACCGATATCTGCGGACGACATCCGTTGTGAGCAGTTAGAGGCACTTTGTAAATTTTGTAGGGTTGTGCTCGCTTTAAAAGTGGAAGGGTTGTGTTTTGTGAACCAACTTCCAAAAAGAAGAAGGTTCTCTATTCACTATATTTTTGCATGTACGCGAAATTATATACAAAAACACGAAGTTAGTGTAAAGGTAGTGTGAAGGGATTTAGTGATCTACATACTGTATTATTTCTTAATAAAAAAGGGGTAACAAATAAGCACATTGTCCACCTGATATTAAATGGATACTATGAATCATAGACATCTACATCTACTAAGAATCAAAATGCAGATGTGTTGTCACCCGTCAGAACTAAGATGGAATGCCTCGTTTCCAGTAAAAAGGGTCTCCGGTTCTACACTCACTATACGAAACACAGCAGCATTAAGATGATATTTACGCTAGAATTTTGTAAGAGTGTCTTTCTTCCCCGATCGAGTCAATCCATTAATTCTACAACTATATAGCTCTACCACGAATAAAATAATTTCATCGTTATTTCCTTATGATTGATGAAATCTAACAACAAATCTTCTTACACATGTGACAGATTTCTGCAAGTGTCAAATAGCTGTTATAGCTGCACAGGAAACGGTCATATTTCCCTATCAGAAGCAGTTGTGCAGGACGTACTATGTGCGACAACTTGCGCAACCACCGATAGGTTACTTTCAACTGTCTCTCAAAAGTTGCGCAACACAATAATGGTTAATACGCTTCCTCTTATTGTACAAAAAGGTGAAGCAATAGCCCCGGGTTTTATATTTTTTGATAGAAAGAGAGACTTTTGAAAAGACATTTCACTGTGCTCGGCGTTGGAATAACAATCTATGTGTCTTTTTATTAGCCACAGGTTTCTTATCACTTCGAAAGACTATACCGCGATATGTTAGGTTAGGTTAGGTAAATAACAATTATGTTCAAAGGTACATTTTACATGGTCGAGCCACGCTGCAGCTATATTATGGCTGCAAAACGAACGGATCGTCTCAACTGGGGTGGGACCACACTCTCACACAATACCAGCGTGAAACAGTGGATTAATATACAATTGCTGATGACAACTCAAAAATTTTTTTAATTTTACACGGTTGTTTTTCAAAGAGTAGCCAAGAACTTAGTTCAAATATATAAATATAACGTTATTGCAGTTTTTGAAAATACGAGTTAATAAGACTTATCCCAAATTATCCCAAATTGAACGTGATTTATGGGCAACAACGATTTTGCCTACCGATCGACCCTTACGAATGCGTGCGTGCGCAGTAAAATCAGTTAAAACATCATCATCATCATGAAAACACAACGTATCTCTCAAGTAATACATATTATATTAAATTAGATTGTTTAGTGCGACTGCCAAGTCAATTTATTTATTTAAAACATAAAAGATTTTTAATATTGATATGGTCACTATAAGATTTTGTTAGGTTAGCTAATAACGTAATAATTTAAGACAGAAGGAACCTTAAGTAGGGACTGAATAAATTAACCGACTTGGTATTACATGGATTTCACAACTTTTTACGGTAGAAGAACTGAGTTGCGAGACTTGGCTTTTTTTTACAAATTATGTTTTTGATGGCATCTCATTTCTTTTTGTAGATAGTCATATCTAGGTACCTATCTACACCTATTAATCCATTATATTATACATATATAGGTACACCGAGTCATTCACTGCAAATGTAACTTTGTAATCCTATATATTTATATGGGATTACAAAGTTATTTATGCAGTTGGTGTATCTCGAAAAGTGGACCGAAATTTCAAAATATTTTAATTTTTCCTTTACTAATATATTAATTAATAATTGTATTCCAAATTTGAAGCTTCTATGTCTGCTAGAAGTGCCTTAGAGTTTTGATGATCGGTCAGTCCGTGAGTGACAAAATTAAGAAACTTTGACTAGTTATAATTCTAAAACTACTGGTTCAAATTTAATGAAATTTGAAATATACCGAGTTTATACAATGTCTACTAGGTTACTAAAAAATTTAGGCATCTAGCTTTATTTATTATATTATGTTAGTATTACAGGAATCGCAGAAAGGAATAATAATACGCCTGATTGTTAGTTGTTTCCTTTACTAATTTTACAGCACGAAAAGCCCCTTAATCGTTATTGCAATCGTTTAAATAATATCACACAATGGTGGTAGCTACCCCTACTACCAATCCAAACTGAACCTAGCAACAGTTCGAATGTGTAAGAATTATACAATCCAAATACTTTAATAATATGAAAATATGTAAACCACTGTTATAAATATTACTGATAAGTCAATTAATTACAATTGTTTAGCAAATGAAAATAAGACACACCACTGACGATAATTGCCTAGTGTAGTGGTGTTGGGAGTAGCGGTGCTGGGATTAGTGGTGACGGGGATAGTGCACGCAATTGAGGGAGGGCGGGGGGGCTCTTCATACTAGGTAAGACACATCATTTTATTTTATAACGCGGATATTTGCGAAGTAAATTTTATAAAAGCTTTTATATAATGGATTTCCGCAAAGTAACGCCTGATTCTATTAATTATATGAAAATACTTATATAATATTCTTTACAAATCTCCCAAATTCTAAATTAAAATAACCGAGAAAATTATCGATGATACGAGTAATTGTTATGACAATACAATGACTTATAATCTATTTTATATTTATAATAAAAAAATAATAATATAAAACAAAACGATAATTACATAATTATTATTTTAATGATTCATAATGGGAATTATTTAACAAAAGTAGTAATCACAAATTCGCAAATATTCCATATATGAAGTAATCTATAGGGAGGCCAGTGTTCATCAGAGTCATAGAATTGCGTAATAATTCTATGATCAGTGTATCTTTGACGGCTGTAATGAATGAATGATGCTGATAATAATAATAATAATTTACTTGCTTAGCAGGCGGTTTGGAATCGCAGTTTTTTTTTATTGTTCTGTTCTGCTCTTGGAATGTTTCGTAAAATATACAAGTATAGACACATATACATATTTGGATTTCGCAAAATGTTGCCACTTCATTCATTAACATTTCTTATATTATTAAATTTCACGCAATCATTTCATCAACATAATCATTAAAAATTAGCTGTCATAATACACACTAATTTCATTTGTCTGAGCGAATTACGAAAAAAGTAATATATTACGAAATGATTAACAAAATAACCTTCATTCTGCGCATAAGGTATTTCTTCAAAGGCAACTTTTTATTTAAGCTCCCGACAATAAAACAAGTTGCAAAATATTTCTTTTAAAACCTCATTACACAGATTATATTGGCTGAATTTTTTTTAATAACAGCGTGGGAGAGCCTTGCTGTAGCTATATTATGATTCTAGCACAAATGGATCGGCGCGACTGAGGAAGGACTACGCTCACATAGAATACCAGCGTAAAATAGCAGCTCAATCCAGCTCTGTTTCGTATGGTGAGTTTAGAAACCCGGAGATCCTTTTTTTATTGGAATAGGGCGACAAACGAGCACATAGTCCACCTGATGGTAAGTGGTTGCTGTAACCCATAGACATTTATTCTTGCTTGCGAATCAAAATGCATATGCGTTGTCACCCGTGAGGACTAAGTTGGAATGCCTCTTTTCCAGTAAAAAGGGTCTCCGGTTCTCTACACTCACCATACGAAAAACAACAGTATTAAGCTGCCATTTTATGCTGGTATTCTGTGAGAGCGTGGTCCTTCCCTGGTCGAGCCGACCCATTCGTGCTACAACTATACTACTAATATAGCTGCAGCATGGCTCTACCACGTATAGAACGTTTTTACTGGAAACGAGACATTTCATCTTATTCCTCAGGGGTACCAACGCATATTCGTTTTGATTCTTAATTGAGGATATATATAGATTTCTATGGGCAACAGCATTCACTTACCATCAGGTGGACTGTGTTTTCATTTGTGACCCTATTTAATTAAAAAAAAATAATCACGTCATCTACCGGGAAGGGCAGGGCAATTTGGTTATAGAACAGGATTAACTATATTTTAACTATATTAGCATTGCTTGAACAGCTGTGTTCCGCTGTGAAGGGTAAAGAGAGCCAGTATAATTATTTATCATAGGCTGTGAGGCATTCTATCTTAGTCCTCAGGGCTGACAACGCAATTGTGCCTGTCTAAAATTGTCTACAGGTGTCTATGGATTGCAGTTGCTTCTTACCATTGTAGAAATGTTTCAGCCCACAAAAACATAATAATACGATAGGATCCGGATAAAGCGATCGTCAAGTATTAATCGGACGACTCACTAAATGGACAGGTTATTTACAATTGTGTTATGTATAATAAATATATATACTAGAATTTGATTACATGATTTATTAAAAGTAGCAAGATTTTAAAAAAAAAACGTAAATAAAAAACAATATTTTTATTGTTAATTAAACGCTGCATAAATACTTTTGTTTTATGTATAGCTATAACAAACAATTTAGACTTTGTAATAGTAAATGTAGATAGACAACACAACGAAAATGTTATATATAATATAACATATATATACATGATATCCATAATACATAATTTCTTGTGGAATCGACTAACACTAGCGATTTTTCCGGATCGACACGACAGAGATCTTCAAGAAAAGAAACTAACTTTTTTTTTAAATGTAACGCAGTTGCTTTTCCCTTGGTGGTGTAGTTGTTCATGGACGGTGGTAGTTAGTTACCATCAGGTGAGCCGCACGCTCGTTAGCGACATCTTATATTAAAAAAAATATTTTGAATAAAACTTTACGCTGATTTTGGCATAACTTATTTTTCAGAAGTCTTTCATACTTGGAAATATGAAAGAAGGGAACAGAAAAGTTCCATTAATTTGGCCAGTTTATTTCTGTATAACACGGTCCAATTGTAGTCCAGACGGTAACACAAAGTCTAACTGTAGACAGCATCGCTGTAGCTCGTTGTATCAATGCGGCCATTCAAGTGCCACACAACAATGCGATAGAAAATGCTTAGAGCGTTTATCTGATCTGTTCCCATGTCGTATTTATGCGTTGAGAACTCATGCACACAGATGCAACGCGTTGAAGGGCGGCAAACCGATTCGCTGTAAGTGGGTGAACGCTCAGCGGCTTTCTCTCGGGTCCGCTTCAACTCGTTGGTAGACGAAACATGCAGGGAAGATGACTTTCACTACGGAATAAATACGTGGTGCACGTTTTATAGTTTTACTAATGCACCTCTACTTTATCTACAATAATGTGAGACTTTGACTCAATATAGAAATGTTTTGCCGGGTATTTACATAAAATCTTTACATTAAGTCAAACCGAAGGGTCGAAACGGTCTATGGTTCAACACGTATGAGACCTATGAAATAATTGTTATTTTTTTAATGCTTTACATTGTAACAATTTTTATAATTTACCGTTTCTTTGCGGTGTAAGAATATCCACTAGCCCGCCCATATTATCCCGTGGGTATCGTAAGAGGTGACAGAGGAAAACAAATCAAGAAATAGGCAGCAGCATCTAAAATAAAAATAATTTAAAATTTATACGTGGTAGAGCCATGCTGCAGCTATATTAGTAGTATACTTGTAGCACAAATGGGTCCGCTCGACCGGGGAAGGACCACGCTCTCACAGAATACCAGCGTAAAATGGGAACCCATTTTACTGGAAAAGAAGCATTCCATCTTAGTCCTCACGGGTGCCGAAGCATCTGCATTTTGATTCTTTATTGAGGATAAAGGTAAATGTCTATGGGTCAACAGCTACCAGTTACCACCAGGTGGAATGTGTGCTCGTTTGCCAACCTATCCTATAAAAAAAAACGACTAAAAATAAAAAGCAGCGGTAGCCTACCCCCTTGCCAATCTTGGCAACTATATAGCAAATATACCCCCCTATGAGGTAATCTATGTAATCGATCGAATACTCCAGATTGAGAAAACAATTTAGAAAGTGATATCACGGTTTTGTTCTTTCCACGTTTGAATAAAAACAATAATAAATATGAAAATATTTTTATTTACTTAAAGCAATAAATAATATTTTTTTCTATTATTACTATTACTAAAACTATTTCAAATTTTTGAGAGTTGGAGCTGTTAGAGAATACCTAAAGTTATTAAGTGGAATAAGTTGATTGTAAATCTATCCATCTAATTAAAATGTGGGTGCCTTCAAGGATAGAGTGAATAGGCTTTTGTCAAGTCAGTGCGCTTTACCATCTTTGGCCACACCACCTCTTACTATCAGATGGGATGGTGCTCAATCACTAACTGAGAATAGTTAAATTAACACCAAAATCATACTCACAATATATTCTGGTTTATTACCTTAGAAAAAAATCACAATACCGGGACCGCGGCGCTGTTGTATAGTTACAACTATACACTTAAAAAAAAATATTTCAAAGAGATGTAAAGACCGCTAAAAACGCATTAGGGCAGCGCGTTGGACACTTCCTTTCCCAAAAACCCTCTCAGAAGTAAGAGGAGGGCTGTAACTACATTTTTTTACTTAAAATTTCCGTAGTAAATTTGGAACGAAATTATACGTGGTAGAGACACGCTACATTATATCATGGTTGTAGCACGAAAGATTGGGCTGGATTCGAAACAGGGTATGACCACGCTCTCACAGTTTACAAGCGTAAAATATCAGCTTAATGCTGCTGTGTTTCATATGGTAAGTGTGGAGAACCAGATACCTTTTTTACTGGAAACGAGGCATTTCATCTTATCCCTCAGGGGTGACAACGCATCTGCGTTTTGATTCTTAATCCAGGATAGATATAGATTTCGCTGGGCGACAGCATTCACATACCATCTGGTGGACTGTGTTTTCATTTGTGACCCTATTTTATAAAAAAAATCATCACGCCACCTACCGGAAAGGGCAGGGCAATTTGACTAATGAATAGGATTAACTATATTTTGAAATTTATGGATAGTTAGATAGCCTGCAATAAAAACTGACAAGACTGCCAAAAATGCTTAATTTCATTACTTTTTACCCGATTTCAACGCTTTTTACAACTCTGACGGTGACAACGCTTTATATCCTCGAATGTTATGACGGTACGTACATGTTTATGGGCCACAGCATCCACTTACCACGTTTATCTTACTTGTCCTTTAAGAAAAAACCACCACCATCATATAAAAAATTACTACTTAAGCATAACAATTAGAAAAGTACTTTAAATTGAAAGTTAAACGTAAATTATACAACTGAAACGTAAATAATTTATAAACTATTATAATGTATTCTTAAATTGCTAGATAATATATAATTATAATATTACTAGACTAAGTTGTGAAATAAAGAATTTTGAATTTGAAATCGCTTTGATTGCTGGCCACTGCCCACATTTAAGCTCCCGTCTCTGAGCTCCCGTCATTGGCACTTTAGAGTCTTAAGAGTTACTCTCTAATTTAGTAACGCATTTTAATGATTCAGTTGCAAAATGAATGCTCATTTGTAAGATTTATTTATTTTATACACAGTACCTACATTTTTTTTAGATTAAAGTTAACACAGTCTACCTAATGGTACGACTGTAGGACGACAATCCGACACGACCAACGCAAGCGCAGGACCAATGTAATTACATGTTTTCTTACGCACAATGGTGAAACACCGCCAATTTTCTGACTCCTTGCTGTCAACTGAGAATTTCTTGAAAGAAAATCTCAATAAGCAAATAATTTTTGCTCAACTGGGGATTTCAACCCGAGACTACACGATGAGAAGTCGCGCTCACGTCCATTGGACGAGCCGGTCAAGAAATCGTATACCAATATAAACTTAATATGCCTCGGATACGATATAATTTGGATAAATAAGCCTCTAGTATAATTCAATTTGGTTAAAAAAACGTTTTTATAAATGAATTCCTCCTCTAACCTCAGACCTGAACTTCGGGCGGTTCATTGTCCAAAGCCAAAGCAGCTGCAAAGAAGCTAAGAGCCTTGCAAAGGTGTGGCGGTACTTCATGCTGGGACAGCTGCTTACTCTATATAAAGCGCAAGTCTGGTCGTGCATGGAGTATTGATGTAATATATATTACAACTGATGACAAAATGCTTTGGACTCAATGGAAAGAGGTGCTAAGAGACTTATTGGTGATCCGAATCTCGTTAAAACCAATCTCACCAGTCTCGAATACAGGCGCTAAGTAGCCCTTCGATTTTCTACAGGATGTATTTCGGGGAGTGTGCGCAGGAATTGCATAACTTTATTCCTTCCTCTTCGTTCTAATTTCAGAGAACCAGAGAGTCTCAACACTTTCGTTACCGACTTACCACGCATTCGAACCAAACGGTAATCTTCATCGTTCGTCATGTGACAAGACTTCACCATTTTCGGCTGCATCATCACCTACCATCAGGTAGAATAGTAGTTATGCACTGGCTTAAAATAAGAAAAAAAAATTACACTGAATCAAAACAATGCTTGTGCGCCAATCTGTTACATTAAAAAAAAACATTAAACAATATTACATATCCGATAAGTGGCAGTTATCCTAATCGGTGAAACCCGCACACGTCCGTCGGTCATTGCATAACATTATTTCTCAAACGACCTCACAAAAATGTCGATTGGCGGACTCGCAACAGACTGGGGGTTCAACGAACTATCCCATTCCGATGTGGACAAAGTTCTAGTGGACCAGTGAAAGTGAGGCACGGTTACAACGCAGCGGAACGGACGACGTGGTAGACACGCGGTATAATGACGTGTGAGATTGCACGGTGTACGAAGAAACGAAGCGCGGACGATGGATGACTTTTTAAGAAAGTTTATTTTATGCAGCACGATGCGTTGAAAGTCTTCTTAATAATATGAAGTTATCAGCTAACGTGCATTGGAGCAGTTTGGTGGACTAATTGCCTTTATTATAAGACATTTTACAAGTAGTGATGTAGCCGAAGATGGAAAAGCGCACTAATTTAGCTAAACAAAAGTCTATTCACTCTTGCTTTGCAGACACTAGCAATGTCATTTGTAATCCTTTAGGAGATGGGAGGACGTAAATTTTTATATATGAGTTTCATCAACAAGAAAAAAATAAAACAAAATTTTTGGTTGTTAAATCTCATTCCCTTTTTATCTATACATATAATAAAAATGTAAATAGCAGACGTCTGTATATTTTATATTTTTGTAATAAAAGTGATTGAGAAATACTAAAAATAATTAATTAAATACATTTCTACCGTTTTTAGAATTGTCTGTCTGTCTGTTTGTTTGTTAACGTATCACGTATAAAATACTAATTTATATCATAAGAATCGTTAAGAAAAATATAAAGTGTAATTACGGGTAACATTTAGTCTTTATTTCATTAAAATCAGTTCATTCCATCAAAAGTTATGATAAATATTCTGAAGTACGGGTGCGAAATATAGGTACGAATTTGTTCAATGGTGTCATTGGTTCATAATTGATATCATCATAATTAAATGTTGTAACATAATGTTCTATAATGTTATAATTATCTTTAAAACGCAGTAAGCAAAAGTATTAAAGAACGTAATAAATATATAGAAAAATATTTTAACCTTATTATCTACATCTAAAGTACGATAGTTAACCAATTTCATCGATAGATGGTGGTGTACAAATGTAATACAAAAAGATAGGTTGTGGTTTTTTCCTATAGATGAGTTTACATATTTGCTGCTAATCTTTATATTATTCGCTGCCCTACTGCGTGTTGACAAACTCATTTGTTCTTTACCGCCGAGTACTCTATGTGGTAAATCAAATTTTCGGCGAAAATCAAACTTTCTTTTTTGCTTACTATGCAGGCACTGTTTTATAAGTGTTTTTATGTTTTATATAATGTATCAATTGCGTCAATTAATCTCTTTTATTTTTAGAATTGACGTTAACAGCGCCATCTCTCTTTAAATCTATAGGTACATATAATAAAAATAGTGATAACATGTTGTGTCTGTTGCTGTGCATTTGTTGATCGAAGTGCATTGTCTAGTATGTTTGTCGTTAAATCATTATGGGGACTGAAAATTATTAAATAAGTACATTTTTATATATTTTAGAATTGTCTGTCTGTCGGTCTGTCTGTGTCCTTATGAACGCATCACGTTTTGAATAACCATCTTTTTTTTAAAGAAGTCGAAAATCATAAGGCGTATCCTGGAGTTCATTTTTAATCTTTGTTTTATTAAAATTGGTTAATTCTCTCGAAAGTTATGATTATTATTTTGAAATCTAGGTTCGAATCTGTTTGAAGGCGCCATAAAATCTCAGAAATAGTAATAAAAAGATTCATGTATTAAAAAACGTTCTATCATAATATATTATTTATACTTAAAACACAGTAAACAAAAAAAATATGTTTTCCTTTAATTAAAAGAGGATGTTTTCTCACAAAGAACTTAATAGATGGCGTTGTACAAATTACAACCTTTTCCGAATTGCGGTCTGTTCTAAATTTTTCGCCGGTGAATCGCAGTGAGATTCACTGAAGAAATTTGTGCCCATGAATACGATGAAGTTGAAAGAGCCGTGTAGGCTAACAGCACAAACATCACCAGAAACCAGAGAAGAAACACGCCCATCCAAGGTATAATACAACGAAACTCGATTAAAAGTATCAAAGTTGCAACAAAACGTCGCGTTATTGTTTTTATAGCCAGAATCCCTCTAATACCAAATAATTTTCCTTTCAGTTTTAAGCGTGTTCAGTTCCCAGTCGGCGTGTGTTATGTTATGCGATGACCGTAAATAAAGCGCAAGGTCAAACTTTAAACTTTACGCATTCCAGGAGTGGACCTCAGTATTGTTTTGCACATGGCCAACTCTACGAGTATGTTGCTTTTTCCCCCGTTAGTAGGCCCCGTAACCTTTTTGTGTACGCCCCGGCTAAGTCGCCTTCTAAGGTCGTTTACACAGCAGCTCTATCATAAACGACTTAGAACTTTGATGATAATGATTTATTTAGTTACCACTTATTGATACAGTAATGATGTAAATCGTTTAACATTCTCTTACCTAAACGTCAAATTCTTTAAGTAAAACCTATATACGAGAGCTACGCCGCGGGCACAGCTAGTCTATAAATAAAATTGAACAGTCTCTCTGTAATACTGAAATAACTGGTTTGAATTACAGTAACCGATTGTGTTAAAACTTAACGAATAGATAAAGAGCAATACCAGGAGAGAGGAATTTTTTTAAAATAAAAAATACAAAAAATAAATAACGCCAAAGTCAATAGATCCTATCTAGGTAAATCCGGGGTGGGCCACTAGTTCAAAATAAAATTTTGCTGCATCGTATTTTATTTCATGAGCTGCCGCATTAAGAATGTTCTGAAATCAAATGAAAACTCTTAATTTTCCGAAGTGAGCAATTGGTTTTTTCTTGTCAAAAGATCAACATTTTTTTAATGTATTTAAATATACTTCCGATTCTAAACGAGGTTTCTGCGGTCGGAGAAGAAACAGAATAAGAAACTCTGCAGGTATCCTCTTCTTTGTAATTTTTCTAAAGGCTAAAAATACAATATTTTTTACATTTTCATATTATCTAGACATAAAGCAATAAATCACCAATATAATAAGATACCTAATCTAATATTAACGTATAATTTCGCACGCTATGCCCCACCTCGTAGTTATACCAGTTACTCCACTCCAAAGAGTCAGCAATTCCTTCATGTGGCATTGCATACGCTTTTACAATAAAAATTCCAGAAAACATGCAGACCTTATCTATCAAAAAGTTTAAAATTTTTATTAAGCAAAACCTGTTTAGTAAGGGTTATTATACTATTAAAGAGCACATGATTGATTATAACCCTTAGGAATGAGGTGATCTCTACCATGTTGTTTCTAATGTCTTCATACCAATTGTATAAAAGAATATATTGTGAATTTTTTATTTAAGAAAATCTCGCTGGGTTTCTTACTGGTTCTTCCCAGAACAGAGGTTTTTTCCGAACCTAGTGGTAAAAATGACTTTCAATAAATATTATTGTAATCTATTAAATTGTGTAGTGTGGGATGCTACTTGCGTAGACACTTTGGCGGCCTCTCATCTAAGGGATACCATGTTTAGAGCCGGGGTGGTGTCAGAGGCATATATGAGTCTCTGAGAGATGACTACATATTTGTGCCATTTGCTGTAGTAACTATCGGTCCATGCGGTCCACGTGTGGTGAAGTTCCTAAAGGAACTGTATCCGCGACTGGTCGTTGCTGCTGGTGATAAGAGGGCTGGTTCTTTTCTTGCTCAAAATATAGCCATTTAGCGAGGAAACGCAGCCGAGGTGGCGCGATACCACGGGGAATAGGACTGTATGATAATTAAGTTATTACTTTTAGTTTTATTTTTAAATTATAGTTTTTTTAATATTGTATATTTAATAAACTGTTTATAAAAAAATCTATATTCAATAAAAATGATTATATTCTATTCCATCCTATTCTATTTCTGTCGCCACAAATATTATTACACTACCTAATTTGTAAACAGGTACATGATAAGACCTGCTTTAAACCGTACTAGGAAATGACAATACAGTCGAATCAATCACTTCTCAGTTTGCATATGATAGCGATGTAAGAATTTCCACTAACACATTTCATCCCGTGGGTGTCGTAAGAGGCGACAGAGGGAAACTGAGGCAGAAGATGGGCAGCAGCATCTTCCTGATAACAACTCCAAATAACCGACTGCCAAGCATGGCAATTGTGCCAAATATCTCCCCTATAAGGCAATACTATAGTCCTACCACGTTTGCGCGGGTTTGGTTTTGGTTCGATATGGTTACAAACGAGCACACAGTCCACCCGATGGTAAGTGGTTGCAGTGAACCATAGACTACTATATCTATCCTCAATAAAGACTCAAAATGCAGATGCGTTGTCACCCGAGAGAATTAAGATAGAATGCGTCTTTTCCAGTAAAAAATGATCTCCGGTTCTCTATAACACTCACCATTCAAAAATTTGGTTAAAGATTATTATTTAAATATGTGTTTTACTTAATATTTTTTATTGTCATGTCTACTTTTCTTGATAAGCTTTATGTATATGATATATAGTTATAATATAATACAAAAATATTTATAAATATGTATGTATTCTATGTATGTATATGTAAGTATATGTGTATATATATATGTGTGTATGTATATATATATTTGTGTGTTTGTGCATATGTATATATAATATTATCTATTTGATTATTGCATTGTCTTATATACTGTATATATACCTTGTACTATTAATATATACTTGTTTATCTACTATTTATGCATACTTCTATATATTTAAATGAAAATTATCTCCTTCACTAAGGTTTGCTTGCAAGAGATCGCTGTTTAGCGATAAGGCCACCTAATTGTACATACATTTATAAATTAAATTTTGCTGTTTTGTGTAGTATTTTGTGTGCAATAAAGAGTATAAATAAATAAATAATAAATAAGTCGTTGTATAACGGTAACAGAATAATAAAATTATATAATAATATATGAAATTTATACTTCCGACATTAAACAATTAAACATAATAATATCCTTTCTTTCAGTCTCATTGGTCTAGTGGTCGTGAAAACGCGATTGCAGATCATGAGGTCCCAGGTTCGAATCCCGGATCGGCCCAGAAATTATCTATTGGGTTTTTCTGTCCAGAAATGCTCAGAAGAGAGAGTCATTATGTCAGTGAGAGAATAGAGAGTCTAATAATATAATCGTGTCCTGCGCAGGTGGTTAGTCTCCGTTGAGACTGGCCGCCGAAATTCGATCTGGAGGACATTATTAATAATATACCCTATTATTTCTTACGGAAAAAAATTACAATAATTACTTCGACCTTCGCCAACTTGCAAAACTAATGAATATGTAATACGAGAACAGGTTTTAACTACGATTAATGTATACATTTTGAGTACACGTGCACTTACATTTACATGTAGTTTCCGGGTATTGATACGCTAAGATCTGATTACAGTCAATGCACCTAACGGAAGCCTTATTAGCTGTTCTCTTGTTTATATTACTATTATAATAATTGCCGTATCGTGATCACTGGTGAAAGAGATCGCATCACCTTATGATGTCCCATGGGTGTGGGTGTAAAAGTAGAATATAATATTTTTTCAACATAGCTTTCAATTAATATTTATCGAAAATCATTTATGCTTTTACCACTGATTTGTAAAAAAGCCTCTGCCCCGGGAAGTACCGGCGTCAACGACTCGACTCCACAGAGTCAGTAATTCCTACTTGGAGAAACGTATACGCTTTTACAACAAGGTCCCAGAAAATGTGCAGGACCTATTTATCAAAAAGTTTAAAATTTTTACTAAGCGTAAATAGTTTCTAAATGTTTACTACTTAATTTTATAACGTATTTTAATCTATATATATATATACTTAAAGCACTTTCAATAAGCATTCTTTTTATCTACATAATAAAAATGATTCTATTCTATTATGGGCTCTTTTTAAAAAATAATAGTTCAAAATAAAATGATAAAACAATTTAAAACAACATGATAGCGATCACATCATTCACAAGGTTATTATCAGTCGTTTATTCTTCAATAGTATAATAACCATTTTATACAGCTTTTGAGTAATAAAATTTTAAAAATTTTGATTAAAAGGTTCTGTATATTTTTCGGAAACTTTGGTGTAAAAGCAAATACATTTCCCTAATAAGAAATTACACTTTTTGGAAGCGAATTATTAGCTTGTGTTCGATCCTAATATTTAGAGGTACACTATTATTAAAAATAATAGTGTACCTATAAATATTAGGATTTATTATATTATTTCGGTTTACTGAGAGTCTGAAATTTATATATTTATTCATTTAAATTTTCCTAAGAATCTCCTTCGAATTTAGGTTATAAATAGCTCTTACTCGGAAAGCGTCTTCTGCATAACAAAAATAGTTTCAATGATTGGCATTGCTACCCATTACAAACACCAAGATTCCATAAAATATTATGCTATGAAAATAACTAAATTAAACTTATCAAGATGTGTGAACTCATATAATGCTTCTAACATTTTACAGCATTAGCTGCAGAATTAAATCTGTTTACTAGTTTTGTTATATGGAGGCTCCATTAAGGCTTCCCGTCCAGATTAATTTCCAAAAAAGCTAAGGGGGCGACTATGGGTAATTCCAGAAAGATCTTATAACTTTCATAATGGGGTTGTTATAAACTAATTTGCTTAATTCCGCGTAAAGAAAGAAAATTATGTGTCCTGCCCAGTTTTAAGGGGACCTCCCACCCTCCCTCAATCGCGCGCACTATACCCGTCGCCGTTAATCCCAGCACTACCACTCCCAGCACCAGAACACTAGGTACGACACACCACTCTCGAAAATACGACACGTGTTTCGCCTCTACACGAGGCATATTCAGGTGAAGTAGACTCTGCGGAGGTTGGGATTAACGGCGACGGGTATAGTGCGCGAGATTGAGGGAGGGTGGGAGGTCCCCTTTAAACTGGGCAGGACACATCATTTTCTTTGTTTACGCGGAGTTAAGCAAATTAGTTTATGACAACCCCATTATAATGGATTTCCGCAAAGTAACGCCTGATTCTATCAATTATCTTATAACTTTCGATAAATGACGGTATATAACGTCTACGCCAGACGTAAAATATCCAGAACGACCAATTTTAAATGTTTGTCTGCATCTAAAATTGCAATTAACAGTTTCATAGGCACGAGCAGAGTCCGAACCAAGTTTACTCGCGTTCTCTTATTATGTACTAATATCAGTTTTTTTCCTTCTTTTTCAGGTGAAAGCAGTATAGAGAAGCCATTATCAACATTGTGGCGTAATTATCAACAATCTACCAAGCCCGACGTGGTGATGAAGCTATCCGTCACCAATTCCGGTCTAAAAGGCATCACCAAAGAACATGGATTGACCGAATACTGGTCACACCGTATTACCTATTGCGCCAGTCCCCCGCATTACCCAAAGTTATTCTGCTGGGTATACCGTCACGAGGGAAAGAAGTTAAAACATGAACTTCGCTGCCACGCCGTCCTCTGCACCAAAGAATCAATATCAAAGAAAATAACCGAGGAATTACAGATTAAGTTAAAGCAAGCGCTAGTCGAATTCAAAAAGGACAGAATCTCTAAACAAAATGCAAGGTTAAGCCTTGCCAACAGTGTTTATGAAAACCCAAGTATGCCACGCAGAAAAATACTGCTCAGTGTGGGTGCGATGAATTACAGACCTCCATTGGAAAGATCAAAATCTGCTCCAAAACTTGGGGCTATTGAGGAACTCTGGTCCGAAGAGGATGAAGAAGAAGCAGAGATGAACGCAAAACAAAACTCCTGCAATGTCACTGTTGACGACGCTTGTGCATCACAGACATTAGACAGACGACGACAGGAAGCAAAGTCTCCTCGCAAAATGTCTTGCCCAGATGGATTTATACATAGAATCCAACAGGAAGCCGATAATACTTCACACGATACAGATAAATTTATTGATCTTCTTGTGAAAGGAAGCAATTTAAATTCAGAAAGTGAGAACCGCAACGAAACTAGTCATAGCGATACTAATAAATCTGAATCACGATTTAAAGAATCTGAATCAAGATTGAAGTTGTTGGAGGTGATTTCTGAATCACGTGAACTTATTGATAGTTCAATTTGCGTCGATGAGGTTAGGAAGAAATTGCATACACAAAGTAACTTCCTCGTCACGGACAGCGACGATGGATCTGTTTCTTCTGGCTGCGAAACTGCGAGCACTGTTACCTCATCCGATGCCGAGCCATCGTCGCTCCCTTCACAATTCCCACAGGAAGAAATAAAGGAATCTGATAGCGATGAGGAAAAAGCATCTGCCTATGATGGGGTGCCAGTTTTTGAGCGTGCTTCAATTAGAGAAAGTAATAGAAGCTACGCCAAATCCATTCATGTAATGAATGATGAAGCCGATATCACGAACACAGTAACTTCAGATGAAGTAAATCACGTACCTATAGGAGAAAGAAACGGTTTTAGAAGACGGTCAACGTATCCACCATTGCGCGCTGACTCTTCAGTACTCGTGAACCTTGAAGGCAAATTTGAATCACTTATTGATAATATTACAGAACTGGATAGTCTTAATTCCAGCACTGAAACAGAAGTTTTTAACAAAAACGCAGATGACAACGACAGTGCTTGCAGTGATGAATCTGGATATTCAGAATTTCTAGATAACGGCAAAGAGAGTATTATAGGTAATACGATTATGGTTTAAGCACTTAAATCTCACAGCGACATGACCACAGAATTGCATCTAGAAAGATGTAGGTATTTTCTTATGTAGCTCTAATACTTATTAGATATGTATAAAGTTGACTGTAAATACAGGGTACACAATGTACTTGATCCAGTTTATTTTTCTTTAGGCGTTTGTACATATTGTAATTTTACTGTGTAAAATCATTTCACACATTTTAGTTAAATATTTGATATTTCTATTATAACACTTCTTGAATGACCTCACTTTATCATATTCGTCCATATTTATTACGTTGTTATAATTATTTACTTTACTCTTAGCTCTATCGTAACTCTCTTGATGGTTTGTAGGTATCACTAAGTTACATTCCATATTCATACATTTACACCTCGGGTCATTCATAAATACATGTAGTGAAAATAATTTGGAAGAAATAAAGTGATAGAATCATAAAATATAAACCTGTTTTATTTGTCTCTATCACGACTGTGGTATTAAGTGGACTGCCATTTTACTTTTACAGAATCGTAAAAACAGTTTATAAATGCACATCTATTTACAAAACATATTTCTCAACTGAACAGTGTAATTGCAGTATAAGTATATTCACTATCCCACACCGTGTCGTGGATATCGTAAGAGGCGGCAGAATCAGCAGGCAAATCAGCAGGGCAGCAGCAGCTTGCCAAAACAATTAGGCAAAGGGAAACAAATGAGCAGGTGAGCAGCAGCTTGCTAAAACAACTATAACAAACTGCGATTGCCAACCGAGCACACAGTCCACCTGATGGTTAGTGGTTGCAGCGGCCTATCTTCTATAACGAATCAAGATGCAGATGCGTTGTCACTCGTGAGGATTAAGATGAAATGCCTCGTTGCAGTAAAAAGGGGCTCCGGTTCTCTACACTCACCATACGAAACAGAGCTTAACGATGCTATTTTACACTGGTATTCTGTGAGAGCGTGGTCCTTCCGCGATCGAGCCAACCATTCGTGCTACAACTATATTATTAATATAGCTGCAGCGTGGCTCTATCACGTAAAAGGCTGATAGAAGGGTGCGAAAACACTTGCTATTTTTACATTTTAAAGACGTTACCCCGAAACTAGGATTTTCTCCTGAATCGTGGAGGCAGTTTACAAACATAAATTGCACGGGAACAAACATTCAGACCCGGAACAATTATTTTTATACTTGTCCCGTGTGGGATTCAAACCCGTGGCCACCAGCGCTGCAGCTCATTGCTAAGCCACTGCACCACGGAGCCGTCAATTCCTGGTATCGACTTAGAAACCTGGTGTAAAGCATACCAAATCGCATAACATCCGTATCTTCAACACGATGAGGTAATAATACAAGGTACTAACAACTAAAATGTATAAAAAATAAAATTTTATTACAAATCTGTTTTGTTTTATTTACTATTCTGTAGTGAACTTGAAGGGTCGTGTCAGGCCAAAAACCATTTTCGCTTTATGTACTTTTTAGAATATGGTCATTGATAGATATATAACTGTTATAAATTTTATTTTGATTGGATTATTTTTACCAAGACCGATGTTTTGAATTGTATTGTATAAAACACTTACACCATTAAAAATTGCTGGGTACATCTAAAGCAATAATTAAAAAAATAGGCCGTCCCTAATAATCATGTTCTAAGAATTTCAAAACATGTGACATATTTCAAAATTTTCGTTGATATCAAAATCGGTTAGGAAAACAAAAGGTAACTGATTTTTGTTAAAACAAATTAAAATGAAAGTAAATAAAAATTAATATATGCAGCCAGAAATATTAATAGCAAAATTCTAGTAAAGTTTTAATATTCTTTTTTCTGCCGACTTCCTAAAAGGAGACGGTACTCAATTCAACTGTATGTTTTTTTTTATGTGTGTTACCTCATAACTTTTAACTGGGTGAACCAATTTCGATGATTCTTTTTTATTTGAAAGCTGGTACTTCTCGTGTGGTCTCATATAAATTTGATCAAGGTCAGACTAATAGTTTTTGAGTTATTCTTAATAACTTATATTGAAGTCGGCTGTACAAAATTTTTAATTATTTCTTTAGCAGTTCAGATGCTACTTAGCTATGTTATATTCCTTTTACTATTTCATTTAATAATCTTAGTAATATAGGCAGTTCTGTTGTTATGCTGTTTGCTAAAGACTTCATATTATGCAAGCAAATTACGTCAGATTATATAATCAGATATAACAAAATAACACTTTGCATCGTGTGAGTTGTCGTTGTTACAAGTTCGTTGACGCTTCATTAGCAGTAATTAGTATTCTTAAGTTAGCATTCATAATAACAATTTTATATAATAACAACAATATTTTGCTACAATATAATCGTTGTTATTGTAAAAGTTACATCCTAGGTCCATTGTCACTGTTATATAAAAATCAATTGCTCTCCGTTAGTCTCCATTTTGATGGTTTAGATCAGGTATGGGCAGGGCAACCTTTGACATGTTGGGGGTCAAACTTTAGCGTGCAAATACGTACTCGGGCCGCGTTTAAAAGTACTTAGTGCATTTTAAAGTAGTGATAATATTTTTTGCGATAGATATTAGACATGAAATAATACGACAATGTTATTATAGTACAATTTATTAAAATAACAAAATGAAATGTAATAAATAGGTACATTATAATTAAATCGTTAAATTTGCAATTGTTACAAACTACGAAAGTTAAATACACCGAAATCAATGAGACACTTGAGCTTGAATTTGGGAAACTAATCCATCGATATTTGGATTAATTCCACTGATACAAAGACGTAAAGAATTTTCCAAATTATCGTCAGTCAGTCTTGTACGATGTGTTGATTTATTAACTTTCATCAATGAAAAGAACTGTTTGAATTTATAAGTACTGCCAAACGCACAAATCAATCTTCTTGCGAATTTTCTAAGCTGCGGAATATTGTTTTCTTCTAGATACTTTTTGTAAAAATCGCACAATTCTACGTGTTCAAATTTGGATTTTAGGAGTGAGTTTTCTTGAATCTCGATCAACTCCATTTCTAAGTGTATTGGAGCGTTTTGTACATTATATTTTGTAGGAGTAGCGAATAAACTGAAACAGTCCTCCATGTTTTTGAAGTCGCTAAATCTGTTTGAAAATTGTTCCAACAGTAACTTGAGTTCTTCAGCATATTGAGCATAAGCAATATTTTCATACGCAGAGAGCCTGTTGAAATGGTAACTGTTACAAGACAGCATCTGTGACTCCCACAAGCGTAGTTTGATCTAAAACGCTTTCAAATGTCTGTACAAATCATTTACTAACTGTCCTTGTTTTTGAAGTTTCAAATTTAACTCATTCAAATAGCCTGTAAGATCGCCCAGAAATGCCAAATCACATATCAATTTTGGGTCACTTAATTCAGATAGTGGTTTATCTTTTATTTTCATAAAGTCGGCTATCTCATTTCTAAGCTCGTAAAACCGTTTCAATATTTTTCTTTTGCTCAGCCCTCTGACTTTACAATAATATGTTACGTCGTTATATTCAGCTGATATTTTATCAAAAAACGCCTTGATCTGACGATGGTTAAGCCCTCGGGATCGAATAAAGTTGATGGTTTTTACTACCACATTCATTACATTCTGGAGTCGAATGGACATAGAAAACAAGTTCTGTTGGTGGATAATGCAATGAAGGACTATAAAATCATCTTTTTGTATATTTAATTCTGTTGCTTTTTCATTCAAAATTCCGATGAAGCCTTTACGTAAGCCGATCATAGAAGGTGCACCATCAGTGCATACTCAAATTAATTTTGACCATGGCAAGCCAAAACTAACTTCAATAAAAATATCCTCTCCTGTAGTAGTTCCTTTTAGCGGCTGTAAAGCAAGCAATTCCTCAGTAACAGTGAACTCCTTATCAACACCTCGAATAAATATAGCCAGTTGAGCTGTGTTGAGCAGACAAATCGGTGCTCTCGTCTAAGGAAAATGATTTAAAACCAGCCATACGGTCAGTCAATGTCGTTTTTATATCATTAGCTATCATTTCTATACGTCGAACAACAGTTCGTCTTGACAAACTAAATTTTTCAAATCTGGGGGCACGGCAGTGCTACCGCCAAGTCGAGCAAAAAAGCGGCACGGCCGTACCATCCTTTTCTCGAAGCAGTTCAAGCCATTTTCGAAACCCTATAACTTCGTTGTAGATAAAACTAGAAGAACTAAAAATCTTTAATTATTTTAAATAAATAAATTGACTTGGCAATCGCACTAAACAATCTAATTTAATATAATATGTATTACTTGAGAGGTACATTGTGTTTTCATACGATGGCCAAGTCAATCTATTTATTTAAAATAAAAAAGATTTTTAGTATTGATGTGGTCATTACAAGATGTTGTTAGGTTAGCTAATTACGTAATAACTTAAGACAGAAGGACCCTTAAGTAGGGACTGAATAAATTAACCGACTTGGTATTACATGGATCTCACAACTTTTTACGGTAGAAGAACTGACTTGCGAGACTTAGTTTTTTTTTACAACTTATGTTTTTGATGGCATTAATTTTTCTTTTAAGTAGTCAAAATACCGCAAACTTCTAACATACACTCCTTGATAAATTCTCCTTCGGCAAATGGTTTTAATGCCTTTGCCAATTTGAGCCAAGTATAAAACTAGCTTTCACAACATTATCAAGTTATGTTCTTTGTTTATGAAACATTTGTTGCTGTTTTTCAAAATTTGCGGTAAGCTTCTGGATTTTTTCTGTTCTTAATTGTTCTGTCAGTGAGTGCAGCGTAGCATACTTAGTCGAGTAATGACTCTTTATATTGAATTCTTTCATTACTGAAATGGATTCATTACACAGCAAACAAATAGGCGTACCACTGTGCAAGATAAAAAAGACTTCTTCAGTCCATTTTTCCTGAAACTGGCGACCCTCTACTACTTTTCGTTTCTTTCCACCAGACATCATTTTTGTTTACTTTTCGTTGAATAAACTTAATAACAAACTATAGTTAGTAACCACTCAAGATTCACACAAAGTCACAAAGCAAGTTGACTGCTCCAGCAGTTTACTAGGATATCGCTTGTCCAAGTTATCACCTCGGTAGCCCAAATAGAACTGAGCTAACGTTCGTGCAATCCACCCGCTTATATAGCCAAAATGAAGGAATAATCTGGAATAACCTAGTTTAGAATAATTGAGAAGCAATAAATCTTTTGGCAAACATCAACGGATTAGATGTTTGCCGCCTCACTGTCACTCCCGTGAGTGTAAGTACCTAATGTAATATTTTTTTAATTGGGTTTTTTCAAAATGTCTCGCGGGCCGGATCATATCTTACAGCGGGCCGGATCCGGCCCCCGGACTGGTTGTTACCATATTATATGGTTTAGATGGTTCATTTCAAGGCGGTGAGTGGCGCTGTGTCGAGTTCCTGAAATCATTTTTAATTGTAACTAGACAACATAATATATACATAGTTTTTAAAGTTTCATTTTTCATTTTAGCACTCAAAATATTAGTTGTATATTAAATGAGCGCCTTGAATTTAGGCCGGTATTAATAAATGTTACTTAACGACGAACTCCAGTGTGTAATCATTTGATACGCCCTCATTACGATATCAGCATCTTAAGATCGTTGCTAATTAATAAACACATAAAAATAGTATCTCTAATCGCTGTACCTACTTAGGAATACTGTTCTGTGAGTTGCACTCAAGTACACACACACTTGAGAGTCGAGTTTCGTTTAACAGGTGGCCGGAGGCCCTTTTTACTGGAAATGAGGCATTCCATCTTAGTCCTCACGGGTGACAACGCATCTACATTTTGATTTGTAACAGAGGATAGATGTAGATGTCTATTGGCCGTAGCAACCACTTACCAACAGGTGGACTATGTGCTCGTTTGTCACCCTTATCCTATAAAAAAAAAATTATCAATCATATAAACACATATCATATATATATATATATATATATATATATATATATATATATATATATAAATATATATGTTTCTATTTTTAATCATATATAGATATGTTTATTAATAAGTTCATAACCTCAAGATTGTCCTCAAGTGCGTGTACTTGAGCTGAGTAACGTCTATTAATACGGGCCTTAGTGATCAACCTGAGCTGGAACCCGGTTAGAACAACAGAAATTGGCTATTTCAAGTTCATGTCTTGATATATTTAGCATTCCGCACAACTGTGAAGAAAATACCGCATTCGCATTACTTAAACTTTATTTATTTATTTGTTTTATTTGTCAGACCAACAGTGAGTACATTAAAATTAATCATATACATCAACAATAAGTCTAAGAAAAATCCTCACTATTAACAGGTTAGCACAGCATGTACCAGTATAAAGTAACTTACATATATTATGAAACAAAATCAACAATTGAACTATTTCATTCATAGTTATTGATATCAATGTCGAGCACAGTCTTTTTAATTTTAGATACAGAGTTTGTGTTAATTTATTCTCGATGAAGTAATGCCTCCTCTACACTACTCGCGAAGTAGATCGAAGTTGGACGAGGCGAATAGTGTAGAGAGGTACTTCGATTCGCTTCGTGCAACCTCGCGATCGTTGACGGTTTTTTGCGCCAGAGTCAAAGGACTTCGCGAAGTACCCCGAAGTTACACGAAGCGTCTCAGTACACTACTCGGCTTACGCCAGTTATGAATATTTTTTATATATAAATATTAAATATGTAGTTTTTTACACAACAAGTTTAAAAGTTTTATTAAAGAAAAACTGTACAAAAAGGGTTATTATAATATCAAGGAATACATGAATGAAAATAACCCCTGGGAATAAGGTGATCGCCACCATGCTGGTTCTATGAAAATTCATTTAAAATTGTATAAACAAAATTATTGTTAAGTGAAATTATGTTTAAAAAAAAAAGTCCCGCTGGGTTTCTTGCTGGTTCTTCCCAGGACAGAGGTATTTTCCGAACCAGTGGTAAATAAAATAATGACTTTCAATAAGTATTATGTAATAATCCATATTGAATAAAAAATCATTCTATTCTATTCTATTCTATTACATAATGATCTATTTAGTTAACGCATTGACGTCGTACTGTTCACACAATTAGGTACTTATAGCAGCTGCTTCTTGACGTTATTCATCTTAAGGGTGCGGGAGACTCAAGACGACTGAGCTCTTCGCGAAGTAGCACGAGTGTGTGGTCACGTTCTTCGGACTGCGATCAACTTCGACGAGCACTTCGGCAAAGTTACTTCGCGAGTAGTGTAGAGGAAGAATAACCCTCTTTGCTGTTTTATAACCCTCACAGAAATGTGAAGAAGCTCAGATCAGTGGCGTAAGTTAAGGAAGCAGTAACAGTGGTAGTGGCTCTACAGTGGCAGCTTTTGCTGTAGCACGGATGGGCCGGCTTGAACCGGGGTGGTACTACGATCTCACAGAAAACCAGCGTGAAGTAGAGGCTTACCTCTGCGTTTCGCTTGGTGAGTGCAGGTGGCCGGAGGCCCTTTTTACTGGAAATGAGGCGTTCCATCTTAGTCCTCACGGGTGATAACGCATCTACATTTTGATTTGTAATAGAGGATAGATGTAGATGTCTATGGGCCGCATCAACCACTTACTATCAGGTGGACTGTGTGCTCGTTTGTCACCCTTATCCTATAAAAAAAAAGCAGTAACATTATTTTTTCAATAATATGGAAGTTTTTTTTTTCTTATAACTATTCTTACAGTCCATTTGATCTTAAGTGGCCACTGTAGCCCGAAGACACCTGCAACAAACTGCAAACTATGTAGGCTGCAGTTCTGAGGATAAATACGGAATCCCTTAGAGCCTGTAATCATACAGGCTCTATTTTCAAACCTGAACATAGCTATGCAACCGCTAATGCTACCACTTGTCAAGCATGACGCTTTCTAAACGTGGCAACTATGGCAAAATCCCCCCTATGAGGCATTCTATTTTATAAGCTGTGATGGATGGACGATATTGAGGTTAATGACATTGGATGGGTAATTAATATAAAACCTTATTTCAACATTGAAAAGATTTTTACATCCAATAAAAAAATGATAAAAAGAATGATCCAATGATATAATTGATCGTGTTATATTCCAATTCTATTGGTTCTTGGTCTCATTGAAAAATTATATCTTCGAATAATAAAATGAACGTGTAATTAAATAATCTTTGTGGATGACGTCTGATTGCGGTTTCAAGATATAGCAATAAAACGAATAAAAACGTTTTAAAATTAATTGTATATTATTATTGCCATGTTGTGGTAGTGTAAGAGGTTCCAAACCATCTCCGGTAGAGGTTCAGTTGCCCCCTACGACGACTCGGCCTGGCAACTTATAACGCACGCACCCTGAGGACTGACGAGAATCTTGTCAGACATACCTCAAACCTCAAAACTAGATTGTACAACTAGTGCATGTTGCCAGTGATGACCTATGGATCTGAGACGTGGTCCTTCACTGCTGGCCGTATAATGAAGCTCAAGGTCGCTCAACGAGCTATTGAGAGGGCTATGCTCGGCCTTGAGACTTAAAACGAGGTACTCCGCAGTAAAACCAGAGTAACCGACATAGCCCAAAGAATTAGTATGCTGGAGTGGCAATGGGCCGGCCATATAGATCGAAGAACCGACAAACGATGGGGAAGAAAGGTTCTCGAGTGGTAGCCTCGCACCAGTGGTAGTTTCGGCTTTAATTTTTCTTTACACTATGTCTTAGCACCGAAATGAAAATTATATATATTTCTTGATGATCCAACCTCAAAAAAGGAGGAGGTTTTCAATCCGTCGGAATCTTTTATTATGTATGTTCATCGATTACACAAAGACGCCTAAATCGATTTAGAAAATTCTTCTTTTATTTGCAAGATGGTGCTTCTCATAAGGTTCCATATAAATAAATTTTTACTCGGTGAACCGATTTCGTTGATTATTTTTATATATATATATATATATATATCTGTACACGCTCCTAGCTGCCCCAACAAAGGTTGACGGGATTAGGGCCCATTAGTAATCCCATCGACGGGCAGCAGAGGGACGGGGCCACAATATGGCCACGTGGAATATGTTCTATCACAATAAACAATAAGGGGGAGCGTTCTATACTACTGCCAATCAACAGGGAGAATATTAAACCGAGTTTACTTACCTATATCCAAGGCGACTGGTCCCTCAGGATTCGGTCAGGTCGCATGTGGTTGTGTGGTGTAAGGGAAATAAGGTGCTGTGATGTGTATCTGGGTGTGACTGGTGGTGATTAACCTTATTAGACCTTTACCGTCGGTAGCAGCCCGGACGTCAGCACCGCTCCAAATTGAGGTAATCTTCCGCGGCGCCGTCCACAGTAACGTTCTTTGTTCATCACGATGACAGTCCATTAACTCTATCGTACGATTAACTGACTTAAAGAAGCTACTAACTCTCGTTTGTTATAATGCTTAACACACAAAACGAACACGGAGTGTCGGTCTATATGAGATCCCGTTACTATAAGCAAAAACGTAACACACCGCCCGAATACAAATGTCCGGATCAAAGGTCCACTTCGCGTGGCAACCTTTATTTCTAGAATACCAAATGCCGCACTAGCTAATATTGTCGAATGCACTTATACAGATTCTGAGTCAGACACAATAAGTCCCAGGAAAGGCTATCAAACAAGAAATGCACGTTACAAATCCTAGACAGTATATTTACTAGACGCCTAAACTATTCAGCGTTTCCCCCACAAAATTGACAGCGTGCTGACGTTAGCACAGCTGGCAGACAACTCCTTTGCGCTCGCGCGCTCTCGCCACACCCAAGCTAGCCCGAACGTCAAACCGGTATCGCCGAGCCGCGCGCCCTCTGACGTCAATCCCGAAATCAGCGTTTGAGCGTAAACAATATCTATATATTCTTTCGTCATTTTAGTTCTTTGAAGTCAGCTTTCATTTTCTATTACAAAAGTTACCTACAAAGATGATGAAGATGAAAGTTCTTCTACAAAGTTACATTAAAAACTTATTCCCTATTTTGCTACCTTTAACGATGGAATTTTTTCTCCAAATTTATATTGAACCATCCCTGAAACATACCCTATTTAACAAAACAAGAATCATCAAAATATATTCACACATGACGAAGATATCGCGTTACATACATAAAAAAAGAAAAGAATACATACAATGCACAGAGTAATTACATACATTACAGTGTAATTGTAAGCCTTCTCTTTTTTTCCTGTCAGCTAGATAGACTGCTGTTGCTCCTACCTGTGTAGCGTGACAACTATGACAAATATCTATAAGGCAATATTTTATAAATAAACAAATAATATTTTTTCATTTTATCAAGCATTTAACATTACATAAGGTAGAAAGCGTTTTTAAGTACTTTAGTCACTTGTATCGGAGACTCCGCTCTTTTATCATAATATTACTATACCCTAAATAACTTTAAAATTTTGTCTCTCTCTCTCTCTCTCTCTCTCTCTCTCTCTCTCTCTCTCTCTCTATTTCTCTGTGTGAGTGTGTGTGTGTGTATGTATGTGTATGTATGTGGACTATTAGTGGAAACAAGTGAAGTGAAGCAAGTGCTCCGATGGTGATGCGAATCTCGAGATACTATCGCCAATTGCTGGCTCAAGTTGCCAAAATCTGCCAAAAACTACACAATGTGACGCATCAACATATTGTAAAGTAGTTTACTATAAAGGATTATTATCACTTGATAATGAAAATCTATAAAAACGAAGATTCCGAATAAAATGAAGACATGGCTTAAAGGACAAACATCCAAGCCAAATATCTTAATAAAAAGTGGTATTTTGATAGGCTGTAATGAATTGTACCCCATGTTGTGGCGGATAAGAATACTCACTAATATCTTCCCGTGTTCCCCTTCTCGAATACACATATCTTCCCGTGGGTACCGTAAAAGGCGACAGAGGGAAACTGAGGCAGAAGATGGGCAGCAGCATCTTTCTGATAACAGCAAATAGCCATAAAAACTACGTTTGCCGATCTCCTCGCCAAGCGTGGCAACTATGGCAATATACCTCCCCTGAGCAATGACACCAATAAACGGCCCCCAGTCTCCGGCGGCTCCGCTATTCCTGGCTACGGAGGCGACGACTCGGCCTGGCAGCTTATAACTCACGCACCCTGAGGACTTACGAGAATCTTGTCAGACATACCTCAAACCTCAAAACTAGATTGTACAACTAGTGCATGTTGCCAGTGATGACCTATGGTTCTGAAACGTGGTCCTTCACTGCTGGCCGTATAATGAAGCTCAAGGTCGCTCAGCGAGCTATGGAGAGGGCTATGCTCGGCGTTGAGACTTAAAAACGAGGAACTCCGCAATAAAACCAGAGTAACCAACATAGCCCAAAGAATTAGTATGCTGGAGTGGCAATGGGCCGGCCATATAGATTGAAAAACCGACAAACGATGGGGAAGAAAGGTTCTCGAGTGGTAGCCTCGCACCGGTATACGAAGTTTAAGGCGTCCCCCTACTAGATGGAGTGACGACCTGGTAAGACATGCAGGAAGTCGATGGATGCAGGTGGCTCGGGACCGTGCTTTGTGGCATTCCTTGGAGGAGGCCTATGTTCAGCAGTGGGCTTGTGAAGGGCTGGAATGATGATGAATATCATTATTATTTTTATGGCTTCTTAAAATTGAAAATAGCAGACCTTTTTTATAGCTTATTGCAATTTTAAGTGATTTACTACGTGCTCGGAAGGTAGTCAAGGAAAACATTATGTGGAAACCTGCATTTCTCAGAAATATAACTAATTTCGAATTCATGATGCGTGCCGTAAGATGCGACTTGGGGAAATACCTCAAAGAGCTCATGGCATCTGATAGATGGTGGTTTACCGTGAAGTGGCGTTGCATGAATATCCCCTACCCCATATCATCCCGTGGATAAGAGGCGACAGAGTAATTGAAACAATATTTTTTAATGTCTATGTTAATGATTCAATAGAGAAGCTTACTAGTACCTGAGTCAGGTGCCACGTAGATTATATGGTGCTGCTAAGCTCCTCCCCTAAGGGCCTACAAAGGCTGATTCATATATGTCAGAGGTATGTTCAAAATTGTAGTCTTAAATACAATGTAAAAAAACAGAATCCATGATCTTTAAGTATAAAAGACATGCAGGATGTCAGTAGATGCAGGTGGCTCTGGACCGTGCTTTGCAGCATAACTGGGAGGAGGCCTATGTTCAGCAGTGGACTTGTGAAGGGCTGTAATGATGATAATGATGATGAAGTATAAACAGGGTCCAGAATACGTACCACTCATCCATCTATCGTGCCATCCACACGGAGGCGCATACTTAGGTCATATATGAAATGCTTAGGTCATAATATATCAACTAAAAATATCAAAGATAATTTAGGTCTTGAAAGTTTTCAGTGTCCTACACAAGTTTTTTTATAGGATAAGGGTGACAAACGAGCACACAGTCAACCTGATGGTAAATGGTTGCTGTGGCCCATAGACATCTACATCTATCTTCGATTAAGAATCAAAATGCAGATGCGTTGTCACCCGTGAGGACTAAGATGGAATGCCTCGTTTCCAGTAAAAAGGGTCTCCGGTTCTCTACACTCACCATACAAACAGCAGCATTAATCTGCTATTTTATGCTGGTATTCTGTGAGAGCGTGGTCGAATGGGTCGGCTCAACCGGGGAAGGACCACGCTCTCACAGAATATGAGCGTAAAATAGCAGCGTTAAGCTGTGTTTCGTATGGTCAGTGTAGAGAACCGGAGTCTCTTTTTAATAGAAAAGAGGCATTTGAAAATTTTGAAAAACTGAAATCACCTTCAGCTATAAATGATATACATCTATACAATCTATACAAATAAATAAAATTGAAGTGTCTGTTTTTAATGTCAAAATTATAGTTTTTTACTAAATGCATATGAAAATATATACGGTACTAATAACACAAATACAATACAAGTTTACAAATACAAGTTTTTGTCTGTGTATCTGTCTGTTTGTCCCATATCTTCCCGTGGGTGTCGTAAGAGGCAACAGTGGGAAACAAGCGGGGATAAGCAGCAGCATCTTCCTGATAACAGTATCAGTTCCATAAAAATCTGTGGTTGCCAACCCACTTCTCGACTATGGCAAACATCCCCCGTGTTCATCACGTTACAATGAAACGTTTCCCAGTCCCAGATGGCCCTGCTATTCCTGGCTACGGTGACGACCATGATAACGACGGGACAAAGGGTGCTAAGAATCACCGGTGGAGGTTCGGTTGCCACCTAAAACGACTCGACCTGGCAACATACAACGCACGCACCCTGAGGACTGAAGAGAAGACCTTGGAGCTGGAAGAAGAGATAGACAAGTTGGGCTCAGATATTACAGGATTATCTGAGGTCTGAAGAGAGGGGGAGTATACGATGATCCAACTGCAGAGGTGTAAGACAAGGTGACGTTATACCCCTGAAACTCTTCAACGCTACATTGCAAGATGTTTTCAAGCTACTGGACTGGAAAAAATAGGTAAGAATTAACATTAAAGGTGAGTACGTCATTCATCTTCGATTTGCCGACGACATAGTCCTTATGGCAGAATCGCTGGAGGACCTAAGCACTATGCTCAATAGCCTCAATAAGACAATATGAGGATATCTATCCGCAGTAGAACCAGTGACCGGCATCGGCCAGCCATATAGCTCAAAGAACCGATGGGGAAAAAAGGTACTGGTAGGCGAAGTGTAGAGTGATACCTCCCCCCACTAGATGGAGTGACGACCTTCTAAGACATGCAGGAAGTCGATGAATGCAGGCGTGAGCCACCGACCATGCTTTGTGGCATTCCTTGGGGGAGACCTATGTTTAGCAGTGGACTTGTGAAGGGTTGTAATGATGATGATGATGATGAATAGCTTATACTCAATATCATGTCATGTCATGTCCCATACAATGATGACCTATGGATCTGAGATGTGGTCCTTCACTGCTGGCCGTATGAGGAAGCTCGAAGTCACTCAGCGAGCTATGGAGAGGGCTATGCTGGGCGTTTCTCTGCGTGACAGACTTAAAAACTAGGATATCCCTCGTAGAACCACAGTAACCAACATATCCCAAAGAATTAGGATGTTGAAGTGGCAATGGGCTGGCCATATAGCTCGAAGAACCGACAACCGATGGTGAAGAAAGGTTTTCGAATGGCAGCCTCCTACCGGTAGGCGAAGTGTAGGGCGTCCCCCCACTAGATTGAGTGACCACCTGGTAAGACATACTCAATATATAATTATTTAAATCAATGCGAGCGTTTTTGTTCCTTTTGTGAAAAATCTTTACCCTTCATTTGGGCCCCCAATAAATTTTGATATAGGTTAGGTTAGGTTTTATATACAACCACTTACCATCAGGTGGACTGTGTGCTCGTTTGTCACCCTTATTCTATAAAAAAGGTACATAAGTACCATTCGTCTCAAATATATTTATATTTTTGTATGATACTTTTATTTTCCTCATTCACGGTACATCTACGAGTACAATTCCTCAGTACGCGTGTTTGTCAATGAACTCTTAAACGGCTGGACCGATTTTGATGATATTTTTTTTGTATTTGAGTGGTTCTCTGGATATTTTTGTTGCGTTTTACTGTGAAACAAAACGCAACATTAACAAATAGTTCGGGCCTATCAAAAATTTGAATTTAAAACCAAAGAACAATCGCGCATAACGGTTCTAGAATTCTCTAGAAATTTTGTCTGATCCATAAGTTCTTGAATTATATGCAATTATTACAATTAAGGTCAAGATTTTCATTTTCGGAATTCGACTACATCAATACATTATACACATCACCCAAGAGGTCCTGCTGCGTCCAGGAACAGGATCTTGGGCAAACAGTTTAGATTCACAATTGGACCCGGTAGGTAGCACTGTTGTCGAGATTCAGAAATCATTATATACGTGGTAAAGCCATGCTGCAGTTATATTATTATAGTATATTATTTGTATGGTTGTAGCACGAATGGGTCGGCTCTACCGGGGAAGAACCACGCTCTCACAGAATACCAGCGTAAAATAATTAACGCTGCTGTGTTTCGTATGGTGAGTGTAGAGAACCGGAGAGCCTTTTTACTGGAAAACAGGCATTCCGTCTTAGTCTTTAGGCGTGACAACGCATCTGTATTTTGATTTTTTATTGAGGATAGATGTCGGTGTCTATGGGTCACGGCAACCACTTACTATCAGGTGGACTGTGTATTCGTTTGTCACCCTATCCAATAAAAAAATATGTTTATTAATCATTTACTTATTAGACAACTATGACACGATTACTATAATAATATAAAACCTCTACTAAGTCTAAAATGAAAGGTAATTACAGTTTAGTTACAGTCAAATTAATGTTTTACGTTTGTTCGAAATAAATAATTTCAATTTAATTTATGTAATTTACTAAAGCGTCATCAGTACAATAACAGTACAACTGCCCACAAGTCATGGCCGGTCATTACTCTGTCGCTTCCTCAACAAACTAGCAACACCAAGGTTTAATTATAACGATGTATACTTATTAACTTAACCAAGCAATTCATCATTGGCATGCTCGTCCATTGTTTATTTCTTATATCCTTTCTCCCGTTTATTTCAGAGACACTTATGCAAAGTCTTTTTACTTTTTGGTAATTGGAAATCATTTCTTTGGATGTAAAAAAAAAAACTCTTTTATGTACGAAGCGTTTATAAATATCCTTCGAAATGATAATTGGCTATAATCCTTTTTGACCTTTCTGAATGTAGCCTCTGGCTTCATGGAATTCATTTTTATTGACGAATATGGCAGTTCAGGAACTTTTCAAGTGATCTGAAGAGTTATTTTTGAAGAATCTTTTTTTTTTCAACTTATACTCTAGGTATAGAATTAAATAAAACAAGTTTTTATTTATTCCTGACGTTTCGAGCACTTTACAGCACCCATGGTCACGGGGGTTACCGAGGTGATCGACATCCCAATGTTAACCATTGCTACCTTCTGATTAAATATATTAATTTTTTGTACGATCTACGCAGTATGAACTTATAGTATCTTGAAGTCTTGCAGTTGTGTACTTAGTTTGAGATTTTATTTTATTAATTATAGCGAGCAGATTGTAGAACCCAACCATCTTCTCTATTGTAATTAGGATGGTATTTCATTTCAAAACATTACGAATCATCCTTGGAAGGAATCGGTGTTCTTTAGCGAGGATTTGTGGTATATCAAATTTGATGTAGTGACGGGGGCGATCCTGTATGTGTTCACATACTGCAGATTTCCTACAAGCGGTATGTGTACGATACTTTTATAATTTCGCCTTTAAATCGATTTTCTAGACTTTAAATTTTCTCGCACAACTTCCTTCTACACCAATAGACAGGGACCTTCAAGAAAAGAACCTACTCTTTTGTAAAAAGCCGGCAACGCACCTGCGATTCCCTTGGTGTTGCAGTCGTTCATGGGCAGCGGTTGTCAATTACCATCAAGTTAGCCACATGCTCGTTTGCTCCATCTTATATAAAAAATACCATTTTTAATCATACTCCAATTCCAAATCGAATGCTGAACGTAAGAATCCCCCTTAGACTTATCCCCGTAGATTTCTCCATAGACTTAAAATTTACCATAGATCCCACGCTTGGAACACAGGTTGGTAACCGCAGATTTTATTGAGTTTTATTACCAAGATACTATTGCCCATTGTTTATGTAAACCTCTGTTACCTCCTACGACCCCACAGGATGAAATATCTCGTAATAGAGAAATATACCTTTTAAAATATAGCTTTATACTCGTATATGTGCATTTACGATACCGATACCGTCACAGCCTATTAAAGTCCATACACTAACATACATAAACCTCTCACATAGATAGCCGCATATGGGGGACATTTTCCATATTTGGGGCATGGTTTGGCAACCCCGTTTTTTATTCGTCTTTAAGAAGACGCTGCTGCCCATCTCCTGATTTGTTTCTCTCTGACGCTATGAAACCTACGGGGTGGTATTATAGGGTTATGTATTCCCTTACACTGCTTCACGCCGCTATCTCGTTCTATGTATCTGGCGTCGGCTGATCGAAATCTATCCAATTGGTAGATACTAAAACATTTCTTTTTTGTTTTTATCTTTAAAAAAGTGAAACCCATACCACGATTTTCTCTTGAATGGTACATGCAGTTTACATACATAAATTGGACAAGAACAAACATTCAGACGCGGAAGACAATTACTTGTATGTTATCCATGTACTTGTTCCGTGAGGGATTCGAACCTGCGGTACCATGCCGTCGTTTTCAGGACAAGTGAAGTCCGTTCACGTTCTTTGGGACTAATCCTTGTCCTTATATCATTCAAAACTATGAAGAGATCTGTCCCTAGCAGTGTGACATGAGTAGGCTGTATCTTTACCCTAATACGCCCCAAATCAATCATACAACAACTTTAACTCTAGTCGATTCAAAAATATATTGACTTCTTTGACAAAGTTGGAGAAGACTGAATGTGTTTATTAACTATAAGTTTTCAACTACCAATAGTAAAGAAAAATATGTAGTGTATGGCGATCAGTCACAGGCAGTGACAATCTGATTGATGTAGACCTTTTTACAGTATTTTATTAAATAAAAGATCTTCCATGCATCCATTACAGTCTATATAATTTAAAATTAAAAATTTTGTACAGCCGACTTCAATATAAGTTATTTAAGAATAACTTAAAAACTATTGGTCTGACCTTGATCAAATTCATATGGGACCACACGAGAAGTACCAGCTTTCAAATAAAAAAAGAATCATCGAAATCGGTTCACCCAGAAAAAAGTTCTGAGGTAACACACATAAAAAAAAAACGAAAAAAAAAACATACAGTCGAATTGAGTACCGGCTCCTTTTTGGAAGTCGGCAGAAAAGTGTACTACTGAACTTAGGGCTCTCCAATAGATTGCCTCATAGGGGAGATTTATTCACAGCTGCCATGCTTGTCAAGGTTGGTAACAATATTTATTTTATATTTTGAGGATTCTCAGAGGATTATCAGAAGGATGTTGCTTCCTATCTCCTGTTCATTTTACCTCAGATACCCATGGGATGATAGTGGGAAGTGGGTTTTATGACAACGGCGTAAGATAATCCACTATCCTAGTAGAATTATCTATATAAATAAAATGATAGAGACTTGCAGTTGTGCACGCATCACGGAAAAACTACTAGATAGATCTCAATTAGATTTTCGAAGTTTTATTTCTTAGACACTTGGCCCTTATCTAAGCATAAAATATTGTAATACCTTCATTTAATATAAAGTTATTAAAGTTTTAAGAAACAACGATTTTTATAAGCACTAAGTGTTCTGTGATGTGTGTTTTCTTGCCGAGGAGAAGTGGGGCAAGCGGTGTAGCGCGCATGCGTAGGAGAGGGGAAGTCTTCTACTTCTGCCTCATGATAAAGTTAGAGCCAGCCGCGCATTATTTGCGTGAGCGACCTGATGCTGTTCAGTTGTACCTTGATCAATTATCCCCCGTAGATTCCTATAGTTTTCTCAGTAATTTTTTATATAAAATCAGGATAACAAACGCACACACAGTCAACGTGATGGTAAGTGAATGCTGTGGTCCATAGACATCTACATCTCGGCACAGAATAAATATGATCTCGCTTCAATTAAGAATCAAAATGCAGATGCGTTGTCACCCTTGATGACTAAGATGGAATGCCTCACTTCCAGTAATGAGGGTCTCCGGTTCTCTACACTCACCATACGAAACACATCAGAGTTAAGTTGCTATTTTACGCTGATATTCTGTTAGAGTATGGTGCTTCCCCGGTCGAGGCGAACCATTTGTGCTAATACCATAATATAGCCGCAGCGCGGCGTTACCACAAATGTAATATATGTAATGTCACTTGTAAAAATATTATATTTTTTAAAAGTGTTATCATATAAAGATAGACATCCAACGTTTGACCGAGTACGCCAAATTGTAGAGGTGGCGCAGCAGGGCGTTACGGTTCGATGCGCAATGTCGTAACATGCCGTGTTTCGGTTTATGTCGTTTTTTTTTTTAAAAAAAAAGACAATAATCTATTGCTTTCGAATAATAAAACTTTGTCCATGTGCATACGCATACCACTTTATTTCTTTAAAGGCAATTTTATTAAATCCAAATCCTACGGAAAGTAAAGGTAAAACAAAATACGAACAGGTTAGGTTTTGGGCTTAATAACCATACCATATGTATCACAAGACATTTTAGACATAACAACAATCTTTAGAAAAAATAGCTTTTAATAGACAGTAACAACAGACCTCAAAAACTAAAACGAATAAAATAATTATCACATAATAGCTCCTGATTTTGAACTAAAGAGTGAACTCTCTACATCAGAAACTATTATGTTAAAATTATTTTAGTCTTTTTAGGTCGTTAGAGTCGGCTTTTACCTTTCATTAAAAGTTCAATTTTTGACCCCCTTGAGTGAACTAAGCTGTTATATTAACAAGATCAAATTTATAACTGGAATGTAGTCTAAATACCTAATATAAACACTTCATAACCTAGTCGTCCACGCTAGGAAAGGGTATTTTTTATAGTATAGGGTGACAAAAGAGCGTACAGTCTACCCGATGGTAAGTGGTTACTGTGACCCATAGACATCTACATCTATCCTCAATAAAGACTCAAGTTGTAGATGCGTTGTCACGCGTGAGAACCAAGATGGAATGCCTATTTTCCAGTAAAAAGGGTCTCCGGCTCTCTACACTCACCATACGAAACACAGCAGCGTTAAGCTGCTATTTTACGCTGGTTTTCTGTGAGAGCGTGGTCCTTCCCCGGTCGAGCCGACCCATTCGTGCTATAACTATACTACTAATATAGCTGCAGCATGGTTCTACCTTAAGTTCTAACCCTTGAGGTAGGTTATTCAATAAAAAGAAGAATCATTTAAATCTATTCAGCCATTTCGGAGAAATCGGTGAACTTACATAAATACGAGTACATACGCGACGAATATAAAACATCCTTCTTTTTTTATTGGCTAAAAAAGAAATGCTTTTAATAATGATGACGGAAAGTATACGATAAATGATTTGACGAAACATCGTGAGTGTAGAGAAACGAAGACAATTTTCTCTGGTAACGAAGCACATCTAACAGCTCACAAATCTGCTTCACCCACTATCATCAGGTAAACTGTGGGCTCTTTTGTCATCCTTACTCTCAAAAAAAAAAACTTTAGAAATGCATATTTCGTGATACACCCGCGTTACCTGTTAATTTATATTTTTATGAATTTTTTCAACATTGTTCAGAAGTTTCTTACGATTTCAACTCCGATGTTTAGGCAAAAGTCGAACAATCTACTACTACAAACTTTACTATGTGGTACGATTCCTTTTCTGTGTAAGAGTCGGCCTGGGTAGATGCCTCCCTCTTACCTACCCCTGCCGCTAGATGGCAGTGCTTTCACAGCTGTGTTCCAGCCTGAAGGATATAGAGAGCCAGTATAACTACAGGCTGTGAGACTTCTTTGTTTTAAGTTGATAGCAAGTGTCCATCAGTTGCCTTCGGTGTTTTTTTAGGGTTCCGTAACTCAAAAGGAAAAAACAGAACCCTTATAGGATCACTTTGTTGTCCGTCTGTCTGTCTGTCTGTCTGTCAAGACCCTTTTCTCAGGAACGCGTGGAGGTATCAAGCTGAAATTCATTAAATACTCAAGTTTACTATCCTTTGGAGCTTTGACAAAATCAAACTTCTAAGCCAACGCAATCAAAAGATACAGCCGTTTATGCCGCAAACTTTCGACATTCGCAAGGGAATCAGGGAATCAAAACCTACAGGGTACTTCCCGTGAACTCAGAATCTTAAAATTTGGTACGAAGCAACGTATTGTAGCACAGATAAAGGAAAAATTGCGAAAAGCATAAATTTTTAGTTACATCATATAATAAAAATATTTTTAATAATTTTAAACTACGGATTTGTGCAGAACCCTCGGAGCGCGAGTCCGACTCGCACTTGGCCGGTTTTTTTTAAAGGAGAGGGGACAAACGAGCATGCGGCTCACCTGATGGAAGTGACTACCGCCGCAGATGAACAACTGCAACACCAGGGGAATTGCAGATGCGTTGCCGGCCTTTTAAAAAGGAGTAAGCTCTTTTCTTGAAGGTACCTACGTCGTACCGGTCCGGAAAAATCGATGGTGGTAATCGATTCCACAAGAAAGTTTAGCGAGGAACAAAACTTCTAAATCGCACAGTGGTGGATCGCCAATCATTCAGATGGTATGGATGGTATCGCGAGTTTTGTCGCGTTTATTAATTATTATTGTTATTATTATTTATGTTAATATTGTTGTTATTTAAGTTCGTTCGTCACTTCTTACTGTGAAAAAAATCTAAAAAATCTGTTTTGGCCATTGAAGTAATAAGTAAGTAGTACATGGTAGCAGAGACGCCGGGATTTGGTTGTTTGCAACACGCATTAGATCCCATGGGCTTAAACTTAGTCTGTGCTATAAAATAGGTACTTCTGTGCCTCCGACCACGTGCCCCGCACTGATGTACAGTTTTTGTTCTTAGTATCTGTTCTAGTACATAGTACGTATTACTTCAATGGCTTTGGCTTTAACTTCGAGGAAAACCAATTATATTGTACAAAGCGGAGGTCGGTAAGATGCTTTATTTCACTCTTAATTTCGTACATCGAAGGAAAAATGCGGTGGAAACTACTTATATAGGGCGAAGTCGAGAGATGTTATCTGCACCGGTTTTACTGGTTGTATTTAAAGGTCAAATAAAAGTTTACAACGATTTACGTCAAATGTAAACGTCAAAGAATGAAGTTTAATTAAAGAATTTTTAATTGAAGAAACACAGCAGCATTAAGCTGCTATTTTACGCTGGTATTCTGTGAGTGCGTGCTACTACCCCGGTCGAGCCGACGCATTAGTACTACTACCATGATACAGCAGTGGCATGGCTCTACCATATTGATTTTATTTTCTATGACTTCTGTTTACTTCTAAATATATACCATCGGAGTGTATCGATGCCTATAAAAAGTATGTCTATGGCTATGAACAGAGTGGTACGGATGATTGGCAAAAAAGGCGATTTCAACCTTCTTGCAAGGTTTATCGATCTACATGCTTTTTGAGTTCGATAAACCGACAAGCCAGAAGTTTTATGTATAGTTTTGCATAATTTTTGTATTCAGTTTTTACTAACATACGAGCATATAAGGGAAATTGTACCTCTAATAACTGATATGGATCTGAGTCTGAAAATAAATGATTAATAATAATAATAATTTATCAGTGCTTCATATCCTAGTTCGTTTATGTATGTAATACCTTTTAAGCTATTTCAGCCGCCTAGCTGCAACCACCAGAAAATCCAACACTGTACTTGTACTCTTGTTTGTAATTTAAGGGAGCCAGTGTAATAACATGCCATAATGTTCTTCACCTAAGTCCTCAGTTGTGATAGCTGACAACGCTACTTAATGCATTTCTAAAGTTGGTATATCCTCATCTCCAGAGAGCAGGCTGTTCAGCCCGAGGAGCTCGTGGTAGTATGAAGAGTGTTTAATTTATTGCATTTGACTGCCTCGTTGGTCTACCAGTCGTAAACCCGGTTGCTGATCATGAGGACCCGGGTTCGAATACGTTGGCACAAAACTTTTTCCTATTTGGAAATTTTCAGTAGCAGTCCGGAGTCAGGACGTTGGTGGTGTTGTACCTCTGTGCCTCGGAAAGCACGTAAAGGCGTAAGTGTTACATCTGATCTCCCTCCGGTCTCGACTCTTGACTATGAAAGTGAAGGAGTAGAGAGTGTACCTGTGCTCGCGAATACAATCGGCCACTATAATCCTGTCCTGTGCAGACTGGTCGCCGTGAACAAAATTCGGCCGTAAGTATATAATATATTGCAGTGTCGTTCGAAATCTTCGATAGCGTTGTTGTTAGGTCCGTTTACACTAGTGTGGCGCAGTGAAAACGCCGTCACAGACTTTATTATATTATTTTAATAGAATAAGGGTGACAAACAAGCACACAGTCAACTTTATGCTAAGTGAATGATGAGGTCCATAAACATCTATATCTATCCTCGATTAGGACTATCTCTATATTATACATCTAAAGACTAAGAGAGAATGCCTTGTTACTAGTATAAAGAGGAAATACAGCAGCATTAAGCTGCTACCATATTATAGCACCAGTGTGGCTGTACCATGTTCAGAAACCTATCTAAACACGATGTAATGCCTATGCGGACAAGTTCGGAATCAAGCTAGATTGCAGTGTCAGAAACAGGACAACAATCACATTACAACTTAGTCACGTTATACAATGATTTATGTTTTCGCAAATGCTTTTCTCGGTTGTAATACGAACTATAAAGCGACTCGGTATTAATGTATCTACTCTACCACTATCATTATCGTAAATAAAAACTATAAAAAATTCAAATGAAAAACAAATATATTATTTAAATTTTATTTTCCTATCAAAACGGCAGCGACTCACGTTTTTAAATGGCACTTGGAATTAATTAAAAGTTATAAATTCGCCGACATCATTATCATTTCAATAAAAACTAAAAAGAAAAACTTTTAGTTTTGCTAACAATTTAAAATATTATTCCATCTACTCAATTCAGACTGAGATTCGTCATTAAGTGACTGTATTAATAAGTTAAGTAAGTAAAAATAGTAATAAAAGTAAATCAGAACTTAAAATTGCAATTCACAAATTATCTGGTGCCCGCGTACGGTGCGTTCACCGTGGTTACAGAGTGCACTTTCATTTTAATTAAAATGTTTCTTTATTCTTTAATTCTTTTTAATCATTCTTATATAACTGTACTGTGCCGTGTAGTGGCGGTTAAGAATATCCACTACCCCACATCTTTCCGTGGGTGTCGTAAAAGGCGACAAAGGGAAACAGGCAGGAGATGGGCAGCAGTGTCTGCCTGATAACAGCAAAAATACAAGAAAAAATTGCGGTTGCCAAACCGCTCGCCAAGCGTGGCAACTATGGCAAATACCCCCCTATGAATGAATGTAACAAAGAGACGGCCCCCAGTCCCCGGCGGTCCCGCTATTCCTGGCTACGGTGGCGACCATGGTAACGGCGGGGCAGGGGGTGCTAAGAATCTCCGGTGGAGGTTCGGTTGCCACCTTAGACGACTCGACCTGGCAACGTACAACGCACGCACCCTGAGGACTGACTCTATCACCGGGAGGGCGACCATCTGTCCCAAGGAGGTGTCGGATTTATCGTCCACAAGTCTCTTGTTAACAACGTTGTAAAGATTGAGAGTGTGTCGACGAGGGTTGCGTACCTTATACTCAGAATCACCAAACGGTATTCGCTGAATGTCATACAGGTGTACGCACCAACCTCGGCACACCCCGATGAGGAGGTGGCGGAAATGTATCAAGATATCTTTAGAGTCATGCATTTCTCTAAAACCCAATATACGGTGTTAATGGGAGACTTAAATGCAAAACTAGGCACAAGAGAGAACGGTGAGCTGAAAGTAGGGAAATTTGAAATAGGGCAATGGAACCCAAGGGGATAACAGCTGGCCGACTTCATTGAGAAAGAGGGACTCTTTATGATGAACTCTTTCTTCCAGAAGCGGCCCCACAGGAAGTGGACCTGGTCAAGCCCCAACGGTTCGACAAAAAATGAGATTGACTTCATTATAACGACGAGACGACAACTGTTCAGTGATGCGCGCGATATCGCGAAGGTGAAAACTGGTCGAAGTTGTTGACGAGTTTATTTACCTGGGACAAATAGTCCGACTAGGTAAGTCCAACTTCGACCGAGAGGTCAATCGGCGGATTCAACTCGGCTGGGCAGCGTTCGGGAAACTACGACATATCTTCTCGTCAGACATACCGAAAACCTTAAAATGAAATTATACAACCAGTGCGTGTTGCCAGTGATGACTTACGGATCTGAGACCTGGTCCTTCACTGCTGGCCGTATGAGGAAGCCCAAGGTCGCTCAGCGAGCTATGGAGAGGGCTGTGCTCGGGGTTTCTCTGCGTGATAAACTTAGAAATGAGGATATCCGCAGTAAAACCAGAGTAACCGACATAGCCCAACGGATTATTAAGCTGAAGTGGCAGTGGGCCGGCCACATAGCTCGAAGAACCGAAAACCGATGGGGAAAAAATTTTCTTGAGTGGCAGCCTTGTACTGGTAGGAGAAGTGTAGGGCGACCCCCCACGAGATGGAGTGACGACCTGGTAAGACATACAGGAAGTAGATGGATGCAGGTGGCTCAGGACCGTGCTTTGTGGTACTCCTTGGGGGAGGCCTATGTTCAGCAATGGACTTATGAAAGGCTGTAATGATGATGATATACTTGTACACGCCAAGTAGTGTGGGCGTAAGATAAATCAGTACCCCATAACATCCCGTGAGTTAAGAGGCGACAGAGTGAAACTGAAACAAGAGATGGGCAGCAGGATCTTCGTAGTAAAAAATAAAAAAGCTGCGGTTACCAACCCGCCTGCCAAGCAATGCAACAATGGAAAATATCCCCCGGAGATGGCAATATTATACGGGGGAGGCCATTGTTCAGCATTGGACTGTGATGGGCTGTAATGAAGATGATGATGTATTAATTGTTCAAAACATAACACATAATTGTAAACTGTTTTTAAAGTCCTGCTGGTTTTCTTGCTGATACTTGTCGGGACAGAGGTATGTTCCGAATCAATCAAAATTAGTAAAAACTTAATGATATCTTATATTTACACGAACACTACATATTGAATAAAACTAATTTTACGGACTCTATCACGTTTAATTAACTTGTTTTTATTGATTCCCGACGTTTTTTTTTTAATGCTGAAGGTACTCCGGGTTAACTCGGACATTGGGATGTCAATCACCTCAGTACTCCGTGACCATATACACCTACATCTACCCTCGATTAATAATCAGTCAATCAGAATAAATAGCTCCAGTTCTCTACACTCAACATAAAAAACACATCAGCCTTAAGCTACTATTTTACGCTGGTATTCTGTGAGAGCGTGGTCCGTCCCCATTCCAGCGCACACATTCGTGACACAACCATAATATAGCTACAGCATGGTTCTACCACGTATAAGGACTAAGATGGAATGCCTTACCAACTGTAATTTTACTGGCACTATACCCTTCCGTCTGGAACACATCTATGCAAGCACTGCTATTTAGTGACAGAAATGTATGCAATCGAATTATTTTAGGTCTGTTTTCTCTTATTTGTTTCTATTTTTGATGTTTTTATGTACCATTTTCCTTTCTTTATCAAAACTGTATGAGCATAAGTTGCTGAATAAATGCATGTCTATGTCTATATCTAAATGGACCTGGACCTGGAAAACCTACCCAGATAGACTCCTTCGCAGAAAAGGAGGTTAGGGTTATTTGTTGATAATATAACAAATGAATACAGAGTTATATTGCGATGTGTTTAATCAAATAAGATTGAGTTGAGTGCAAAATAAAACACTTATGTTGGAATCAGTTTATGCGGTCAATACACTCGGAATTCTCTTCGCCGGGAATCAAACCAGGTCGTAACTATGACGACGGCTGTGACAACAGAACACCGTGGAATCTCCAAATATCGACTTATTTATTAGCAGTGGAAAGAATAGCATTATGTAGCGACGTATGTTTTAACAATGTGTATTATGTAATGTAATTTGTGACCACGTGAGCAAGTTCGATTCCCGCCGGCAATACTGAAATTGTTATATGTAATTTAAAGTATTGACTTACCAACGTACTCAGTGAAAGAAACATCTTACGGATGCATGTCTGAGATATTCACAAACATTTTAAGATTTTTGTTTATAGGACAAGGGTGACAAAGGAGCACACAGTCCACCTGATGATAAGTGGTTGCTGTGGCCCATAGACATATACATCTATTCTCGATTACTAATCAAAATGCAGATGCGTTGTCACCAGTGAGGAATAAGATGGAATTCTTCGTTTCCAGTAAAAATGTGTCCGGCTCCCTACACTCACCATATGAAACAGCAGCGTTAAGCTGCTATTGTTTGCTGGTATTCTGTGAGAGCGTGGTCCTTCCCCGGTCAAGCCGACCCATTCGTGCTATATTTGTGGGTTAACGAAGTGGATATTTTTCAAATTTATTTTTATTATAATATAATTAATTTATTATATTATTCATTTATTCATTCACTATTTTAATCGTGAATGAATGAAATTAGTCCACAGCTGAACATAGAACACCTCCTCAGAGAATGCCTCATAAGAGGGATATTAGTCGTTATTAGGAAGACGCTGCGACCCATGTCCTGGTTTATTTCCCTCTGTCACAGCACCCACGGGAGGATATGGGCTGCATTCCACGGTAAAGTAAACTTTAATTTTAATTTTGTAAATGGATTAAAAATAACGAAATGTAATAATTTATGTGCACCCTACTTTACGCGTGGCAAGTTTCGATGAATTTATGTCCTAACCGGCCACTAGGTGAAAAGTTGACTTAATGTAGTAGTATTTATAAATAGAATACTTAATGACATAAATCAATTTGAAAACAATAAATTTTAAAAGTATTTGTTCTATAGGTTTCTTACTTCGCTTACCTTACTCGTATTTTTTTCCTCGAGGTAAAATAGGCACCAGGTATACACAGACGTAGGGCGGCTTCTCTTTGGATGGAGTGACGAAGTATTAACATGCAGGAAAGCCATGTATTTCGGTGGCCGTGTTTTCTGACCTGGGAAAGATCTATGTTGACTTTTGGACATAATGACAATGATGACATTGCTGATGTCCCTAGACCTACCATCTGAATGGATAAATCTGGTCTTAACCGGATTTTAAGAGCCAAGACCGGACTCCGATCGATCGGATTTTATTAACACAAGTAGGATTTTTACTAATCTTGTTATATATTAAAATCTACAGATAAGCAAGCGAGCAAGTTCAACTTCTAACACATTACTTGTAAAGAATTTTTCAATAAACTTTGTGAATTTACCAACTTTTTGAAAGCTGTTGTAAGTGAAAATGTACATTTGATTAGGAATTCAAGCGTAATTTCAATCAATCTGTTGTATTTACTGCCCTTGTGATGCCGGGTTAGAACCCCGTGTGGTAGTGTGGTACCGGGTTAGAATAGCACGACCCCAAGTCTTTCCGTGGGTGTCGTAAAAATGAACTAAAGGACAAATCCAGGGAATAGGCAGCAGTGTTTCTTGTTAATATAACACCACCTACACTCGCCAACCCACCTGCAAAATTAATGAAGGAGCCCCACGTCCAGCAATGGACTGTCTTGGCTGATGTGGTGGTGGTGTGGTGTGGAATTTACTGGCGATATGCCGGGTGAACACCGGACTTTTTTTTACAAAAATCTGAATTTTGATCACCAGCAACCTGATCTCTAATTGAAGGCCCTGGTAACCCTAGGTGCACAAAATACGGTGTGAAGGTATAGAAGTTATCTCACCTCTATCTGCCGTGGGTTAGCGACTCCATCTCATCCCAACACATATGAAGCGGCTTAGGGTAAGGTTAGTTCTGAACGAGTGAGTCAACGCGACCGGAGGAGGACCTCGCTGTCACACAGAATACCAGCGTAAAATAGCAGGTGTATGGTGAGTGTAGTGAACCAGTTACCATTTTAACTTTACCAATAAAGTCCATCTTAGTCCTAAGGAGTAACGCAGCGAACACTTCTCATTCTCATGCTCATGTTTCGTAAGTTTTACGATACATACGAGTATTTCAGTTTCACTTTACGTATTTTTAATATATGTTTTATTGTAATTTGTCTACTTTTGAATCATATTTTTGATAGATTTTCATAAGTATTAAATACATCCCAACGAGACGTGAACGATATAGAAATACACTAATAAAAACTGAAGCTTACTGCTTATTGCATTTGGTATCACTGGTGTGAATATAAGTTTATGTAAAACGTATTTAAACATAAATTATAAATGACTTCATTATTATATTGTACAAGCTAGTGGTTGAATATCCTGTGTGATATAGAATAATAAAAATGTATAGAGTTCACATTTTGTTGTTATATATTTTTTGTTATTTTTCCATTTAAAAAGGAATTAAAAATAATGTAAATTTTTTATGTATTCTTCATTCTAGAAGGAACCCTTATAATCCATCCGTCCTTTCGTCCGTCCGTCTGCGGTTTTACTCAGAGACCCTAGGTAGATATAACTTACCTACAAAGTTATGGAATAAAATTTTGCCATTCTTTTTTTATTTTGGGCACCTCCCATACAAGTAAAGAGGGAATTGTCTTTTATAGCAGTCTATTCCATCGTGTGGGGTTGTGGGGTGTCGTTGGATAGGTTTTTCATGTATAGTACAAATTTTTTTCGATTCAGAGGACTATACCAACTAATCTGCTGTTTTTGGAAATGTGAAAAGTATATATATGGTATATATATATAATCAAGAAGGATTAACTACCTAAAGGATGTTAGTTATAAATTGCACTTGGATTAGTAAAAAAATTGTTATAATTCCATAGAAAATGAACTAAAACTAGCTGCATTATAACTTTGTAATGCCATTGTAAACTTTAAAAAATGATTTTTTGATGAAAACGAATTATGCATTATGACTATAAGTTTATTTTTTATTAATTTGATTATGTTTTCCTTTGCAGGGTAGGCAGAGAGGATCGATCGTCAAGAGACTTACCATACATACCACTTTCGCTTATTTTTTAGTTAATTGTTATTGTAAGTGTATGTACAGTTTTATTCGTGGTACTTTTGGTTTACGCGGGGACCCTCTGAACAGTTTAGGAAAATGGTGGTTTACAGGAAAGCTTCTTACGGTGTATCTTATGTATTTTTTTTTTTATATAGGAGAGGGGGCAAACGAGCATGCGGCTCACCTGATGGTAAGTGACTACCGCCGCCCATGAACAACCGCAACACCAGGGGAATTGCAGATGCGTTGCCGGCCTTTTAAAAAGGAGTAGGCTCTTTTCTTGAAGGTCCCTAAGTCGTATCGGTCCAGAAAAATCCCTGGTGGTAAACTATTCCACAAGGAAGTTGTGCGAGGAAGAATACATCTTCTAAATCGCACAGTGGTGGACCGCCAATCATCCAGATGGTGTGGATGGTATCGGGAGTTCTGCCGCGATGTGCGTTCGTGAAATTTGGCGGCTGGGATTAATCCGAACAATTCCTCAGAGCACTCCCCTTGGTAGATGCGAAAGAAAATGCAAAGAAATGCAAAATCTCTTCGCAGTGCCAATGAATCGAGCCGATCGGAAAGGGCTCGGTCGTCGACGATTCGAGCCGCTCTGCGCTGGATGCGGTCAAGTGGAAGGAGCTGGCACTGGGGAGCCCCTGTCCAGAGATGGGAACAGTATTCCATGTGAGGCCGAACCTGCGCCTTGTAAAGTTGCAGGCGGTGTGCCGGCATGAAATACTGTCCCGCTCTGCTGAGCACGCCAAGCTTTTTAGAGGCCAATTTGGCCTTCTCTTCCAAGTGACCACGAAACTGCACGTCACTCGATATGTCGACTCCGAGGATACCGATACTGGCTGAGGCAAGAAGGGGAGTGCCTTGAAACTGAGGAGATACGACAAAGGGGTTCTTTTTAGCGGTAAACGCGCAAACTTGTGTCTTCTGAGGATTAAACTGGACTAGATTTAGTCGCCCCCAATCCGAGACTTTGTCCAGCAAAGACTCGACTTCAGACCCAAGTTTGTTCCGGTACTCGGCGACGTTTTCCCGAGAAATATTGGCCCGGCCGGTGTATAGAGCATCACCAGTGCTGTCATCCGCATAGCAATGAATGTTACCAGTTAGCAACATATCATTGATATGCAGAAGAAACAGCGTTGGTGATAGCACACAGCCTTGTGGAACACCAGCGTTAATAGGCTTGTAGTCAGAACATGCACCGTCTACAACGACCTTGATGCTCCGATCTGCAAGAAAGCTGGTGATCCAATTGCACAATTTCTCGGGAAGCCCATAGGAAGGCAGCTTCGAAAGAAGCGCTTTGTGCCAAACCCGATCAAAGGCCTTCGCAATGTCCAGACTAACGGCCAACGCCTCCCCCTTGGACTCTACTGCCTTCGCCCATCTATGGGTCAGGTAGACCAGAAGATCACCAGCTGATCGACCCCGACGAAAACCGTATTGGCGGTCACTAATCAGCTGGTGATCCTCAAGGTACCGGATGAGCTGGCAGTTAATAATGGATTCCATTATTTTGGAGAACAAGGAGGTGATCGCGATAGGCCTATAGTTGGACGGGTCTGAGCGGTCGCCTTTTTTAGGGATCGGGTGGACAAAAGCTGTCTTCCATGAATTCGGGACTACGCCTTGGGAGTAGGAGTACCGGAAAAGACGCGTTAGGACCGGTGCCAACTCCGGAGCACACGTCCTCAGCACAATTGGGGGGATTCCGTCAGGCCCACTCGACTTCTGGATGTCCAGGGAGAGAAGTGCTTTGCGAACTGAGCGCTGTGAGAATAGCACATCCGGCATGGAGCACTCACACCGCGGGATGGTCGGCGGTATTTTCCCCCCGTCATCAAGAGTCGAGTTGGACGCAAAAAGGGAGCCTAAAAGGTCGGCTTTGTCTTTTGCGTCTTGGGCCAGTGAGTCGTCCTCCCTGTGCAGAGATGGTAGTGATGGCTTACAGAAATTCCCTTGGACAGCCTTGGCGAGAGACCAGAATGCACGGGTTCCCGAAGGAAGGCGAACTAGTTTCTCGCCAATTCTGCCTATGTGCTCTGACTTTGCCTTGGCAATAACTCTTTTGAAGGACCTGGAGGCGAAGTTATACTTCTTTTTAAGTGTGCTGGTGTTTACATCCCGAGTCACCGAAGCCGCAGCCCAGGCTTGATAACACTCCTGCTTACTGCGCAATGCAGTCTTACAGGAGCGACCAAACCAAGGCTGAGATCTGCCTCCGATGGGTACCACAGATGATGGAATAAATAGTTCCATTCCCTGTAGCACCACATCAGTGACAGAGTCAGCAACAGCACTGGGATCATCCGGCGAGAAGCAAACCCGCCCCCATGGGTAGGATGCAAAGAAAGACCGCATTCCGTCCCAATCCGCCGACCTGTAATGCCAAACACGGCGGCAACCTGCAGAACGCAACCGCGAAGGGAGCGTGAGTGGCACCATACTCCGGATCAGACAATGGTCCGAAGAGCCGAGAGGGGCATCGACGGAAACCTGATATCCGTCCGGATGAGAGGTCAGCAGAAGGTCCAACAGGGAAGGTGTATGATCCTCCACATCTGGAATCCGCGTAGGCGAAGTAACCAGTTGTGTCAGACCATATGCCAAGGCAAAGTCATAAACAGATCTCCCCGCATGATCGGTTACACGTGAACCGAGCCATTCGGCATGGTGGGCGTTAAAATCGCCAAGGATCACGATCTCTGCGGATGGGACCTGTTGTAGCAAGGAATCTGTAGCCATTTGGACGTGGTCGATGAGTCGGTCTGTTTCGGCATTACCGCTATGGGACCTATAGAGGCACCCGTAGACGCGCGGATGGTCGTCGCTGTCTACGCGTAGCCAAAGGATGGACAGGTCCGAACCTTCAAGACTGCCGAGGCGTCGAGAACAGATGTCCTCTCTAACATACACGCAAACTCCAGCCCGAGGCACAAAGGAGTGCTCCAATTTGTACCCCGGGCAGGAGAGATACGAAATATCAGTCGGAGAGGAAACCTGCGTCTCGGTCAAAAAGAGCAAGGCCGGCTTCGCCGTCTCGAGATGGTAGTGGACGGCGTTTAGGTTAGAGTGAAGTCCCCTGATGTTGCAGAAATTCACGGATAGCGTGGCAGGGGTCGCCTTGGTATTGTTGCTCAGCTTGCCCCGAGCAGTTTTGTTTTTGAGCGGAATTTTGCCCCCCCCAGAATACGCGGGGCAGCCTGAGCACCCACGCTCAGGATTGGAATAACATGGTCGTGGATGCTCAGCGAGGGATTCTCCAGGGGTACTGGTACCCTCCTGGGGTAGTCTATTGTCTAATTCCGCTACCATGTTGATGGGGGGGGGGGGGGGGAATTGGGCCTCCGGCCACCTGCACTCACCAGACGAAACGCAGAAGCAGAGCCTCTACTTCACGCCGGTATTCTGTGAGGTCGTGGTACCAACCCGGCTCGAGCCGGCCCATACGTGCAACAGCAAAAAACTGCTGCAGGGCTCTACCACCGTTAAAATGTTGTGTAAAAATTTGTGTAAAAATGTATACCCTACGTATATCAGAAGAACACAAAAACTCTCCGATCACACTCTTAATCGCATGGCTGTTAGTCGGGAAATGAAGCAGCATAAAGGCAACTGAACAGACAGATCTACAAATGTATGCGGTTGGACTTACGCACCTTTAATACTGCTGGTATTGAAGTAGTCTCTCGGATCGAGCGGAACCAGGGTTCAAAAGTCTTTGCCAGGGATCCGGGACACCTGAGATTTTGTGGTTTTATGGCCAGCTGTATACGTCATCGTTGGAGCCACACGCAAGTGTTAGTACCGATACAAGAGCAAGTTTTATCCGACACTATTCCGATGATATCCCGAAGTGTCGAAGAATGGAGTCCCCGGGCGAGGATGGAATTACACCGGAGCTTCTGAAAGCACCCGATTTCAGAAATCAAATTGGGTGCTTTCAGAAGCTCCGGTGGAACTTGGCACTCTTGAAAGGACTGCAGCACCGTTCAAATTTCAACGGAATCAAAGGTTTTGTCATAATCCACATACGCAAGACAAAGTGGCAAATTTTACTCCTCGGTCTTCTGTACAATTTGCCGAAGGGTATGTATGTGGTCTATGGTGCTAAAGCCCTTTCGAAAACCAGCTTGTTCGGTAGGCTGGAAGTCGTCTAGTCTGCCTGCGAGACGATTCGTAATGACTCTCGAAAACAGCACATAGACGCGACTCAGAAGGTAAATCGGTATGTAGTTCTTCAAGAAAGCATTGTCGCCTTTATTGAAGAACAAGACCACCGCACTTCTGCTTATCGCCTCTAGAGTAGTGTCACCATGGAGGACGGAATTAAAGAGCTTCTGAAGGACTTCAAGCACCAGTTTTCCACCCACTTTCAGAAGCGCCGCTGTAATACCATTCTCGCCCGGGGACTTACCGTTTTTAAGGAGAGCCATTCTAATCTCACTCAGACTGACGTTCAAGATATCATCGGAATAGTGGCGGGTAATACATTTTTTTTTATAGAGGAGGGGGCAAACGAGCATGCAGCTCACCTGATGGTAAGTGGTTACCGCCGCCCATGAACAACCGCAACACCAGGGGAATTGCAGATGCGTTGCCGGCCTTTCAGAAAGGTGTAAGTTCCTTTCTTGAAGGTTCCTAAGTCGTATCGGTCCGGAAAATACGCTGGTGGTAATTGATTCCACAAGGAAGTTGTGCGAGGGAGAAAACTTCTTCTAAATCGCACAGTGGTGGACCGCCAATCATCCAGATGGTATGGATGGTAACGCGAGTTTTATCGCGATGTGCGATGGTGAAATTGAGCGGCTGGAATTAGTCCGAACAATTCCTCAGAGCACTCCTCGTGATAGATGCGATAAAATACGCAAAGAGATGCAACATCTCTACGCAGTGCCAGTGTATAGAGCCGATCAGAAAGAACTCGACCGTTGATGATTAGAATCGCTCTGCGCTGGATGCGGTCAAGTGGAAGGAGCTGGCACTGGGGTGCCCCTGCCCAGAGATGAGAACAGTATTCCATGTGGAGCCGAACTTGCGCTTTGTAAAGTTGCAAGCGATGTGCCGGCATGAAACACTGTCACGCTCTGCTGAGCACGCTGTCTTCTGGGGATTGAACTGGACTAGATTTAGTCGGCCTCAATCCGAGACTTTGTTAAGCAAAGACTCGACTTCAGACACAAGTTTGTCTCGGTACTCAGCGACGTTCTCCCGAGAAATATTGGCACGGCCGGTGTATAGAGCATCACCAGTGCTGTCATCCGCATAGCAATGAATGCTACCAGTTAGCAACATATCATTGATATGCAGGAGAAACAGCGTTGGTGATAGCACGCAGGGATGGTCGGCAGTGTGTTCCCCCCGTCATCTAGAGTCGAGTTGGACGCAAAAAGAGAGCTCAACAGATCGGCTTTCTCCTTTGCGGCATGGGCCAGTGAGTCGTCCTCTCTGTGCAGAGATGGAAGAGATGGCTGACAGAAGTTCCCTTGGAAAGCCTTGGCGAGAGACCAGAATGCACGGGTTCCCGAAGGAAGGCGAACTAGTTTTTAGCCAATTCTGCAGATGTGCCTAGACCATGCCTTGGCAATGACGCTTTTGAAGGACCTGGAGGCGGAATTATACTTCCATTTAAGTGCGCTGGTGTTTACATCCCGAGACGTTGATGCGTCAGCCCAGGCCCGGTAGCACTCCTGCTTATAGCGTGATGCTATTTTACAGGAGCGACAAAAGCATGGCTGGGATCTGCCTCCGATGGGCACAGAGGATGGAATAAAAAGTTCCATACCCTCAAGTACCACATCAGCAACAGAATCGGCAACAACGCTGGGATCTTCCGGCGAGAAGCAAACCCTCCCCCAAGGGTAGAATGCAAAAACAGAACGCATCCCGTCCCAATCAGCTGACCTTTGGTGCCAAACACAGCGGCAAGCTGCAGAACTGCGATTGGAGCGTGAGTGGCACCGTACTCCGAATCAGACAATGGTCCGAAGAGCCCAGAGGGGAATCGACGGAGACCTGATATCCGTCCGGATGAAAGGTCAGCAGAAGGTCCAACAGGTAAGGTACATGGTCTTCCACATCTGGGATCCGCGTAGGCGAAGTAACCAGTTGTGTTAGACCATATGCCAAAGAAAAGTCATAGACAGATCTACCCGTATGATTGGTTAAACGAGAACCAAGCCATTCAGCGTGGTGGGCGCTGAAATCACTGTTGTAGCACGGAGTCTGCCGCCATTTGGACGTGATCGATGAGTCGGTCTGTTTCGGCATTACCGCTATGGGACCTATAGAGGCACCCGTAGACGCGGGGATGGTCGTCGCTGTCTACGCGCAGCCATAGGATGGACAGGTTCGTACCTTCAAGACTGCCGAGGCGTCGAAAACAGATGTCCTCTCTGACGTATACGCAAACTCCAGCCCGGGCACAAAGGAGTGTTCCAACGGCGTTAAGGTTGGAATGAAGTCCCCTGATGTTGCAAAAATTCACGGATAGTGTGACAGGGGTCGCCTTGGTTGTATTGCTCCGCTTGCCCCGAGCAGCATTAGTCGCGAGCGGAATTTTGCCCCCCAGAGAATACGCGGGGCAGCCTGTGCACCCACGGTCAGGAGTGCAGTAGTTTGGTCGTGGATGCTCAGCGAGGGATTCTCCAGGGGTGCTGGTACCCTCCTGGGGTAGTCTTTTATTTAATTCCACTACCATGTTGATGGGGGGGAGGATTGGGCCTCCAGCCACCTGCACTCACCAAGCGCAACGCAGAGGTAAACCTTTACTTCACGCTGGTATTCTGTGTGGTCGTGGTACCACCCCGGTTCAAGCTGGCCCATCCGTGCAACAGCAAAAGCTACCGCTTAGCTCTACCACTATTAAAGTTACTTGCTCTTGTATCGTTACTCACACTTGCATGTGACTCCAACAGCGACGTGTACGTGTAGAGCTGTCGATAGAACCACTCAATCTCTCTCAAAATATCAGGTGTCCCGGAAACGATGCTGCCACATTAGGTCTTTAGCTTCGACGGTTAGCTCTTTCTGGCAGACCGATCTCTGGCAAAGACTTTGGAGCCCTGCTTCCACTCGATTGCTTCTTGAATACGAGCAGTATTAAAGTTGCGTAAATCCCGCCGCATGCAAGTGGAGATCTGTCTGTTCAGTTGCCTGTATGCTGTCAAATCTGCTGAAGACTGCAGCTTCATTTCCCGTCTAACAGCCATGAGATTAAGAGTGTGATTGGAATGTTTTTGTGTTCTTCTGCGGCGGGTCTTGCAGAACTCAGCTCCGACCGCATGGACAGTTTCCACGAGCTTGTCATTCATATCGTCCACTGCATTGCAATCTTCTAGGTACTGGAAACGGTTTTGTAACTCGAGCTGAAAGGTTTCGGGACTTTGTATTAGAGCACGAGGGAAACGGAGCGTTGATCTCATTAGACAAAACCTCTCCAACTTAGCGTTTGGGCTCAGTGTGTCTCTAACCATTCGGTGATCGCTACCAGTTCACCCTCGCGATCACCGAGACATCACTGAACAGTTGTCATATGGTCGTCATAATGAAGTCAATCTCATTTTTTGTCGAACCGTCGGGGCTCGACCAGTTCCATTTTCTGTGGGGCCGCTTCTGCAAGAAAGAGTTCATCATAAAGAGTCCCTTTTCTCCATGAAGTTGGCCAGCTGCTGGCCCCTTGGGTTCCGTTGCCCTATTTCAAATTTCCCTAATCTCAACTCACCGTTCTCTCTTGTGCTTTTGTTTTGCATTGAAGTCTCCCACTAACACCGTATAGTGGGTTTTGGAGGAATGCATGGCTTTAGAGATATCCTCATACATTTCCTCTACCTCCTCATCGGGTTGTGCCGAGGTTACTGCGTAAACCTGTATGACCTTCAACAAATACCGTTTGGTGGTTCTAAGTATAAGGTACGCAAACCTCGTCGATACACTCACAATCTTTACAACGTTGTTAACGAGAGATTTGTGGACGATAAATCCGACACCTCCTTGGGACAGATGTTTGCCCTTCCGATGATAGAACAAGTTGCCGGATTCGAGGATTATCGTGTCCTTCCCCTCTCTTCACACCTCATACAATCCTATAATATTCCAGTGCAACTTGTCTATCTCTTCTTCCAGCTCCAAAATCTTTTCGTCAGTCCTCAGGGTGCTTACATTGTTACGAGTCATCTTAGGTGGCAAACGAACCTCCACCGGAGATTCTTAGCACCTCCTGCACCGCCGTAACCATGATTGCCACTGTAGCCAGGAATAGAGGGACGCCGAGGACTGGGAGTCGTGATTTTGTAACTCTCGTCATGGGGGCTATATTACCATAGTTGCCACGCTTGGCGAGCGGATTGGCAACCACAGTTTTTTTTATTGTAATTTGTAATTATCAGAAAGTTACTGATGCCTATTTTCTGTCTCAGTTTCCCTCAGTCGCCTCTTACGACACCCACAGGAAGATATGGGGTAGTGGATATTCTTACCCGCCACTACTTGACATATAGTAGTGATTGGTAATTGATGTGTAGTGTGGTGGAATGAAAAACCGGCCTTAATTGTAATCATTTAACCAGTATGCATGTGATGTCATCGAACTACTGAAATATTGTAGTGTAACGATAATATGTAGTACAATATGTAATCAATTAATATTAAATTTTTATCCTAACATTAGTTTTAAAGAATTAATCGGTTTTTATAACATAAATGGGATGTAAAGTCTCAACCTGTTATACGATTAAATAATTGAAATTCTAATTTTAAAAAATACTTAAGAGGCAAAAATGTTATTGTTTTTAAATACATCATCATCATCGTAACATCCCTCTGTATATCCACAGCTGAACATAGGATTCCCTCAATGAATACCACAAAACACAGTTCTAAGTCATTTGTTACCTTTTTTCTTCATCGCATATCAGTTCTTCAATTCCATGATCGGCCCATTGCTTCTTCTTAAATATATAATTATATCGCTGTACCCTCTATGCCTTTTATACTCTATAGGGCGTGATTATAATAACAAAAGCCCTAACCCATATAGATTAAAAATTTTATAGGATATATATCGCTCCTGTTTATTTACGCTATACAAAACTGAAGCATTATCAGCCTTATTCCCTTACAATAAAGGCTGAACACGTGACTCGATGTAACGGATTATTGAATGAGTCATTCTCACACTTATATGATTGTTTGCAAAAATAGAGCGAACTAAATATGTATTATTTATTTTGTTTTTTGACGGAATTACGGTTGGTATGAGTAAAAAGACCGTGAGAATTAAACTAGGAAAAGTGTACACTTCTTTACCCGACTGTCCCAGAAGAAGGCTAATGTATTTCGAGAGTATGTTACTCGAAATGCTCTGTAACCTTGACGGCTTGATGGATTTTAACATTATGGGTGTCGTTAGCTCCGCCCTAATAGTGGTATCAACATAGACTATTTAATATTTATATAATGCAAATACCTACAAAAACGTGAGGGGAATGTTTTTAATCAGGAAACTTTAACTAGGTTTTTTATTAGTGTTTTAACTTTAATCCTGCAACTATATTATGGTTGTAGCACGAATGGGTCGGCTCGACCGGAGTAGGACTATGCTCTCACAGAATACCAACGTAAAATAGCAGTTTAATGTTGCTGTGTTTCGTATAGTGAGTGTAGAGAACCGGAGACCCTTTTTTTACTGGAAACGAGGCATTCCATCTTAGTCCTCAGGGGTGAAAACGCATCTGAATTTTGATTCTTAATTGAGGATAAATGTAGTTGTCTATGGGCTACAATATCCACTTACCATCAGATGTACTGTGTGCTCGTTAAGCGCCATCTATACAAATAAATAAAATTGAAGTGTCTGTTTGTAATATCAAAATAACAGCTTTTTACTAAATACATATGAAAGTGTATACGGTACTTAAAATAAAAACACAATTTAAAAAAAAATTCTGTCCGTCTGTCTGTCTGTCCGTTAGTCTGTCTGTCTGTTTGTTCCAGCTAATCTCCGAAGTGGCTGGACCAATTTTGACTGGACTTTCACTGGCAGTTTATATATAAGGAGTAATATTATAAGGAGTAACTAAAGCTACTTTTATTTTAAAAAAATTATTAGCATTCCGCGCAAAAAAATTAAAACCCTTAAATGAACGCGGGTGAAGTCGCGGGGAACAGCTAGTTCTTCTATAAAAAAAAAACCAGCTTTGTTGTGATATCTCGTCTGCGTACCCACAAATTGTATAACGTAATTTCTCTTTCTTTTCTTATTCATTTTTTTAATACGTAATACTTAAATATAACGCACAAAGGAACCGAATTTTATCAATGTTGTAAGTTACCTATTAGTATAAGTAAGTTATACATAAACATGTATTTCGTATAATAAATATCTTGTTTGTATCATATCTTTAATATTCTTTTATCTTTTTTTACAAAATGTTTACCGCCACACAAAATTTTTATCAGGTATCGTGGTGACAGTCCAAACACATAAATTGTACAAGGACAAACATCCAGACCAGGAATAATTATTTGCAATGACCAACGAAAAATTCGTTTTTGATTACGGTTTTTGTCGAAAGTAAAACCAAATATTCGGTTGTAGTATTCGATTTTGGCTGAGAACTGAGTTACGGCCGGTCTCTAATTGTTTGTGAGCCATACAAATACTTGTTCCGTGCGGGATTGGAACCCGCGACTCTCAAGGCCGCAATTCAATGCTTATATAAATTAACTTCTAACAAATGAGGCCACATCAAATGTTTACACCGACGCTTACACCCCTAATGACTTAGATAAATTGTGTAGCACTGATTACGACGTATGCTACCGCAGTACTAATGAGCCAGAAGCCACTTTGACATCACACCACTCAGAAATTTTCTTGTTTATTTTTTTTATGTATAGATACCTTATCTAGTACGTGTTCTCATAATTTCGAATTGTATATTATTTGAATGTATATTTTGTATGTGAGCAATGCTAATAAAATGTATGTCTGTATCTATCATCATCATCGACATTACGGCCTATCAAAAGTCCACCGCTGAATATAGCTTACCCCATGGGCGAATACTTGCCATAGTTGCCACGTTTGGCAACCGCAATAATTTAATTTGAGTTGCCATCAGAAAGATGCTGCTTACCATCTTCTGGTTAATTTGCATCTGACGCCTTTTACTTTTAGGGTGTCCCTGACATCCTAGGGCTGATAATATGGGATGTTGCATTTTCTTAGCCCCCACTACACGACTTTTTTCTAAATCCATGTCTTTTTCTAAATTCTTTACAGCAGGTAAATAAATCAAAAACTATGAACAGAAAAATAAATGAGGTTCCTCAACCTATTACCCCCACTTTAGAATTTTTCATTGTAACGTAGAAGAAGTTTACAAACATGAACTGCACAAAGACAAACATGCATACCGGGAATAATTATTTGTAGGCCATCCAAATACTTGTTCCGTGCGGGATGCGAATCCGCGGCGCTCAGTTCAACACAATGCTAAGCCACTGCATCACGGAGCTGTCAAAACTCCGCAGTAATCTTCTTTTTTACATGTTTAAAGACCAATATTACTCTATTCCTAATCAAAAATGAAAAGAAATAGATCCGTTGGTATTCAAATCATGTTGTATAATAAAATTACACTACAAAATATGATAAAGCAAAGCTAATTAAATATGTTGCAAACAGAGTAGATCAATCTCTACAAGCAGCACGTGTTCACAAGTACGACGCATGTGGCAGTAATATTGAAGGGTAGTCAGAAAACAAAAATTAATTTTGATTGTTTGGTTGAACTAATATTTTCAGTATTTATTATTATAATTAACTGTATTATTCATCATCATCATCATCATCCTTACAGCCCTTCACAAGTCCACTGCTGAACCATAGGCCTCCCCCAAGGAATGCCACAAAGCACGGTCCTGAGCCACCTGCATCCATCGACTTCCTGCATATCTTACCAAGACGTCACTCCGTCCAGTAGGGGGACGCCCTACACTTCGCCTGCTGGTACGAGGCCGCCACTCGAGAACCTTTTTTCCCCATCGGTTGTCGGTTCCTCGAGTTATATAGCCGCCCCATTACCACTTCAGCTTACTAATCCGTTGGGCTATGTCGGTCACTCTGGTTCTACTGCGGATATCCTCATTTCTAAGTTTATCACGCAAAGAAACTCCGAGCATAGCCCTCTCCATAGCTCACTGAGCGACCTTGAGCTTCCTCATACGGCCAGCAGTGAAGGACCACGTCTCAGTTCCATAGGTCATCACTGGCAACACGCACTGGTGTACAGTCTCGTTTTCAAGTTTTGAGGTATACCTGACGAGAAGATGTGCCGTAAATTCCCGAACGTTGCCCAACCGAGTTGAATCCGTCGATTGACCTCTCGGTCGAAGTTGGACTTACTTAGTCGAACTGTTTGTCCCAGGTAAACATACTCGTCAACAACTTCGAACTTAGTGCTCCCATAACTACCGGCATAAGTGTGATATGGACATTAAACATGATCTCTGTTTTGTCCGTGTTTATCTTAAGACCTATTCGTTGGGAGACACTATTGAGGTTATAGATCATAGTGCTTAGGTCCTCCAGCGATTCTGCCAAAGGACTATATCGTAGGCAAATCGAAGGTGAGGATAGGGTATTGACGTTAATGGCGAGAACATCGCCATTGACGTTAATACCGTATCCTTTCCATTCCAGTAGCTTGAAAACGTCTTCCAATGCAGCTGTGAAGAGTTTCGGGGATATGACGTCACCCTGTCTTACACCTCTGTGCAATTGGATAGGTTTCGTACTCTGGTTCTGTACTCGGATAGCCATCGTAGCCATACTGTACAAACACTTCAGCACTTCGATATACCGACAGTCCACTTGACACCGCTGAAAGGATTGCAGCACCGCTCAAATTTCAACGGAATCAAAAGTTGTGTCATAATCCATATACGCAAGACATAGTGGCAGATTGTACTCCTCGCTCTTCGGTACAATTTGCCGAAGGATATGTATGTGGTTTATGGTGCTAGAGCCTAAAGCCTTTTCAGAAACTGGCTTGGTCGGGAGGCTGGAATTCGTCGAGTATGCGTGCGAGACGATTCGTGTAGTCTATAGTTCGTCAAGAGAGCGTTGTTAATAGGATATGTTTATTAAGTTACAATTGTTATTAACAAGGCTATGGACCTGGTCTGTATACATTCATTATTTTAATTATATTGACATAAATATAATTATATTGACATACTATAAAGTATACCTAAAATGCAGTTTAACTATAGAAAAGAAAAAGACGCCTGATGTTTAAAAAAGTTCTAGTTGTGATGATTTTATGTTAATTTTTTTGCTATTTCATAAAGCCAGGCGCTATACTGATATGTATATAAGAGTAAAATATCAAGCCATATTACGTAAATCATTGTCATAACACTAAAATAAATGTTATATTTCCTAAGTTATACTATTCTTCTGGTGGACGTTATGTTTATACATAATAATTATTAGTTCGTAAATTCTTAACCGCATAAGGCATATGAGCCTCAAATGTTCACGAAAGTCTTATACTTAATAAATTTTTAGGAGAATAAATAAAACGATATAAGAAAAGGTAGCAAGGTCTCGAAAGCAATCTATTAGTTTTCGTACGTTTTTGTACAAAGCAACAATAATAAGTATTACAACAGAAAAATAATGAAAATAAGTCAGAAACAGAAATAAAGATATCGCTAGTTTTACATATTATTAATGCTTATTAGGTTTATTCAAGGAACATTTAAAGTTATTTTTAAAATAACCGTATATAAACATACTAATAATTTCGTGAAATAAGAGGTTTACAATAGAAATGGGATTAATTATTCATATGCATTAAGATACAAAGATGATGTATAGTGATGATTTTAGTAAAAGTGACATCTGTGAAATAAACGTTATAACTAACTTGTTTATAGGTAGACTGAGGCACTGATTTCAAAAACGAAGGTAACTACGAGTTTAAAGATAGATGTCGCTTTTAAATTTAAAACTGATATACACGTTATGCCATAGATGGCATTAGTGACTTGCAATATAACTCAAACGAAGGAAAACTATTATTGTTCTTAAAAAAAAAAATAGGTTACTTAAATGTATGTTAATTTCTAATCTGGTTATTGGTAATGTAGCATATTGTCATTTTATTTTATTCATTTACATTTCAAATGGTATCTATTAATATACTTATGCTCAGAATACAGGAAAAACGTTTCTTTCTATATTCTGAGTACTTATCTAAATATTTTAATTAAATTTCTTCTTAAAGTTTTTTATAGAATATGAGTGTAAAATCAGCAAACAGTCCACATCATAGGGTACATTAATACAACTAGGTCCATAAAGAAAATGCCTTATCACTCCAGAGGACTAAAATATACTTCTAGACTATATTATACGTGGTAGAACCATGCTGTAGCTCTATTAGTAGTATAGTTGTAGCACGAATGAGTCGGTTCGACCGGGGAAGGACCACGCTGTCACAGAATACCAGCGTAAAATAGCAGATTAATGCTGCTGTGTTTCGTATGGTGAGTGTAGAGCACCGGAGACCCTTTCTACTGGAAAAGAGGCATTCCATCTTAGTCTTCATGGGTGACAGCGCATGTGCATCTTGAGTCTTTATTGAGGATAGATGTAGATGTCTATAGGTCACAGTAACCACTTCCTATCAGGTGGGCTGTGAGCTCGTTTGCCACCCTATTCTATAAAAAAATAGAATGTCTCGTGACCTTTAAAATGCGCCACAATCACCATTCACAGCGGCATTAAGAGCCCACTTGTACTTTGTATATAAGAGTGTGGTTCTTCGTAGGTCGAACAAGTTCGTGAACAACCACATAGGTAGTTCTCCTATAGCAAAAAGTGCCTTGATTAGGCCGTTTTCCTAACTCAGCATCACGATTTTTTTAATAGAACTGAAGTAATATACAAACTTACAGTCCACCTTATGGTAAGTGTACACCTGTCACCTGATGCTACTGCAATCTATGAACACGTGCAGCTAACTTCAAACAAAGAAGGTTACAGACGCCATTGCCACCTCAGAGGACTGGAATGGAATGCCTCTCAGCCTGTAATAATACTGGCTCTCTATATCCTCTCTCTCTCTCTGTCTCTCTCTCTCACTCTGTACTGGGACATATTGTTCAATGATCTGGCGAGAACTGTTTGTCAATGGGAATGAGTCCGCAACAAAGTTATTTTTCTCATTTATTATGTAGGTTCGATAATATTTTGTAATCTAAAATTTAATACTTACTTATTAATAATTAATTAGTTATCTGCTTGTAATCAATACTAATACAATCACACAATTCTATAACATTAAAGAACTAGGAAGAATAAAATCATCGGAATCGTTTGACGTGGTAAAAAAATATCAGCCAACATATCGTTCAGACGCCTCTGCGAATTGAAGAGTTTGATCATTTTCTCATGGATCCCATCATCAGATCTTATCCAAATGAATATAGAACCACACCTGAGATAAAAAAAGAGTCATTGTAAGCGGACAACATGCTAAAGTATTATCTCCTCAAAAAAATTCTGGCGAATTGAGACCACCCTCCTTTTTTTGAAGTCCGTTTAAAATGAAGCTAACCGCGAATATATAGAATGGAATGGATTGGAATAGAATGGAGTTATGGAATAGAATAGATCTGAATAAAACAGAACAGAACATAATAGAATATTTTTAAATTTAATTTAGATTAATGCAATTCTTATTAAAAGTATTTTTTTACTTTTATCATTAGTTCGTAAAAAACTGTCTCGAGAAGAACCAGCAAAATATCCAGCGGGACCTTTTTTCCTAATCCCAGCAAAGTCACGCCATCATATTGGGCGGGGTTCCACACGGACCAATTTTACTTTGTACATACATAATGTTCGGTTAATTAACATCATGATCATCACCATTATATTCATTGCATTAATTACAGATATATATATATATATATATATATATATATATATATATATATATATATATATATATATATATATATATATATATAATATATGTTTAACATAAAACTCCAAACTTATGAAGGATAAGTTTAGTCTATTTGTTTTGTATGTTAAAAACACTATCAGAAAATCCGTAAATAACCTGTTAACGTCTCGCGTATTAACACCAGAAGCAATCACCCCCGCTGAGTTTATGTTGGCGACAATGCTCAACCAAAATATTTATTCTATGGCTACCTGTTAGCTTTTGTTGTATTGTCTCACCTGTCACTTTGTCTGCATTTCGTCAGATTTATTAGTTATTGCGCAATTCATCGAAACAAAACAGGGTGGTTCAGTAGCCGTCGCACCTTGCTAAAATTTTTCTAAGAATGTTATTGTGTCTTCCTTTAGTTATACTTGAAGCGAGTAATCGATTACCGGGTCTTCACTTTCTAAAGAGTCTTGGTCAAGCTCTCTTAAGAGTTTTGATAGGTTTAGTTAGCATCTTTCGGCATAGTCCATTGCTGAACATAATCGTGAATTCTGTCAGGTGTGACAATTAAAGCAAATCCTCCCAAGAACAGGAGATGTCCATGTCCAGGTTTCGACTTTTACCAACTGATATAGAAGAATGTATTTGTAATTGTACACCTTGTATCTATATAGCTCTATTATGGTTGTAGCACAAATTGGTCGGTTCGGCTGTAGAAGGACCACGCTCTCACAGAATTCCAGCGTAAAATAACAGATAAATGTTGCTGTGTTTCGTAAGGTAAGTGTAGAGAATGGGAGACCCTTTTTACTGGAAACGAGGCATTCCATCTTAGTCATCAGGGGTGACAACGCATCTGCATTTTGATCCTTAAACGACCGTAAACGTAGATGTCCATGGACCGTAGCATCCCCTTACCGCCAGATGAACTGTGTGCTCGTTTGTCACCCTTATTTTATCAAAAAAATCTTATTATCTTCATTAAAAGTAATGTACATAAGAAATAAAATAAGTAGGTAAAGACTGCATGACTCAACGATAACTGTATTCTTCGGTTTCGTTTATATTATTTTTGGATTTGAACCTCAGCTAATCTAGTTAGCGCATTTAATACCCTGTATCTGTATTTTTTACAATATTTAAGTAACAAATGAGTTATTCAAACACAGAAGGCTATAAGATGAGTTGTCACATCTAAAGTAGAAGATGGAAATGCCTCATATCGTGTAATTATACCGGCTCTCTATGCAGTTTAGCTTGACAACAGAAATAGGTAAGAGAATGGTACCAACACAGACTAAAGGAAAGGTCTGTACTGAAAACAGACAGATTTGTCTAGGTGGTAGGAATCCCATTATACCCAGAAGTCTACTGGGTAGGTACCACCCTCTAAACTATTTTTGCCAAATGTTCTAATCTGAAGGGTATATAGAGACAGTGTAATTACATATAGAGACAGTGTAATTATATATAGAGACAGTATAATTACATATAGAGACAGTATAATTGTATATAGAGACAGTGTAATTACATATAGAGACAGTATAATTACAGCTTGTGGAGCAAGCCATCTTAGTTCTTAGAGACGATAACGCATCAGTAGTTTTCTGTGGTGTAAGTAGGTTGCAGATGTCCATGATGATGATGTCGTAAAGTACCATCAGGTGGACTGTTAGTTCTTTTGTCACTTCAGTTTCATAAAACAGACCACCATTTTATAAAATAAAGTCACCTATTACCTACTACTTTAATAACCTAATTAATAAAATCATGTAAAGTGATCGGTGAGGATTAGGATCATCATTTCATATGCATTTACAACTGTCATTCAGTTGTCAGTCTGCAGGGCGCAGGTTTTTTTTTATATTATAACGGTGACATACGAGCAAACAGTTCACCTGACGGTTAGTGGATGCTCTGGCTCATGGACATCTACGTTTATGGATCAAAATGCAGATGCGTTGTCACCCCTGATGACTAAGATGGAATGCCTCGTTTCCAGTAAAGTGGGTCTCCGGTTTTCTACACTCGACATAAGAAACACAGCAGCGTTAAGCTGTTATTTTACGCTAGCTTTCTTTGAGAGCGTGGTCCTTCTCGATCGAGCCGACCCATTCGTGCTACAACTGTAATTTTGCTGCAGCGTGGATCTACCTGAACGTATAAAGATTTTTTATGTGCTGTTTCCCAGGTATCTCACGTTGATGACATGGTAACTAAACGTTGACTAACTTTGTAGAAGATATTCGCAAGTGACTATACTAAATTTATGTAAATTAATTTAATTACTAACACTATAATTTAAATTATATTTCACTTCACTTTTACTAACATTCTTTTTTTTTTTATTGGATAAGGGTGACAAACGAGCACACAGTCCACCTGATGGTAAGTGGTTGCTGCGGCCCATAGACATCTACATCTATCCTCTATTACAAATCAAAATGTAGATGCGTTGTCACCCGTGAGGACTAAGATGGAATGCTTCATTTCCAGTAAAAAGGGCCTCCGGCCACCTGCACTCACCAAGCGAAACGCAGAGGTAAACCTCTACTTCACGCTGGTTTTCTGTGAGGTCGTGGTACCACCCCGGTTCGAGCCGGCCCATCCGTGCGACAGCAAAACCTGCCGCCTGGCTCTACCACTGTTAAAAATTCTTGTATGGGTCCTGTGTTGCCTGAAATAAAGATATTTTTTATTATTTAAACTGTGCCTCACTGACGTGTACAATTTAGGACCGATACATTGTCATTGTCTCAGGTGCTTCCTATTGATCGCCCACGTACCTATTGTCCACTGTCAAGCTCCGATTGCGTGAAACCTTTTATCCTCAATAGATTTTTTAGGCTGGTTATTTTCATAAAAGACATTGTATTATATAGTTGTGCTACTGAAACGCAAAAAACACGACCATTAAGAAGAAATATATGGGTTTGTAAAGTTCGTTAAAGGTCGATAAATTGTAACGATACACTTTAAATTAGATAGGATACAAATAATATTCCTTAGTAAAATATTAACGCATCCTAATATCACCAATTACTGCAATTAATGGCTAGTTGGTACTGACGGATATAGGTCTGTAGATGCTTAGCAAATTAAAATCTGTTGTAGCAGCAAACGCTTTCCTGGCTCATTATTAGTGCTTTCAGTTTGTCTGAGAATTAATGTATAGATCTAGCGTTTACACAGTCACGTCCGCTAACAGCGACACTGTATAGCGGCGGTGTAAGTATGTTCATTAGTCCATACCGTCCCGTGGGTGACGCAAGAGACGACAGAAGGAATCTGAAACAGGAGATGGGTAGCAAAACCTTTCTGATAACAATTCTAAATAGTAAACAACTGCGGTTACCAGCCTGTCCTCTTTGAGGCAATCTATGGGTGAGGCCTATGTTCAGCAGAAGACTGTGATAGGCGGTTCTATCCTAATGGATGGATAGAATCGCTTACCATTACATTAATTGTGTGTGACTACAAAAAAAACATCCCATAATTCTGACGAAACAATCAACTATGCTGGAAATTTTAAGAGTTTATTTTATAGTTATTAGTGTAATATATATTTCCAACTCTTAAGCAATTAGATCGGCGTTAAGATACACCACCAGTTAGAGAGCCAATGCAAATGCCCGGTTAACAGAACTATCCATACACTCACTAGATGTCGCTAGTTGGGAACTTATTTATCAAGCAGATGGTCACAAAGTGTCATCATCATTGAAAAGTTGTGATTTAATTATTATTTCTTCGATTGACAGTGTATAAACAATGCTGTTTGCTGTATTCTTTAATTTTTTACACATTCCTAACTTTTTTTTTAAGTTCTTCTAATTTTATTAATGTTCGTAGTTTGATTTATCCACAATGATTTTTTATATTTACGCGAACATTACACATTTAAATAAAACTAGTTTTATTTAAATTGTATTATCCATTTCTAATCTAATTTATATAAAATACAAACTTACTTAATAACACTTTTATAAAAAATACCTATACAAAAATACAAAAATATTCCTAAATGGCGCCGCCCTGGTTGCAGCAAAAGTCGTGGATGACCTCATTATGTTGATGTAACTGATTTGACAGTATAGATCTGGTGTCCCGTAGTCCACGGTCATCTTACAAGCCTGTTATTACCCACCGCATAACCTGTGGTTAAGTCTCGAAGAAGTGTCACATCGTGCCGACTTCTTAATGTACGGAGCGACAATCCGAGTTGCATCTTACCAGTAAGATAATAATGAAGTGTATTACTGGTGTAATAATTTACCACACCAGTAATACATTTCATTGCGAAGCAAATCAACAGAGATTAGCACTGTTTATTTGCTTCATAATAAAGTATTATCTGTTTTAATATTCTATTTTACAAAATACTGTGTCAAAGGGCCTAAAACTACAATTCCACGCCAAAGTAAAAGAAATCAAATCTACATAAATAAAATTGAAACGATTGACGGAATAACTGCCCTTTATTGAGCTTAGGGGGTAATTATGGTTGTAGCTGAGATACGGATTTCCAAATTCATGTATCGGCCTAGCACAGTCCGGCCTTTATTAGCCCAAGCAGTTCACCAAATTACAAACCGGGTTCCGAAAAGTGTGTTACCGTGCAAAAATGTTCACACCTACAACAATTACACCGTGGGAGGCAACGAGTGAGCTGTAATTAACACACCGTTTGATCTTTACTACTTTACATACAGGATTTATTTATTTAGAACGTGATTTATTTATTTTTGGTAAAGACTGCGCTGACACTAAAGACTGCGTAGTGGTTATGTGCCAATTTTAGTATGGCCGGCAAAAATGATAAAAATAGGCACTATCATCTAAGAGGTGTGAACTAAAGTATTAAACATTGTATTTGTGTTGTTTGTTGTAAGTATTAGACAGTGTAACTAACAAAACTACGATTTATAGTAATAAATGAATAGAATAGAATATAATGGATTGAAATTCCGACCACCTAAAGGATCTAACGAACAATGGCGGCAGAATTGAACAGAAACACATGCACACTAATAACCAAAACTGATGTTCCATTATTTGGATTTCAGCAACTCTTAAATGACTGTTAATAAATTTCTTGGCCGTGTAGTGGCGGTGTAGAAATGTCCACTACCCTATAACGTCCAGCGAGTGTCTTAAACGGCGACAGAGGGTTACAAGATAGGAGATTGGTAGTAGCGTTTTTCCAATAAAGCACACCATGTGGATGCTTGGCGCTTCACTACTGTTTGTTTCACTAGGAGTTTTCTTCCGCGACCTTTCTGTGGAATAGCTTACCACTGGCGATTTTTCCGGACCGATACGACTTAGGGACCTTCAAAAAAAGAGCTTACTCCTTTCTAAAAGGCCGGCAACGCACATGCAATTCCGCTTGTGTTGCAGTTGTTCATGGGTGGCGGTAGTCACTTTTTTTATAGGAGAGGGGGCAAACGAGCATGCGGCTCACCTGATGGTAAGTGACTACCGCCGCCTATGAACAACTGCTACACCAGGGGAACCAGGGGAATTGCAGATGCGTTGCCGGCCTTTTAAAAAGGAGTAGGCTATTTTCTTGAAGGTCCCTAAGTCGTATTTTTTTATAGGATCGAGTGACAAACGAGCACACAGTCCACCTGGTGGTAAGGGGTTGCTGTGGCCCATAGACATCTACATTTATCTTCGTTTGCGAATCAAAACGCAGAGGCGTTGTCACTCGTGAGGACTAATATGGAATGCCTCTTTTCCAGTAAAAAGAGTCTCCGGTTCTCTACACTCACCATAAAAACACAGCAGTGTTAAACTGCTATTTGACGCTGGTATTCTGTGAGAGCGTGGTCCTTCCCCGGTCGAGCTGACCCATTCGTGCTACAACTATACTACTAATATAGCTGCAGCGTGGCTCTACCACGTAAAATCGGTCCGGAAAAATCGCTGATGGTAATCGATTCCACAAGGAAGTCGTGCGAGGAAGAAAAAATCTTCTAAATTGCACATTGGTGGACCGCCAATCATCCAGATAATGTAGATGGTATCGTGAGTTCTGCCGCGATGTGCGTCCGTGAAATTTGCCGGCTGGGATTAATCCGAACAATTCCTCAGAGCACTTCCCGTGGTAAATGCGAAAGAAAATGCAAAGAGATGCAACATCTCTTCGCAATGCCAATGAATCGAGTCGATCGGAAAGGACTCGGTCGTCGACGATTTGAGCCGCTCTGCGCTGGATGCGGTCAAGTGGAAGGAACTGACACTGGGGAGCCCCTGCCCAGAGATGGGAACAGTATTCCATGTGAGGCCGAACCTGCGCCTTGTAAAGTTGCAGGCGGTGTGCCGGCATGAAATACTGTCCCACTCTGCTGAGCACGCCAAGCTTTTCAGAGGCCAATTTGGCCTTCTCTTCCAAGTGACCACGAAACTGCACGTCACTCGATATGTCGACTCTGAGGATTCCGATACTGGCTGAAGCAAGAAGGGGAGTGCCTTGAAACTGAGGAGATACGACAAAGGGGGTCTTCTGAGGATTAAACTGGACTAGATTTAGTCGCCCCCAATCCGAGTCTTTATTCAGCAAAGACTCGACTTCAGACACAAGTTTGTTCCGGTACTCGATGACGTTTTCCCGAGAAATATTGGCACGGCCGGTGTATACTTAAAATCAGGTGAGCTGTATGCTCGTTTTCCCCCTTTCCTATAAAAAATAACAAGAAAAGTTTAAAAAATTGCGGCTACCAAACTGCTTGCCAATCGTGCCAAGTATGGCAAACATACCCTTACTGTGGGTGAGGCCTGTAGTCAGCAGTGAACTTTAAATAGGCTGCAACGATAATGATATACATAGTTCTAGATTTGCTACACCTTATAAACAAACCTTTGATTTATGAATATCATTGTTGGATATAAAAAACCTCAAGTAAAATATTAAAGGAAGCAGATGCTTGTAGTGACTCCAAACCTTACTTGATTACAACCTTAAAGATTGGAAACGAAAGAAATCCATAAACAATGTTAATTGCGTTTAAAACACGCACATGTGGTTCCAGTTAAGCCGTGAAGTATTGAGACAAAATATTTAGTCACTTTACTTTTTAAAACATAACGATGTATATTGAATGGAAGAAAGGTTCATAACGATCCGAGAAATGCTTGTTTATGTTTTAACTGCAAAACATGTGCATATTTTATTTTGTTGAAAATCAATAAAAGAAAGATAAGAAAGAATTCGTTATTGCGCAATTGTAGTTATTCAATGGAACAGATCATCGGAGTTAATGGCCGCAAATAATTTTAGAAAAGACAAAAGATAAAAGTTGTAAAATAACAATGTGACAATAATTTACATAATGGCGGTCATGTAAACCAGTCTTGTATTCGTAGCATAACATATTTCTTATGTTAACGCTAACACTGCACATTTAAATGAAACTACCTAGTATTTCATCGCGTATGTGCACCTATTTTAAACATAACTAAATATTACATTGTTGAAAAAGAAATTGTACAAATGGCTGAATTAAAATAATTTCTATAGTGTAAAACAATTCTTGGAAAAAAAAATAGATTATGTACTGGATAACATTTATTAAAAAAAATTCATTTTTTTATTGTAATAAATATAAAATAATAAAATATAGTATTGTACAATATATCTTTGATTAAGCTGTGCGACTATTACTAGGTATTGAAATTGACATGTAATTAATTATTATAATATTATTTCTCTTTATTAACTAAATCAGGTGACTAATGTATAAAAATAGTTAAAGAAAATTTGACATTGTTTAAATATATTTGCATGCTATGTAAAATAAGCAAAACATTAGCGCTCGATTTTTACCTGTGAACAACATATATACCATGTTTTACGCAAATAAAGATTATTATTATTATTATAACATAACTTTTGTGAAATATCGGGAATATAAAATAAGTTAATATACGCTAATAATTAATATACGTTAATATCCGTGAAATTATTTTCATTGAAATTCCTCGTATATTATACAATGTGGCAATGGATCCGCCGTATATCTCGAAAAACCGATAACCGAATGGGAGAAAAGTTGTCGGCAGTATCCTTGTACCGGTAAACTAAGCAAAGGGCGAACCAGCATTTGTAGTTTTAACCCGGTAAGACATGCAGGAAGTTGATGGATGCAGGTAGCTCCGGGCCATGTTTTGTGGCATTCCTTGAGAGAAGCCTACGTTCAGTTATGAAGAAAGAAAGAAAAAGAAAGAGAGAAAATAAACTTTATTGACACAGCAGTGCATGAACTTGTGGAGTACTGTAATTATGATGATGTAACATAAAACAATTTGCTAGTCGTTACTGGGACCATAGACATCTACATTTATCCTCGATTAAAATCAAAATAAAGATGTGTTGTCACTCCTGAGAACTAAGATGAAATGCCTCGTTTCCAGTAAAAAGGGTCACCGGTTCTCTACACTCACCATACAAAACAGCAGCATCAAGCTGCTTTTTACGCTGGTATTCTAGTCCGGTGTGCTTAAGTGCGTTGTTGATAACCCCTGGGAATAAGGTGATTGCTACTATGCTGTTTCCAAATGCTTTCATATTTAATTTTACAACATATAATATTGTAAATTAACGTTTAGTTTTCTTTTATTTTTTAATAAAACGTTAACGTTAATCTTTTTTTATTTTTTATTTTTTTTATTTAAGAGACGTTATCCCCACACTATAATTTTCTCCTGTGTCGTGGAGGCAGTTTACAAACATAAATTGCACAAGGACAAAACTTGCGTTACCATCCATACCATCGGCGGTCCAGCACTGTGCGATTTAGAAGAAGTTTTCTCCCTCGCACAACTTCCTTGTGGAATCAATTACCACCAGCGAATTTTCCGGACCGATACGACATAGGAATCTTCAAGAAAAGAGCTTACACCTTTCTAAAAGACCGGCAACGCATCTGCAATTCCCCTGGTGTTGCAGTTGTTCATGGGCGGCGGTAGTCACTTACCATCAGATGAGCCGCATGCTCGTTTGCCCCCACTTCTATAAAAAAAATCCAGACCCGGAACAATTATTCGTAGGCCATACAAATACTTGTTCCGTGCGGGATTCAAACCCGCGGCCCCCAGCGCAGCAACTCATTGCTAAGCCACTGCGCCACGGAGCCGTCAAACGTTAAAATTAATGTTAAAAAAGTTTCACTGGGCTTCCTACTTGTTAAGGACAGAGGTATTTTTCATCGAGTGCAGTAATTAAAACTTAAATACTGTCTTTCAAAAATTATGTAGTTTATATTATTATCTATCTTCTATACGTATACTAAAACTGTAATTAGCATACGTCTGTACATTTTATATTTTTGTAATAAAGTGATTGAGGGGTACTAAAAATAAGTAATTAAATACATTTCTACCATTTTTAGAATTTTCTGTCTGTCTGTCTGTTTGTTTGTTAACTTATCACGTATAAAGTACTAATTTCTATCATAAGAATCGTTAAGGAAATTATAAAGTGTATCTTCGGGTTACATTTAGTCTTTATTTCATTAAAATCAGTTTATTCCATCAAAAGTTATGACAAATATTCTGAAGTATGGGTACTAAGTATAGGTACGAATTTGTTCAATTGTGGCGTTGGATGAGTCATCAAGTACATTTTAAAACAATATCATATTATAAATCATAATTAAATGATGTAAAATAATGTTCTATAATGATATAATTATATATAAAACGCAGTAAACAAAAGTATTACATAAAGAACGTAATAAATATATACAAAAATATATTAACGTTATTATCTAAATATAAAGTACAATAGTTAACCAATTTCATCGATAGATGGTGATGTTGCACAAATGTGATACAAAAAATATCTGTTGACAATAAATTTAAAAAAAGGCAGGTTAAGGTTTTTTTCTGTAGATGAGTTTCATATTTGTTTCTAATCTTTATATTACACGCTGCCCTACTGCGTATTGACATTCTCATTTATTTTTTTCCGCCGAGTACTCTATGTGGTAAATCAAATTTTAAAAGAGCTATTAACCAACAATTTCGTTTTTCGGCGAGGATCAAACTTCCTTTTTTGCTTACTATGCAGGCACTGATTTATAAGTTCTTTTATGTTTTTTATTGTATCAATCAAACAGCGCCATCTCTCTTTGAATCTAAACATATAATAAAAATGGTGATAACATGTCTGTTTCTGTACATTGTATAGTATATTAATTTGTGACTAAAATCATTATGGGGACTGAAAATCATTAAATAAGTACATTTTTATAATTTTTAGAATTGTACTGTCTGACGGTCTGTTTGTTTATGAACCCATGACGTTTTGAGTAAACATCTTTTTTTAATGAAATCCTTAAGAAAATCATAAAGCGTATTATCGAGTTCATTTAGTCTTTGTTTTATTAAAATTGGTTAACTCTATCGAAAGTTATGACAATATTATTTTGAAATGTAAGTTCGAATTTGTTTAATGGCGCCATAAAATCTATGATTTAGTAATAAAAAGATTCGTGTGTAAGAAAACGTTCTATTATAATATATTTATACTTAAAACACAGTAAAAACAAATATGTTTTTCTTAAATTAAATAAAGATGTTTTCTCACAAAGAACTTAATAGATGGCGTTGTACAAATTTTTCTGCCTTTTCTGAATTTGGGTATTAAGATTTTTCGCCGGTGAATTGTATTGAGTCTCACTGAATAAATTAATGACCATGAGCCCGATGAAGTTGTAAGAGCCGTGTAGGCTAACATCACAAACATCACCAGAAACAAAAACCAGAAAAAGATATGTACGCCAAAGTTATGCAACAAAACTCGACTAAAAGTAGCAAAATTTCGTGATATTGTTTTATACCCAGAATCCCTCTAATACCAAATAACTTTCGTTTCCTTTTTAAGATAGGGATGATCGATGTTGCAGAAACATCGATGATGACATCGATGTTGGCATCGACAGCCAAACATCGATGTTCTATGTATAACCTACTCAAAACATCGATGTTGACCATTATCGATGTTTTTTGTATATGTGTAGATACTTCACATTGTTTTATAATTATGTGGGTATACACAGCAAGGGAAAATAACAATTATCTTGAATATCTATTTACGAAGAATAGTTATTATGCGACAACCGACAACGACACTACAAAATAAAGCGAAAGCAGTGATCATCGTGACATTACAGGTGACACTTGACAATTAAGTTTGACACACTATAATGACATTTTTTTAGGTTAACGATGCGTTTAGGAATTCTGAATAATTCAAAATGTTTAATCTTCAGAGCAGTAGCAAGATTTATTTGATATTGATTTCGCGGGTTCGCATTGTTTGCAAGTGCCCAATTATCGATTTTGGGTTCATTGACGTCGATGTTTCGATGTTTGACATGTGTCAACATCGATGTTAAAACATCGAAGTTTTAACTTTTAACATCGATGATCATCGAACATCCCTATTTTAAGCGTGTTTCCCACTCAGCGTGTGTTATCCGACGATCGTAAATAAAGCGCACTTTACGCATTGCAGGAGTGGACATCAGTACTGATTGTTTTGCACATGGCCAACTTTATGTTGCTTTTTCCCGCGTTATTAGTCCCCGTAACCTTTTTCTGTAAGCCCCGGCTAAGTCTACTTCTAACGTCGTTTACACAGAAGCTCTATCATAAGCGACTTAGAACTTTAAGCATATCGATTTATTTTGTTACCACTTACAGTAATAATATAAATCGTTATCTTACCCTAAACGTCAAAATCTTTAAGTAAAACCTATATACGCGAGCTACGCCGCGAGCACAGCTATATTAAATAAAATTATAATATACTATTCTATTCTATATCATAAAACTATTACATTTAGTGCATCATATAACTCAATGAAATTATTGCTCGTTGAGAGAAAGAGCCGCTGGACCGAACCTACGACAACTATTATTGGAAGATAAATCTGATCGTTGGAAAAGGAAGTATGTCGGCTAGAACGCTGCATGCGTCCATACCGCGCGGTCCGTCGACTGTGACGCCGTCGCTATGTGTATGAAATTCATTTATGAAATGCAAGTATTAAGATTGTAGTTGTTATCACCATTATCTGTATATTTCCATATCTGTATATATTTTTATATTGTATATATTTCAATAGGTAATGATATAATATAAGCGAAATATCAGTGAGTGATCATACACTCATTACAAGATTTCTAAAACTATACGCCGATTGACTTGAAATTAGGCATATTATATACTTCTTTCTCGACGTAGGCCATTACCTATTTCAGTTTTTCTTTGTCGCCTCTTACGACACCCACGGGATGATGTGGAATGGTGGATATTCTTACACCGTCACTGTACTTATAAATAAACGCGATAAAATCCGTAAAATTAGTTTTGTTCAATAATAGCGTAATTATGTAGCTATTCTAAGCCAGTGCCAGACTGTTGTTCCAGTGAAATAATTTAAGAGCACAGTCCTACCCCGGTCGAGTAGAGCGATTCTTGCTGCAGCTAGACATACAGGTGGAACTACGAAGTAAAAACGTGACATGCTGCAAATAGACAGTACAGACAACTTTTCCATTTTTTTATAGAATAAGGGTGACAAACGAGCACAAAGTAAAACTGACACCTGAGTTTAAGTGGTTGCTGTGGCCTATAGACATCTACATCTATCCTCGATTACGAATAAATATGCAGATGCGTTGTCACCCGTGAGGACTAAGATGTAATGCTTCGTTTCCGGTAAAAAGGGTCTCCGGTTCTCTACACTCACTATACGCAACACAGCAGTGTTAAGCTGCTATTTTACGCTGGTATTCTGTGAGAACGTGGTCCTTCCTCGGTCTAGCTGACACATTCGTGCTACAACTATAACAGAAATATAGCTGCAGCATGGCTCTACCACGTAACTTTTCCGTGCTCCAAAACTCCAAAGTAATATTAGGAAAGATTTAAAATAGCTGTGCTCAACTGTGTGACGTGTTGAATTTGATTTATTCATGTCTCATCTACTTACAATAAAAGTAAGTTTATCAGGTTCCTTGTTTACGAAAAAAAACCACAACAATAATTAACGTGGTAGAGACACGCTGCAGATATTTAATGGTTATAGCATGAATGGGACCGGGGAACCGGGGAAGAATTAGACTCTCACCGAAAACCAGCGTAAAATAGGTACTTAATGCTACTGTGTTTCATATGATGAGTTTAGAGAACTGAAAACCCTTTATACTGGAAACGAACCATTCCATTTTGTCCTCAAAGGTGGCAACGTATCTACATTTTGATTGTTAATCGAGAATAAATGTAAATGACAATGGGCCACAATGGATGCCTACCATCAGGTGAGTTCTGTGCACGTTTGTTACCCTTATTCTATGAAAAAAAAACTAAATTTTCATATATGATTCCCGCAACAGGGAAAAAGTAAAAGATACTGAATTTTTTGTAAACAATTTTTTTTCTCTTTCACGTTTTTATTGTGGTGCATAGTAATTTAAATGACAGATTTTTTTTGACCAATTGTAAATATCGAAAACTATATGAACAAAGATGTTTTTGTCTCAAAATTACTTTGGCGGAATGTGCGACAAAGTTAAAGTTGCCGTTAAACGCAACATTATAGCACACGGTAAAGATAGTAAAATTGTTAGTTAAAAACGCAGAATGAACACGGTTTAAGCTATTATTAACGGTTACTTCCATATTGACCGTTTGGACACGGTACAACCGAAATTGCAGCCTGTATAAACAAACATACCTGCCCACGTTATAAAGGTTTAAATGTAAACGGTTGCGTTCTATAACCGTATTGTCCGACTTTGTTTATTCGGTATTTATTGCTTTATTACTGGAAGTTTAACCAATTGAGATCGCGTTTACAGTGTCGTTTTCTTGTTAAGTGTTCGATGAAAGGTAAAAGCGGTGTCTTTTTGTGTATTCCATAAGACATAGGAAATAAAAGTAAATAACAGCCTTCAAAGTTATGCACTGATTGTCTTACGTATCATTACTGAGGGATGAACGTGTTGTAACACAAATAGGTTGGCTCAACCGATGAAGGGCAGAATACCAGCGCAAAACAGCAGATTACCTTATTACTTTAAACGAGGCATTCCATCTTAGTCCACAGATGTGACAAGGCATCTGTGGCCTTCTTTGTTTGCAGTAGCCTTTTACTATCAGGTGAAATTTAAAGTTCGTTTATTACTTTTAAAAAAAAATGTAAAATAGAATGAAGGAACATCGCTATGGAAATATATTTCCGAAGCACCTCAAATATAAGTACGCGTTGAAGTCTTTTGTGTGCAATGCTACGACAAATCGTAGCATATCACTTGATAAATTTTAAAACTTTAAAGATTAAAAGCGGCTTTTAACTAATTTGTTGGAAATTAAGAATATATATGTACATATATATATATATATACATATATATACATATATATATACATAAATATATATATATATATATATATATATATATATATATATATATATATATATGTATATATATATATTTTGGTATATGACTGAATTCTTTCTAAACGGCTGGACCGATTTTGATAATATTTTGTATGTATGAGTAGGTTGATTCAAGAATGGTTTAGACATATAATTAGACCCGTTAGTTAGTACTGTTCTCGAGATCCAGAAATTACCAGTACGAAGTTGGGGCGGATCTCTAGTTTTTTATAAAATTTTACTTGAATTTAACTGAAATAATAAAAACCCATACACATAAGTAAGATATTTTTAGATTATTAGAAATAAGCTTAAATTAAAAAAAAAACATTAAACTCTTTTGGTAAAAGGAAGCGTGGTAGTGTACACGTAGTATCTAACTAATCCGACTTCGATATCCGTTGGCACGGCCACATGCTCGACGGCAAAGGAGAAAACATAGCGATTAATCCGATGAATCAAAAAAAATATTTAACTTTTTACAGTTACTTTTTACTGCGAATTTGCTTTTAGAAAAACTTTACCCCCAACTAGGATTTCCCTCTGTATCTTGGGGGCAGTTTAAATACATAAATTTCACAAGCAGAAACATCCAGATCCGGGACAATTATTTGACGGAACAAGTACTTGTACAAGACAAGTACAAGTACTTGTTCCGTGTGGGATGGAATCCGCTGCCATCAGCGCTGCAACTCATTGCTAAGTTATTGCGCCACGGAGACATCATAAATTAGATGAAACTAATACGCTGTTCATTATTTAATTTAAGATACTCTTATTTATATATAATTTTAATTATTTACTGCTGCTTAATATACCCGTGATAAAGTATCTACTAAAAAGTTAAAGTTACAGCCAATATACGTCCCACTGCTGGGCATAGGCCTCCCCTAATTTCTAAGAGGTTTTAGGGCAAGGAATTGTTCGCCCCGCTGCCCCAGTGCGTGTTGGCGAACTTCACATCTCTTCGAAATATTTTTTTTCTTATTTCTTAAACATGCAGGTTTCCTCACGATATTTTCCTCCACCGCCAAGCAAGTAGTAAATTGGCACTTAAAATTGCTATTAACAATTTCATTGGTGCCGGCGGGGATCGAACCCGGTTCGCTCGCGCACTGTGAAATTTACAGCGAGCGCTAACGATCTGAGCCACCACGGCTCTACTAAAAGAAAAGGAAAAAATAATTTGCGCCAGTATTCTCCTTTTTGTTCTAACACGGCATGGTTATAGCTACAGAGAAGCCATCAAAAAACAGCTTGTCATAGAACGGTTTTCATAAACATTATAAAGCGAACAACCGTAAATTTAATTCTTAATAAGGAGTTACTCTACGTACTATATGTACCATGTAGTGGCGGTGTTAGAATATTAACAACCCCAAATCATCCCGTGGGTGGTAAGAGACGACAGAGGGAAATAAAGCAGAAGATGAACAGCAACGTCTTCTTAATAACGACTAAAAAAAGGAAAACTGCGTTTGCCAACCAGCTTGCTAAGCGTGGCAACTATGGCAAATATCATATGCGTCAATCTGTGACAGAGGCTTATGTTCAGCAGTGAACTTAAAAAGGCTGTAACTATGACTTACTCATCAAATATCTAAGCCACTTCTCGTTACTTGGAAGCAAGGAAGTTTTATATTTCTATAGATCCTATGATTTAAGCCTTGGACCTTGGCAGACGTTCTAATCTCCCGACCGATATCCCCGTTTATCGTTTATATTAAACTTAGCCTGCTTTCCATATTCATATATTTAGTTGGATTATTAGTACATTAATTTACTACTCAATAATTATAACTTTTAACAAAAAGTAAAAAGCGACTTCAAATTACTAGAAAAGAAGTTATTTATTTGCTACCGTTAGAGGTGCAATTTTTTCTCCAAAGTTATATGGGACCGCTTTTGAAGTACAAACTTATTTAATAAATAAAAGAATCATCAAAATTGGTTCAAAATCTGCGAAGATATCGCGTAACATACATACAAAAAAAAAACATACATTTAAATTGAGAACTTCCTCCTTTTTGAAGTCGGTTAAAAATACACTCACTTAATTTCCGTGGCGCATTGACGTGGCGATTTGCTGCGCTGGAGGCCGCGGGTTCGGATCCCGCACGGAACAAGTATTTGTGTGACCTGCAAATAATTGTTCCGGATCTAGATGTTTGTCCTTGTGCAATTTGTGTTTGTAAACTGCCTCCACAATATAGGAGAAAATCCAAGTGTGGGGCTAACATTATAAAAAAAATATATTATTTATGCCAGCCATAACATGCTTAATGTTATTATTAATTCACGACAGCCTATAAAGTCCACTGCTGAAACAGATCTCCACATAGGTTGCCTCATAAATGGAATATATGGCATAGTTAAAGTTTTAAACATGGTAGAGTCATGCTGCAGCTATATTAGTAGTATAGTTATAGCACGAATGGGTCGGCTCGGTCGACCGGGGAAGGACCACGCTCTCACAGAATACCAGCGTAAAATAGCAGCTTAACGCTGCTGTGTTTCGTATGGTGAGTGTAGAGAACCGGATACCCTTTTTACTGGAAATGAGGCATTCCATCTTAGTCCTCACGGGTGACAACGCATCTACATTTTGTTGGATATAGATGTGTATGGGCCACAGTAACCACTTACCATCAGGTGGATTGTGTGCTCGTTTGTCACCCTATCCTATAAAGAAAAAAAAGTTATCACGCTTAGCGGGTTAGTAACAGCAGTTTTTAGTTTTAGTCGTTATTAGGAAGACGCTGCTGCCCATCTTCTGATTTGAAGACAACAGAGGGAACTCTGTTGTCTTTTACGGCACCCACGGGATGATATGGGGTAGTGAATATTCTTACATCGCCACTACACAGTCAATTTACGCACGTTAAATAAAACCATTAGTAACAAATTATTAGAAATATCTATATTTATTCTTAATTAAAAAATATATCAAACTATCTTAATGAAGAAAAAATCCTAAATAATACAGTAAAAATTAACTTAAAAAAAACAAGTTTCATAAACGTGTTTCGCTCGTAATAACTGGCACTATTTTATTACGGTAAGATTCTTCGCATTCTTCGGCAGTTTTTCGATGATAATTCGACATTCGCAAAACCGACGGACTCGACCGTCGGTTTTGCGAATGTCGACACCGTTAGGACAGCGGCAAGCAAGCGAGCGAATCTAGTACAAACGTAAATCTTCAACAAGTTTGTCCTAATCTTACGTTCTAGTTCAGCGTTTTTTGTTTTGAGGCTTTATTTTATTTGTCACTGCAAAATACCTTTGGATTTAAAACTTTTGGTAAAGTAACGCGTGTCTATCTTTATCACTTACATATGCATATAAGAAATAATAGTAATAATGCACTTTTATCTCTGCACTGCTTTAAGGTAGACTGGTAGATAATGACTATGTACATTAATGTGTGTATTAACTTTAATATATGTATAAATTAATTACTGTGTAGCGACAGTGTAAGAATATCCACTATCCCATATCATCGTCGTAAAAGGTGACAGAGGGAAACATTAAAAGATGGGCAGTAGCGTCTTCCTCCACTTGCCAAGCGAACCAACTTTGTCAAATATCTGCCCTTTTGCGCAATCTATGGGGAGGCCTATGTTTGGTAGTGGACTTAAATAGGCTGTAACGGTAAAGGTAAATAAATAAATAATAACATTTCCAATCGATCGATTTCGGTCACTGAGACAAATTCCAACGGAGACTAGGCATCTGTACAGGGCTGTATATGTGTGTGCGCAAGCAGCAAGCAAACATTCTCCTAATTCAATGGAACCCCAATCGACACGAATGGAGGGAGGGAGCCCGGAGTCAGGAAGTTGGTGGTGTTTCACCCCCGTGCCTCGGAAAGCAGGTAAAGCTGTTGGTCGTGCGCCTGATCTCTTTCCGGTCTTGTCGAATAATTTTCCATCGGACTATAAGAGTGTGGGAATAGCTAGAGCATCTGTGCATGGGCACACACTCGTGCACCCCGTCTAGCGGAGATAGCTAGTCTCCGTTGAGACTGGACGTGACCAATATTCGGCCTGCAGGATTGTCTTATTTCATGCCGTAAGTGACGAAGACTATGGGAAATGGCAAAGAATCCATCTCGTTTATTTATTTATTTACTTAAATGTAAATGTTAACATAAAATATATATATATATATATATATATATATATATTTTATTTAAAAAGAATCTTTTTTTTAATGTGGTTTTATTACCTCTTCTTGACACTAGCCGATGCTAAAGCTAAGTAAAGCGGGGTCTTTGACAATCCTCTTACTCCCTAGACAATGCAGAGGTAATAAAACCACATACAATTTGCATACAATTATTTTTATTAAAGAAAATAAAACAATATTGTTCAAGTTTTTTAAAAAAAAAAGTTATTTCTATAGGTTTGAGTAATGATCCTGATAACGTACTTAACGGGAACCACAGGGTTTTTGTTACATATTGTATATATCATCATTATCATTACAGCCTTTCATAAGTCCACTGCTGAACATAGGCCTCCCCAAGGAATGCCACAAAGCACGGTCCTGAGCCACCTGCATCCATCGACTTCCTGCATGTCTTACCAGGTCGTCACTCCATCTAGTGGGGGGTCGCCCTACACTTCGCCTACCGGTACGTGGCTGCCACTCGAGAACCTTATATATATATATACATAATATACTGATTAAACTATTAGAGAGATAACTACTATAATGATGACGCAGCCTAGCAGTTATGAAGCAATTTTAGGAAATGAGCCCAAAAATTATTTTTAAATGTTTGTTTGCAGGTAGGTTGTCTTAATTTTTCGGCGCGCAGCTTGAACAGCAAACGATGAAGATATGAAACCTGAACGGTGAAGGGTTATAAAGAGTGCAAGAGTCTCCGATGAACGAAGCTGTCTGTCATGAGTGTCACGCATGAACTGAAACTTATGTTTGAGATAATTCGGATAGTGATTATCGTATAAAATAGAAAAAATTGTATTAACTACCCTAATGTGTCTTTGGTGATGAATAGGAAGCCATTTAAGCCGAGTGCGGAATGAGGATACATGTTCAAACTTTCAAAGACAAAAAATGAAACGGATAATTATTGACGAGATAATCCAGCTTGTCAAGGAAAACCTCATCAAGATCAGGAAAACAAACATGAGTATCAGTAATGGGCAAAATAAGAGATTGCACCAGAGTTATCTTTACGACGCACTCGAAGTTCGTTGGAGGAAAACATTTTGAGGAAACCTGCATGTCTGAGAAATTAAAAAAAAAATTCGAAGACATGTAAAGTTCACCAAGATGCATCGGGGCAGCTTGGTGGACATTTTTAGGGCAAAGAGGCGGCCTGTGCACAGTAGTAGGACGTATACAGGCTGTAACTTTTAACTTTTATTTTTACCTTGATCTGAAGAAAGGTCCCTAAGACTGTTCAAAGAACTGAGCTTAGCAAAAACAGAACCACTGATTTTCTGAGTTTGGATGGACCAACATAAGGTTGTGTCAAAGTAGACACCCAGATTTTTAACGCTATCAGAACTACAGTATTATAGAACTATTAAACATATAATACTCAGAAGGGCAGCGTCAAAGTTGCAAGTTGTTGTTACTGCAATCGTCAACCCTTTTTTCTATAAAAAACGTTACCTTCACACTGGAATTTTCTCCTGTGCATCAAGGCAATTTACACAGATTAATTGCACAAGGACAGACATCCAAACCCCGAACAAATCTGTAGATCATACAAATACTTATTCTGTGCGGGATTCTAACGGGCGAGTCTCGGCACCGTACCACTATGCTAAGCCACTGCGCCATGCACCATGGATTAAGCGAAATCAATTAGTTTTAGTTAGTTTTTATGACATGCTAGGCAAGTAAAACAGTTTTTATATGTAATGTATAAATATCGATGAATTCTAATAATATGTACAATATGTATTATATATTTTATTTTGTATATATATTAACATATACTATATGTATACATTTTGTTTATTATATGTATATCATAGTAAGTATGTATATAATTGCACTTGCCACAACATCACATGACCTCGGGTTGACTGACAAACAATGCCGGTAGGTATTAAGTCTGATCTTTATTAAGGTGATATATACCAATTATGTTTAAATAATAAATGAACATGGGACCTGTGAGTCCCAGACCAACAAAATTATAAAGGTTTATATTTGCTCGGCAGTCACATTACTTCTAGTAGAAGACTACTTCTTGACTTTTACTTCCCATATATTTGTGTGACTTTATATATATCTCTTTTATATATACGTGTGTAGATAAAGTTTTAAATAAGCAAATATGAAAAGGGTAGTTGGAAAAAGGTTGAAAAAAAATTTAAGTAAGTACTGATAGTATAATCATTATATATTTCATTAATATGTTATTGTATAAGCTTTAAAATAACTGTAATTTAAATGACGAGTATAACTAAATTCAAAAAACATCTTTATATCTCATTAACCTGTATCTTTTAACTTTAATCACTTTACCGAGCGATTCTATGTCATATAATAACGCATTCTATTAGAAAATGTGATCTGCAGTCATTTTCAAACGCATCTAAAGGCAGGTTTGATGATATTTTAATGGTTGTGTTTAACAAAGTCGTTTAGCAAGACTACTAATTATAAGGAGTGACTGCTTTTCTAAATCTAGTGCCAGTATAAAGAAATAAAGTTGTTTTAGTTGCAGGTTTAGTTGAGTATATTTAAGAATTGCAACGGAAATGTAGTATTTAGTTTTACTAGTGGTCGTAATGCGACCGTAATTCATTAAATTATTGGGTTTTTATATTAAGCAAGCTGTTTTTCATTTTCAACTGCACATTAATATATAAAACACAGATGTGTAATATATAATATATAATTAACGCCTTATACGTTGACCAATTCACACACTATTGAAAAAAGAACATTTGAAATCACACAAAATTCACAGCTTATTCAGTCAATCTGTCTAAATAATCTATTAATTCTGTTCTCTTTGATTTTAAATGTCATTCTGGGTCCATTGCTGGTTCTTTACATGACTTTGGTATTTTCGAACCAGTGTTAAATTAAACATAAGGATGATTCATCAGAAAGAGATAAATCTCTTTCTGTTTCTGATGAATGGATCACTTTTTTATTGATATCATTACTATATTCGGATATGTTGACTTTGGTCATAACCATCAACGAATGTCACTTCTGTGACAAATGTGACCAGTCCATTGCCATTTTTTACAAATAAATACGGAAGACAGTAATATTGGATCTCCAGAGGAATGTTACATTTCAAAATCAACTTTTTATTTAAAAACAGTAAAGTTACAGACAATTATCATACAACATAATTTTGTAAAACGCCTATTTTATGTTGAATACTTTTCTTTAAAAAAATTAAATATGACGTGATTGGTGATGTTACTATGTGTTCATTAGTTAATTTCGTGTTTTCATATGTGTGGTGACATAGTCAATATGTGACAAAACCCCTTTTTTGCTGCTAAAATCTTGGTACAGTTTTATACTTAGTAGAACCATGCTGCAGCTATATTATGGTTGTAGCACGAATTAGTCGGCTCAAGGACCATGCTCTCTTAGAGTGCAACCATAAAATAGCAATTTAATGCTGCTGTGCTTCATATGGTGTGCGGAGAACTTTTTAATGGAAACGAGGTATTCCATCTTAGTCCTCAGATGTGAAAACATATTTGCACTTTGATTCTTAATCGAGGATAGATGTAGATATGTGCTACAGCATCCACTTACCATTAGGTGCACTGTGTGCTCGTTTGTCGCCCTAATTCTAAAAAATACTTCCTCTCATTTCTGAACGAAAATTGAATTCAGAACAATTCCCTCTTTCGGAATTGATTGATTAGAATATAAGCAAATATAATTGATGAACAAATAGAAAGCACGTAGCGTATTAACTATGAGTACACGTGAAGCAGTCGCCATCAATATAATAATGAAGTTACTCGCCCGACACGTTCCGCGAAATCATACCGAAGTAAAAACTTACCTACATAGTCGCGCCCAATTTTTAACTAACGGAGCAACGGTTAAATGAGATGTCTGTTCGCAAATTGGGAGTCGAACGCTGACCCGCGATGACGATATATTGTGCAATCAAGCCCACTTGTCGCAGCTAGCGGTATTAGGCACGGAGGTCCGTAGCTCGCGGGGACCCAATGAAACTGATTGTTTGAGAAAATGCTTAAATGAAATCGTTAAGAGTAATGAAACAAGAAAACAAGGTGAGTTCTATGTTCAGCAGTGAATTTTTGATGATGATAATGATTACAATAAAGCCAAGGTGCTACTATAAAATAAATGGTTATGTTTCCAACCTAGTTATTTCACAAATACTTATAATCTATATTTATAATCTATCTTGTCATGTAGAAAGAATGAACGAGGAAAGAGTGACAAAGCAAATTTATGTTGCAGAAGTGAACGGCAGGGTCGGGAAGGGACGCCCTAGACGAAGGTTTATCGACCAAATCGGCGATACATTAAAAATGGGCCTGATTAGGAGTACCCTTAACCGACGAGCGTGTATGCGTAGATATATGGATGTAAAAGAGGCGAGAGAGGTGTGTCAAGATCGCGCCAAATGGAAGTCCGTAGTCTCTGCCTACCTCTCTGGGTGACAGGCGTGAGTGTTTATGTTATGTTTTTTTTTATAATCTATCTTGTGTTTCTATTTATTCCTTATGCATAGAATATTAACAAAAAAACTGTTAACATAATAAGTAACAAAAATAATACAAAACATTTAATTTTTGAATGTCTCATTGTTCTAGTGGTCGTTAATGTAACTCCTGATCATGAAGCAGCCGTTGGTCCTGCGCCTGATCTCTCTCCGGTGTTTTTTTTAATAGGAGTAATGCTATTAAACATTACTAATATTCCCTTTAACCACTTCTGGTAAGCTTAAAATGCTTGTGTTAGAAGTGGTTCACGACAGTAGTCGAATGGCGGATTCGAACCCGCGACCTTTCGAGTTCGCGGTCCGCGCCCTGCCATTAGGCTACTGACGCTTCTAAGTCAGTGTACTTGTGCTTCCGCATACACTGGGCAATGTAATCCTATTCTGCACAAATCATTTCCTTTGAGGCTGGCCGCCGTGACCGAAATCCTGTCTGGAGGATATTGGGTAAAATAGTAGTACAACAATGTTGAATTTTTTAATGTATTCACTAGGTAGTAGGACTTCTCTTCTGGCTAGAAGTCTGACTGCGTAAAGACCGCACTGTTACCCACCGCGCGATATCAGTGCTTGTATTGCGAGGGAAAAGAGAGTCAGTATCATTACAGCTTGTGAATCATTTCATCTTAGTCCATGGGGGTGAAGATGTGACAACATCTCTGTAGCCTTCATTGTTTGAATTTGGCTGAATGCAAACAAACACACAGCCCACCTAATGATAAATGGATTGTGCCCCTAACACATCTGCATTTATCCTCGATTAAGAATACAAATATAGATGCGTGTCACATCTGAGGTCTAAAATGGAATGCCTCCTATTTATTAAAAAAGATGTTCGGTTCTCTAGACCCATCATACGAAACACAGCAGCATTGAGCTCCTATTTTACGCTAGTATTATGTGAGAGCGTGGTGCTATACCGGTCAAGCCCCTTCTAGCTACAACTATAATATAGCTGCAGCATGCATGGTAGACCATTGAATAAAACTACTTTTATGGATTTTTTCGCGTTTAATTAAGTTATTTATCTTATTTTAATTTATTTTCGACGTTTCGGGTGCAGGTTCTGCACGACAAAAAGCTTCGGGTTCCGCGCCTACGTCACAGTGACCGAGTGAAACCGGCCACAGTCGAGCGTGTGCCTGCTGTACTACCATATGTCAGAGGTGTCACAGACAGTGCAATATTTTTCTACAAGATGCAGGAGTATACAAGCTTGATTGTGAATGTGGTCTCTCATATATAGGGCAAACAAAACGACCAATAAAAACCCGCGTGAAAGAACACATAGCTGACGTGAAGCACCAACGTTCCGGGAAGTCTGCAGTTTGTGATCATATCCTAGACGGCCCCCGCCATTACATTAGACTTGATAAACCAAAAATTCTCGCGAAAGAACATCTATTCCTGCCAAGGATGATACGTGAGGCTATTGAAATTAAAAAACATCCTCCTTTCAATAGAGAGGGAAGCTGTGTACTACCACCTGCTTGGGATCCTGTAATTAATAAAATTATAACTAAACCCAAGCATACCACTGCAAGACTACAAGACACAGTAAGTTCACTGCGTAGATCGGACCAAAATTAACAATTAAAAAAGCTGAAGCTACTCCGGGTTAACTCTGATATCGGGACGTCAATCACCTCAGTCACCCGTGAACACGGGTGCTGTAAAGCACCCGAAACGTCGGGAATAAATAAAATTAAGATAAATAAGTTAATTAAACGCGAAAAAATCCGTATAAGTAGTTTTATTCAATGTGTAGTGTTCGCGTAAATATAAGAAATCATTATGCCTCTACCACTTATAAAACTTACCACCATCTGGACTGTAAAATAGTACATGACAAGAACCGAACACTATTGGTGATGGGACATTCCTTCTTAGTTGTAAGGGGTGACAGAGTATCTGTATTTTATTTCTCAATGCAGGATAGATGTATCTATTATCTACAGTATTCATTTACCTCTAAGGTTGACTGTGCCCTCGTTTGTCATCCTAAAGTAAGGAACGCCACAAATTGGCAGAGAGAATTCACTACCTGATATCATTTCGTGGGTTTTGAAAGGGGTGACAGAGATAAAAGAAACAGGAGATGTGCAATAACATCTTTTTTATATAAGATAGGTTGACAAACGAGCACACAGTTCACCTGGTGGTAAGTGGTTGCTGTGGCCCATAGATATCTACATCTATCCTCGTTTGCGAATCAAAATGCAGAAGCGTTGTCACCCATGAGGACTAAGATGGAATGCCTCTTTCCCAGTAAAAAGGGTCTCCGGTTCTCTATACTCACCATACGAAACACAGCAGTGTTAAGCTGCTATGTTACGCTGGTATTCTGTGAGAGCGTAGTTCTTCCCCGGTCGAGCCGATCCATTCGTGCTACAACTTTACTACTAATATAGCTGCAGCATGGCTCTACCACATATAAAAAAATCTTCTTGATAACATCATAAAATAATAAAAAAACTGCGGTTGCTAACCCGCCTATCAAGCGTGTGGCAACTTTGCGAAATATCCCCTATAATATAATAATTATCAAAATAAAAATATAATAAAAATAAGAATGTCTAGAACAGGTAAATGAAATTGTATACTTGGGGAGTGCTTTTAGCCGGGATGGAAGATGTGATTTAGATGTGGACAGGCGTGTCGCTGCCGGGAACAAAGTCAATGGTGCCCTGACTGCGTTAGTCAAAAGGCAAGGCGTAGCGAAGAGTGCACGCCTTGCAATACATAACGCAGTGTTGGTACCGACTTTGTTATATGGCAGCGAAACCTGGGTTTGCCAGAAGAAGCATAAAAGTAAGTTGAATGCAGTGGAGATGCGATCTCTTCGTAAAATGTGCGGCGTTACCATGGCCGACCGAAAGCGAAACGAAGAGATTCGCAATATGGCAGGTTTGAAAGATTGGGCACGTTGAGCGAATGAGTGAAGACCGAATGGTGAAGAAAATATATAGCGCGAAAGTTAATATTAAAAGGTGTCGAGGTAGACCGAGACTAACTTTCGAAGACCATGTGAGCAAATTGCTCGAATAGGGTAGGGTCAAGAGTACTCGGATACCTAGACGTGCATGCATGAAGAAGATAATGAATCTGAAAGAAGCGAAAGAGGTTTGTAAGGATCGTGACACTTGGCGATCTGTTCTCTCTGGCTACCCCGTCAGGGATTGTGCGTGAAGATAAGTAAGTAAGTAAGTAAGTATAAAAATAAGCCTATGTTCATCCGTTTCCAGTTATTATTATTAATAGCGGATTTTACAACTTTAAATTTCTTATTCTAATACTATACTTAAATAAACACATAAAATTGCAATTAATAATTTTCTTGGTGCTGATGGGAATGAACTTGGGTTGCTTGTACCTACTGTGAAATTTATGATGTATGAAATATAGCGCTAATTTAAAACATAATGTGCGATTCAAAAAAACATGTGACCATTGCTCTAATATATAAGATCGCGTATAAAAAATTATTTTTCCTCAAAGAACAAAGAAGCTAGCTACGAAACAAAGAAACAAATCTTGTCTAAGCAGGGACGAATAGGAAGTATGTCAGTGTGCCAGCCAGCTGTGTGATTAGTTGGGAGCCGAATTCAACGAGTCTAAGCGGCATGGCGTGGTCACACTTACGAGCGACAGCGAATTTGCTGATAGATAGATCTATTATGTATTATATCTATTATGTTTCTTTTTTTTTTAAACTTAAGCGACAAAGGGTCTTACAGTCCACCTGATGAACGACGAAGATTATGTACATTATAATATATTAAATCATATTAATTATACATTTTAAATAGGTTGCCTTAAAAGTTTTTGATCAATAACCTATCTTGAACTTTTTATTTTAATTATAATTGTTCATTAGCAACTCTAACTCCTTTAATCGAAAATCGGAAATTTTAATAATAGTTATAACCGCATTTTATAACTGTCTTTCAATTTCAACCCGACAATCACCGAAATGATACTATATAAGTGTTGCATAGATTAGTATTCCGTTTCACTAAATTTGAGGGATCTACAATCCTAAATCCTTAATCAAAAGCCTAAATTTAATTTGAAATAATTTAATATTAAAAATTTTGAACAACCTACTTGAATATAAATTATGAAGAATAACTCTAAAACTATTGCTCAGACCTTGATCAATTTATATGGGACCACATGAGAGGCATCAGCTTTCAAATAAAAAAGAATCATCGAAATTAGTTCACCCAGGAAAAAGTTATGAGGTAACACACATAAAAAAAACATACAGTCGAATTGAGTACCGTCTCCTTTTTGGAAGTTGGCAGAAAAATACTTGAGCCCACTGAGTTGATAAACACAAATGATAATAAGACTTACACGTAAATAATAAACAGCAGCCTCGACTTAGTTCACTTCTAAACCGTTTTCCGCTCATTCCACTTCTCTGCTCTCAAAACTCGACAAGTGTATAGGAAACCGATTCGCGAGCCATCCATCTTATAATGACGGGCTACCGTACAATGTGTTACATTTGATGTATGGGACCCATACAACGGTGCTACATAACGAGTAATTACCAGCGAAATGTTACCGGTACGGCCGCCACGACCCATTGCACCACTTTATTAACCTGACTCATGGTAATATCGCTCTTATTCTATGGCGGATTACAATGATTAATGTACTTTGATTTATATTTGACGTACCGTATCTAAGTTGAACGTTATACTTGGGTATTTTTTATAGCATAAGCATGACAAACGCGTACACTGTCCACCTGATGGTAAGTGGATGCTCTGCCCCATACACATCTACATCTATCCTCGATTGAGAATCTGAAGATCTGATGACTAAGATGTAATGCCTCGTTTCTAGTAAAAAGGGTCTCCGGTTCTCTACACTCACCATACGAAACAGCAGAATTAAGCTGGTTGAGATGTATTGAAGAGAAAAATTGATTTTCAATCAATCAATTATTTATTTCGCTAAAAACATGGATGGATACAGACTCAATATTTATTTTCACATATTTTGCCTTTCGTGGCATACGAAAAAATTGTTTTAAATAAATGTGTTCAGAACAAATGGACAAAAATTATAAATAAACACAAATAATAGACCTGTATGTAACTAACACTTTGTAATTAATACATTTATGTTTTTAGAAGAACATAGCAAAATTAGAGAAATAACTTTTTATTCAATTGTGAAGTATCATGCAAATTCGTAGATACATAGTAACGTACATAATTAAGCAAAATTAATGAAAAATGAAAAGCAAAATCAAATTCCTTACTTCTGCGAATTTGAAAAATTAGCACTTGATAAATGTACAGGGATCTAAAATTGGTGACAGCTCTTTGATTTAAATACATACGCGTATGAGACTTAATGTGATATCTACTGAATAAAATATTCCAGATTTGTATTCTAGTCCAGAATTTTACATTTTTGCGTGTAAAACCGCTTAGCAACACGTTTTGATTTCGATAATTATTGAATTATTTGAACGTATCGCGTATGGAATGTGGCCGTTTAATTTTCATACATACGTATATATGTATGAAAATTAAACATACGTATAATCACGCCTCTTTCCCGTAGGAGTAGGCAGAGACCACTTCTTTCCACTTGCTACGATCCTTACATAGGTACTTGTTTCGCTTCGTCCACTTTCATTATTCTCTTCATACATGCTCTACGGTTTCGGGTGCTCTTGACCCGGCCTTTTTTCAAGACGTAATTTTCATACAAAAGAAAATTCTAATGATCTTTTTCACGTCGACGGCTTGAGTATTTTATATCAGGTGTAAATAGTAAGCCGTCTCTGAGAGGGATGAAATATATCCCACAAATTTAAAGGGGTTAAATAACTACTTCGATTATTTTTTTTATTTTTATAAAGAACTATATAATACAAAAAAAAATTGCATCAGGACAGCATATAACACAAAATTGTAATGATTAATAAATTCTTTATTTATCTTTACTATTATAAAAAACTTTAAAATTACGAACTAAATAATGTAGGAATCTTTAATTATAAAAGTCATATATTCTGGAAATTTATTTTCTTCAAAACTCAATTTTTTATCTACACCGTATATAGTACTCTTCGCAATATTCAATGAAATTTCGTTATATATTACCAACCAAGCGAATGAACAGTATCATCGCATAATTATATAGATTACGTATAAACAATAAAGCCTTTAGAATGATGCAATCCCATTCTATATTAATACTATAATGCAGAAGATAAATTCAGCTGTTTTAGGGACCTGTACCTTACAGAAAACTAAAACAGTTATAATGACATGCCCCAGAAAATTGATAACTTTGAGTGACACAAAATAACAAAAGTGAGTTTTTTTTTATAGGAGAGGGGGAAAACGAGCATACGACTCACCTGATGGTGTGAAGTGACTATCGCCGCGCATGAACAACTGCAACACCAAGGGAGTTGCAAGTGCGTTGCCGGCCTTTTAAAAAGGAGTAAACTATTTTCTTGAAGGACTCTAAGTCGTATCGGTCCGGAAAAATCGCCGGTAGTAAGCTGTTCCACAGAAAGGTGGTGGTGGTGGTGGTGGACAGCCAAGTATCCAGATGGTGTGGATGGTATCGGGAATTTTGCCGCGATGTGAGTTCGTGAAATTTGGCAGCTGGGATTAATCCGAACAATTCCTCAGAGCACTCCCCGTGGTAAATGCGAAAGAAAATGCAAAGGGATACAACATCTCTTCGCAGCGCCAGTGAATCGAGCCAATCAGTAAGGACTCGGTCGTCGACGATTCGAGCCACTCTGCACTGGATGCGGTCAAGTGGAAGGAGCTGGCACTGAGGAGCCCCGGCCCAGAAATTGGAACAGTATTCCATGTGAGGCCGAACCTGCGCCTTGTAAAGTTGCAGGCGGTGTGCCGGCATGAAATACTGTCTCACTCTGCTGAGTTTTTAATATTGTTATGAGTAAATTACTACATCAACATCAACTTAATTATAGTACTTCGCGAGTCCACTGAAAAACATAGGCCTCCCATTTTATACGTGGTAGAGCCATGCTGCAGCTATATTAGTAGTATAGTTGTAGTACGAATCGGTCGGCTCAACCGGAGAAGGACCACGCTCTCACGCTCACAGAATACCAGCGTAAAATGGCAGCTTGACACTGCTGTGTTTCGTATGGTGAATGTAGAGAACCGGAGACCCTTTTTACTGGAAAAGAGGCATTCCATCTTAGTCCTCACGGGTGACAACGCATCTGCATTTTGCTTCGCATACGAGGATAAATGTAGATGTCTATGGGCCACAGTTACCACTTACCATCAGATGGACTGTGTGCTAGTTTATCACCCTATTCTATAAAAAAAAGGAAAGCTACAAAATGCTTTCTGCGTTCATCGATTTCTTGCTTCTCTTACTACGTAGTAACTCCAGTCTAGTGGAGGCTACCCTACACTTCGCTTACCTGTAGCTGCTACTCGAGATACCCAAGAACCTTTCTTCTCATCTTATTGCTTTTTCGATGATTCAATAACTTATTATATACTTGTAAAATACAAAAATTTAATAAATGTTTTATAACATTCTTCAATATTGCATATCATGCTTGCATATTAAACAAAAAGATTGAATACGTTAATATCAAGGAATCGCTAGACTAATTAATTATTAGGTTAGGTAAGGTTGATAACTTATTCGTGAGAAACACTGGTATTAATAACTTAGAAAAACAATTTGTTATACTAATGGCAAAGTACAAGTGACAATAATATTTTGTAATCCCACAGTTACGTTATAAAATATAATATATAATAAAAATAATAAATTAGTTGTGTTGCAAACAACAAAAAATTCCATAATTCATATGCTCTTATTTGGAAATACTTATATACTTTTTAACATTTTGAAGTGTTTTTTTTACTTCTGATGTACATATATATAGGTTATGAGTTTATATGACAATATGATTGCATAATGTGTAGTGACGTTAGGCTCAGAAGGGCTAGAACCCAGAGCCGTAAAGCCAGTTTAAAAAAAAGTGTAGTGACGATATAAAATAATCCACTCTCCTATATCATCCCGTGGATGTTATAAGAGGTGACAGAGGGAAATGAAATAGCAGTAATAATAATTAATTGGCACTGCGAAGAGATGTTGCATCCCTTTGCATTTTCTTTCGCATCTACCATGGGGAGTGCTCTGAGGAATTGTTCGGATTAATCCCAGCCGCCTAATTTCACGAACGCACATCGCGGAAGAACTCCCGATACCATCCCCACCATCTGGATGATTGGCGGTCCACCACTGTGCGATTTAGAAGATGTTTTCTTCCTCGCACGACTTCCTTGTGGAATCGATTACCATCAGCAATTTTTCCGGACAGATACGACTTAGGGACCTTCAAGAAAAGAGCGTACTCCTTTTTAAAAGGCCGGCAACGCATCTGCAATTTCCTCCCTGGTGTTGCAGTTGTTCATCGGCGGCGGTAGTCACTTACCATCAGGTGAGCCGCATGCTCGTTTGCCCCGTCTTCTATAAAAAAATATTTTAGTCTATCCTGAAAATATTAAGCAATTATTAGGTAACATTTAAAGTCAACAAAAATTCTCTGCTGAATATAAGCCTCCTCCATAGATTGCCTCGTAGAGGCCTCGTTGCCATTGTTGCCACACCATCACTAATACTATTATATTAAACAGTGTTAATTAATGTTAAATTCCAGTTTCGTTAACGGCTAACCACCGAATTAACTAACTAGTTAAACTAAACCGACGACATAAATCCATTTTTAAAACAGACTTTTTGAGGCGTTCGTTTCGGCTACTGGAGGCTTCTTGCGGTTTTTATCTGAGCTAAAAACGCATTCGGCTGTTATAATCCGCGAGTAATAATATCTTATTAACCCAATAACTTTGAGTTTAAACATTAACTGGACATTTAATAGATTTTAACAATTTTGTTGCAGCATGGCTGTACCACGTAAGGAACGTAAAAATAATACTGTCTAGACAAAAAGTAATAGATACGATTTAAATATATATATGCACTAACAGCAGCATCGCAGCAAAAATATAAATACGACAAGAAAATAAGTATGAAATGTATAAAATCTGCCTTTAATAGTTTTAAACCCATCTAATATAGAAGAAAATTAAATTTCAAATTTTAAATTAATTGTCTGACATTTCGATTAAACGATCTGCGAATCTATGAATTTTAACCAGGTTGACTCACATAATCAACTATTGTGTTAAATGTATTTTATTGTATTGTAAGAAACTTGGTATTATCTCATTGATTTAATTGATGGACACTTGACAAATTGCTAGTGTATCTATTATAGTACTTTTATTAGATACCATTTATTATAGTTATTCTTTTGAACCTTTAGTATAGATTTTATACTAATGGTTACAATAGACTTAATGCCTTATGGCATTTTCACCAGTCAACTATAGATGATTTGAAAACCTAAGTAAAATAAGTCAGAAATAATGGCTTATAATATAACATTCATCCTGAATAATATTCACAAATATTTTTGTATATTTTGAAACATAATTTCATACGCATAAAATATGTAAAGGCATAAAATATTTTTGTTATAAAAACCCTATATATATATATTATACAATATTATAAAGGGATATACAATAACGATGGATGATGGATGAAAGGCAAAATAATATAAGTGACATAATAGGTCGGGGAAAAAGTTTCTTCGTATTTTATAAACAATTTCAAACAAAAACAAATTCAAACATAAAATGGTATATATATATATATATATATATATATATATATATATATATATATATACCATTTTATTCGATAACTTGTTGCCATCTTGTAGGTAGTGACATAATCCCGCTGCTGTAGAAATCTTGCGATTAAAAAATTGGTTTTGACAGTCCTCTCTTGATGTTAACATAACACTATCCTAAGAATTCCGAAGAGACCAAAGCAGGTGTAAATATGAGGGTGCAAGGTCAGGACTATATAGTGGATGCATTAACACTTCCAATCCAAGCTCTCTCAATTTTCGCTGAGTGGTCAAATATGTGTGTGGTCTGGCGTTATCATGATGTAAGAACATTCCTTTGTTGTTTAACAATTCCGGCCGTTTTTTCTCAATTTCTTGCTTGAGTCTCATTACTTGTTGGCAGTAGAGATCCAAACCGATGGTTTTTCCCGGCAGAAAAAGCTCATAATAAACGATACCTTCCAATCCCACCATACATACAGCATCACCTTATTGCGTGTTAATCCGGGTTTCGCTACAGTTTGTGGAGCTCGACTGTGTACTGGAGTACCCTTTGACCATGATCTTTTTCACACTTGCTTGTCGTAGGTGATCCACTTTTTATTACCAGTGATCAATCTTTTCAAAAATGGGTCAGTTTCATTAAGTTTCAATAGAGAATCGCAAATGAGTACACAATTTATAAGGTTTCTTTCAGTGAGCTCGTGTAGAATAGAATAATTTTTATTCAAGATTGATTACATGTGTAATTCTTATTGAAAGTATTTTTTTACTTTACCACTGGTTCGAAAAAACCCTCTGTCCTGGAAAGAACCAGCAGGAAACCAAGCGGAACTTTTTTTAAGTAAATATTACATTAATGATTGTACAAACTATGTACAAAATTTATTTTAGCAACTGCTTGGAAGCCACCACCTCTTTCCCAGGGGTTATTATCAACCATGTATTTATATTATAATAACCCTTTTTATACAATTTCAGCTTAACAAAACATTTAAAGTTGGTGATAGAAAGAGCCTGCACACTTTCTGGGACCTTATTGTAATAGCGTATACATTGCCCCAAGAATGAATTACTAACTCTGTAGAGTCGAGAAACTGGTATCACTAGCTTGTGTTTGTTTTTGTGCACGTACATTAAATTTCCGTATATATACTGAGAAGCCAAAGTAAAAAATACCAATCTGATTAATATATAATGGGTTAGGGTTTTTGGTGAGATAGTAGTGAAGAACGAACTTATGATAGAAAATAAAATTTGAAGTTTACAAGACAGCCGTAAAAAGTTTAAAATTTTAAACAAAAATATTAAGAAAACTGGTTGTTTAATATAACACAGAATTGTAAATTACCGTTATCGTTACAACAGCCTATAAAAGTCCTCTGCTGAACATAGGCCCCCTTATAGATAGCCTCATAGGGGGTATATTTGCCATAGTTGACACGCTTGGTAATCGGTTTGACAACCACAGTTTATTGTTTTAGTCGTTATTAGGAAGACGCTGCTGGACGTTATGGAGTAATGGATATTCTTACTCCGCCACTACACAGTGCGTGACTGTCAATTACGGTTTCCATATCTTTTGCATTCTGAGTTATAAAACAAAATAAAAATTGAACATTTCCAAAAATAAATATCGCTTCAAGCAAAATGAGTTTTTTAGTAGGAAAGGGAAAATTATTCAATCATAACAGTTCCAATTACCGAGTGCAAGCTAAAGAGTGTTTATAAGCTTTTGCAAGCTATCTATCAGAGTAAGGTTTAATGTATTAGACCACCATTCAAAAGCACAGCCAAAAGTTGGTATCGAATTAGAGCACCAAAAAATATGGAAAAAAAATTACTATGTTCGTCACGGGATTTTTAATTGGATGGATGGAGTTTCCCACGTGCTCGGTGTTCCAACTGAATGTTCATTTGACTATTGACGAGGCATAACATCTCAGCTCTCATAGATAACAGAGATCTACATATCGATTCTTAATCGAGAATAGACTGATGTAAGTTTCAAGTGTCCAAAGTATTTATTTACCGGTAGGTGAACTGTATGATTAACCGTGTAGTGGTGATGTAAGAATATCCACTACCGAAAGTGTCATAAAAGCAAAACACGAGAGAAAATGAAACAGCAGATAGGCAGCAACATCTTTCATCAGAATCTTTTGCGGCAAAAATATTGTAGAGGGTGCTGCCTAATCAGGTGGACACCTGAGCAGAATTAATAATTTGACCTTGACTTTATTTTTTAAACCCGTTGATCGGTAAAATCAACTGTCACTACACTAAAACAAGTGGAACACGTATACACGCAGAGCCGCGTAGCAACGATATTATGATTTTAGCAAGAATGGGTCAACTCGACCGGGGACCACGCTCTCACAGAATACCAGGGTGAAATAGCAACATAATACTGCTATGTTTCGTATGGTGAGTTTAGATAACCAGAGAACTTTTTTACTGAAAACGCGGCGCTTCATCTTAGTCCTCAGGGGTAACAAAGTATCTGCATTTTGATTCTTAACCGAAGATAGATGTAGATGTTTATGGGTCAGAGTACCATCAAGTGGACTGTGTGCTCATTTCCAAATCTTATTCTATAAAATTAAAATCAATACCAATGATTTAAAAGTAATTCTATAATTTAGTAAATTGAAGAATCCATCGGTAACTACGGTTGTCGTTTTTTAATCAGCGCAATGATATAAAGCGGTTAAACAGAAGATGAGTATTTTTAGACAATTAGCGCTACGTAATTAGGAACAAAATCAGCATAACACGCGCGCTGACGAACTCAGAATAGTTGAGTGTTAAGGCCAAGTTTATAACGTTTGAGTACGCATGTGTGTGCGCAACACTATATAATACTTTTAAGCGCACACGTGGTATACAGATGAAGTTAGATTTATATAACTTTGAGGAAAGAAAATATAGTATAAAGTACACTGTTTTTTGTATAAAACTGAAGTGGCAACCGAACTTGTACAACTGCGGCCAATTTTAAACAAAGAAGGTTACAAAATACGGTGTCACCTCTGAGCACCAAGATTTCTATTATAACCTTCGGACTGGAACACAGCACTGAAAGTGCTGCCATTTTGTGGTAGTAATAGGTAACAGTAGGTGGTACCTAACGGACGGAGTCCTAGGCAGAATAGAAGTCCAAAAAGAGTCCGTTAATTTTATTGTTTAGTCTCATATGTACTCGGAATCTGCGTCGGTCTGAGAAATTTTATGTGTGGAGTAAGCGACGTTATTATACTGAAATCATTCGGAAGTTTTTCTTTATAGGATAAGGGAGACAAACGAGCACACGGTCCACCTGATGGTAAGTGGTTGCTGTGGCCCATAGACATCTACTTCTATCCTCAATTACGAATCAAAATGCAGATGCGTTGTCACCCGTGACGACTAAGATGGAATGCCTCGTTTCCAGTAAAAAGGGTCTCCGGTTCTCTACACTCACAATACCGAACACAGCAGCATTGAGCTGCTATTTTACGTTGGTATTCTGTGAGAGCGTGGTCCTTGTGTGGTGGTCTTGGTAATGGTCTTTGTGGCATTTCCTATAATCGGCTCTTAAGATACCCATACAAATTAATAAATCAATATTGTTATTGCATCTCTCGGGAATCAAACTCGATCGAACTCCCCAGTTTAGAATTGCAATTCTATCATATTAAGAAACTATCGTAATTAAACATTTGATAAACCATCGTTAAACTAAACTGATTATTACATGTAACTGAATTGTGTTTTTTTTTTTGAGTAGATACGTTCAAATGCGACAGCCTAGTACCGATGACTGGAGTGTAGGGCGGGCCCTTACTAATTGAAGAACGACCTGGCTTACCAAGTCGTTACTTCAGTTACCATGTTATGTAGGACGATGGGTCCAGCGGGATCAGGACCGTAATTTGAAGCTTTTATTTCTGTGTTTGTTTTGTGGATTTATGAAAATCAGTAATGGTGATTATAATAGTAAATTGACTCAAACTATTCAGGCCTATGTGACTATCCGATATCATATTTATTTTAGTTTTTTTTTTAAGTCAGCTTAATGTTAATTAAAGTTCAATTTTATACTCAAGGTAACAATTAAAATACTGTGTAAACAGTTTACCCCCAATTATCCTATCCGTAGATGTGGAATTTTTTCTACAAATTTATACAAAACTACTTCTGAAGTATTTAATAAATGATGAACCATTAAATTTGGTTCATAATTTATGAAGATATCGCGTACACAACAATACAAAAAAAACATGTGTGCAGTTTACACGCGGTAGAAGGGAAACCTTCAGAAAACTAAACTTCTAGAGAATGAGACGAATGCAGCATATCATGAGTAGGATTATAGTAAGGTTTATTTATTATAATACTATATACCAATTTTAAAATATATTTCACATTTTATTCTGAATAACTTACATTATATATATATATGATATGAAACACTGTATACTGTAATCTATCTCATTCTCTCGCAGGTTATTTTCTTTTTGTAGGATAAGGGTGACAAACGAGCACACAATCCACCTGATAGTAAGTGGTTGCTGTGGCACATAGACATCTACATCTGTCTTCGATTACGAATCAAAATGCAGAAGCGTAGTCACCCGTGAAGACTAAGATGGAATGCCTCATTTGCGTTAAGAAGACTCTCCGGTTCTCTACACTCACCATATGAAACACAGCAACGTGAAGCTGCTATTTTACGCTGGTATTCTGTGAGAGCGTGATCCTTCCCCGGTCGAGCCGACCCATTCGTGCTACCACTATACCAGTAATATAGCTGCAGCATGGCACTACCACGTATATAAATCCTATAGATGTATGTTTATCTCTTTTTAGCGTCGATTTTTCGTTTCATTGAGTTTCAATTCACATCTATTCTAAACAAGTTTTCACTCCAAAAATATAATAGTCAATTTGCGAAATTTCTTTTCTGTTTCAAAATCATCAAAAAAAATGACAGACTAAAAATATTATTATAAATGGAACTTTGCCTTAACCAAAACGAACATCGCACGCAACGGTACTGAACGCTATGACGTCGAAATTATGCTCTTCACAACTCTGGCCACATATCAATGTACAGTTGGTCACAATATCTCCGCCGCGAATCATTTGTTTCCACTTCGATAAGCGCACTTAAAGTACGTACCATAAAGTTTATAATATAATATATTAAAACAATCGTAGACGAAAACTGCGTTGACGGTTGTATTGAGTCAGGATAGTTACAGGTTTTGGGGGCATTTTTTTCAAGAGTTAAGTTCGTACACTATGCGTTATGTACATACAAAGGATAACGTATTGTAAACTAAAATTCTTAAAGACAACACTGAGTTGAATTATGAACTAGCTGGTTTCGCGGTTTCACCCGCGTATATCACGCGTCTGAGCCATGGGATATATAATATATATATATATATATATATATATATATATATATATATATATTTTATATATACATTTTTTTCTCCATGCACTAGGAAAGGTTTTCTTTTGTATCGATGAAATTATACGTGCTAGAGCCATGCTACGGTAACATTATGTTTGTAGCACGATAGATCTTCTAGACCGGGGAAGGACCACGCTCTCATAGAATACCAGCGTAAAATAGCAGTTTAATGCTGCTGTTTCGTATAGTGAGTGTAGAGAACCTGAGACCATATTCACTAATATATTTCTTCAATGAGACATTCCATCTTACTCCTAAAAAGTGACAACGCATCTGCATTATGATACTTAATTGAGGATAGATATAGATCTCTATGGGCCATAGCATGTACTTACCATCAGGTGGACTGTGTGTTCGTTTATCGCCCATATCCTGTTAAAAAAAGAAGGAAAAAAGATGTCTGCTTAAAGAGCCACACATCCGGAGCAAGGACAAGAATTTTCTCACTATAAACACTATTTCTATGCGGAATCTAAGACTGCGGCCTCGGATAGCCGCACCCAAACTCCGTTTTATTACATGCGAGATGCATGTTTAAATAGTATAAATTACAAAATATGATGATAAAAAATTCATATAGCAGCTTAAGATGACTTAAATAGAATAAAACTTTAAATATTTCATAAATATGAAATTGAAGTTTAGAAAAGGGTTTTTCATACAATTAATTTCCTGCAAAACGCCTCGTAAAAGAAAACGAAGCGTTTTTCAATATAGAAACCGGGCATTAGCCAGTGCGCTACTAAGTTGTAGCAATATAATTACCGTAAATGGCCTGCTTTGTTCTTTTTTCAAAGATCTTCTGAAGCCAGTATGATGGTGTTTAAAAAGCTAATTTTTATGGTTCTTGGTTAGCTCTGGTTTAATTGTTAACTTCATTAAACTGTGTAAACTATAGAACTGTCGCATTCTATTTTACTCATTATTGCACATAAACAAGAGAAATTTTCTCACAAACTCTTTAAAGTGATTAACCCAATGAAGGACTTTCTACGTATATGTTCATACTACAAAAAAGTTGCAAGTCATATTACAAATAAAAATAAAAAGGCCCCATAATAATATAGTCGAATAAAACAGGAAAAAGGGCGCGTACGTAAGCATAATTTGCAGAAAATACCAAAAGGGCGAAAACCAATCTAAATAGCAATGTTAGTGACCGGAATGACCTTAACTCATCGCTAGTAAGTTAAGGAGGACCTTGCGAGGCCCCCAGTAGGGCTCATATAGAAAATCATTGGCGTGTCCCACTTACCAGCTGATCCAACAAGTATCAGATAGAGCATAGAGATGCAATTTTCGAACTTATAACCTCTGGGTGAAGAGTTACACAGAGTGAAATTAGCGTTTGTAGGTCTGTAGGCCTGTCGAAGTTAGAGTGTGTGCGTGAACGGCATGCTTATGTTGCGGTGTGCGTGTACGCAACGGAGATAGCGTGGCATTCAATAGCAGGAGAAATGCGTCGCTTTTAATAAATATATTTTCAATATTGTAAATTAAATTGAAAATATTATTAAAATATGATGTGACTTAAAAATTCAAATACAATTTAGAATTAAAATTCAATGTTACGAAAGAAAAAATAAAAATATAAAAGAAAAAAAATATTGATATCTTATATTTACGCGAACACTATAAATTTAATAAAACCATTTTTGCAGATATAACATGCGTAAAAATAGTTCCGCTGTTCGTTTATTTATTTTTAAATCACAATAGTGAATTGTGAGTACTAATGGTAATCAATAAAAAAAATTAAAATAAATAATAATTATTTAAGAAGATCCAAAAATCCATTACCATATTTCCTTTTGTGTGTCGTAAAAGTCGATAATGGAAATTGCCATATTTACATTAGGCATAACTATTTCAATTTCACCAGACGTAAATACCAAAACTAGTAATGAACAGCAGCATCCAAGATGCTGGACATGAGGCACTGCGTTTGTCACTTCATCTGCCACGTGGGTAAATCATTCCTATAAGTACACGTCTATGTCCAGCACTGGATTTTACGACCTTCTTAAAAGAAGAAGGCGGTTGAAGAAGATTATTTAAACATGTTACCTTCATAATTCAAATAAAATATATACAGCATTAGTCGTATACCTAAACGTAAGATTCGAGTGCAAACAAGAAACAGTGGCACAATTTACTATACTAACATTTTCAATTTAAAAAAAATCAACATATAATACAAAAATAAGCAATTAACTATAAAGTAACTTAAAATTTTACACAGTGTTACTGAATGATATCTATTTACTAGATTAAAATACAAGTCTAGTGCAAAAAACGTAAATGGAGTCGTAAACCCCAATTTCTAATTATAATACTTATCACTTCTAAAAACAGTTTCGGCGTTATCGGAGTATTGCACTGTAGTTGAACAGGTGTACAGTTGCGAAGCGGGCCGCGATGTGGTGCCCCGTTCGACTAGTGGTGGAAGAAAATTTTTGGTGGGAAGTGAGTGGGGTGCGCCAGCGCAGGCAGTCAGTTCAACAAACGCGCGGCCCGCGCCCGCCTCGGCCGTAAGTGAGTGTAGTGAAGTGAACAATCGTGCCCAAACTAAAGTGACTACAACGAACGCCCCCAATACAAAACAGTGTACGTTTCAAAAAAACGAAGAAAAAAGACAAAACACGGTTTTGTTCCATTTTTTATCTTTTTTTTTTTAAATCGGAGCAAATGAAGTGTTTTGGGGAATGTTTGTAATTGGCATTAATAAAGTGACGTGCGTGTACCGCGAAGCGTGGATTGTCTAAACAGTGCATACACACTCGGAACGCAATTTTTTTTTTCTATTTTTATGACCTCTATGCCCTTTCTTATTTTTTTATTGTAAATATTCGTAAGAATATTGTTTAACTATTGAATACCTTTTATTCATGCCAATCACATATTTTCCTATCTTTTTCATTCTCTTATTTTTTTTTATAGTAGCTTGCTTTTTTAACTAACCGCATGCCCTTTTTTATTTAGTAATATTGAAAAACTGTTCTATAGGAAATAAAAATGAAATTTTGGTAGCTTTTTAAAAAAATGTTTTTAAATCATGTTTTTGATTGTTAGCAACACATGATTAAAGATGAACAAAACGAAATAAATAAATTAAAAATTTATATTCTTTATTGTTATAACGATACATACATCCAAAAATCCAACAAATTTTGAGGTATCCCCCTATTTCGTTGATAAGAAATACAGTAGAGTCGATGTAGACGTGAATGACATCGGAAAATTGCGCCTTTTCCGTACGACTCTATCCGAGTTCTGTTTTTGGTTGATAATTCGAAGGTGACTTGACAGGTTTTCTTTACAGTTTTAACGGCGTCTGCGCTTCGATGACATAAATTTTAATTTATTTATTTTATGCATATAATAATATATAAAATAATATAATTATAACTGTAATAATAAAAACCCTTTTATTATTAATTGCAATGTTGTCTAACTTAGCCATAGTAAGAGAGGCAACCTAGAAAATATTATTATTTTTTTAATAATATAATTTAATCTTTAATTACTTTTTTAAACTAATTTATAAAAATATAACTGTATCTTATTAGTAACATTAACGCTTTAAGAAAATAATATATTATTTATTATATGTATTCTACACTAATAAACTTAATTAACGTGTTTTAACATAAAATTGGAAGGGCGTAAATTATTCCTTCTACTTCTCTTGATTATGTAGAATTTTAATAACAGGTGAGTATATAGCGTCTTACTTATAATGAAAATTACAAATAAAAATTAAAAAAAATATATTAAACAATTACTAACAAGACATAATATATAGAATTATGCCATCTTCTAGTCGTATAGCGATCTCTATCTCTTGTTTCTAGTCTGTTTCCCGCCCCACACTTCTTGCCCTGGTATCGAACCCGGACCTCGTCTTGTGCACATTGCAGTGGCACTCGCTGAACTCGGAAGTGTTCGAACTCGCAAATTACGACGGACAGACATACAGTGTATAATGTTATCTTGGATTTGACACACACAGACCCGCTGCTCTACATCTTGCTACACATTAACAGGTAAGTAGTCTATTATAAGTATTAATACTGTATTAAAATTACACTAAAATAAGTATTTTTGTAATCATAAGATTGTCATTACATCCTATCAAAGTCTGGTGCACACTAGTGTCTCTATATCTACTATATCTCTAAATTAATTCTGTTTCTTTGCTGATGGGAGCATCAAGGTCGTAGTAGACGGTGCATGCTCTGATTTCAAGCTTATCAACGCTGGTGTTCCACAAGGCTGCGTGCTATCACCAACGCTGTTTCTCCTGCATATCAATGATATGTTGCAAACTGGTAACATTCATTGCTACGTGGACGACAGCACTGGTGATGCCTTATATACCGGCCGTGCCAATATTTCTCGGGGAAAGTCGCCGATTACCGGGACAAACTTGTGTCTGAAATCGAGTCTTTGCAGAACAAAGTCTCGGATTGGGGGCGACTAAATCTAGTCCAGTTCAATCCCCAGAAGACACAAGTTTGCGCGTTTACCGCTAAAAAGAACCCCTTTGTCGTATCTCTTCAGTTTCAAGGCACTCCCCTTGCTGCCTCAGCTAGCATCGGAATCCTTGACGTCGAATTGTGTGCAGTTTCGTGGTCACTTGGAAGGGATGGCCAAATTGGCCTCTAAAACGCTTGGCGTGCTCAGCAGAGCAGGACAGTATTTCATGCCGGCACATCGCTTGCAACTTTACAAAGTGCGAGTTCGGCCGCACATGGAATACTGTTCTCATCTCTGGGCCGGGGCACCCCAGTGCCAGCTCCTTCCACTTGACCGCATCCAGCGCACAGCGGTTCGAATCGTCGACGACCGAGTTCTTTCTGATCGGCTCGATACACTGGCACTGCGTAGGGATGTTGCATCCCTTTGCATTTTCTATCGAATTTACCACGGGGCGTGCTCTGAGGAATTGTTCGGATTAATTCCAGCCGCCAAATTTCACGAACGCACATCGCGTCAATATTTACGATACCATCCTCACCATCTGGATGCTTGGCGGTCCACGACTGTACGTTTTACTAGGAGTTTTCTTCCTCGTACAACTTCTCTGTGCAATTGTTTACCACCTGCGATTTTTCCGGACCGATACGACTTAGGGACCTTCAAGAAAAGAGCTTACACCTTTCTAAAAGGACGGCAGCGCATCTGCGATTCCCCTGGTGTTGGGGTTGTTCATGGGCGGCGGTAGTCACTTACCATCAGGTGAGCCGCATGCTCGTTTGCCCCCTCTTCTATAAAAAAAATCTGTAATAGAGCAATATTGTTTTTGTTACTTAGCTTTACATAATAAACCTTGTGATCCACTATAATTAGGCACAGGCTAGTTTTCACTTATTATACACATTTTTATCATCACAATATTGTGTAATTTCTGTAGGGAGAGAAAGAGATTTTGCGTAGGGAGGTAAATCGGGCAAAAGAAATACAATCTGGGCATCTTCAAGGCAAGAGTGAATATGCTTTTAGACATTGCGATTTACCATCTAAGGCTGCATCACAACTTACCATCAGTTGGGATTGTGGTCAAGCACTGGCTAAAAATGCCATTTTAGCCCTCATGGGTGACAATTCATCTGCATTTTGATTCTGCATTAAGGATAGATGTAGATGTCTATGGGTCGCACCATCCACTTACCATTAGGCAGACTGTGTGCTCGTTTGTCACCCTTATTCTATAAAAAGTTACTAAACAGATTAAGCGAAATTATCCTAACAATTAAGGGTACGGCTGCACACTTGAAAAGTCGCGGGTCCGACTCCATCATTCTACTGCCGTGAACAACTCCTGACACAAGCAATTTAAGTTAACATAGTATAGTCATTGGCAATATAAGCAATGTTATTCGTAATAGCGTTTCTACTACGTATTCTTTTTTAAATATGCCAATTAGGAATCATTATCATTACAGTCTATCAAAGTCCATTGCTGAACATAGGCCTTCCTCATTAAGGTGATAGTTGCCATAGTTACCACGCTTGGCAGGCGGGTTACCACAGTTTTTTTCTCTAATTGTTATTAGAAAGACGCTTCTGCTCATCTCCTGTTTTGTTTTCTTCAGTTGGTTTTTTTATAGGATAAGGGTGACAAAAGAGCACACAGTCCACCTTATGGTAAGTGGTTGCTGCGGCCCATAGACATCTACATCTATCCTCTATTACAAATCATAATGCAGATGCAATTTCACCAGTGAGGACTAGGATGGAATGCCTCATTTCCAGTAAACAGGGTCTCCGGCCACCTGCACTCACCAAGCGAAACGCAGAGGTAAACCTCTACTTCACGCTGGTATTCTGTGAGGTCGTGGTACCACCCCGGTTCGAGCCGGCCCATCCGTGCGAAAGCAAAAGCTGCCGCGTGGCTCTACCATACCACTTACGATACCCATGAGGCGATATGGGTTTTTGCATATTCTTACACCGATTAAGATCCCTTACCCTATTTCATCCACTGGGTGTCAAAAGAGGCAATAGAAGGAAATAAATCAGTAGATAGTGGCAGCATCTCCCTGGTTACAAATCAAAATAATAAAAGACTGTGGTCGCCAGGCCGCCAGCGAAGCATTGCAACTATTGCAAATATCCATTGAGGCAATCTATGGGGATGCCTATGATCTGCAATGGACTTTTGAAAAGCTGTAATAAAAGAATATGCAGATCGTTTGGCTGTCTTAAGATAACCAATAGATTTTTATCGCTGTATCACAATAGATCACTGGTCTTAGTTTCTTAACAATCATGTTTTCATGTCAATAGACAGGCAATAATTAAAAGATAACATTATAAGTCCACTAAACGGCTCGTTGGCGCAGTGACTAAGCAACGAGTTGCAGCGCTAAGAGCCGCGGGTTCGAATCCCGTACGGTACAGAAATATGTATGGCCTACAAATATTTGTTTCGGGTCCGGACATTTGTCAAATTTGTGCATGTTAACTGGTTTCACGATATAGGAGAAAATCTTAGTTTGGAGGTAACATTTTTTTAAAGAAGCAAAAAGAGAACAATATTTTTAAGTCCACTTGTCCGCCGCCATTATCTGTCTCTATTTTTTCATTAAGCATTACTTACCGTTAAAAACATGTTTTAAGTGCTTTATTGTTTACTTTTAAATGTATGTTTCTGTTTTGAAATATCTCTTTGAAATGCGAATATATGTTCGTTTGATGTTCGTTATTTAAAGAAAGTCGACATTTTAACGTCTAATTTATTTCCAATTATTTTAAGTAGCAGTTAACGAATTCACGCCTTATATGGTGTTATTGTTAATTCAGAAATAGCCTGAGCCTTTCTCATGTAGGCAATTAATAGAATTTAAGTGACATCAGACCTTTGGCAGTATGATCCTGTAACAAGAGTAAAATTTTGGGCCATCAGCTGCAGTATCTTATTAACATCATCGTAGTTGTTCGCAAGTGAAATTGAAAAACATCATCAGAAATAGAAGTACCTTTATCTTTTAGTATTTTTTGTAAAAGGATAGGGATGACACTTATAGGGATATGCAATAATAAAAAACAGGTACGTTACCTTTTAGGTAGATAAAACCAAGTGAATATGCTCGCGTGATTTTTCATACTTATGTGGAACAATAATAGATTATTTATTGAATCTTATTTGTATATTATAAAATAAACATATATGAAGCTAAATAAGAGTGAAATTTCTGGACAATTCAGTAGGCTGTAGATATTTTCATACATCACTCATCAACTGTCTATTCAAACCAATGCCTGGACATAAACCATTATAAGAGTGTTGCAGCTGGCTGTGTTACCATACTAACAGCTTTCATATAAGCACTATATTTCTAACTACGTATTATTATTTATAACCTAAACATATACTACTATAACTATAAAGCAATATTTCAATTGACTAGCATAGTATAACGACAGGATTTAAGTCCGCCTATTTTTACCTTAGTTCTACAATATAATCTTCATGCGATTACTTTAGTCAATTCACGGGTATACTAATTCTTCTACTTCTATTTATAAGCCCACAACTATCCACAGATGAGCATAGAACTCTATTATTGTAGTTAGAGTTTGCTATAATCACCACGCTTTGTAATCGAAATAAAGTACCAAATAAGTCATCCTGTGATGACTGTCACCGATCTGGATACTTTACATCAGGCATGTTGAGCAAGACCCTAATACTGTCATCTATTGGATGCCACGGGATATAACTGGCAGTTAATAGTTAAATATCTATACATATAAACAAAATTTAATTGTCTGTCTGTCTGTTTGTTTATCTATCCGAGCTAATCTACGGAATGGCTGAGCCGATTGTAATGAAACTTAACGAACAGATAAAGGCGATGCCAGGAAGTATCCAGGTTATATATTATCCAAAAAAAACTTGAATAATATATATGTTTTTTGATTATTTTCAGTCTAAATAACGCCATATAAATCGATAATATCCAGGCGAAGCTGGGCCCAGTCGGTACTAAAACAATATAAAACCTGTCATTTATTTATATTACATTTAATTCTAATACGGCAAAGGCATTAAACGCGTACAAAATTAATAATTGTCACAAAGTAACAGACATCAAATCCAAAACAAATAAATTTTCTTATAACGCCTACAAAATTGCTTCATCGCAAGTTTGTGATGTGACTCAGAATTTGAACCTACTTACCGAGGGTTAGGCGGAGATACACGAAGGATGTATGCATCACTCGACCTCTAAGTAATTTAGGTTTAATGAGACACAATGATTTAGACGACCCTGCGACGTCTTGTTAACTACTTACTGGAATAATTACGTCAATTTTAAAAGGAACATTAGTTAAAATTTCTTTGAATCAGTTTTTTATGTCAATTAGATATTAATATCTATTAGTAATTAGTTATATCAAACGAAAGCCGGAACCAATGAAATTATTTGCAATTTTAATGGCGTAGCATTTTACTTTCAAAAGTCCTTTGTAAAGTCCAGTTTTGAATAAAAATATTATGACTTTGACTATTTGCTGATTATTACTAAGATTAGTGGTCGGTTTTGAGTTAGATTCGAACCCACGACTCTCTCAATAGCTATGGACTCTCATCATTAACGAGTTAGATCAATCAAAGGCAAAGTTAATATTTTATATTCAATTTAGGATTATTTAAAACTTTTACGAACGTCAGAATCTACACCGGTCCACAAAAACGTGACTTTCTATAATATAATATTTTTATTTATAACTTAAAATAAAATCAATGCAATGTCAAATGTACATACATTATACATTGTACATACAGTACAAAGTACAAAGTACTGTAAAATTATAGAGTAAGGAAAATATAAGTAAAAAAGCAAGAATTATAATATATATTGGGATGAGTGGATCATCAGATAGCATTATAAGCGTTTAGCTGGTGTGAGATTGGACCTCTAATCTGCTTGTCTGTGGTAAAAGAGAGGAGGAAAGGATGTGCAAGCATAAAGTGATAAATTTTTAGAACACAGTAAACGATGTATTATTTCCCTAATTATAGTATCTTCTACGATATTTGAATGAAATTTTTTCAAATGTCGTAATGGACCGTTATACTATAATATAAGCGAAAAATAAATGCTTTTAAATAAACCATATCTTCAAAACTGCATATAAATCTTTGAAAATATAATTTTATTCATTCGTATAATAGTTCCACGTAAAATAAGCGCTTAGAAGTAAAGTTGCTGAAAATAAGACGACGTAATTTAAACTAACATACTATTATTTGGTCAGATTTTGCCTTATTTCATACTATGACTGACGGGAGTCAAATAACGTATCACTGAAAATATGGTGTTCTATTCTAATAATTGAGAAATAATCAAAATGTCAAGTTAAATCATGACCATCATTATTGTACACCATCTCTAAAAAAATGCCAGGTTCCCGTACTCTGTACTGCAAACTAAACAAATTCATTAACGGCGTAAGTAAAGATTAATATATAAACATCCGATGTAGAGATTGTAGAGTTTTAAAACTAGTAGTCACGTAGCTGAACTAGAAAACATGTGGATCCTAGCCAGGTCTACCAGTGACACATATAACGCGTGGTGTTGCAGGCTGAGGTACAGACGGGGGGGGGGGGGGCAGTTCGACTTTCACTCGCGCGCCTGAGATGCGCGCGCACGTCGCGGTAATGACCATGCAGGCGCCGCACCGGGCCCGATGTCAAGTGCATTGGTGGCAATTTCACTATTGCAGTCCGTTTAAGTATCGTCATTTGCAAATTTGGCGCCCTTATTCTATAAATCTTATAGCATAAGGGTGGCAAACGAGCACGTAAGTCGACACGAGAACTTTGGCTTTAAAATATAGTATTACGAAGATATTAAAATTACTAATATATAGAATATTAGTAGGCGATTTTACTGGTTTGTATTAGTTTCAGCATTCTTAGACCTCGGGGTGAAAACGCGAATCGAAGAAGGATGTATGTCTATGTGCCACAGCATCCACTTACTGTATGGTTGGGAAATCTTCTAACATTACATAAATAACCAATTAATCTAGTAAAATCTAAATTTAATTTATTATAATTTAGGAGGAAAAGTTATTACGAAATTAATTATTTTTTAAATTTATTACTACTCCCTAATTTGGATAGGAGAAACCTTATTTCGTTAGTAGATCAGAAGAAAATAAATTTGCGAAATTTTATTTTGTTTAGTCGAAAACCACAGAGCTTTCTTTTTATTTCACGTCCACTTGTAGACTTAAAAAGGCTGTAGATACGATTCGGTAATAGAAAACTACATGTCTCACTGATTTTCTTTCATATGAGTTGGATGTATAGTGTTACTTATATTTAGCTAAATTTATTTTTGAAATATTAGTCATTGTTTTTGTTCAAATATTGAACAAGATTTGGGGATTTCCAATAAAACAACAAAATTGTCCAAGGTTCGTTGCACCACGTTAGCAATATTAGCCAATTTTGTTGGAAAAATCTTGTGACTCAGAACTAATCTCTTCAAACATTACGCAAAAATCTTATCTTTAAAAAATCGCAGTACATATTTTATTGTGACCGACAAAGTTGTGATTTTGACGTTTCTTCAATCTTATCTCATCGATATCTTTTAATTATTGTACTAAAAGGGGGATGTCTGTGGTTATATTATTTATTATAAAGACGGATTTGTAGGTACTAAATAGTTTTTACGTAAATATTGTACTTACAATATATAGGCCAATGCCTTAAATAAACAGATGTTATTTCCGACGTTAAGGCTTCTTTACGGGGAGACTGAGAATTGGCCATGAGTGCTGAAAAGCACCCGAAACGTCGGGAATCGAAAATTCGCGTAAATATAAGAAATCATAACATTTTATTTTTTATGAACGTTGGAGAAAAGTTTGTCGTAATATCATACACCACACAGTAAACGACACATATATGTGTACGCACACTACAGCAATCAGCTGATCGCGGAGCAGCGCTTTCTCCTCACTGGCCAATGCCCGCTTGGTGTTTTAACGATTCAATCCACAGCACCTCGGCCCGCTGATTTATATTTGAGGACCGTTGCGTGCGAAATTTATTGTGAGTATTGTAGGCCAGTTAAGTTCGGTTCGGACAGTACGAGCATACGAAGTATGCAGTGTTATACTTATGCTTATCGTATCCTTGTTATTCTATAGGTGAACGGTTTTTACTAACTTAGTTTTCTACATAGGCTCGATTTAATTCAGTAGTATATCTGTAAACGTGCTCCAGTGGTTATGACTGCTTCGGTTTGCACTATATTTATAAGTCCAAAGCTTGTACTTTTTTATCAAATAGGGGTGAAAATAAGCATACAGTCCACCTGATGATAAGTGGATGCTGAGGGCCCACTTCTACATTTATTTTTAATTAAAAATAAAATTGCATATGTATTATCACCCCTGATGACTGAGATGTAATGCCTCGTATTCAGTAAAAAGATTTCCGGTTCTATACACTCACCATACGAAAGGCAGCAGCATTAATCTGCTATTTTACGCTGGTATTCTGTGAGAGCGTGGTCCTTCCTCGGTCGAGTCGACCCATTTGTGCTACGACCATGAGATAGCTGCAGCGTGGCTCTACCACGAATTAATATATGATTTTAATATAGAGCATAGATTGTTGATGGATTAGGATGCTAAAATATTAAAGATTATAAAATTATAAACCTAAGATCCGCGTAAAAAATAAAAATGACGCATTGTACCTAGTTGTACCCTCCTGCTCTGTCTCAATTTCGTTCACTCAGGATGGGAGGCGCTCTTCAAACTAGGTAAGACGCATAATTTTATTTTAAAACGCGTATCTTAGTTAATTAATTTTAACATCTTTATTATGATGGATTTTCGCAAAGTAACAAGTGATTCTATTCATTATAATTTAAAATAATAATACGTTCATTACCAGCAACAAAAATATATAAAAAGGGATATTAGAAATTAATTTTGAAATGGTAGTAGATCTGAAAACAAAATAATATATATATCAGATGAAAGTATATATTTATTTCAGTAATCTGTTAGAATTTATGAAGAGAAAGGTTTGATTTTCATGACAACATTATTTTGTGTGAAATGAAGGTCACAGTACACGGTCAACTTTGTTACCAAGTCGCTTTTACTGTAATAGTAAACTAGAATTCGCACCGCCAATCGAGTAGACGTCGTTTGAATGGCCGCATAGCATCCCACCCGCTCAACGTCAAGAGAAAGCTGGCGTGGAGCGACGACTGGTCACCGGAGGCTGCACCTTATGCGCATTGCTATACTTAAATCGAATAAAAATTGTCAATATTAGTTTTTTTTTTAAATAGATTAACTTATTTTTTTATTTATAAAATATTTATTACGCAACGTAATTTGACTACGATTATTTTTCGAAAACACACGGTATAAGAATTCCACTCCACTTCGTCGCATCCGTGTCAATAATTATTAGATCTGGTGGCTTCCGTTGAAACAGAAACAAAAACAGAAACTTTTTTATTCAATATAGATTATAAATAATACTTATTGAAATTCATTCTTTTGTATAATTACCACTGGTTCGAAAAAAAACCTCTGTCCTGGAAAAAACCAGCAAGAAACCCAGCGCGACTTTTTTTTTAATTAACAGCTTACATTCATGTATGTTTCACAAATTAACTACAAAGCAAATTAGAAATAGCTTGGTAGCGATTACCTCATTTCCAGGGGTTATTATACCCATAATAACCCCTGCAGCAGCGATATGCCCATCTCGAATATGAGCCGCATTAAAATAGGGAGAGGCCCATGTATGTCAGTCAATTCTTCAAATCTGATGATAATTTGGCCACTTATGCATTTTAGAAACATTTGCTCAATTTCTTCCCCTGGTTTTTATGTTCGATTTCTAAATCACATTTAAATTTCGAATTAGAAAGAAATTAGTTTCACATACATTCGTCATCATTCGTTTTCCTTTAAAGCCTATTAAAGTCCACTACTGGACAGATGCCTCCCTGAATGTCTCATAGGAGTGATTTTGCCGTAGTTGCCACGTTTTAAAAATTGCGTTGGCAACCGCATTTTCGGAACGAATTTATTTATCGAATGGTACTGATTTGGCGGATAGGGGCTAGGCAACAAAAAGTGTAAGATTTTTCCGTCACGACCCCTTCTGACGTAGCGTAGATAGCCTTAGCGGCTATAAGGCAGCGAGATCGAGTAATATCTATCTCCCTCGCACTTTTTCTTATTTCTTATTACATCTACTCCATTTTAATAGACGCTTGTAATTCATTTATTTGTATTTGTTAATCAATAATATGATACGTTTATCAATAACAATATACTACGAAAGGACCATCGTTCTTTTCATTGTTTGAGTTGTTTTCAAGAGGATGCTGCAGCCCATCAACTGTTTCAGTTTCCCTCTGTCGGCTGTTACGACACCCACGGGACGATTTAGGCTAGTAGATATTCTTACACCGCCACTTCACGGTCAATTAATTATCATATTTCAGAGTAAGATCGGTTAAATTATTACAAAAGCTCATTAAGAAATAAAATTATGTATAAGTATATCCAAGTTAATTTCTAATAATATTAAATTACACTTTTTTGTACATTCCGTTTACTTTTATTTAATTAAATATCGAATATATATGCATTAATTTGTATTTAAGATTTCAGTTAACATTACATAAAATTTAACCTTTGAAATAATATATAATTATATTTTAATTAGCAAGCAAGTAACTAACAAAGGAATTTTAATAGTTGTTATACTTTACAATAGCACCCGTTGATGTCTTTAACAAGATAAAACAGTTAAGGTACAATTGTTACATACTTACTGCTCGACCGACTTACAAACAAAAGTTACGAAAGAGGAATTATAAGGTTATAAACGATAAAATTAGCTTATATTAATGTAAATTTGGATTAATACTTAGTATTAAAAAAATTTAAATGCATACAAAAATGTTCATGCGCATGTGGGTCCTATTAGAATTAAATAAAGAAGTCATATGTGGGGATGACACTAAATTGTAGATATGCAAATGAATATATTTAATTTAACTCGTCTTCTATTCTCTATAAAAACGTTAAACTACTATGTAAATTAATAAATAATAAACTAGTTTTAACAGCCCATATATAAATTACATGTATTTACACATCTCAAATGTAAATTACATGTAATATCAATATTATAGAATCATTACCAAATCTGGATGATTTTTGATATCTTCCATATCCATGAGTCCAACAGGGTGGGCATCACAATATTACTTACACATATCTGTCGTTTACCACCGGTGTATTTTGTAGTGATTTTTAATTACAAAAAAAAAACTCAGCTAAATTTTATATCGTGTATAATTCCATGAATATTCATTTTACACATTATTCACATAATCAGCTTAAACCGACTTTTATCAAGTTGTAGAATTATTTATAAAAAGTCTATTTTTGACACTAGCGTGGACTAAAAAATAACAAAAACTCGAATATCGTCTACACACTTACATTAAAATCTTCATCCTTTATTTTTACCCCAAAATGTATTTTTTTTTACAAATTCACATAGGACCACTCCTAAAGTAAAACCTGTTTAATAAAAAACAATCATTAACATCAGTTCACAATTAATGAACATAACGAGTAACATACATACAAAAAAAATAAACACTTGACTTGAGATCCCTCCCCTTTATTTGAAGTCAATTAAAAATTGACTAAAGGAACTCCATCCGCGGCTGGTCGTTGCTGCCGGTGATAAGAGGGCTGGTTCTTTCCTCGCTCAAACGCTAAGTATAGCCATTCAGCGGGGAAACGCAGCTAGCGTTCTTGGCACGATACCGCGGGGAGTAGGACTATATGATAATTAAGTTTCTAGTTTTAGTTTTTTTATTATTATTATCATAGTTTTTAATATTGTAGATAAAATTAAGTATTAAATATATATTAAAAATAAGCTTAATTGTAAACAGTTCCCAGCAAATTTAATAAAGGTGTTTGCAGCTATCTTGATTAGGTAGCCAAGGTAGGTGCTGTAGCTGGACAGTGTGGCCTCCAATATTAGGAGGACCTGCCGTAATGGGCATTGTTCAATTAGGAAATACTATTTATATTTAAAATAACATATACAATAATTGCCAAAACTCGATCATTGAAAGCAGTAATTACAAAGTCTTGGCAGGTACATACATACGAGTACATGGTTCCCACAGGGAACATGTGTTCCTTTTTTGTTCAAATCCTACCTGGCGTACCGAATTTCGAATTCAAATATTGACTGATTGAAGGGTTGGCGGGACATCTGTCGCAGGTCTTTTATAGCGGAGAGAAAGCCTCACGCGATGGGAAAGTCTTTCTGTATGAATATTTTTGGAAACGCATGTGTTAAAGATCTTTATTGTATGTTTTTTTTCCGCATGTGCCATTGGTCGTCATTTATAGAATTATTTGAATTTTGACTAAACAAGTAAAACATTGCGAGAAATTTCTATAAATTATAGCTAAAGAAATAAAATATAAGAAGAGATTTAAATATATTCTAAATGCACTCTTTTTCTTTATGTACAAACTGTGTTAAACATTCATAAACCCTGTTTCTAACTCTACAAGTACCGTTAGAATATTCTTGAAGTTTATTATAGCATAAATAAAGATTTACATTTCATAATAAAATATTAAAACTCGAATTTGCAAAATTTCTTCTAAAAAATGTAAAACATTGAAATAAAATTGTCATGAATAATATACAAAAAAAAGTAATTTAAAATTGAGGTCCAATCATTATTTAAAATAAGTTTATGTTTTTTAACATACGTGATCCAGTTACGCAGAAATCTACCGTTATATGCAAAATTATATTATATTTACAAGAACATTTTAACATAGAGATTGGTCAGTTAATAAGGTATGTTTTACATATAAAACCAAATCGTAAAATAATAAACTTATACGATATGCAAAGTAAAATAATAAAGTCAAATTAAATGGCGAAAAATTTCATTACAAAATCTTATTTATTTGGTAAATAAAAGTTCTATAAGCTTAAAAAATATATATTTTTGCAATAAAAAAGTAACATTTATTTATTATTAAAAATTTCCCACTAGACAGACTGACGAAATTTCTTAGGGGATGCCCACTTCAACATTTTACTTGTCGGGGGCTGTAATGATAATAATAATAATCTATAATAATAAATGTATAAAAAATAATAAAAACTCTTTTTCTAACCGTGGCGATATTTTCCCAATAAAGTTTTTTTTATTTATTTAATAATTGAGTTAGATAAGATACTGTAAGTATATAAACATTAAACTGCACAAACATACACGTGTACCATTTCAGGCATAGCATAGGAAGAGGAGGCAGACATCTAAAGTGTTATATCAAAGAAGTAGCCTTTTTTTGTTTTATATACGGAAATGGCTACGTATACCCACCTCGCGTGGGGCAAGGACGGGTTATGTCGGTCTCGCACCGAGTAAAAAGGTGTTCCACCTTCGTTGCATATTGGCAGGGGTACGGAAACGTTTTCGCACACCAGCGCTGGCCACCCCATGGCGGCCCATTCTCCGGAGAGGACTACTCTTCTAAAGTGTAGGTAGTGTTGACATCTAAAGTGTTATATCAAAAAAAAGTATCCTGTGCCCATGACTAGGTTTAATTTTATAAATTCACTGTGTGTATGTTTAAATAATAAAATAAATGTTTATATTAAATAATTATTGAACAATAATAATAATAACAATAAATGCTCCTCCTTTTCGTAATATTGTTGTGCCCATCAGGACCCATAGAGATATCATAAAACTATGTAACACCTATTGTAACCTATGGAATGCAATAAAGGTATTGAGTATAACAACCACACATAACCATTCTACCACACAGTTTCGCAGTTTCTACCACATGGTTTTTCATTTAATACTGCTTTAACCCTTTTCTAGATCAAATATATTCAACCCATTAACCCAGAATGGGGCGTAAAGTGTCGAATAACTTCACATGTGATATCACATCCGTTTATTAGAACAATTTCCGGTTCGTTCCGGATTTAGGGATGGTGTAAATAAAAGGGATGTTTACCTATAATATTGTTAAGGGAACAAGGTAATGATGGGGCTGCAAACAGTCCCTGTTTTTTATCTATGCTCTTTATCAACCGTCTTCATTTTTTGTCTTTCCTTTGCGTTCTCGTGACCTATTTAACTTAGAAATATTTACTAGTAACTTTCAAAAATCCTAAATTTTGATAACTATTTTCTTTTTCATGAGCTGAACATGAGGTTTTTCAAAAGAGACCATATAAAAAAATTGGATTTTATTCGAAATATAACGGAATAATTGTAATAAAGTGTTTTATTAACAGTCTAACACAGTTTTAATTAGATTTAGATTCAATTATTTGTATTCATTTATTAATTTCTACGTCGATTAAAGATAGCGCCAGTATAACTGGACAGACAGGTAGGATAAAAATCTCAGTTCACTCTTTGAAAACGAGACGTTTGTATCCATCCATCGGAAGCCAAGTGATCTTTCTAGCATTTTCCACAGTCGCCTATTAAGACACCCGCGTGACGAAATAGCATGATGGATTATCATAAGTATTTTTAATTTAACATTGAATTTTCTAAGAAACATCCTTTGAATAATAACTTGAAAGATCTGCCCACACATTCCACGCCGGGTTTAAGGGTGAAAAAGCATATTGTCCATACCCTAACCCTAGCAGCTGCGACCTATCACTAGTCTATGATATTTTTTTTATAAAACTGAAGTGACAAACGAAACTAAGCCCGCCTGATGGTAAGTCACTATTGCAGCCCATTGATAAATAGATAGATAGATATATAAAGCATTTATTTGTTTCTTCAATTACACACGTAAATTCAGTGACTAAACTAAGTACAAAGTAACATATTACGAAAAAAATATAATTTACAAAAACTTAAAATCTAAATGTACATGTGTGTACAGTTTGACAAATGCTCAGAGAGCAAACACTGATTTCTGCTATTACCCTCGAGATGACGAGAAGAAAATGAGTACAATAGTTAATCAGTGCAAATATATATATATTTGAATGATACATAATAATAGATAATGAATTAATACCTAAAAACACCTTGTTTGAAGGTAGAAGGCTAATGATGCGTTGTCACTTCTGTGCACTAAGACGGAATTCCTCTCACCTTGTGATTATACTGGCTCTAAACGTCTAAGAGTATAACTCTTCAGACGGGAAAACAGCGCGACCAGAAGTAGGTCAGAAGGTGTTACCTATACCTACTTAAGCTACCCAGACTGACTGCCTAGGCGGAAAAGGAGGCCTACCAACTAGTAAGTGTGAAATGTAAGTTTAGCGTTATAGCCTATATTGTTTTGCAACAGTCGTCATCAGTTTTGGTTTTCACAACTTTACCAAAATATGTTTGTGGATTCCCAAATGTGCTAATTTTCGTTCCAAAATCAGTTCTTGTATTCTGTAGACTACAATGTATCGCACGGCAAGTTGTTGTAGGCTTTACCTTATTTTCTAATGACTACCTTTACTGTATTATTGAAGCGAAGTTCCTTATCGGACGGTACGAATTTGGCGGGGGCTAAGCGAGAAAAAGTGTAAGATTTTTCCGTCCCGACCTCTTCTGACGTAGTATAGACGGCCTTGGCGGCTTTAAGGAAGCGAGATTGAATAATATCCATCTCCCTCGCACTTTTCCTTATCTTGCTATGAAAGAAATATTATTTTATTTTAAACGACGCTTCATTTTAATAGACGCTAGTAATTCACTTATTTGTATTTGTTAATCAATAATATAATACGTTTATCAATAATAATATACTACGAAAGGAACTTTGTTCCAACCGAGTGTTCCACGACACTCACGCATTTTTTTAGTGTTTATGTTTATAGAATTATTTATAGAAAAGTAGTAATTTTGATTTTTGAAACCGGGATCTTATGAACAGTATTTGTCATCAACCTTTATGTATAGTATGTTGTTTATTATTTTGTAAATTTAACGTAACTAATTAATTAATTAAACAAATTTCAAAAATACAAACCGACATTAAGCGACTTGAGTGACCTACAAATACAGTAATAATGCCTTCCAGACTCAGTTTTGGTCATGGCCGCCAATCAGTCGATACTAGCCTACTGAGCAGGACAGTATCACAGCGCACAAGGACGACTATAATATGCCAAATCGTAGGTGCATACTCTATCCCTCAAATCTCATAGACCGATGAGACTGCAATCAGACCCGACCGGACAAAGACCAGGACCATCAACAGAAAAAAAAATTAAAATTAAAATCTATTTAATTTTAATTGTAATTTGAGCCTCCTAGTAAGTATAAAGGAATACCTGTGTCAGGAGATTACCTATGTTCTAATGTAGGTGTGTGTGTGTATGTTTGTGCGCGCGCGCGCGTGAGTGTGTGTGTCTGTGTATGTGTGTGTGCGTGTGTTCGTACGTGCGCGTGCGTGCGTGTGTGTGTGTGTGTGTGTGTGTGTGTGTGTGTGTGTGTGTGTGTGTGTGTGTGTGTATGTGCGTGAGTGTAAGCGTGTACGTGCGTGTGTGTGTGCATGTGTGATTGTAGGTGCTTAAAAGGGTTAGCATATCTATTATTATTATTTTAATGTCATTTTATTTCATTCTATTCTATTCTAATAAACAAATATAAACATAGAAACACCACCAACTTCCTGACTCCGGATTGCTACTGAAAATTTCTTGAGAAAAGAACCTCATAACTGATTTTTTTATATTATTAGCTAATACAATATGAACTAAACAAAAAATAAAAACTAAAATATTTAATTGTTAATTGGGATTCCCATCACTGCCCTATACATACGAGTACTCGTACAACGTTTAAGCCAGAACCTTCTTGTTACGTATTACTAGAATATAGAAATATATGACTCAATTTACCTTACTGTCCTCTTATTAGACGAAAATTCTTGTAAGACTAGTTTAAAATTTTACCAATATCCATTACCATCGGATTAACTATATAAAATGTTTAAACTTAATAAGCATCGGACCCTAACCGCCCTCGAACGCGATAAAGCGAGAGAGAGACGGGACTGTAAGCAAGAGTGAGATGGGACACGGGCAACGTCCTGGTTTGTCAATAAACTTGACCTACATTTCATTGAGAGCGAGTGTATCAGGAATCTTAGATAAGGGCATGTTTACATGAAGTCTAAAAATGTGCATTTGCCAAAGGATATGTTACATTTGATAGAATTGAATGAAGGAATTATTACAGTTAATTATCTAAGGGCTTCTTACTTGAGCAACTCGGAATTTTTTTTATTTATATAATTTTTTTAAATAAATTTAAGACAAAAATTTTAACAAAAAAATTCGACATCGTAATATATACTTATACTTGAGACTAAAGTTTTAATAGAGACTTGAAAACCTCATCATTTCTTCTCCAAATATGTGAAACAGTTCAATCCCATACGAACGTGCAAACAGTGTGATTAGACTTTGTGGAGTCTAAACGGAACATGTGAAAATATTGACTCTCAAATTTCAGTGTCATTACAGTTATTAAAAAAAATGCTAAGACAATGATGAAAGAACTATTTTATTCTTGTTAATTATTTAAAGTCGACTTTTACTTTTAGTTAAAGTTATATTTATGACCCTTTTGAGGGGACTAACGAATATCACAAGCTCAAGGTAAGAACTGAAATGTCGTTGAAATACATTAAAAAATTTTCTTTTTTTACTTTTAGGGGTGGAATATTTTCTCCAAATTTATATGAGACTACTACTGGAGTATAACCTATTTATTTTAAAAAAAACTTAAAATTGGTTCGTTATAATTACTAGATATCGAGTAGAGTATATACTAAGAAAAGAAAAAACGTATGTACAAATTGAGCTATTCTTTCTTTTTTGAGGATTCACTGTTACAATGAAAATAAATAACAATGAAAAGTATTTATTAAAAACAAACTAAATACCATTTGTGAATTTATTCCTGCAAAAAACAACTCAAAAATCAGAGCGACATACAATACTCAATATTTTGATATGAACGTATGTTTACACCGAGGTCCTTGTCCGGCATAACGGTAAAGCAGAGCATCGGTGCGCTTGCTTCGTCGAGTTATGACGTTGGTCCAGACGGGGCTATTTTTAAACCTCTATTATTGTACCTTATATTAGATATTTTATATATAGATATGCAGGAAATCGATGGATGCAGATGGCTCAGGACCGTACTTTGTGGAATTCCTTGGGGGAGGCCTATGTCCAGCAGTGGACTTGTGAAGGGCTGTAATGATGATGATGATAATGAGGCATTCCATTTTAGTCTTCAGGGGTGACAATTGTCCTGTTTACGTCTGTCAAAGATGTCTATGGACTACAGTAGCCACTCACCATCTCGTGAACTGAAAACTTGTTTGTCACTTTAGTTGTACAACAAATACTGAATCAAAATGTTAATTTATGTTTTGTTAAAACTGCATTTACTTTACATTATACTTTTATAATGTTAATTTAGGTTTAACTAAAATAAATCTAGAACTAATAAAGATAATACCATTAAACAAGGCGTCTTATGTAATTATCAATGCCTCCTTGCGTACGCATAACTGTCTTCGACATAAATATCACGTGCATTATACCGTTTCAAAAATAACCTTACTCATTAATATTTACAGTAGCTTTTAAAACGCAAGTGGCGTTAAGATAAGCTTTTTTGTATTCACTTATCACCATCTTAAACAAACAAATTTTAATCTTATCACTACAACAGTAAGCTATATTCTGCTTAAATCAACAAGATGTACAATACGATAGCTCAATACGATATTAAATTAGTGTATCGATGTAAATGTGTCTCTAATACAATCCTTTAAAGTCGTTAATTGAGTGCACATGGTGCTCAGATGGGTCATTGTATGTTGTGGGGACACGCACGGCTGGCCACGTGGAGTACAGTTAGCGTACGGACTGCATGACGTAGAGAGAACGACGAGCGAACGCAAGGCCGTTTGATGCCCGCGTCGCGACCGCGCCCGCGGACGCACGTGTCTCGGTTGATAATGAAGCTTGTCACCAAGGTATACTTGTAGTCTTGCACACACGTACGACTGTGTGGATTACCAGTTTAAATTATTGCTACTTGTCCCGGGGTTTAAATCTGCCAATGGGAACAGATAGATATGTTAAATAATATTACTTTACGAGATAGTTAACCGTACAGTGGCGGTGTGATATCCGATCATATGGTTCCATAGGTGCTGTAAGAGACGACAGATTTTAACGAACCATAAGATGGATTGCAGCATCTTCCTAACAGCAGTTAGTAAAATAAAACACTACGAATGCGAACACGTCCGCCTAGAGTATTGCTGTCGCATGGATGGGCCGGCTCGAACCGAGGTGGTACCACGACCTCACAGAAAACCAGCGAGAAGTAGAGGTTTACCTCTGCGTTTCGCTTGATGAGTGCAGGTGGCCGGAGGCCTTTTTTACTGGAAATGAGGCATTCCATCTTAGCCCTCACGGGTGACAACGCATCTACATTTTGATTTGTAACAGAGGATAGATGTAGATATCTATGGGCCACAGCAACCACTTACAATCAGGTGGACTGTGTGCTCGTTTGTCACCCTTATCCTATAAAAAAAAGGTTTATTCATACATTATGTTCAGAAGTGGACTTTAAATAGGCTATAATAATGATAACGATGATTGCGATATGGTGACTTTCACCTTCTGATATGGAACAGCTAAGCTCTTATTGCATGAGTTAAATCGGATATAGTAAGTTAAGTAAAATCAAATGAATGAAGTGAGTCACTGTCACTGTATTTTTTCTTGTGTAAAAAGTCACAAACCTCTATAGGAAATCAACGTCTTTTTCTACTATTCTAAGACGCTTAGCCACTATCCTATCTAATGGTAAGTGCATTAGTAGTATAGTTGTAGCACGAATGGGTCGGCTCGACCGGGGAAGGACCACGCTCTCACAGAATACCAGCGTAAAATAGCAGCTTAACGCTGCTGTGTTTTGTATGGTGAGTGTATAGAACCGGAGACCCTTTTTACTGAAAAAGAGACATTTCATCTTAGTCCTCACGGGTGACAACGCATCTGCATTTTGATACGCAAACGAGGATAAATGTAGATGTCTATGGGCCACAGTGTGGCAGTATCCGTCAAGTAGACTGTGTGCTTGTTTATCACCCTAATTCTAAATAAAAAAGGTTTCCTAAAATCAATGATTAATGGAGCGTTCCGTGGCAGCGATGGTGGTCGTCGGCCATTACAGACCACTTGCCGACACCGCCAATTACATCGAAAGCGTGGTTTCGTTCGAGTTTACGCGCGGTTTCTTTTTGTTGTCGTCACTTCGTTTGCTTAAATGTAGGTCGGATCTATGGAGACACAACTGCGGCAATAGATTTTTAACGACAAGAAAAATGTCTACTTACCTATTATAAGCCATTGCTTGAGCACAATCCCACCCATCGGTAAGTGGATGCTGTGGCTCACAGACATCTACATTTATCCTCAATTAAGAATTAAAATGCAGATGGAATGTCTTATTTCCAGTAAAAAGGGTCTCCGATTCTCTACACTCATCACACAGCAGCATTCAGCACCTTTTCGACGCTGGTATTAATATATTAAATAAAACTTTGTATAAGCATACATACATACAACATATTATAAAAATATATCTGCGGGCGCGGCGTTGGGCGTAGTTCGCTACGTTTGTACTCGTATTCTGAGTAGCAGTCGTATAAAAATGTTATTCAGGCCTGAGGCTGAGGCTTACGGCTAATGCTCCGAAAAGCATCAAATCGAAGAAAACTATAAGCTACCCACTTTATTTATAACAACAATAAAACTCTAAATCACGCTATCGAAATTTCTTAACACTTTTTTATATATTATTTATATATTTCGTATAGTATTACAGAGCTTGTTATATATAGAGCACGGCGGTCAATGCGTAAACAAACAAGATGCTCCTGTTTTATTTCAGGTTCTCTATACCTCTCACGACACCCACAGTATACCCCGTATCCTCTACACAGTAATATAAACCAATATATTATACTATTATTATTATAACAAAATTACTTGTAAAAAATATGATTGAATATATTAACACTAATATAAATTTATCTTTGAAAAACAGTAAAAAAAATATACGTTTCTTTCTTAAATTTATAGCCCGTACAGATAACAATAAAAGTCAATAAATATAATAATAACAACAAATCAATACTATCGCAACCCGATTCGTAAATCCGTGCCGTCCATTTCTCCATTATACTTCGCGAGTGTACCTACTATAAGAGAAAGTGCGGCGAAATGGCGAAGCGTACTTAATTCTAGCAGTAAAATATAAACGACGATTTCGTACTAAGTCCGGCATTCGTCTGAACCATACTGCAGCTATATTTTAGTTGTAATAAGAATGAATCAGCTCGACCGGGGAAGGACCACGTCTCACACAATACCAACTTAATACTGCTGTTTCCATCCATTCCAAATTAGTCTTCAGGGGTGACAACGTATCTGCATTTTTTCTTAATTGAGGACGTATGTAGACGTCTAAGTGTTCACTTAAGTTCAAGTAGACTGTGTGCTTGTTTGTCACCTTTATTCCCGTGGTAGTAAGAGTCGATGTGATATGCGAAAAAGATCTTATGTCTTCCGATAGATGGCGCTATATTATATAGGTGATAGTGTTTATGTCAGGCATAAACATGATACAGTGCCATTTGTTGGAAGGCCAGGTCAACAACAGGCGGGCAGCAGGGTCAAAGGTGCAGACGTCTGCTTGCCTGTCAAGTGTGATGTCAAGCAAATTTTCCTTACTAAGAAATTCATCCATATATTTCTTCAATAATCATTGATATAACGGAATTCGTTAAATTATTCCATAAAATTATCATTAACATATAGCTGACGTGACTCACAGACGCTCCGGGAAGTCTGCAGTCTGTGAACATGTTCAAGATCGTTCCCACCATTACATTAGATTTGATAGACCACAAATCCAATAGATGATTATTCGCGCGGCTATTGAAATTAAAAAAAAAACTATCCTAATTTCAATAGAGAAAATGGATGGATGCTACATGTGCTTGACATGCTATAGTTAATAAAGTTGAACCAAACCCAAGCAAACCACTGCAAGACTTCAAGATATTCTTAACTCCCCCGTAACCAAAAGTTAAAATTGAACGCGTTAAAATCTGTAAAATTAGTTACATTTAATAATTGTATTTTTGTAAATACACATCTACATATGCTGAGTGACACTTTTTTGGTACATCTCACACCTGTAACAGGTGGGTTCTTATCACAATTATTAAGTATTAAGTATTGAATTTACATTGTTCTTTGTTTTGCTGGTTTTTTGTCTACTTAAGCAGATGATGAAGGATTTTTTTTACTAAACTTGCATTTCTTTATTTAATGGTTCTTATGTGTTATTTAAAATATGTTTTGTGGTTTATCTTTATATGTCCAGTTTTAAGAATGTTTCAAATAAATATATTTTTCTTTCTTTCTTTAATGTTAATAATTTCAACATATTTTTTTATACTATTGTGCACTAAATACACAATAGAAAACGATGACGTCGCTTTAAATTTACCAGTAAATTAAGTAAGACTCATCAATAATTACTAAAGCAAACTTGTAAATGTCATAAGTGTTAATTGATATATGCAAACAAATCCGACGCTAGGGTCATGAATCAGCCGAGCACAGTTAGAGAGACTTTTCACTTTTTGAGACGGCCCCTCCCCGCGGCCCCGGTGACCGCGAAACCTCCTTTCAAAGTCAAGTACAACCTCCGTGGAGCCAAGAAGCGTTTCGACAAGCTTAAACGGCACTTAACACAGATGTCTAGTTACACCGCACTGTTGTGCCAAAAACCCGATAAAATGGCTACAATTATTATTTATTTCTTAATTGTCTTAATGCGTGAAATTGCTTTGTTATAGAGCGAAATTTGCGCAAGAAACTATGCCAAGTTCTTCATTTTGCTTTATTTTATAGGATAAGGATGACAAACAAGCACATAATCTGATGGCTAATAAGTAGTAATAAACTAAATAATATAAAATAAACGATTCAACTTTGGGACCTTCAAAAACTGCCTTACTTACTTTCAAAAGACCGCACCTGCGATTCGCCAGCAGTTGTACATCTTTTTATAGAATAAGGTTGAAAAACTAGCACACAGTCTATCTAATGGTAAGTAGATGGTGTGGCCCATAGACAACAACATCTATCCTAGATTTAAAAACAAAGTGCAGATGCATTGTCATCCCTGAGGACTAACATGGAGTGCTTTGTTTCCAATAAAATGCGTCTCCGGTTCTCACTCTCACCATAAGAAACACAATATTAGCAACTGTAGTAAGAAACCTCTTTGTGACGAAATATGTAGGGCCCATGTGCAGCAGTGGACTTTAATATGCTGCAGTGATGATGACCAATCTGTAAAAAAAATATTTATGAGATTTCTCAAAATCTACCGGTCCGAATCGGTTCAAATGGTATAGAAAATCTATGTTTGGTGAAGCCCTTTCGAACGCCGCCGAGTTCGTTCCAATCGATCAAGCTATTCAAAAGTTATGAGAGGGTTATATATACACACCAAACATAAGACATAGTGACATCCTTGTAGAAATAGAATAACTTCCTAGAACCTCAAAACGTTGAAATCTGATGAAACCTCGATTTTCGATAACTGGAGTGAAACCAATAACTTCCCAATGTTTTGAAAATTTTTGATTTTCATAGCGAGAAGTTAAAAAAAATCTTACCGGGTCGTCACTCTATCTGGTGGGGGGCCGTCTTACATGTCGCTTATCAGTACAATGCTGCCGCTCGAGAACCATCGGTTGTCGGTTAATGAGCTAAATGGCCGGCCCATTGAAAGAAAGAAGAAATAAAATAAGTTTATTTAGTAACACATTTTAGAAGTTTGCTTACAAAATAACATATTATGATAAATAGTTACTAAAAAGGTTACACAACTCGGCATAGTCTTGGTACTAACAAAGTACTTCGACACTGATCTTCCGTGGGTGCCAATAAAATTTAACAAAAACAGAACTTAACAATATTCATTATTATACAATTTTAAGCCACTACAGCTTACTTACCCGTTGGGCTATGTCGATTACTCTGGTTCTACTGTGGATATCCTCATTTATAAGTCCATCGTGCAGAGAAACTCCGAGCATAGCCCTCTCCGTAACTCGCTGAGGGACCATGAGACCAGGACCGCGTGGCTCTACCACTATAACAGTGGTAGAGCCACGCGGCAGCTTTTGCTGTCGCACAGATGGGCCGGCTCGAACCGGGGTGGTACAACGACCTCACAGAAAACCAGCGTGAAGTAGAGGTTTACCTCTGCGTTTCGCTTGGTGAGTGCAGGTGGCCGGAGGCCCTTTTTACTGGAAACGAGGCATTCCATCTTGGTCCTCATGGGTGACAACGCATCTACATTTTGATTTGTAATAGATAGATGTAAATGTCTATGGGCCGCAGCAACCACTTACCATCAGGTGGGACTGTGTGCTCGTTTGTCACCCTTATCCTATAAAAAAAATGAGCTTCTTCATACAGTCAGCAGTGAAAGACTACGTCTCAGATATATATTATATCATCACTAGCAACACACACTATTTGTATAATCTTGTTTTCAAGTTTTCATATATTGCATTATAGTATGGCCAACATTCCCCCATGAGTTAATCACATGGGTTGATTCAAACGAATTAATAAACTATCGTTGGGTTGAAGCCCCTTAAACACTTATATCTAATAAGCTATTTAACATAAAAATACCGAAATTTACATTATCAAGCTAACCCATTCTTTTATTAGGTCAACGCAATAAATTAAAAAATATAAGGTCCACTACAATGCTAAACTTTCTTCATTTGCGTTACGAATGAGTGAGTCAGTCGCATCCGTGAGTAGCAGGATGCTGGATTTAAAACCAGGCCGCGATCAAATTCCGAGCAAAGGCGCAAGGGAAACCCTATAAGTTAGTGTCACTGGGACTGAGGCTTCTTTCTACCAAATTTGTCTTGGTTATAATAATAATAGTATTGCATACCATGTGATAATTCTTGGAACATCAACTCAGCTATGGTTATTTAAGGCTGTTTTTATTTATTCGTTTTTACTTTAATCTGCGTAGAACTTAAACAAAAAAACTTACAGATCTATGTCAGTAGTCTTTTGACGAGTAGTTTAACTATCGTAAAACTACTTTATACTCAGTTATTTGCTGTTATCTCGAAAATTATACGCTTTTACGTGGTAGAGCTATGCTGCAGCTATATTTCTGGTATAGTTGTAACACGAATGGGTCGGCTCGACCGGGGAAGGACCACGCTCTCACAGAATACCAGCGTAAAATAGCAGCTAAAGGCCGGCAACGCATCTGCAATTCCCTCCCTGGTGTTGCAGTTGTTCATGGGCGGCGGTAGTCACTTACCATCAGGTGAGCCGCATGCTCGTTTGCCCCCTCTCCTATAAAAAAAAGCTTAATGCTGCTGTGTTTCATATAGTGAGTGTAGAGAACCGGAGACCCTTTTTACTGGAAACGAGGCATTCTATCTTAGTCCTCACGGGTGACAACGCATCTACATTTTGATTCGTAATCGAGGCTAAATGTAGATGTCTATGGGCCACAGCAACCACTTATCATCAGGTGGACTGTGTGCTCGTTTGTCACCCTTATCCTATAAAAAAAATATGTGTAAAAGATTAAAATTTATTTATTAATCTCACTTAAAAAGGTCTTACCATCTTATACTTTACCACTTATACCTTTGTATTCGAATGGTGTTTTTATAAAAAGTGTTAAAAATTGCTTTTGCGTCAAAATTTTAAGATATAGAAGGTAAGGTATAAAGATTTTTTTTTTGTATAAGAAACCCAAACAGTTTTGCTCGAAACTTTTTTGACATCACAAGATATAGTATAGGAGATAATCATCAAAATTACATAAGTTATTAATAAATGTCATTGTCAAAAGATTGTAAAAAAACATGCGTAAGTATCGTGGAACACTCGGTTGGAACGAAGTTCCTTTCGTAGTATATTACAATTCATAAACGTATTATATTATTTATTAACAAATACAAATAAATTAATTACTAGCGTCTTTTAAAATGAAGCGTCATTTAAAATAAAATAATATTTCTTTCATGGCAAGATAAGAAAAATGTGCGAGGGAGATGGATATCATTCGATCTCGCTTCGCTTATAGCCGCCAAGGACGTCTACACTACGTCAGAATGGGTCGTGAGTCGTGACGGAAAAATCTTACACTTTTTCTCGCCTAGCCCCCATCCGCCAAATTCGTACCGTCCGATAAGGAACTTCGTTCCAATAAAGTACCAAAGAATATTTTCATATTGTTAGATTTTGTTTGCTTGAGCTGTATGTATGTATCAATGTAATGGAACTTTAAGGATTTATTAAGAACCGACGACACATACACTACAACAGTCACATCTCATGTATGTTGTTTAAGCTTTTTCAATTCTAATATTTTAATATGTCTTGTACTTCATGAGATTTATACCTCGACATTTATTTTTTATGTACAACATTTTTCCTCTTGCTTTCCTGCAATCTGTTGGTGTGATTCCGTAAAAAGGAACGGAAGTGTGTAACAGGAAGCCGGGGAAACGCGCGCTATTTGATTTGACCAATAAGCGCGCGCGGTGGTAGTAAAGTGTGGTGTTATATAAACTAATTTATAATATGTGTAAACTATATTAATAAATATATTTACTATTGATAATAAGTGTCAGAAAAAGTTCAGATCATTGATATAAAATGCAAGTGAGTAATAAATAATAATTATTCGAATAAATATTTTAGTGTTTAGCTTTTTTTAAATTCTAATGTAAACTTCTGTCGCTACTCAGTTGATGTTTTTAATTTTGATTAAAAATTGCTTTTTTCAGAATATAATGTTAATGTTAAATTAGATTAGAATGTTAGATATCAGATGTTACACATCATATGAGACTACTTTAAGGGTCGATCGTTTTTTAAATTTTCTATTTGTGTCATATTGCGATAGTTACAAAAAAGTAAATTTTAAATCTTCTTATATATTTATAGAAAACATTTCTCTTTTTAATTTATACGCGTCGCCTTTTTTGACTTTCTTTTCTCGAATTACCTAATTAATTTATTGATGAAGTTATCCATCGCAGTTGCTTAGGCGGCCCGAATCTTTGATTGCCTATCAATCTCTATTGACTTAGTCAAACGTCATTTGGCAAAGATCGTTATCTGTCCGTTAAATAAATTTATTATAATTGAGATGTCATACCAGCACCGTCATTTAAATATTTTAAGATGGAACGTCTTAAGTACATAGTTCTGAATCAAGAATTGTTCCGAGGATGTAAATATCATCAAGCAATCGTAATTAAACTGCAAAACTTATTATTCCTATAAATAACGTAATTTTTAACAAAATATATGAATATATATTTAATAATGATATTTCATATAATTTTTTTTATTTTATAATATTTTTATGTCGTTAAACATTTAACAATTTGTATAAGGTTGGGAACATCTTTTAAGTACCTTAAATCAATTATGTCAGAGACTCTCGCTCTTCCATAGCCATACAAAGACATTTTAGAAGCATATGTATAATAACCTAAATAATTTTATAATTATTCCGAAATGTGTGTAAGAATATCCACTACCCCATATCATCCCGTGGGTGTAGTAAGAGGCGACAGAGGATAACAAACCAGGAGATGGATAGCAGCATCTTCCTAATAACGGCTAAAAATAGAAAACTGCGGTTGCCGACCCGCTTGCCAAGCATGGCAACTATGGCAAATATCCCCTCTATCAGGCAATCTATGGGAAACGCCTAAGTTCAGCGGTGGACTTTAATAGTCTGTTAAGGTAACGGTAACGGTATATTTGTGTAAAATACATATTTTGTGTCCGACCTCATGTGTAGAAGACAAATAAATTTTTCTGTGTTTTCTTAAGACAAGTTCTTTGGTCAATTTACATTCATTTAACTAGCAGTCTTTTGTTTATAAAATAAATATTAATATTTTGTTAATGAAATTGTACAGAACAATCCAAACAATCTATCTGATTGGTTCATTGGTATTTAGTATGCATTAATAAGTTGTGTAGTACGGCGTAAGAATATCCACCACCCAATGTCACCCGTGAGTGTCAAAAGAGACGGTAGCGTGAAAATGAAACATCATATGGGCAGCAGTTTCTCCCTGATATTAACCATCCTTCTATTTCATCCATTACAGCCTTAAAAATTCCAGTACATTGTAGTAGATGTTTTAAACATTACAATATAATATATAAGTACTAGATATTTAATTCATATAATTAAAGTTACATGTATATAAAGATATATAGTTAACATAACAACAAGATGTCATAGGTTTATATATTACTATATTATATAATTGTGTATTACTGTGTCCAATATTAGTAGTATATTAGGTGGTTCATTGTTATGTAAAAGGGCACCTCTCGCCATCAAACGTAAAAGTTTGGCGAGTTTAGAATGAAGTAACACCACTGTGTCATAAATTCATTAATAAATAAATTAAAAAAAGACCTACCCCAATAATTGCCTAGGATTTTGCCGTAGTAGCCAAACTTGGCTGGTGGGTTATATATTTATAAATAGTAATAATATTAAAAAATAGTAATAATTTTTCTTTTCAGTTGCATGTCTATCGCTTCATTAAATAACTACTTTATGATCCATACTTAGTCTACTCTACTAGAGAAACATATTATATTGTTTCTGTATGTCAGATCACAAATATGGACAATATAAAACACATAAATTCGAACTTCGATTTTATGTGTTTTACATCTAGACCGACTTTAGGTATGAATATAACTTTCAGATAACATTAAAAACGAATAAAGACAATCGGAATACACATTATTGTCCACGGAGATGCCTGGCCGGCCATTCGGGCTCCAAAAAGCCGATTGGGGTCATCCGCCCGGTCCCGTTAACCCGGGAGTCAAACCTGTTCCGAGCGGCTATTTCGGCAGGACTCGTCTGACTGACCGTAGATGGAGTCTACAATTATGTTGGTTATTAAAATTTCGGAAAAATATCTCGAAGATTTATAGTTGGTTAAATAATTATTTATATACTATATATATACTATATTCGTATAGTAGTTCTTACACTACCATAGTTCTTACACCGCTTAATAAATGGCATTAAACTGGAAGAAGGCGTTGTTTTTAGTAATTTAATTATACTTTAAATTATCTTGTGAGTACTTTATTGTTATTATTGAAAAAATACAGAGATGACAAACATTTAATGCAGCATACATTTTATACCACTTCTTTTTATTTATTTTTATAGAATTTACATCCTGTAAACGTTCATGCGGCTTACCTGATGGTAAGTGTCGACCGCCGGCCATGAACAATTGCAATGCTGCAATTTCTGCAATTCCCCTTCGCAGGTGCGTTGCTGGCCCTTTGAAATCGAGTAAGCTCGTTTCTTAAAGGTCCCTAAGTCGTATCGGTCGGGAAAAATCGCCAGTCGTAAACGATTCCAGTAAATAACCGTATGAGAAAGAAAACACCTGGTAAATTGCACAGTAGTAGACCGCCAAACATCCAGTTAATGATAATGATAACGTGAGTCTTGATGCTATGTGCGTTAGTGAAATTTGACGCCTGGAATAAATCAAAATGATATATATATCAGGCAAAGTTGAATTAGATTTTATTAAGCCAAGTCAGTGCGCTTTACTATCTTTGGCTACATCACCACTTACGATCAACTAGGATAGTAGTCAGACACTGGCATAGAATAAGAAAAAATACTCTGATATTGTTTCATGTTTTAACTTATTTTTTTTTGTTGACAGGTAGATATATTATAAAGCTGTTGGAAGATTGTAAGTGTGAGTACAATTACGAAATTTATTTTATTATGAATTATGAAAACATATGACTGTTAAGAATTAAATTGCTATATGAGACTCCTCTAAGATCTTATATTTGGTAGAGCCACGCCGCAGTTATATTACAGTTTACACGAATGTGTCGGCTTGACCTGAGAAGGACAATTCGCTCATGAAATAACAGCGTAAAATAGTGGCTTAAAGGTGGTGGTATTTCGTATGGCGAGTGTAGAGAACCGAAGTCGCTTTTTACTGGAAACGAGGCATTCCATCCTATCTTTCTCCTATATCGTGGAGGCAGTTGACATGCATAAATTGACCAAAGACAAACATCCAGAGTCAGAATAATTATTTGTAGGCTATACTTATACTTGTTCTGTATAGTATGGGATTCAAACTCGCGGCCCTAAGTGCCACAACTTTGCCACTGCGCCACGGAGCCGTCAAAAGTTTAGATTCCTAATTCTGAATAGATGTCTTTGGGTTATAGCATCCACTTTCCATCAGGTGGACTATGTGATCATATATCTCCCTTAGTTTATAAAAAAATAGATTATCCATTATTAAAATCGAATATTAAACCACATATCGTGTCGTAATATTGTAATACTATTTTATTATAACTGAAATAGTTTTAATATAAATTAGAAACGCCTGTGATCGATACTCGACCAATTGTGTGGAAACAACTCAAAGTATTTGATTGCATAACTTTTTTCTGTAGTATTTTCTCGTGTACTAAAAGCAAAGGTCTTAGCTCATTCAGCCACGAACGTGAACGTGAAAATGCTTTCATTTAATTAGATTAAACGTATTCTATGAAAAATCATGTGTGTATATTCACTTTACTTTACCTCCTTTAATCCCAATGTGATTTTTTTTCACATCTTGACTATATTAATGATGTTAAAAATAATAAGCTAAGATTTGTCTTGAAAAAATTTTGTGTCTTACCTTATTGAAAAGAACCTATCGCCCTTCCTCAATCGCATGCACTGTCCCTGTCACAACTACTCCCGACACCACTGCACTAGGACACACCACAGTTGATAATACAAATGCGTTTAATCTTTAACATCGTTACTTTAAAGGTATTTCAATATTAATTTTTCACTTAATTATATTATAATATCTTAAAATTTACTTAATAAATTTTGCGATAATGACAGCTGCGTGGTGCAGTGGCAACGACTTGCAGCGCATGGGGCCGCGAATTCGAATCTCGCACGGAACAAGTATTTGTATGGCCTAAAAATAATTGTTCCCGGTATGAATGTTAGTCCTTGTAAAATTTATGTATGTAAACTAACAAACTACTGTTGGCTGTTTTAAAAAAAATCTTTTCAAAGAACGTGAATAGCTTCACGCTGTCTTTAATTGTTTCCTCTGCTACTAACTAGAGTCCGTTATCATCTCTAATAATAATAGAATGTAATGAAACATGATCCAAAACTCTCACATTTGTCCAGATCGCAATAACTATCAATATACCAACCTATTGCATATTCCGTTATATTGACAAAGCACGACAGCACAGAAATAAACTCTCCAATACCAAGCAAATAAAATAATGGAATGATTGACCCCGATTTCGATGTCAGATAGTTTTAAAGTCGCGAATACACCTTTATTATATTAATCAGTTAAATTGATAGACGTATTTTTTGTGATAAACTGAAAATGTATTCAATGTTGAAGCTCATTTGCAAATTTTTTGAAGTTTTTTGTCATGAATATTTAAGGTCTCAAAATTGTGCTATTTGAGTAAAATATTTAATATAGGTTTTTAATTAGGAGAATTTTTAATAACTGCTACGCTTTGTAGGTTAATTGGTTTATTATACTATAACGACACGGAACCAGATGATTTCGATCGACAGAAATACTACCATCCGAATGTAATTATCATTTTACTAAACTATTAAAATACTTTTAATTAGAAGCTAAACATTTAGTTTACTCAGTGAAGTATTTTTTATATTATGTGGCTGCATGAAAGAGTCTAATGGTATAATTTCACACAGATGTGCACCAAGGTCTGGTGTCGAAATGTGACTATTACACTTTTGAATTGTCTAAATTTTCATAAATATGACACATGAAAGTTATAAATAAAAGATTAAATTATTCAGGTGCATATTCAAATAGTGACCCTCGTTATCGAACTTTTTCAGTTTTTCAATGACTACATAAAAGGAGATTCAATCAATTTGACTATATGTTTTGTATATATGATTCTTATTCAATAAGATGTATTCTTAACACTTTCATTGTCCAGTTTTCAGACACTATGGTAAGACAATAGCAATGACCTATATGTAGTGCACGGGACAGCGAAAGAGTTAATTAATAACTTGTTGTATTCTTTAGTCCACTACATACAAAATAATCTTAATAAAATTAAAAACCTATTTCACAGAACTAAAAACAATATAATAGTTTCCACGTGAAATTTCTGATGTAGGGGTCTTTAATCCTTCGATAAATTATCTCTTAGCACCAACGTCATAAGCTGTTACATGGAAATTATTTCATTATTTTTAATTCTTTGAAGTAGATTTTTACTTCTAGAAATTAAATCTGTGATAAAAATCAAAGCTTTAATTTTTTAATTCTGATGTAGCGTAGAGCTCCCGTAGACACAGATAAGCGGGCATCTACAACTGCAATTCTACGAATTTACGAGTATGCCACGGTGAAGTAAAATAAACTACTTGTGTATATTTCTTTTTAGGGGAACATCTTTGCATTTATTAGATAGTAGGACTTTTGTACGGAATAGGACTTTGTATGGATAGATACCAAACTCTAAACCGTTTCTGCCGCAAAATAGCAATGCCTGAAGGCTATATTTACAGACTGTGAGGCATTCCATTGTAGTCCCAAATAGAGGCAACGCATTGTACGCCTTCTTTGTTTGAAATTGGATGCACTTCGGTTTTATAGAAAAAACTTTCATGGTTTTTGGAATTTTACTGTCAAGTCTTCCAGGGATTTTGCCAAGGTTCTCTTCATTACAAAATACTTGATAAATATTTTTTATCTCTATAGGATTAAAATAACATATTAATTAAGATCACTCGTCCCGAGAACAGAAATTTATTTGTTTATTTCTTGAACCCAAAACACGCTTTACTAGTAAAATTATATTGACAAATCTTAATCAAACCCTTACACTATATTAGGTTGTTTTTAGCAACCGTTCTATGTCACAGATCTGTGTTACAGCTGCTAAGAAAAGAGTTAAATATGGATATTTTGATCAAACTTTTTTATTATAATAAAAAAGCATAACTTATTGACTGCACGTTCCATGAAAAATCATTTGCTTATTGCTATGTTAAAACAAGCTATCATTGTTTCATCACGTTGACAAGAGGCCAAAGTGGTAAAAAGGTACACGTGACTGCAACCACGGCACCACAGCAAGTGACTCTCGTAAACCTACTTTTTGGGGCCATGTTTTCAAGAGGCGACCTAATGCAACAAGCTACAACGTTTTGATATATTCTACATTTGTCCGAACAGTTTATTATTGTAATTATATCAAACTTCATGCAAGTTTTATTTCTTGTTATTTTATTGTATTATTTATTTCAAATTGTTATTACGAAGCAGCGTAAGTTTCAATAGGGAACCGCCGTGTTGTCAAGGTAGACTGTTTTCGTTTACTATAATATATATAATTATAATTAGTAGTTCTTCAAAACAGGTTCTGTGCTTGGTTAAGATAATTTAAAATAAAATGAAAGAAAAAGATATGGTTTTAAATCTTAGATTTTAATTTCATATACAATACTTTTAATTTTAAATTTTAAGCAGACTTTAACTGATACTCATATCGAGTGTATGTTATTGGTATGTTCTACGACAATTGTAAATCAATTTTGATGATTATTTTAAAAAAAATAGGTTATACATGTCATACATGTCTATACAAATTAATAAAATTGAAGTATCTATTTGTAATGTCAAAATAACATCTTTTTACTAAATGCATATGAAAGTATATACGGTACTAATAACAAAAATACAATTTTTAAAGTTTTTGTCTGTCTCTCCGTCTGTCTGTCTGTTTGTTCCGGCTAATCTCCGAAACGGCTGGACCGATTTTGACGGCATTTTCACTCGCAGATAGCTGATGTCACAAGGAGTAACTTAGGCTACTTTTAAAGAATTAGGGTTCCGCGCAAAAAAAATATACCTCCAAATAACACGCGGACGAAGTCGCGAGGAACAGCTAGTCCTAAATAAATTTAGAGACTAGTTGTTACTTCGAGCTTGTGATTTTGCTTAGTCCACTCCAAAGGTTCAAAAAATTAAACTTATAATAAAAATTAAAATCCATTTGAAAGAATTAAAGAGAATAAAATATTATTCTCAGTTGCTTCGAAATTGGTGATTAGGCATAATTTATAGGAATTAAATAAATTGTTTAAAGTTTAATTTCTTATAATGCAATACCAAAAATGTTACTAATGTACGTATTGAATATGAATGTAGCACAAATTATAAATTGCTATGATATTAATTTTATCTTTAGAACTCATATCAAATTTTAAATCAAATATAATAATAATTTGGATGAAACTAAAGTGATAAATGAACTTAAAGTTCTCCTGATTGTAAGTAGCTGCTGCAATCCTTGAATACATGTATCCAGTTTTCAACAAAGAAGGCTACAGTCGCGTTGTCATCCCTAAGGTCTAAGATAGAATGTATCATAGCCTGTAATTGTACTGTCTCTTTCTACCCTTCACAATGGAACACAGAAGTGTTAGAATGGGACAGAAATAGTTACGAGAGCACCTACCCAGACATTGACTTAGACAGAGGAGGAGTCATAGTCAACCGGTACTTGAAGTCCTTCAGAAGCTCTTTAATTCCGTCCTCCATGGTGGCATTACACCGGAGGCGTGGAGCAGAAGTGCGGTGGTCTTGTTCTTCAAGAAAGGCGACAATGCTCTCTTGAAGAACTACAGACCGATTTCCCTTCTGAGCCGCGTCTACGTGCTGTTTTCGAGAGTCATTACGAATCGTCTCGCGCGCAGACTTGACGACTTCCAGCCTCCCGAACAAGCCGGTTTCCGAAAAGGCTTTAGCACCATAGACCACATACATACCCTTCGGCAAATTGTACAGAAGTCCGAGGAGTACAATTTGCCACTATGTCTGGCGTATGTGGACTATGAGAAAGCCTTTGATTCCGTCGAAATTTGGGCGGTGCTGCAGTCCCTTCAGCGATGCCAAGTTGACTGTCGGTATATCGAAGTGTTGAAGTGCTTGTACAGTAGGGCTACGATGGCTATCCGAGTACAGAACCAGAGTACGAAACCTATCCAATTGCAGAGAGGTGTAAGACAGGGTGACGTCATATCCCCGAAACTCTTTACCGCTGCATTGGAAGATGTTTTCAAGCTTCTGGACTGGAAAGGATACGATATCAACATCAATGGCGAGTACATCACTCACCTTCGATTTGCCGACGATATAGTCCTTATGGCAGAATCGCTGGAGGACCTAAGCACTATGCTCAATGACCTCAATAGTGTTTCCCAACGGATAGGTCTTAAGATGAACATGGACAAAACAAAGATCATGTTTAATGTCCATGTCACACCTATGCCGGTAGTTGTTGGGAACACTAAGCTCGAAGTTGTGGACGAGTATGTTTACCTGGGACAAATAGTCCGACTAGGTAAGTCCAACTTCGACCGAGAGGTCAATCGACGGATTCAACTCGGTTGGGCAGCGTTCGGGAAATTACGGCACATCTTCTCGTCAGGTATACCTCAAAACTTGAAAACGAGACTGTACACCCAGTGCGTGTTGCCAGTGATGACATACGGAACTGAGACGTGGTCCTTCACTGCTGGCCGGATGAGGAAGCTCAAGGTCGCTCAGCGAGCTATGGAGAGGGCTATGCTCGGAGTTTCTCTGCGTGATAAACTCAGAAATGAGGATATCCGCAGTAGAACTAGAGTGACCGACATAGCCCAACGAATTAGTAAGCTGAAGTGGCAATGGGCCGGCCATATAGCTCGAAGAACCGACAACCGATGGGGAAAAAAGGTTCTCGAGTGGCAGCCTCGTACCGGCAGGCGAAGTGTAGGGCGTCCCCCCACTAGATGGAGTGACGACCTGGTAAGATATGCAGGAAGTCGATGGATGCAGGTGGCTCAGGACCGTGCTTTGTGGCATTCTTTGGGGGAGGCCTATGTTCAGCAGTGGACTTGTGAAGGGCTGTAATGATGATGATGATGATGATGAAGGGTCTTGCATTTTTGGATTAGTTTCTCGCTAACTGTCGATCATCATCATCACCCTGCGAAGTCGCCACTTAGCCCTGTCTTCGGCTACATACATCCTGTCACTACCAAAATTAAGTCTTGCGCAGAGGGAATTCTACTTTACATTTGCTTAAGCACGAGCTCCACTCCATGGCACAATATTACTTGTCAATCATTATATTATGTAGTAGTAGCTAATGAAATAGTGTCGCAATTTTCACTTCTTCGTAGCCGACTATACAACAAATGACAAAAGTTTAAGTTTACGTGACAATGTCGCCTAGTGGTTTTTGTTTTGATGAAACTATACGCAATCTTAATTGAGATCAAAGTATGTGTGGTGTACGTGCAAAGGAACACGGGCCTCTCCTAAAATTTTCGTAGAATTCCTTGAAGTCGTTGTATGGTGTAACGAAATTGAGGGTAATCTACGCCTGAGAAATACCTAACAAAACGATGTTTTATTGTTGATGTAATGAATTTAATGACAAGTAGACATTCCTTGCTCCTTTCTGGTATCTTAAATTTCTTTTAAAAGAGAAATCGAGCTGTGATAATGCAATGGTGATCACGTACACCATTTACTATTTTCCGTCTATGTTTTTCTTTAAAATAAATAGAAGAAATATAATGCCACACTAACAAACAAATTTATCATAACTTCGACGGACAAAAGAGTCAATAGTCTCACTGTAATCACCACTTCACCTCAGCGTGGTGATTACTGCGTTATATAGTAGAGGCAAATGTCCTACAATAGAATTTTGACAAGTTATTGATGAAACAGAAGTTTATAACACTATATTTTGTAATCACCATAGTTACTACATCAATGAGACTACCACGTAAATCACGCAAGGGTTGTTAATTAACAATTGTTTACTCGTAACGTGGTTTTATGTCTTAAGTCAATGCTGTGACCCATAGACTTCTAAATTTATCCTACATTAAAAATCAAAATTTAAATTCAAGGATTGCGCTAAGAAATAATACGAAATCTGTACCATCGGAATGATTGGCGGGTAAGTATTGTGCAATTTATAAGACATTTTCTTCTTCGCACAACTTCCTTGAGGAATCGACTACCAGCAGCCATTTTGCTGGACTACACGACGCACAGGACAGCGACTAAGCGACGTACAAGAAAAGAGCCTATTCTTTTTTATAAAGCCGGCAACGTATCTGCAATTCTCTTGGTGTGGCAATTGTTCATGGGCGGCGGTAGTCACTTACCCTCGGGTAAGCGGCATGCTCGTTTGCCTACTCTCATAATAAAAAATGGCTCGTCACCAGTAAGCACGGTCTTTGACTGTCTGATACGAAATACAGCAGCATTATGCTGCCATTTCACCCTGATATTTTGTGAGAGCCTTGTCCTTCTCCGATCGAGGCGACCTATTTGTGTTGCTACAATAAGGTAGCTGCAGCATGGCTCTATCACGTAAAATAGCGACATTTAGCACGAATGGGTCGGCGCGATCGGATTAGAACCACGGTCTCACAGAATACGCGTAAAATAACAGCTTAATGCTGCTTTGCTTCGTATGTTAAGTGTAGAGAACCGGAGACCCTTTTTACTGGAAACGAGGCATTCCATCTCAGCCCTCAGGTGTTACAACGCATCTACAATTTGATTCTTGATGGATAAATGTAGGTGTCTATGGGCCACAGCATCCACTTACCATCAGGTGGACTGTGTACTCATTTGTAACCCTTATTCCATAAAAAAAAATTACGTTTATTTACTAGGTAGTGGTTACCTTTTCTGCTTAAGATGCCATCTGGTTGGGTGCCGTGCTTGCACTGCTTTTTCCAGCATCCACTTACCATCAGGTGGACTGTGTACTCGTTTGTAACCCTTATTCCATAAAAAAAAATTACGTTTAGTTACTAGGTGGTGGTTACCTTTTCTGCTTAAGATGCCATCTGGATGGGTGCCGTGCTTGCACTACTTTTTTCGGCCTGAAGAGAGGTATAGAGAATCATTATAATTACAGGCTATTAGGTATTCCATCTTAGTTCTCACAGTTGACAACGCCTATGTACCCTATTGTTTGCGCTGCAGTAGTGAATTGTCACCACGTGAAATGTAAGCTCAATTGTCTTTTCAATTTTGAAACTATGCACAAACTCATGTTAAGCGGTTATAATTACAATACTCATTTCAAATAATTATAGCAAGGAATATTATATATACATGTTCTTTTTTTTTCTTTCGTATTTCAAAGCGACACAATCATATGTTTCATCTTGACTCCGTTACATGTTCAAATTGAAGACGATCCTAAAAAAACTCGCCGTCAGTTCACTCGTTGCCATTCTAATGAATGAGTTACAAACGATACTAGATGCTCGATAACGCTAAATGTTCAAACAGTCGAAATAATTTTCATTGAACTAAGATGTAATACGTACTAGAACAGACACCGCCAACAAAATCGGTGGGGCAGTGCGGGCGCGTGGTCGGAGCCACAGAGTTTCTTTCTATGTCACAGTCTAAATCTGAGCCCATGGGCTCCAATTCGTGTTGCATTATTTTATAGGATAAGGGTGACACGCAAGCACACAGTCCACCTGATGGTAAATGGTTGCTGTGGCCCGTAGACATCTACATCTATACTCGTTTTAGAATAAAATACAGATGCGTTCTCACCCGTGAGGACTAAGGTGGAATGCCTCTTTTGTAGTAAAAAGGGTCTTCAGTTCTCTACACTCACCATACGAAACACAGTAGCGAGAAGCTGCTATTTTACGCTGGTATTCTGTGAGAGCGTGGGCCTTCCACGGTCGAGCCGACCCATTCGTGCTACAACTATACTATTGCATACGACGAAATCTCGGAGTCTCTTCTAGTACATATTACTTCAATGATAATTTCATGTTGTTATTTGCTTTGATAAATCTAATTTGTGCGTTCAACTCTGCGGGATATTTCACTGATTTTTTATTAGTATTCAATTTAATGCGATTCCGTGTGGTGTTGCGATACAGTTAGTTCAACTGCATATTTTAATAACTGCGAGTATTTATAATATAATTTTATACAGTGATGCCGTGTAGTGGCGGTGTTAGGATATCAATCAATCTTATCGCTCTGCGGGTGTCGTAAGAGGTGACAGAAGGAAACAAACAAGAAAATGGACAGCATCTCTTCCTAACAATAAACTAAATAATAGTTAGTTAATGTATCTAACTGAACAATTTTTTTTTATTTGTGTGTAATATAATAATTATTTTAAATTCCGCACATGGAGGCAGCACGGTGGACAATTACTTGCTCTAAAATCACTCTTAGAAATGAAAAGAGACCTGTGAGTAGCTGCGGGAAATATGTAAGTTGTAAACTTTACACTTTAACTTTAACATGTGATGCAATAATGTGATGCTTTGTAACTATATCATATAATATAACTTTAATTATTGACGAAATAAATAATTTATTATTGAAAAAAATTATTATTATAAAACTACAAATAGTTAAATATCTTTCCTTCTTTAAATCTAATGTAACAATTGTCTGTTCTACAAATCAATATTCGTGTGGCGATATTGAAAGTTTAACGCACAGTTCATATTGTAAACTCCCTATTTTCAATTAGGATATTAAATACAGTTGTAAATTATTTTAAATGTATATTTTAAAACAAAACATAAATCTTCTAATTATAATATTAAACAAATTAATAGAAAATCTTATTTACAAATTTATGTCACGCCGTCTGTTGGTAGAGTGTCCGAAAACTGGGTGAGTTGCCTCCAAGTCAAAGTATCTGACAGCTTTTGAGTCACCAGAGACATTGATAAGGCGTGACGAGATATACTCTGTACAAAAGTCATGCTTAAGGTCGTGTATATAAATTTAATTTTTGCTTTGTTTTTTTTTTAATTATGCAATAATTATAATGATCCCCGAGGCGTGATACACAACGAAAGCCCATCTGACATCACGTTCGCGAATTGTGCACGTAGGGTCCATGAACCTAGCATTTGACAGGTCTATCGCCAAACCGTGACGGCCGAGTGCTACATCTGTGTAACGGTGCTGTGGAATAATGAAGCACCAACAATTCATAGAAGCGGCAATTTCGCTTCACTACCGTTAAACGATTTTTTTTTTATCATAATAACGCTTAATTATTTATTATAAATTATGACTGAAATAACCGTAAATGTTACGCCTGAACGAAAACGCCACGGTAGCTTAGGGGCAAGGCAAGAAACTTCACAGTGTATGAGCAACCCGGGTTCGATCCCCGCCTACACCAATTAAAAGGAAAGAAAGAAACATTTATTAGGCACATTCACATATATATATAGAGAAATAAAACACAAAAGAGTATTAATAACAACACGAAAAACAGACGATGAACAAATGCAGCACAAAAAACAAAAGTTCCTTACATTTATAAAATTGATATTTGCAATATTAAGTGCTGGTTTACCGCATGCTCAGCAGTGATGTATAACATCGTGAGGAAACCTGCATGTCGGAAGAATTAAATATTTCTACGATAGCAATACGCACTGGTGTAGAGTGGTGGACTAATTGCTTTATAACATTCGAAGAACGGAAAGGTAACTTGTGCTCAGCAACGGGACGTACATTATTGGCTGCGATATAGATTATATAATATACAACATAAGACAAGTGATAAAATCCAAAATTTTAACCAACCGACTTTAATATAAATTAAATGAGAATGTAGTCGAAGTCAATTAAATACGCATTATTAAGGATAACTCAAGAATTACTATTGAATTATATGATTCCTTGGTTAAATTATTCAATTTTACTAATTATATGATCAAATTATATAAAATAGGTTCACCTAGAAAAAAGTTCTGAGGCAACACACATAAAAAATACAGTCGAATTGAGAACCTCCTACTTTTGAAGTCGGTTGAGAATAAAATTGGAATAAAGTCTTATTTCTCTAATATATATATAGTACATGAATACAATCTATGATCTTATCGCACTAACTAAGCTGGAGTGTGTAATCTAGGGTGTGTAATTCTATGGTCTTCACACTAGGCATGCTGTGTCGTGCGGGCCTGCTATGAATTTCTTTACATACATTTCATAATTATTGACTGGGTCAACGTGCGATTAATAGATTACGTAAGCTTTTTTTAAAGTGTTCTAATTAAATAAAAGGTGGTTGTTCTGGTTCAGATATAATTAAACCCATCGTTAAATAAGCAAGTCCACTCGACAATACATATGGACAATATACGAGCACACATTCCACCTGCTGTTAAGCGGACGGTGCGGTCAATATACACCTCTACGCTTAAATAAGTATAAATATGCATAATTTTACAGAGTACTGTGACAATCGAGCACACATTCCACCTGATGGTAAGTGGTTGCTGTGGCCCATAGACATCTACATCCATCCTCTTGTCAGTCGTGAGGACTAAGATGGAATGCATCTTTTCCAATAAAAAGACTCTCCGGTTCTCTACACTCACCAAAGAATCACAGCAGCGTTAAGCTGCTATTTTACGCTGGTATTCTGTGAGAGCGTGGGCCTTCCCCGATCGAGCTGACCCATTCGTGCTACAACTCTACTATTAATATAGCTGCAGCATGGCTCTACCACAAAAACAGTTCTCTTGTTATCAGTTCCCTAAATTCATCATACAAATCACAGCGTCATTACGCTCATATTTCTCGTATGCGAGACCGTGGTCCTTTCACGGTTAATCCCACCCATTTGTGCTGCAATTGTAATATGCTTATTGCCAATTGTTGGTAAAATATGGTTTGTATATTTTATTAAGTTTAAAAGAGAAAAACTAGACTTAAAACCAACTATAATTAGCTTCGAGATTCATTGTCATATTACTTGTTCTATAACCAACAGTTTCTAAATAATATTATTTTTCTAAGTAATATTTTTTATATATATTTTTAACACATCATCAAAGCAACTTCTCATAAGGCGCCTCTATTTATAAAGATGAAGTGTGACTCAATCAAGAATCAAAATTAGTAAATGTATGAAATGGAATTAAAAGAAAATTTTAGAAAAGTCTGTTGTTTAACAAATAGTATATATGTATGTAATAAATATAAACATTCATAGAAAAACAAGAAACTATTGGAAGCATAGAAACATTTTGCATGTCACTGACGCGACACATATTTCCGCTAAAAGCGACGAACTAAGGCTACCGTTATTTATAATTTACATACTCGTACAAAGGTATTAAATATAATGACCATGAAATTCAGTCGATATAATTATCGATAAATTATATTTTTATCTGATTTGTGCCAATTTATTAAAAAATACAGATCAATTCTCATATACAATTGCCTGCCAATGATAAACAAAGCAATAAATAGCAAGATGTCTCCATAGATTCGTAGTGCCCCGAATTAGCTTGTCAAACTTTATTTCTAATAAATACAGTGGCACACAAAGGTTACTAATTTAATTCGTTTATGATTTTCTTCTTTAAGACGGTAGTTTTATTGGAAAACTTATAATCGAGTTGTTTTTAGCGTTCCGTACCGAAAGGGTAACGGGACTCTATTACTGAGCCTCCGCCGTCCGTCCGTCCGTCCGTCCGTCAGCAGGCTGTATCTCACGATCCGTAATACATGGACAGTTGAAATTTTCACAAAATGTGTATTTCTGTTGCCGCTATAAGGGCGCTTCTCCTATAAACGTGTTTTACGACGATACGGAAACCTTCATGCGTGAATCCGAATCGAGCTTAGTCGGCTTTTTTTTAATGCTCCATTACTGCTTAAATTAATACGTCACTCTATTTCGTCCTGTGGGAGTCAAAAGAGTCGACTAAGGGATATGCAAGACTATTAAAAAAAATTTAAAAAATACCAATTTTTTAATATTTTAGAAAATTTGTATTGTACTGTATTGTTTAGATACATACACAAGCTTAATGAATCACGAAACGCACTTTGTTTATTGTCTAAATATTGTTTATTGCTTTGGTGTGTAATCAACCTAATTTTGATTACTGCTAACTGCATACCGTTGGCGCAGATTAATTGCTGGGTGATACGCGCAGCAAAACTGATACGCTGGAGATCCGATAGCGTCTATCACACGGATCTCTGCTCGCTGTAGCGGCTTGTATTAACATCGGGTGTGAAGCCAACTTGAACGTGGCTAATGAGACACGTGCTCTTGTTTGTTAAAACTGACGGCAAATTAGTTTTAACGTATGAAAAGTTTAAATATGAGTAGTGCTTGAAACGACTGACGGTTAAAGCGTATGAAAAATATACGAGAATATTTAAGTTTCGATGGCGATTAAGAATCTATCTCAATATTTCATCCATTGAGTATCGTAAAAAGTGAAATAGAAATAGAAATACAGGTAGAGCCAAGCTGCAGATATATTGTGGTTTTAGCACGAATCGGTTGACTCAATCGGGGGAGGACCACGCTTTCACAGAATACCAGCGTTAAATAGCAGCTTAATGACGTTCTGTTTTTATTGAGTCGCTTTTTACTGGAAACTAGGCATTCCAACTTAGTATTTAGGGGGCGACAACGCATCTGCATTTTAGTCTTAATCTAAGATGAATATAGATGTCTATGGGCTCCACTATCCACTTACCATCAGGTGGACTGTGCTAGTTTATCACTCTCATTCTAAAAAAATCTTATTGCTTCCGATAGATGGCAGCATAAATATATCCTTTAAACCAGATAGGCAACGTAGATTAACGTCAAAGTTGTGAGATGTCTAGTACTCCAATCACCAAACCACCTGTTAGGCTTGAAGATCATGGCGAAACCTCCCCATAACGGAAGAGACCCGTCCACTAGTAAACGCTCACGAGCTAATGCTGAAAAAGCAGAATTGTAAAAAGCCATTAATCTTAATAGTATAACATCTCCCGCCTGCTATTCTTTGCTAAATTTAATGGTATCCAAAAAAAGACCAGGTACTAAAATACCAGAACCACTAAAATTAGTTAATTTTTAAAAGCCATTATTAAGCTCATTTACACACAGCCTGTCAAATAGAGACAATGACTCTAAACTCTAAATTATTTTAACCCAATTTAAAAATTAATGAGTTTTAAGGATAAATGTTATGAAAACCTGCATGTCTATAACCTGCAACAGTTATTTTATCATTTGAATTTCATCGTCCATTTGTGTGAAGTTATACCTTTTTTACAGTTATAAAATTATATCTACTCACATTAACCCATAAACGCGTATCATAATATACCTCATTACTATACATATGAAGACTATAAGTAGGCGCTTACTATTAACTGAAGATGGTCTTACTTGTGTGGGTATAACAGGATTCACACACATTAATATATGCATCGTCGCACCTCTCGGTTAGTGTATCACGTTCATGTCTTTTCGATAACTACAATTTATTAGTTACAATCTAACAATACATTATACAGCGCCTCAACTTTGTTCCTAATTATAGGTACTATAGTTGAATATAGTTTGCATATTCTTGATTAAAATTTATTTTACAGATTTAATGATTTCCAACGGTTTTCAGAGACCATGGTCGGGGAGTCTTATTAAAAATTTGTTAAAGTTAAATGCGATAAAATTCTTAATAAAATATAAGAAATAATTTTGCATAGTTTGTTATATGATTATATGAAACATAATTAGTTTAAGTTTATCATTACCACCATCATTGCAGCCTGTCACAAGTCCATTGATAAACATTGACCTCCCCCAACGAATGTCACAAAAGCACTGTCCAGAACTACTTACAACTTCTTTCATCTTTCACCAAGTCACCACCCTTTTTTAATGTGAGGCCACCCTACATTTTATTTACCGGTACGATTAAGCTATTCGAGAACTTTATTCCCATCAGTTTTCGGTTATTCAAGCTATATGGACGGCCCATTGTCAATTCAGTTAACTGATCTTTTAGGTAATTACGGTTACCTTGGTTACACTAATACTATCATCATTATGAAATCTACCCCGCGGAGAAACTCCGAGCATGTCCCTATTTTTAGCTTTCTCAGCGGCCTTGAGTTTTCATACTCATCATTGCCAGCAGTGAATTACCACATTTCTGATCCACTTGTCAACACTGGCAATATCTTTTTAAATTTTGAGATTTACGTGACGAGAATATGTGTCATAATCTCCCAAATACTGTCGAATTGAATCCATCGATTAGTTTCTCGGTCGGAATTGGACTTAACTAATCGGACAATTAGTCTTAAGTAAACATGCTCACATAAATTGATAGGTTTATGATTTATAATTTTTACCCATAAACATTATCTTTATATTTTCACTCTACAAATCACAAATCTATCTTGTCTTGCCGTTTAATTTGCTTTGTTAATGGATTTGTACAAGAATTTATAACAATTTACTGATGATTAATTGAGATTTAAAATAAAAGTGATTAAAAAGAATTTCTATAAACAATGCATTTAAGACTTATTTCAAATAAGTAGTATCAATACGAATCAGATGTTAGATCGATTTTGAACATTATTGACAAAGAATTACGTAATTTATTAGGTCTCAAAATTATATTAGTGTAAGTTATATGATATATAGTAAGTCATAGTGGTAAAATAAATACAGTCTGATATGATGCTGATGATAAAGTTATATAAATGGCAATGTCGTCAAATGTATGACATTATTATATCCAAAATAATAATATGTATTGGTTAAATCATTGATACCTCAAACTAATTTTGACTTAATTGTATCGGAAAAGCTGTATAAAATAAGGCTTATGTACATCAATACCACATTCTGTCGGTTCAAAAACATTAAGTATATTTTGAAAACATAAAAACATGGCCTACAAAAAGACGTCAACGAGCGCATGAAAAATGTCAACAATCAAAGCAATGCTTTAACATTTCTTTTTATTAATACATAAAAAGGATATTATTATGTAATACCTGAGGTATAACACTAAAAGTAAGTACATTGTAAAAGTTTGAGGAATAAAAATATTTCGAAGACATATGAACTCCGACAACATGTAATGGAACAGCACGGCGGGCTTATTAATGGCTCCATAAACTTCGCATATATGAGAGAAAGCCCAACGGTGGGAATAGGCCATAGTATATAATATGCTGTAACTATACTTTTTACTTTTAAATTCACAGAGAACCATTTCATTAAAACTTCAAAAATAAAATAAACACCATAACAAGAAAAACTTTCCTTTAAAACTACAATAATATACGAGCAGAAAAAATGCGCAAAAAGCAAACGATAGAAAACCGTATTAGTGTCCACGTGCGAGAATAAAAAGTTGTCAATTGCTCGCCAACTTGCCACGCAGGTGATGCGCGACCCGTACAGATTTCAACCTTATCCATTTTTGTTAAGGCTTAGTAGAAACTGACCACTTTTTGTTTTCTATTTGCTAAGTAAAAGTTTTTGTTACATTTCTAACAAATGCGATTGCAGATCCTGTAGCATTCGCAGTTTTAAACAATAATGGAATATACTTATTTTTGTTTTAATTTATGTCTCTTTTTCTTTTATATCCTATCACAACCCCACTGCTGAACATAGGCCTGCTCCAAAGAACGCTACAAGGCACAGTTCTGAGCCACCTTTCTTTCTTTTTTTTTTCGTTTTTTTTAATCGTTACTTCCACACTAGGATTTTCTCCTGGATCGTGGGGGCAGTTTAAATACATCAAACATCCAGACTCGAAAAAATTACTTCTAAGTCATATAAATACTTGTTCCGTGTGGGATTCGCCAAGAAGCCGTCAAAACCTGCACCAATCGACTTCCTTCCTTCGAAATAAAGTAAATATATTGATGGTAAATGGATACTGTGGCCTATAGACGTAATACAGATGCATTGTCACCCCTGACGACTAAAATGGAGCGCTTCGTAACCAGTAAAATGGTCCCCGATGCTTTGCATTCACTGTACAAAACACAGCAACATTATTTTGCTATATCACATTGGTATTCTGTGAGAGCGTGGTCCTACCTTAGACAAACCCATTCATGTTGCACCCATAATATATGTGCAGTGAGCTATCACGTATAATTCGAAACCCTGAAGGTAACATCTTATTTACATTTTTTAAATTTAATGTTACAATAGTATAGTACTTATATACAGAATGGGAAACAATAACAGACCCATCTGTAACTGAAGCATATCTATGATTCATTTAAAAAAGAACCTTAAAAATTTAGTACTCTTTAGTGCTCATACCCATTTATCCTACTATTTATCGGTTTTCGGAACACTGATATAGTTGCCAGGTCACTACGCGTGTAGGGGCGATAATCTCGTAGTCTCCAACAGCTGGTGTAGTTAATATATCGAAGGTAAAAATTCTTTGGAGGAAATAACACTTTAAAATTGTTTACAATAAGGACCATATATTTACATGATGTAAAATACGCCTAATCTTGAATATATATCAATTTAATATGCCACTAATTCGGGGCTATGTTGGGTATCATTCTAACAACTACTTGTGATGTTTAACATATATTTTTTGATTGAACTCCCGCACAACACCTCAGGGATGAGGAAACGGCTGAAAAACAGATGTGTGATGTTGTTTTAACCTGTATGTAACAGTGTGTTTTTAGAGGCAATAAACAATTATTATTATTATTATTTAACAACAGTGTTTCGGTGTGTTTGAAGGATATGTAGGAGTCACTGTAATTAAAAGCTGTGAGACATTCTATCATAGTTGTTAGAGGTGATAACGCATCTGTAGCTTTCTTTGTATAAAGTTGCTTGCAGGTGTCCATGGGCCGCAGTAACCGTTTACTATCAAGTGGACACTTATCACGATTATCATTATAATATTTAAAATAATACCAGGCCTAAAATACCTGGATTTTTATGGTAGATAGGTATTAAAGTGCTTGGTAAACCTGAAAGAAACAGAGAACAGATAGATTATAACTATTCGTTTTCTGTCTCTGTCTCAATTAAAAGCCAATTACAAAGAACGGAAAAAGAATAGTAGATACGTGAATGTAAAGGACGCGAGAGAGATGTGTCAGGATTATGCCAAATGGAAGTCCGTAGTCTCTGCCTACCCCTCTGGGTGACAGGCGTGAGTGTTTATGTTTTTTTATATGAAAACGAATCAAAATAATTTCCACATAACAGCTTCTAAAGTTTTAGCTTTAGTACTTTTATACACTATGCTTTAGCACTAATTGAACTTTTTATGCCCATTTTGAGTGGAATAAGATATATCACAAGTGTTTTGCCCTTAACTGATTCTTCCCGCAAGCTTATATGGGACCACCAATTATATAATATTCGGTACAAATAAAAATTAATTTATAAAAAATATGGATAAAAATGATTAGTTAAATCAAAATGAATTATAAAGATTCTATTTATTAGCTTATTAATAATTAAAAACAAAATGTAGGCATTAATATGCTTGCTTTGCTATGCTTTTTTTAATATTGTAGCCTGCCTATAATATTGCCTACTTATAAGATATTGAACTTATTTACTGTGCTTCCGAAAATGAATTTGAATATTGAATTTTTTTTCGTTTTGTGTTGTTAAATGAGTTTTTGTTTTTTTTTTTTATTAATGTTGTGCTTGTGTTATTTTTTTATGTAACCAAAATTATTATAATTGTTAAAAAAAGCATTGTCTAGCGCTTGAAAACACCTGCGATCCACGATCGAGCTTTTTAACTCGAAATGGAATGAAAACTAATACACAGCAAACGGGGTGCTTGACCCGCTTTGCATTTACAGGTGGCTCCAAATAACAGTTTAAAATGATTTTATCTATCTCGCAATGGTGAAAATATTTCACTCACATTAATTTTATTTATATTCCTATAAATATTCTCTGTAAATTTAGAAGCTAACTAAATTTATATTTTATTTATTTTATTACTTTTTAAAACTACTTTTTATAAATTTATATATATATATATATTAATAAACTAGGTTTTATTCTTTTTTTTTAATTACAATTTGTACACTACCCCATATTATCATCCCGTTCGAGTCGTAAGAGGCGATAGAGGGAAACAAACCATAGAGTGAGAGCCTTCCTAATAACTATAACATATCATCAGCTCTAATGCAATTATAATTTGATTTAAACGTATTTGTTAACACATATCCTTATCAAATATAGTTGGTGTGTAATTTTTCTAAAATTATTTTTAAAATTTATTTGCTATAATATTGTAAAGCTGTTTTTATCCTTAATAAATAAAAAACAACCATAAAATAAACACCATGGTTGTCAACCCGCTTGCAAGCTTAGCAACTAACTCAAATATTCCAAAGGATATGTATAATGATGAACGAAAATGTTCATTATTTTAAAATAAAGACAACTTTGGTAGTTTTGTCGTAGTTTGTCTGGGACTCTCCATTTATAAAATGCAAATGTAGAAGTATTCTTACACCGCCACTACACCTTTATACACCTTTATTTTAAAATTATGATATTGGAACACTCCATGTGTATAGGCTACATAACGCGTTGTCTAGCAGGCGGCGAGACGCGTGCGTCAAATCAACGTTCCTTAAAAAGGATTTACCACGTGTTTTTAATATTGTCTAAAAAAAATTAAAAATCTTATAAGCACGTAAAGGTTTCTAAAATTAATGAACATAGGTTTTGATATCGTTAAAAGATATAAACACAAAAACAACCTAACCTTATATTCAAAGTTAAAGATATATTCTAAATACTTATGAAATAGGTATAACCAAATATACAAATACATAAACCGTGCAGTGGCGGTGTAAAAATATCCACTACAACATATTGTCCCGTGGGAGTCGTAAACTGGAACAGGATAACAACGCAATATTATAAGAAACTGCAATTGGCAACCCACCTGCCAAGCGTGGTAACTATGGCCAAATCGTTAAGGAATTCTTTGGGGGAGGCCTATGTTTAGTAGTTGGACTTTTAATAGGCTGTAATGAATTTTAATGTTTAAAATTTATATATCTTTATTTTAACTTAAAATCAAATGATTATTAATTTTTGTAGTTAATTTAAAAAAATATTTAATACAGTCGTGGTAGCTTTGGGGCTAATCATTCAATGTAAACGTCACAGTACACATTTCCGGGTTTGATCCCTGCAGTAATTTCAATTTTAAGTGCTAGCCGGTGAACGAACATGATGAGGATACCGGCTAGTTTGAAAAACTAAATGACATGACAAGTGAAGTCCGCAAAGACGCACTGCAGCAGCGCGGAGAACATTTCCTTGCCCTAAAACCCCCCAGAAATGAGAGGTGGCCTGTGCCCAGTTATGGAGCGTTTTTTTTTTAAACATACTATAAACAAGCAGTCAGTCCACCTGATGGTAAATGTATGCTGTGGCTCATAGACATCTAAATTAATCTTCAATTAAGAATCAAAATGAAGATGCGTTGTCACCCATCTTCAGCTGTTAAAAGAGTATCCGGTGCTCTACACTCACCTTACGAAATGCAGGTGCATTAAGCTTCTATTTTACGCTGTATTCTGTGAGAGCGTGGTGCTCCAACAACTACACAACTATAGCTGCAGCGTGGCTCTACTACGTTAAAAATACGCACGAGTATATGGTTTTATTTTACTTCTTTGTTAATATTTAATTAATTTATAATACTTGTATGTTATAAGTTATCAAGTAATTTCAAAGTAAAATGTTAAAATATATTATGATATAATGAAAATCAAGAAAAATAAGCACATTTTATTGTTAAAGACCTGAAATGTGTAAGCGACATTAAATAAAATATGTTTGTTTCAAGTTCATATATTTATTTATAAGTTATTTATTAACTAAATGTTTATAACGCAGGTTATTCAATTAAGTTAAACGTCGTAAACTTCTTAATAAAATAAGGTTATTAGACAGTGCGGCGTGTGCAAAAGTCAGGTGGAAGAAAAATAACAATGTACGAACACGTAGACATATTTCAATGTCGTGAGACAGTAACCAGCTGATAACGAAAAAAAATACTAAACATTCGTGCATTATAAATTAAGGGTCTGTTTAATTTGTATCATGTTCGCGCTAAGACTAGAAAGGTGTTACGCGTTTAGCATCTTAGTCATACTGTGTTTGCAAATAAATATATTCACACTTTTTTAATGTACATTTATATATTTGCTATTGAAATATATATAATATTAAAAAACTATAATAAATAAACTGAAACTAAAACCCTGAATTATCATACAATCCTACTCCCCGGGCAGTCGCGCCAAGAACGCTGACTGTCGCTGAATGGCTATGGCCTTTATGTCCAAGAACCAGTCCTCTTATTACCAGCACCAATTACCAGTCTCTAACACCTGTTTCTAAAGGTTCACCTCACGTGAACCTCATGGACTGATAGTCTCTACCACGAATGGAACAAATAAGTAGTCATCTCTCTGAGACTCATATTTGGACCACTTAGTTCAGCTGAAAGGCTGCCAAAGTGTCTACGCCAGTATCATCCCACAATAGGGCTTTACCTACTAAAGAGTGAGTACACAATGATAGGCTGTAAAGCATTCCATTATAGCCCTCAAAGACAACAATTATTCTTTATTTAAAACTGGCTGCAAGTAGCCACTTACCATCAAGCGGGATGTAAGTCTGTAAGTAAAAAAAAAATTTACTGGAAGGGTCCTCTGATGACACAGTTAATTAAAATCTCGAGATGTCAAACATCGTACGTAATATGTTATCTACAAACCGGAACATTAGTTTAAGTAAAAGGGGAGATAAATTTAAAAAAAAAACGCTCGTGGCGCCTCACACAGTGCATTCGGCCATTAGTATTCTCATGAGGGCTGTCAAGGCCGCGGGATGTCAGCGGTCGAACCCCGAGGCCGACGACCCTATCCCGCTAACTGTACAATCCTGGGCTATCCCGGGGAAAAAACGATCGGCCGATGACCGCGGGAAACGAACTGGTAATGGCATTTTTTTGGTAGGAAGGATGTTTATATTGTTGTTTTTTATTTGAGTTTTGAAATCAACAGTTCATTTTGTACCTGGCAACTTGTTTTTTTTTTCTATTTATTTACGTAGGCAAAGACTGTTTCGAAAAATAAATACCGTTATTTTGATTTTAAACACTAATTAGCACTTTATTAAGAAGCGTAGCATAACAGAAGTTGATAGTGGAGAATTTATTATATCTAACAACAGTTACGAGCGTTGATTGCGGTGGTTTTTATAACAGTTGAACGCGAATCCGCGGGATCTGCTTTTTTAAACTTTTTTTTATTTATTTTTTCTTTTGGGACAACAAACAACTGTACAATGAGTGTTACATGAATAATAGTTTAAAATCAAATATGTCGTTACGTTATCCACGTTTTACTTGGTTACTTTTGGAATTCTACAGATATATCATATGTGACCTTTATATACAGCCTATCAAAAGTTCATTGCTGTACGTAAGTCTCCCCCATAGATTTGGCTCATAGGAGGGATATTTGCAATAGCTGTCAATTGTCACTCATGGCAAGTTTTATTTTTTATTTTTATAAGATAGGGTGACAAACGAGCACACAGTCCACCTGATGGTAAGCGGTTGCTGTGGCCCATAGACATCTACATCTATCCTCGTTTGAGAATCAAAATGCAGATGCGTTGTCACCCGTGAGGACTAAGATGAAGTGCCTCTTTTCCAGTAAAAAGGGTCTCCGGTTCTTTACACTCACCATACGAAACACAGCAGTGTTAAGCTGCTATTTTAAGCTGGTATTCTGTGAGAGCGTGGTCTTTCCCCGGTCGAGCCGACCCATTCGTGCTACAAATATACTACTAGTATAGCTGCAGCATGGCTCTACCACGTATAAAAGTGGGTTGGCAGCCACTGTTTTCCATTTTTAGTTGTTATAAAGACGCTGCTGCCCATCTCCTAGTTCGTTTGCCTCTGTCAGACCATATAGGGTAATGAATACTCTTACAATCACCAAGCTGTAGTTACCCCGTATCGTAAGTAATTAAAGAAATCACAATAGACAAAAAAAAATACTCAAAAAATTAATAAACGCCCGCACGCACACACATACACAGTCCATCACATGTCCACTGCTGGACGTGGGTATTCACCGTGGATTGCAACATAGGAGGCATTTTAGCTTTGATTCTCACTCATGGATAGCGTTTGTTTTTAGTTTTTTTTTACTATTATTTTTGAGTTTTTATCGAGAAGATGATCTACAGTTACAGTTTTTCTGTTCCTGTTACGATATATATTCGATGATTTCATCTAATTTATGTAGTAACAGGTGAGCTAGTGGATTCTTCTATACTGCCACAATACGGCAAGCCAATATCTATATTTTTTATAGGATAGGGGATTTATCCACCTGATGGTAAGTGGTTGCTGTGGCCCATAGACATCTACACCTATCCTCGTTTGCGAATCAAAATGCAGATGCATTGTCACCCGTGAGGACTAAGATGGAATGCCTCTTTTCCAGTAAAAAGGGTATCGGGATCTCCACACTCCCCATACGTGTTAAGATGCCATTTTACGCTGATATTCTGTGAAAGCGTGGTCCTTCCCTGGTCGAGCCGACCTATTCGTGCTACAACAATATATTACTAATATAGATGCAGCGTGACTCTACTACGTACAAAATCTATCATATATTTATTGCATCCTTAAGATTAAGTACACATTATACACAACGAAACAAAATTAAGTTTACAATTGTGTACTTCTACAAATTATTATGAAGCTACTTACATCTAAACTAGGCAGAGCCTGTATCTTAGACGTCAGGAGTTTTCTCCAAAACATAGTAAAAAAGTTTAAGAAAGGCAAAAGGAACAAATATAAGTTTATTACAATTGTATTTATAATTATTCAAAGACAAACCATTTTATTTTAAACAATTAAAATACGGTGATATCTAGTGCACTGCGAAACCTGTTATATCGATCTAACAGAAGGTTCTAAATAATAATAAAATTTAATGTTAATACAATTTCAATTATACATGAATCGTACAACATAGTATAAACGTATTGACATTTTATAAATTTCAATGAGGAAATAAATGCATAGGCTTCCTCTATAGATGGCCTTAAAAGGGGGATATTAGCCATAGTTATCACGCTTGGCAGGCAAGCTGGCAACCTCAGTTTTGTTTATTTTTAGCCCATCTCCTGGTTTGTTTCCTTTGTTTCCTCTTAAGGTGCCCACGGGACGAAATAGGACAGTGGATATTTTGACACCACCACTACACGGTCGTATAATACAGTAAAACACGTTAACTTCATGTTATTCTTTATTAGAAAGGGAATAGAGCTCACGGAATAACCGCTACACTTAAAATTTCATTGTACGTGATAAAAACGAGTTTAAAACTTATCGGTAGCTATCTAATAAAAAAATACTTTACCTGAGATAAATACTTCGTAGATGAGTCTATCACCACGCGTTGAGTCAGCGCGACGGACTCTACATGTCTTAATATCCTCTCTGAAACTAGAGATCTACACTATCATGTAGGAGGTATATAACTAGGCTTTTATTTAATTATTCTTAATTGAGACTTTATTAGTTCCCACCGAAGTAGCTATTATTTTGCGACCGTCACTTTACCTGTCAGTCGAACCTCTTCCTATCATAAAGACGTTATCGTACACAAAGAAAATTACATCGGTAACAAAAGCTATTACGGGAACTGAACTTAACATTGAAAGAGTCACTTCTGTTCACAGCTTATTATCTTAGTAAATAAGTATTCCAGTTTAAAAAAAATTAAAAAAGTAATTTATTTTGACATAATTTAATAGCTTCTGAATTGGGGACTTTTTTTTTCTTATTTAATAGAATAAGGGTAACAAATGATCACACAGACGATCTGATGGTAAGTGGACCTGTGACCCATAGATACCTACGTCTGTCTTTATTTAGGTATCAAAGTGCAAATCCGTTGTCCCTGAGGGCTAAAATGGAATGAAATCATACACACAGCATTAAGTTGCTATTTTACTCTGGTATTCTGCGAGAGCATTGTCCCTCCCTGGTCAAGTCTACGCGTTCGTGCTACAACTATAATATTACAGTCGTAGGGTGGCTCTACCACGTATAACATTCTTTGAGAATATGTCTTAGCGCCGACTTCAGAAGTCATAAAATTATGTGGAAATTATTTTATTCTTTTGATTTCGTTCCCCATTTTTATATTTTTAACTTAAGGAATAGCCTATTTAATTAAAAAATAATCATTAGCATATAAACACGAGTAACATAAAAATAATTTCGAATTGCGAATTCCTTCCGAAAAATATTGTCAGTAGCAAAGTTGAAAAATTCTTGCTTTAGTATTTCATCACGATGTTTTTCTCAATCAACTTCTATTTGACGAAGGAAAATATAACATAATAACATCAACATAATAACCAACATACAGACGAATTCAAAACCCCTTTTTTAAGTCAAATAAAAATCGTTTTACAAATACAATTAGAAGATACTAAACTTCAAAACCGTCTACTACTAATTATAATATCGACCTTTGATAGTCAAAATCAAAGTCAAATTCAAAATATTTTTATTCAAAATTGGCCTCTACAAAGCACTCTTTGAAGGGCTGCAACTTATCGTCTTTTGTTTGTTTACAAGGATAGTTCTCACACATTCGACATTTTAAACAAAAAGGACCTTAGTTACCTAAGGTTTATATCACCACGATTCCGTAGTCTGCGCGGGCGCTAAGTCCACTCCCAAAAAAACCCGTTGCCGACCATAACGGTACCCGCTGTACTGTGCCTTGACAAACGAACGGGCAAACATTTTACATTAGGCAATTAGGATCAAGGCACGCCGCCTGCAACACAAAGCCGAAGAACGCCTTTATTGTTCTATCTGTTTATGCAAAACAATTTTTGAAAATCACCAGATAACCAATAGACCGCTTTTGGGTCGTTTTAGGTAGATTGAGCAGTACACTCCGTCGGTTGTGTTCGCTGTGACAACTACTCTAAACGCTGGAGGAATTTAACTTTGTTTAAGTCAATTTTAAGCCTTAATACACACCTATTATGCAATCGGTGACATATAGTTAAAAAAGTGAAACAGGTGTCGAAAAGAAAAGTGTTAATTTTGTACATAGTGGAATGTGAAAAGTGGCGAAAATACAAGCTTCGGTAGCGTCTATCCGATTAAGTCGTGAGTTTTTAAAACTATAAATCAGTGCTAGTATTTTTTATTAGTGATGAAGCATTAATGATTATATCACCCAATTTCGTCCTGTGTGTGCTTATGGTGATTATTGCAAATGCCAGAAAAATATTATCGCTTCGAATAGATTACGGTATACTATCTCGTTTACGCTACACGTAAAAAATACCCAAACAAAGGTGCAATACGTCTGGTAATGTAATCGTCAAACTGCCTGGTAAGCGAGACGATCAGACAAATCTTCCATACAACGGGCTAGTTACATGACCAGAAGATTTGAACAGTGTTTCGTTTGGTTAGTGTAGAGATCCGCAGACCTATTTTACTGGAACGAGGAATTTATCTAAATCATGAGGGATGGCAATGAATTTTGACTTTTATGTAAATGTCTATAGACCACAACATTCCATCAGATGGACTGTTTGCTGGTCATCCTTAATCTATTAAAAAAATATACGTCATACGTCACGTTATTATAACTCCGTCCAGTACATATTCTTATTTAACTTAATAACCAAGGCATCCTCCACCAACACACCATAAGCACAAGCTACTCGACCCATTGACCGACATGCACCAAGCACCAACTTAAGCGGATTTACGAGAAAAAGAATCGTATCACGAAATTAATTTTTAGGCCAGCCCACACTCGGCGCCCGCATTGAAAAATTTGTCGCCCGCCGAGCGAGACGGCAGATACGGCCTCAACGAGAGTGAAAGAGGGAGGTAGAAGCGAAAGAGGGCCGGCTAACGGTATACACGCGGAAGTGTGTCAGTAGCGTAAGGCGTGTTCGAGTGTCAGTAGGACCTAAGCGGCGGCATTTGCGCAGGGGAATTGCAACCTTGACCCAGAGGAGAAAGGTAGGTAGTCGGTCGGACGCGTTCGGGATTTCGTTTTCCACGGTAGTGATTCACGACAATAGTGATGTCCGCTTCTACTGCTGTCATGTTGCAGTGGTGTTTAACCTACCTCAAGGCTGTGCAGTATTTTTCTATTGAAGTCTAATCATATTATTATATTTGAAAACACTTTCCAAATCACTTTTCTATTGAATTCCATTCTGAAAATATTTTCCAAAATCACATTTTACAACGGTTCAGTAGCGCAGTGGCTAACAGTTTGATTGCGGCAAATGTAAAGTGGGTTTGATTCCCACACGGTATTTTATTAGCGTAGGTACTAAGATATAAATTAATATTTATGATAGGGCGCTTCATTTAGATTGTGTGTCATTCGCAAGTACATTTTGGTACAATATTTTAAATTTTAAATAAAATCAAGTCTCGTTTCAACAAAATATCCATAAGCAAGAACCTCAAGTCAAGATATTTTTTATTCTTTTGTAAGTGATATTATCGGCAACAGTTAATTGGAATTAAGCTGAAAATGAATTTGAAGCTTCGAATCCAGAACTATTTAGTTGTGCAATACGTACCCTTATTCTGTTAATTTGTTTATTCTTTAAAAAAACCTTACCTCCACACAAGGATTTTCTCCTGTATCCACAAGGATAAACATCCAGACCCAGAATATTTATTTGTAGCCTAATCAAATAATTGTTCCGTGCGAGATTCGAACCCGCGGCCCTTAGCGCTGCAACTCATTGCTAAGTCACTGCGTCACGGAGCTGTCCTTAGCTATAAACTACTATCATCTCCGCGGTTTTATTAGTTTTCTGCAAATACAAATATAACAGTAGATATACTTCAAATCTTACTAATTAATGTCTAATCTTCCATTTATAAACATTTGGTTTAACTCTTCATTTGATCCAATTGTAACAAAATAAAAAAACTATAATAAAAATTTTATACAACCGACTTCAATATAAGTCATTAAGAATAACTCAAAAGCTATTGGTCAAACATTTATCAAATTTATATGGGACTAGATGAAAAGCATCAGCTTTCAAATAAAAAAAAAAGAATTATCGAAATCGGTTCACCCGGAAAAAAGTTATGGGGTAGCACACATAAAAATTGATTACCCCCTAATTTTTAAAGACGGTAGAAAATATAATAATTGCTAACATATGTTATCCGTGGATCTCGTAAGAAGCAACAGAGTGAAACTAAAAAAGGGGATGGGCAGCAGCATTTCTCTAATAGGAACACAAAACAATATAAAAACTGCGGTTGCAAACCCGACCGTGTGGCAACTATGGCAAATTTGGAGACATACAGCAGTTAACTTTTATACGCTATTATTGACAGTTGGATGAATATATAATATTTAATATCACAGATTCAACTGAACAATCATATACACAATTTATAGTTCGTCAAGAAAGCAAATGAAAAACATGGAAGAGCGCCTTGTTTTTTTAACTTCAGTAAAATGTTAAATGAAATTTATTTTACGGATTTTATAGAGTTTAATTTAACGTTTTCATTTCTGACGTTTCGGGTGCTTTACAGCACCCATAATCACTGAGGGGTTTGAGTATTAAGTGTCCTTGAAGTCTTGCAGTGGTATGCTTGAGTTTGAATTAAAATTTTAATAATTATAAGATCCCGAAGAAGAGAGTAGATGGTATCACCTATCTGATTAAATCCCCGTAACCACAGATGATATAAAGCACCCAAAGCGTCAGCAATTAAAAAGTTAATTAAACGCGATAAAATCCGTAAAATTAGTTTCATTAAATGTGTGGTATTCGCGTAAATATAAAAAATCATTATTCAATCAAAACCTTTCTTTTAATCACTAACTAATAAATAAAGTTGTTCAAATTTTCTAGCTCGATTACATTACCGTTATAGCCTATTAAAGTCCACTGGTAAACATACGCCTCCTCTTAGACCTCATGGAGGGAATACTTGCCATAGTTGCCAAGCTTTGTAAACGGGTTGGCAACCGCAGTTTTTTGTTTTAAGTCTTTATTAGGAAGACGCTGCTGTGCATCTCCTGATTTGTTTCCCTCTGTCGTTCCTTACGACAACCACGGGATGATATGGGGTAGTGGATATTCTTACATCGCCACATTTACTGATTAAAATTCATCGCGGCAAACAGTGAGTGCGTGCCCTTGCGCATGTCAAGTCGACAACTACTTAGTGGACCTTAGATCGCGTATCTTGACTTGACGTGGCTTAAAATTTTTAAAACTTAACGGTTAACTTAACTTGGCACAAATTTTTTGGCTTACTTTAACAGCGAGGATTGTCGTGTACGATCCCGTAAGGAGATAATAATTATTGCTGGCTTTCGTCACGAAGAATATAATGTGAGTTATAGTTGTTATCGGGTGTACGATGGTGCATTAAAACCCATGTTTGTATATAATAAAGATGAGAAATGAGCACTCAGTATACCTGATAGTAAGTGGATGCTATGGCCCGTAGACATCTAAATCTATCCTCGATTAAGAATCTATTTGCAGATAAACCAGAGTCACGTCCAACTATTAACCACGCAGATGCTTTAGGAAGCGATTATATTATGTTAATAAGAAGTTTTGCAAAATTTTGTTTCTGCAACCTGGATAGAGCAAGTGATCATATATATGGAGCTGTCTTTTATATATATATATATATATATATATATATATATATATATATATATATATATATATATATATATAATTGAATGCTCTTGCCAATAGACATTAAGATCTGTCATCAATTAAGAATATCAATGTGCAGACGTTGTCACCTCTGATGACTAAGATGGAATGCCTCGTTTCCAGTAAGGTCTCCGGTTCTCTACACTCACCATACGAAACACAACAGACTTGACGCTAGTATTCTAATATATATAATAATAATATTTACTGATTTTGCAATTTTAATAGCTTAACCAAAAGACAATAAAAAGAACTTATACTCTCTTTAAGTGTTACTTTATACGTAAGTATATCCTCTACTCAATACCACCCTGTGGGTGTCAAAAGACGACAGAGCGAAACAAGCTAGAAGGTGGGCAGCAGCCTCTACCTTATAACAACAAGAAAACTGTGGTTGCCAATCCGCCTGCCAAATCCGGCTACTATGGCAAATATGGCTTAATATGTTCAACAGTGAACTTTTGATAGTCTGTTATAACTGATAAATAATAGTCTGTAATGACTGCGGAAAACATTTATTAACAATCTTTTAAAAACAACAGCCTAATTTTGTTAGATTACTTGCTATCATTTACTTGATTGCATCGCGACCTGTATATTTTTGAGAACCGGAGACCCATTTTACTGGAAAAGAGGCATTCCATCTTAGTCCTCACGGGTGACAACGCATCTGCATTTTGATTCGCAAACGAGGATAAATGAAGATGTCTATGGCCACAGCAACCACTTACCATCAGGTGAACTGTGTGCCCGTTTGTCACTCCATCCTATAAAAATAAATATAAAAATCTGCAGTCACTAGTAACGCCACCTATTGACGAATAGGTAAAGTCATAAACATTTTCATAGTAATCTTTCAATCTTAACTAATCTATACTTCTCTCAATATAGTCTATAATAACAAATTTAGCAGTTAAATTTTACACAAACAATATTTTTTTTATATATTATATAAGTGACAAATGAACTGACAGTCGATCTGATGGTAAGTAGCATAAGTACGACTACAGAAGCGTTGACACCCTGAAGACTAAGATGGATAGTCTCACAGCCATGTAACTGGCTTTCTAACCCCTTGAGACCTATTTAGTACCCTAAAAAGGTAATTTATTGTTTGTTCAAAAAAATATAATGACAGCTAATGCTTTTTCATTCTTAAGCGATGATAGATGGTAGATGTTTATGAGCTATAGCATCCACTTACCATCAGATAGACTTTGTGCCTATTAAAAAAATGGAATAAACGTCGATCAATTTAGGATCCTTTGTCGTTTCGCCGTGTTGTGAGAATTGTATCAATTGATTATAAAGGCAGGTGTTTGTCTTTCAAATAAATGAGCGGTCAAACTCTGGCCAACCCTTTGGCGATGTGGTGCTACGATAAATAGTCACAATTAATTGGAATAGTTTAACAAGTACAGGTGTTTGTTAGAAAGTGGGGATCGAATAACTGTACAAATCCACAACCAGCATAATTGCTCATTGGATATAGTAGATGTTGAGTATTGATTGTAGACTATATAATATATATAGGTGGTAGACCAATGTGGCAGCTATATTATGATTGTAGCACGAATGGGTCCGCTCGACTGGAGAAATACCAGCGTAGAATAGCAGCTTCTCGCTGCTGTGTTTCGTATGGTGAGTGTAGAGAACCGGAGACCCTTTTTACTAGAAAAGAGGTATTCCACCTTAGTCCTCACGGGTGACAACGCGTATGCTTTTTAATTCATAATCGAGTGTAGATATAGATGCCTATAGATCACAGCAACCACTTACGATCAGGTGGACTGTGTGTTTGTTTGTCATCATCATCCTATAAAAAAAATGTTAAAAATAAAGACAATTCGAGCGCTTGTTAAACAATGTAAATAACTGTTCAGAATTCCTTCAAAATTCTGTTCAAACGGATTACTGTTGTTCCGTCTACTTATTTTTTATCGAGCCATGTTATATAAAAGTTTTAAAGAAAAGTAATTTAATTTTTACACGACATAAAGTAACGAAATATCGCAAGATTGCTCACAAAAATCAGAGCAATGCGTGTAACATTTTTGTAACAACAGATATTATATTTGTAAATTTTCAATTCGCCAAACACAAAAAATGTCTTGGAGGAGTGACAACACGCACGATGTTGGCCAACATGGCGGCCAGCACGCAACGAGTTGCGATATCAGTTGGGGAAAAAAATGGTCGCTATTAAGTAGTAGATTTGTCTCGGCTGCCAAGAGCGCGGCCTTCAGTGAATTTTTCGCAAAATGGTCAATAAAGAGCGATTGCGCGGGTCATTGGCCCGAGACCATTCGTGGCGCAATGTTAAGAAAAAATTACAAGACTCTGGATTGCATTTTGAACGTGACTATGCCGTTAGTAAAAAAAATAAAGGGCGATCACTTTATTTTCCAAGTTCATGATTAGCGAATTTAATACGGTTGTTAATTTATAATTAAAAACAATCTTATTGTTCGATTGTCGCTATTGGAGTCGTTTCTTTAAAATATTGAACTTTACGTAAAGCCATACTGCAGCTATATTATGGTTGTCGCAGGAATGGGTCGACTCGACCGGGGAAGAAACACGCTCTTACAGAATGCCAGCGTAAAATTCGTATGGTGAGTGTAGAGAACCGAAGACCCTTTTTACTGGAAACGAAACACTACATCTTCATCCTCAGAGGTGACAACGTACCTGCTTTTCGATTCCTAATCTAGGATAGATGTAGGTAGACTGTGTGCTCGTCTGTGACCCTTATTCTAAAAAATATACTTTTAATTTGGGCTGTAGTTCGAGAATGACCATTATTATGTAAACAGTAAGGTTATATATCTTTTAGGATGAAAATTATAACTGTCAACGAGGCATTCTATCTTAACGCAAAGAGATGACACTCGTGTGCTTATTTTAAAAAAGAAAGGGTAATCAATAACCACATAGTCAACTTGATGGTAAGTGGATGCTGCGGACAGTAGACATGATACGAGTAAGAATAATGCGTTCACCGTGTAGTGGCGGTGTAAGAGAATTTACTCGTCCCGTAAATGTTGTAAGAGGCGACAGCGTCAAACAAATCAGGAGGTGGGCAGCAGTATATTTATAATAACCAACCAAGAGTGGCAACTATGGCAAGATCCGCCTTCCTGTGGGGGAGGCCTATGTTAAGCAGTGAACTTTTATAGGCTGTAATTGATGGATAAATGAGACACGATATTAGCATTAGAATATTGTCGTATTATTATAAGAAATCGTTATATCTATACTAATAAATCAAATTGTAGTGTCTGTTTGTAAAATCAAAATAACGGCTTTTTACTAAATGCATATGAAAGTATTTGCGGTACTTATAACAAAAAAATAATTTTTAAAACTTTTGTCTGTCTGTCTGCTTGTTTTTTCCGGCTAATCTCCGAAACGGCTGATGTTATAAGGAGTAACTAAGGCCACTTTTATTTAAGTAAAAGATTTAGGGTTACGCGCAAAAAAAAAAGTCCATGAAATCCAATCGTAACGCGGGTGAAGTCACGGGGAACAGTTACCATTAATATATATTAGTTTAAGAACCAAACAAACGAATATGTATAAAGAAACACACGCGTGGTATAGATATATAACATATTTAACACATCCTGATTTCGTTATTATTTTGCAGTGGTTTGTTACAAAGAACACGGTCAGCTAGCTCGAATAACTCGGTTAATTGTCCGTGTACATACATTAAGCGGATTGCTGACTGCATCGCGCATAATGCCATCCGTCGCTAGTTCATCGCTAGTTTCCTATTTTATAGGCTAACAATACGGTACGGACCTTCAATACAATTCGGAAGACGTATCCCAGTTCAAATTAATAATGTCCCCCTAAGATCACGCCCAGGACCAAAAGCTTTATATGCTTTCCGACGGACGTAGGTGAAACACCGCCAAATCCCTGACTTCGAGCCGCTTAAGAGAATTTGTTAAAAGAAAAATCCAATAACTGATTTTTTCCAGACTCGAGGTTGGAAACGAAACCACATGATCCACAGTCGCTATCGTAGTCACAAGAAGTCTAGTGTCGTTGAACAGTTGAATTCGGCAATCAAATTAACATAAAGATGGTATAATTTTAGGCTCATTTAGAGTTTATTTTCGTACCGTTTTGCAGGGCATTGAAAAGAGGTCTCCTATCAGTGGAAACTAGTATAGACAGTCACTATCGTGGCAACACCGATAGCTAGTCAAGCGGAGCGGAGCGCGCGTAGGCAAAATATAAACGATTATTTAGCACCAATATCTTGATTTCGTACTACATCTAAATTTCAAAACAACGTTTCACAGACGGTACGACAGTTCGTTGTCTCTGAGGCGTGTAGTCCTTCACTTTGCGTCATTGGTTGAACGGTTTCAGTTAAACCCAATGGTAAATAATGCTTATAGCGTTTAGTCTACCTTTTGTACCTATGATATATATCGAATAAAAGTATAAATATTTCACACAGTACAAGGACAGTATTGGGACGAAAATGTCACTGCTGCATTTCTTCGGAACATAAATTTATTTATCCTATTTCACAGTATACGTAGCAATTGTCAGCTCTTGGCGAGTATATTTACTGTCTCCCCCATACGCTATATAAATTTTTTTAAAATGACTTTATAAGAGATAACATTTTGCTATTTATAATGCATTTTATTCCAAACGTTGTATCAGTTTATCTTGTATATAAAAAAAGTTAATTCATCACTACATGTATTTTAAACATGATTTAAATAAAGCGCAAATCTTAAGCCCTCACAAAAACTTGTGAACCTTTAAACTATATCTTAGGAATATTTTCTTACATGTAGTCTAGTTATAGCATCGCATTGGTTAATATAACTGAAGTGATGTTATAACTTTGTAATAAATAACTGTTGAACATTTGTTTCTTTTTACAGATAGCGCGGCAGGGTGGCGGCGTCCAAGTATGGCGGTGGGGGGGTGTCTCTTGGCTCAGGAGTCACGGTGAGGCGCGGGATGAAGTGCGGGGCGGTCAATGGAGGCGGGCCGGGCGACGACCTGCTGCTCGGCGCCTGCTGGCTCGACCCCAAGCTGGACGCGGCCTCCCCGCCCCCCACATGCCACGAGCTGCTCGACTCGCTCCTCGCCCCACCACCTCTCGCCGAACTCAAACCTCTACCGCCCTTCACCGGTTACACCGGACACCTGTCTATCAACGGCATCTCTGGCCACCACTACCATGCAATCGCGCAACGTCTTCCCGAAGAGAACAACAATTACCCCACGCAGAGCGGCTACGGTACTGACCACGATGTTGTTTCCTCATCGACTTGTGCCGCCGACGCTGAGCCACCCGATTTAGAAGACGTAAAGCCTTATGCATTAGACGCAACAGACACAAAACCTTTTTCTGCAGAATCCACGGCGTCAGGCGCAGCCGACAGCTGCGCGCAATCATGTTCGCCCCCCGCTAAACTTTTTGATGAGGGCCACAAACAGGACATGTATGATATCAGTTCAATAGAAGACATAGCAGCCATCATTGGTTCTGCTATCGCGGACACAACGGTACCTTCACAACCTGAGGACCCAGAAAGAAACGATTCTCGAGACAGCTGGATGGACATCGACGCTTGGATAGCCGGTGCTTGCAGCCAGCATGGAGACAAAATCGTGCCTCAAAGCCTTGACGAGTTTGGTCTTCCCAATTCTCCGCCACCATCACAAAACAGTCATCATTCCGGGCTCGACTTTCCATGTAAACCGAGCCAAGAGTTCACAAAGAGCCAGGAGTTCTTGCAAAAGAATCTTGGACAAGCAGGTTCAACCCTTCAGACATTGCTAACGCACGGCTACATGCCGCTTCTTCAAAATCGACTTCAAAATGGCCCACCCGTTAAACAAGAGGCACCTAGCTCTACCAGTTACGGCATGGATGTCATATCGACTTCCTCTCCACCTGGTAATGCAGTATCCACGACGGACGGTGTCAGTGGCTTACTTAATGGTAGATACGCGCAGCACTACGCGCTAGGTCTAAAGTCAGATGGCCTTTGTAGTCCAGAGAGACTGTTGGGATACCCACATGCCCATACGACGACAGTGACTCCAACAAACAAGAGTAAAAGGAGTAGAGCGAAGGCGAAACAAGCAAACAACGCTGGCAACATCCACGGAAGCTCCTTGGCGTTCCCTTCAGCGACTGCAGCAGAGCTAAGCGGCTTGCTGGGTAAGGAGAAGCCAGTACATCGCTGCGGCATATGCAACAGAGGATTCCTCAACAAGTCCAATATAAAAGTGCACCTTCGCACGCATACTGGAGAAAAGCCGTTCAGATGCGACGTCTGCGCAAAGGCGTTCCGTCAAAAGGCGCATCTCATCAAGCATCAGCAGATCCACAAACGGATCGGGCGTGACTAGCACAAGAGACTGTTGGTTCAGCTCCGACACCAGCTCAAACTGAAGCATTTTAATAGATCATAGTTGTGTGCGTGAATGTCGTGAGTGGACGTGTCCATGTGTGCGTAAAATCTCAGTCTACACGGAATCTCAAATTAGACTAGTTTTATAAATGGAACACTTCATTTATTTCATAGCTTAAGTAAGGTTGAGTTTACGTATTTCATATCCCTGTAGTATAACTCACCTCCTAAGGCAAGTGCAATGTTAACTAGTTTTAAGATATCTTCAGATTTATTATTGTGTAGATAATATTGTTTATAATTTGTTACGTACTGAAGGTTGTTTGATAGGTTTCTCGTATTTTTATCCATTCCAGTTGATTTAAGCAGTCTCCATAAGTTTACTGAACCTATATAAAATTATTCAGTGATTTTGCACATGAATAATTTTTAATGAAGTTACAATACATTCAATAAATTATGGTTGCTCTTTTCAAAATAGTGCTTTGTGGGACAATTAATATCCGATTTTTTTTGTATTTATTAACCTAATCATGTGAGTATTCGATTGACTTTGATTACCTTTTTATAGTCAAAAATTGATGGGATTTATTTTAAGTTTGTATTGCTTTACGTAAAATAAGGTTTAATATGAAGGAAAGACAAAGCAAACGAGGCTAAATACAAAATAATTTAGCGATATAATGTCGTATAATTATACTCATTTATTTTTAACTTTAGAATATTTTTCTTTTAAAAGTATTACTTTTTAAAATTGATTTCTCGCACAAATTTAAAACAATTGAAATTTCTATGTCACAAATATGCTTATTTATAAATTACTTGTCCGCCTTCGAATTTGAATATTATATAACATTTTTTATGTTTTTGAGGCACACTTGCCTTACCAAGTTGACAAACACAACGAAGCACAAAATTAACATTCATAGTTATGAATCCCTTTTTCCTAACGCAATAGACAAACAAAATTATGAAAACGGTGCTAACATGGTTCGACTATGGTTTTGGGTCTTAGTCCAAGATATATAAATGCAAATTACTGATTGTTTATCTTTCTGATGAATTCTTTACATCAAGAGAAGCCGAAGCGGAACCAAACGAGTCGCATGCTCGTTCCTAAAAAAAATCATAAAGACAATATATAGCTAATATTTTTTTAAAGTAATGACTTCCTAAGGCTATCAATTGTTACAGACCTTTAAAATTATATAAGTAGGACACAATAGAGCATAAATGCGGGAATATATATTTAAAATTACAATTCAAGAAGCGCACCTCATTACGTCGAATGTGTTGTACGGAGTAAGGTCCTTCGCGATACGCGCACGCGAGCGCCGGAACTCTTCGTCCGGGAAACGGACAAAAAACTCAGAGAATCCAATCCAATGTTCTAATAACAACTATCCGTTGTTACGCAACCCGTAATATTCACCGATTTATGCCGTCCATACCATTTTAAATACAATAATTAAAAATAATTTGACCATTTTAAATTACTAGAAAATATACAAGCTTATTTGTATTTTTTTTATCTTAATTTACGTAACACAACAATGTTAATTACTTTTATGTTATTACATGTGAGTGGTTATATAGATAATGATTATTATGCACTAACTGATTTGCCTTTGCAAGAAAAAGATCTTTATTTTTTTATAAAGTTTTCCATTATCTATAGTACGTGGTAGAGCCACGCTGCAGCTATATTATGATTGTAGCACGAATGGGTCGGCTCGACCGGGGTGGGACCACGCCCTCACAGAATATAAGCGTAAAATAGCAGAAGCGAAGACCCCTTTTACTGGTAACGAGGCATTCCATCTTTCTCTTCAGGGGTAACAACGCATCTGCATTTTAATGCTGATTTAAATAAATTAAAGTGAAAACTAATATTGATAAAGATTTTATAATATATCATTTGCTATTTAAAGAACTTAGCGGACTTGTACTTGTATAAATTATATGTATTCTACATTCAAAATCTTTCACAATTTTTTTTAAATAACAAATATTTTTATAATTAAACATACAGTCTATTTACCTCCCACGGCTAGGCAAAAACCTACTGTTCATTGTGTAAAAGTTATTGATTCTGAGAGAATTTTTATGAAAAAATTATTAAGAAAGAGATTTCTGCACTGACTTCATTAAAAACTGACGAAAAAATTAATACTTGTTGTCAATAAATTAATTTGTAAATAAACAGGTCAAGTCCTGACCTGTTCATTTCTAAACAACATATGAAACTAAAAATTACAAAAATTTATTTTACATAAAAACAAATGTAAAAGTATAGAGTTAGTTATTTTGAAACTACTTGTCCCGAGGTAATGATATATAGGTAAGTTAATCCCAATACAGACTGCATCGAATTTTGTTAAGAACAAACTAACATTCCACTGTCAATCTAACTTTCTTCTCTTCTATGATAATAAGAACAAGCGTTTATAGCGCTAGTCTGCAAATGAAGTGACTCTCTACCTTTTTCGGTAACTAGGAAGTATGTGCGCTGTGGGATAATCGCGCGTCTGTGAAACGCTCCGCGGAGTGTCAAAAGTGATAGAAAATATGTTGTCACCCTATTATATACTAGACGCGACCAAAACCAGTGCATTTGTTCGCTTTAGATAAAAATTAAGTTAATGAAATAAGGTATTTTTTCACGTCATGATTTTTTATAAACGTAATTTATTATAACAAGATTATTTTAATAAGTATATCTACCAAATACGTTAAGATATCTAAAAGTAGTGTTTCACACGCGGCGTTTCCTACAACATTTGCAGAACTTAATGAATGTACCTTTTACTAGTTTTAAGACGTCTAGAACATAAGTATTTATTGATAATTGTAATTTTGTAATTATTATTAATAAAACCTTGCGCGGACTTCTAGCCGTTATAATTCGAGTGAGATTGATACACTGTCGGTTGATTTTGATTGGTCCGATGCTCTCAATGTGAATAATTTAATAAAAATCACTCGAAAGTGTAGCACAATAACATCCGTAGCGGTAACGAATTATATTGTAAGGACAAATGTTATATTTTCAAGAGGTTTTCCAATATTAAGTAAATTTTTGTAAATTAATGTAAAAATAAACGGAGATTTTTTGTTAATGTAGTTTTTTTTTTGTAAACTTCTAAGTGTTCATGTAATTGAAGTATGAATGTGTTGTCATTAATCAGTAATTGAGATCAGAGACATCTTTTGGCGAAACTTTGAAGCTTTTTGTAATTAAAAATTACAATACTTTTTTTAACCTTCCCAGGTAATAGCGTATGCATAGACTGTTCTTTTCTTCATTTTGTCTCATTGCTATCGTTAAGAGGCGACTATAAGGTTTGTCACAAAATCCGATAGATGGCGGTTTAACCTACTCGTAAACGCCAGGAGTGGAATACCCTGACTGGGAATTCAAAGCAGAAAAAAAAGGTATGAAACGTTTGCAACTGTAATAGTTAATCCGCCTGCAAAGCCTGACAATAAAGACAAATCGCCTCTACAACCAGAGTGGCCCCGGCCCATGCCCATGTCCACTACATTGACGGGCTGATGAAAAAAAAATTATGCTCAGAAGATGTATAATTTTCAAATTTATCAAGCAGTCCTGAACAGTCTTCATTTGATAAGTAAATACATAAACGACTAATTATTGTTCCAAGGTGTAAATTGACTCACTCCCTTAACTAGCTGCCAATTAATCTTCACAGTCTCAAGAAGAATCAATTCTTAGCAAACACGACTTGTGGTGAGAGCCGTGGTAGTTCAGGGGCTTAGCGCTCGCTGTAAATTTCACAGTATGCGAGCAAACCGGGTTCGATTCCCGCCCGCACCAATGAAATTGTTAATTGCAATTTTAAGTGCTAATTTAACACATGCTCGTGTGACATCGTTTTAAGGAAACCTGCATTTCTGAGAAATAAAAAACATAAAATTTCATAGACACGTGCAGTCCGCCACTACTCATTGGGGCATCGCGGCGGACACTTTTTTGCCCTAAAACCCTTTCAGAATATATCGCAATAATCAAAACCTGTCATGAAGACATAATATAATACTTAAAAATCGCAGATATATACAATATATTTAAACATTTAAGATGTTTGTCATAATAGTATTTCGAATAGTCTATGTGTCTAAATTAATATTAGATTAATATTACAAAATTTCTATTATTACATTCGAACCCAGGACCTACATCTTACTCCATTATTTGTCCGATGACAAAACTGACAGCTTTCTTCAATTAGAATAGGCTCAAGCTTACACAAAAAAGCCTGAGTCGCAATAGTGTTCAGACCGTATAAAAGAATACAATTTCCGAGTTCTTAATTAAAAGAGCCTCATTTCTAAAAATAAACATCTGGGACACTTTAGACATCGGGGCAAACAAAGGTGTGAGCGAATAAAGTGAAAGACACAAAGTTCACACACTGCGTCGTTCCCGAGAGCAACGGAAGAAAGTCGGATGTGAAAATCGTCATAATGCACACACGAAAGACAAATTGCCTTTTTGCAAGTACAGCGGAGGGCGCGCAAGAGAAAACAGCAAACACACACGCGAGTGCGTAGCTAAATCACACGCGAAATGTCAACTGGCACTCACACAAGCGCAGTGCTGTAAGTACGGTCAGTAAAAAATTAATTATAATTAAGTATTTTTTTAACTTTGTCACTCAAAACTAAAACTATAAACTATTAAGCTGCATTTTTCTGATGAAAACGCATTAATAATAAAAAACTAAGATTGACCTACCCGTTAAGAACGCTAAATATAGCAATCCATAAGGGATTGCTACATTTAATAAAAAAGCTAATCAATTTAATTAATATTTCAATTCAGACTATAATTTTTATTAATCGAATATATTATATTTTGATAGCCATAAATGTTAATAAATGTTACTGTATAAAAATTTGCATAATAATAGCAAAACAGGCTGATCTGTTTTATAATCTGTAATGATGTGTTTGTGTGTAATCTGTTTTATAGCATATTTTATGCAAATTATTATTATTATTATTATTGTTATTTTGTTTTTATACAGTATTCTCCTCTGGTTGGGCTATAAAATAATACATAAATAAATACCTACCCAACCAGATGGAAGTCCTCGGCAGGGGAAATCAAACGGCCGTGGGTTAGGGGGAAAATGAAAGAAACCGGCGGACGTTGCGGGTAGTAGCGAAAAGCCTTCTGCATTTCAGCCCGGATCGGTCCTTCATGGAGTACCAGTCGTCTCCGATGACCCGAGAGGCTGACCAAGATTAGCCCGTTTGCAGAAACGACTACAAGAATAATTTTGGTCGGCAGACCACCGCAAATGTAGGTGCCCTCGTGAGCCAGGTCCAGATGTTTTGTTCGCTTATATGTTTCGGCTTTTACGAGGTTCTCGTCTTACGGAATAATAATATCGACTAAAAAATCCTTGGCTGTGGCCGGTTCATCAGCATAATATATATGTTATGCTGATGTACCGGACACAATCAAGGATTTTTAGTATATTATATATATATATATATATATATATATATATATATATATATATATATATATATATATATAAGGCTGTCTGTGATGATGGCCCGGTCCCAGTAGAGCCTTATCCGCCCCATTGCTCAGTACAGGACTTCTCTCATTTCTGGGATCTGCATGGTGCAGTTAGTCTGATACACAGCTCCAGTGCATGATAGTGGATTGCACAAGTTGTCGAAATACTTAATCCTCAAACATTATATTATACAGCTATATGGTTTTGAATATAATTGCGTCAGCTCAACCGGAAAAGGACCAGTCTCGGACCACAAAATACCAGCGCAGAATAGCAGCTGAATTCACTTGTGTTTCGTATGATATGTGTAGAGAACGAGGCATTTCATCTTAGTGGCAGGGGTGACAATGCATCTGTATTTTGATACTTAATCGAGGATAGATGTAGATGTCTATAGACTACAGCATCTATTTACCATCAGGTGGATTGTATGCTTGTTTGTCACTCTTATTCTATCAAAATAATGAGACAATTTATAGAGAAGGCCTATCTTCAGCACTATACTTTTGATGGACTGTAATAAAAAAATATCTATTTTTTTAAATTAACATTTGAAATTTAAAAAATATTATTCCTATACGACTTTAAAAAAAGTTACATAATTACTTTATTTGGAACTAAGCTACTGAAATGAACAATGATAATTATTACATGATCAAGGTTTTAGATAGACAGAAATTACCAAATAAAATAGCATTAGACGAATAATTAGCAAATAGTAGATAAATGGTAATCGTCGGAATGGGCCGATTAGTTTTGTATTCAACTACGGACCTAAACGGATTTGGGTAATTTGTCAGTCGGTCAATAAATCAAGTTGTGTTGCAATTATAAATAAACATTGAACTATTTTATGCATCCCTTTAATTAAATAATACAGCAATGTCAATCGACTATAATTTCAAAATTTATGAAAATTAATATTTTGTAGTATTATTTATCGTTATTTTAAATTGCTAGACATTATATATATATTGCCAGAAATGTAGCTGACGATAAAGTCTTCGAGTAGAATGGAATAAAACGTCAGCCCAAGTCCACTTTTGAACGTGGGTCTCCATCGTTGCAGTTTACTGCGCTTGTTGGCACGAGACTCGAGAAACTTTGCCAATTACTGTCACTCGAGTACTGTCATATAAAATAAAGTTTAGAAAATACAAGATTTTATTATAGAACTTTAAAAATATTATATTTATTGTATTATTTAAAAATAAAACAATAATACTATAAACTGAAAATTGTTACAATATAAATATAAGAAGTGATGATTAATAGTTTGTTTTGCACACAGTACCGGGCCGCAGCGCCCGTAGAGATTCTTTCTCCAACCCACTTACATAGAGTGGTTTGATTTCACCGCCCGCGCTGCAACTACGAAGCGAATACGCTAACCTAGCACGCTATGAACTTGAGTACTTTTGCGTTATAATCAGAAGCAAGCTTAGATTGTTTCTGATTATAGGCTCCATTAGTGTTTACAAACTATCGACAAAACATATACCTTGTTCGCACTTGCAGACTTTTATAATTTAGTGATAGCACCGAAGCGGATATATGTATTTGTGATAGTACATCACACTTAATTTTGACGACGACGACAGAGTTTCTTAATTGTTACGAGGATATATAACTAATAATTTATTATTCAAAACTCAGTTAAGTTAGAAGAAGTGTTTATTGTTTTATTGAAAACTTCTTTAGCTTGCGACCCCACCCTTTATTTTTTATCTTCATATTAAAACGTTCAATGGTAAACTCTTACGTATCAACTAGTGATGTTTATAATTGTGGCTTTTCCAAATAAACCTATTATATAATAAAATAAAAAATTCTGAAACACTTCTTGTTTTTTAAGTAAAGACTGATTTACACGGGGTCAGTAACAGGCGCCAGTACTGGCGCCGAAGACTGACTCGCACTGTTTACACGCAGTCCGTAGTCATAGTAACTTCTTTAGGGTGTACGCACGTTATTGAACGAAAAAACGAATTCAAAGAAACGGCTGAATTTACAACGAGTGAAATATTTATTGAGAAAATGTTCCTATCTTCTGTTGAAATAGTTGACGGAAATGTTAGAAGAAGAAATATTTAAAAAGAAAAGACGACAGAAAAGAAAACGAAGGTTTGCTGCCGCTGCACCCTACAATGCATTAGCAGCAATTGACCAATTACCGACTTCGTCGTTTAGACAAGGTTAATACCGTTGACGCGGGTGGTGGGGGAATCGGCTGATTTCAAAATATTCAAGCAGGACTGGCGCAAAAGTGCTGTACTGGCTCCAAATCAATTTACATTACGCCAGCAGCGGGTCAACACTGACTTGCTTCGAATTTAGAGGCAGTTACTGTCCCTGTGTAAGTCAGCCATAACAGATAAAATATATCTTATTTTACTAGTACTAGACAGTTGTTATGTTAAGAATACTTAAAGGAAAACTAAAACTAGTTCTATTTACTTTTGGAGCGTTCACAACTGACGATGTTAACATAATTAACTCACTAAACAAATAAAATTATTGTAAAATAATTCCACTATTGACTTTCTCTACAAATAATTCAAATAGAAAATTTTATTGCTGAATTCCACATTGAATATTTTAATTTATGAAAACATAATGATTTCTCATATTTATACGAATACTAGAGATTGAATAAAATAAATGTTACAGATCTTATCGCTTTTAGCTTCTTTAAATTTTTGACGTAACAACGTCTTATAATTCGATGAAGCTGGCTGCGTTACCTCGCTCTGAGGCGTTCCATTTAAGGCTTGAAGTGCAAGCGAGAGCGCGGAACGAGTGACAAAGAGGCACAATCGGCGTTGTCACGTTCAACTATCGTCAGTGAACCGACTTTACAGACAAATGATTTTTTTTTCATAAGCATACGCCACACAGCAAACATATTTTATATGTATCTCAATACTGGAAACGTCATCAGTTATAATTTAACACGATAAGATCTGTAAAATTAATTTCAATCAATTAAAATACATAAAAAAATAGCTATTTTGAATTATTTAACAACACGTAGAAAACAAATTACGAGTACAAATATTTGACGAAGTTCCAAGTTACTGTGGTTATTTTGTACTGAATGCCAAACGTACAGTGTTTACCGCACGCGACGAGAATACTGCAGCTCCAGACGACCAGATTGATGGCCCCGATAACTTGGTGGGGAATACGAACATAACATAAATGTAAGAAAATCTACAACAATTACAACTAAAAATAAAAAGCAGCGGTTGTCACCTAGTTTGCCGAGCGTGACAACTATGCCCTCCTCCCCTTGGATGGAGGAAGCATATATTAACAGTAGACTTTTAATAGGCTGTAATGAATATAATAAATAGTATACATAAGCTGTGACAGTTGCCTTTATGGTTAAACATACAGCGTGGCTTTACCAATGTGGTAGAGCCACGCCATGAATGTAGCACGAATGAGTTCGCTCTACCTTGGTAGGATCACAGGATACCAGCGTAATTTAGCAGCTTAATGCTGCTGTGTTTCGTATAGTGAGTGTAGAGAAAGTGTAGATCCTTTTTACTGGAAACGAGGTATTCCATCTGGTTCCTCAGGGATGACAACGCATCTGCATTTTGATTCTTAATCGAGGATAAACGTAGATGTCTATTATAGGTCACAGCATCCACTTACCACTTACCTGCGTCCCACATCGTTACTTCATTTACTCAAGGTCACTAAAGTTGACTCCGAGTAGATGGAACTGAGCAAATTTTTCCGGTAATAGATTGCCATTCGCAAATCTTTCTTCCCTATCGATGGTCGGTTCTACGAGCTATATAGCAGCCCCATTGCCCAAGCTCCAAATAATCATAAAATGCTTATATTAGAAGTATTTCACGACAGTAGTCAAAAAGAAGATTTGTTCTCTGATTTATTTTATGGGGCGGGCTGTATATATATTTTTTATAGAATAAGGGTGAAAAACGAGCACATAGTCTACCTGATATTAAGTTGATGCAGTAGCCCATAGACATCTACACTGGAATGCCTCTCGTCATATGAAACACAGCAGCCTGAAGCTGCTATTTCACGCTGGCAATTAGAGAGTACTCTTCCCCCGGTCGAGCCGACTTATTCGTTCTACAACCATAATATAACTGCAGCATGACTTTACCACGTATTGCAATGTACCTCACCGTCATATTAACTTCACTTTTAATATGATTCTTATATGCCACTGCAGTAAGACTTTTTATTTACCAAAACCATGCCAAAAACTGTAAAATTTAAATCGCCAAAATTATAAAACTGTCAAAATCGGAAACAAGACATATAAATGGTAACATAATTATTTGGATATAAAAAAGAGAAAGTATATAAATATTTAAAACAAACAGTAAAATTTTTCATCAACATTTCAAAACGTCGATTTTATGTATTAAATTTGTTCAACACGCAAATAAAAATTGGAAGAAGAATTTTAATAGCGATACTTTTCCAATGGCCAGATCCTTAACGAGATTTGACTTTCGAGATAGGCTAATTAATATAAAGTAATGTTACATTAGTTCAACAGATGAAATGACCAATTTTATTAAAAAAATTCAAGTCAATTTTTTATTAAAATGAATTGATGAATTTTATACGTGGTAGAGTCATGCTACAACTACATTAGTAGTATAGTTGTAGCACGAATGGGTCGGCTCGACCGAAGAAGGACCACGCTCTCACAGAATACCAGCGTAAAATAGCAGCTTAATACTGCTGTGTTTCGTATGGTGAGTGTCTCTACACTCACTTTTCTCTAACAGGAGACCCTTTTTACTGGAAAAGAGGCATTCCATCTTAGTCCTCACGGGTGACAAGGCATCTGCATTTTGATTCGCAAACGAGGATAGATGTAGATGTCACTTACCATCAGGTGGACTGTGTGCTCGTTTGTCACCCTATTCTATAAAAAAAAATTAATTGAAGTACATATCGGCCATTATTGTTGATGCAATTAACTGAAGTTGTTGATTATCGGTATGTAGTGCTGGCGTAACAAAACCCACTACCTCATATTATCATTCCGAGGGTGTCGTAAAAGGCGACGGATGGAAACTGAAACAGGAGACGGTCAGCAACGTCTTCCTGGTAATAGCTCAATATATAAAAATACTGCAGTTACCAACCAAACTGATAAGCATGGTAACTATGATAAACATTTGGTGTTGCGGTTGTTCATGGGCGGAAGTAGTCACTTACCATTAGGTGAGCCGCATGATCTTTTGCCCCATCTTCTATAAAAAAAAACATCATAAGAATGAATCATTGAATGAGGCCTGTTTTACCGTCTTATCGAAATTAAAAAAATGTAACCTGTAAAAGCAACACACTTGATACTCGTAGAGGCACGAAGCAGCTATATTATGATTGTAGCACGAATGCATTGGCTCGACCAGGGAAGGACCACACACTACTTACACTTTAATAGTGGTAGAGCCACGCGGCAGCTTTTGTCGCACGGATGGGCCGGCTAAAACCGGGGTGGTACCACGACCTCACAGAAAACCAGCGTGAAGTAGCGGTTTATCTCTGCATTTCGTTTGGTGAGAGCAGGTGGCCGGAGGCCCTTTTTACTGGAAATGAGGCATTCCATCTTGGTCCTCACGGGTGACAACGCATCTACATTTTGATTTGTAATAGAGGATAGATGTAGATGTCTATGGGCCGCAGCAACTACTTACCATCAGGTGGACTGTGTGCTCGTTCGTCACCCTTATCCTATAAAAAAAAAACAAAAAAAAAACACGGAATACCAACGTGAAATATCAACCTAATACTGCTGTGTTTCGTATTGTAAATGTAGAGAACTGGAGACCCTTTTTCCACCTCAGGGGAGACAACGCATCTGTATTATGATTCCTAATCAAAGATAGATGTAGATGTCTATCGGCCACAGCATTTACTTACCACTAGACTGTATGATCGTTTTTCATCATATTCTATTATACAAAACCAACCTGCTTACCAAGGGTAGTTACTATGAGCAAACTATAGGGGATGTTTGTTGTTGTACGTGGTAGAGCCAAGCTGCAGTTATATTTAAAATATAATTGTAGCACAAATGGGTCGGCTCGATCGGGGAAGGACCACGCTCTCACAGAATACCAGCGTAAAATAGCAGCTTAACGCTATTGTGTTTCGTATGGTGAGTGTAGAGAACCGGAGACCCTTTTTACTGGAAAAGAGGCATTCAATCTTAGTCCTCAAGGCTGACAATGCATCTGAATTTTTACTCGGAAACGAGGATAGATGTAGATGTCTATGGGCCACAGCAACCACTTACCATCAGGTGGACTGTGTGCTCGTCTGTCAGGTTTGTTCTATAAAAAAAAATGTTCTGTAGAGGGCTTTTGACCCACTTCAATTAATTAATAACGTCTGGTAACCCAATACTGAAAACAGTAGAAGCAATGTATGACAAGTAAGATGGATGACAAAGTGAGAGACATATTGCAGCAAAAATAGGTTTATCACATCTCTCTAACCGATAGTAAATTGAGTAAGTGAGTTTTGTAATGAAAACTACGTCAAGGCAAACGCTGTGTGGGACACCCACCTGTTATGATATTACGGTCTCTAACGATGACTGGAAGTAAATAGACGCCTAAGGGCTACACGGTGCAGTTTGGGATAAACCTATGCCTAGTAGTAAAAGCGAGTTGATGATCGTAATGATGATAATAATGTCCTCCAGACTAAATTTTAGTCGCGGCGGCCAGTCTCAAAGACTATTTGTGTAGTACAGGATTGTAGTGCTAGAGTGTATGCGCAAGCACAGGTGCACTCATATAATTTCCATGGGACGGTCATTCGATACGACCGGAGAGAGATCAGGCGCAAATCTTAAGAGGTGTAACACCGCCAACTTCCTGGCTCTGGGCCGATACTGAGAATTTCTAGTTCGAAAAACACAATAACTGATTTTAACCCGACCCGAGATTGGGGATTATACCTGGGACTTTTTTATGGAATAAGGGTGACAAACAAGCACACAGTCCACCTGATGGTAAGTGGTTGCTGTGGCCCATAGACATCTACATCTATCTTCGTTTGCGTATTAAAATGCAGATGCGTTGTCAGCCGTGAGGACTAAGAGAGAATACCTCTTTTCCAGTAAAAAGGGTCTCCGGTTCTCTACACTCACCATACGAAACACAGCAGCATTAAGTTGCTATTTTACGCTGGCATTCTGTGAGAACGTGGTCCTTCCCCGATTGAGTCGACCCATTCGTGCTACAACTATACTATTAATATAGCTGCAGCATGTCTCTACCACGTAAAAAAAGTACGTGATAGAACCATGCTGCAGCTATATTAAGGGACTTCAAGAGTATCAGTTACGAGAGGCAGTTAAATCAGTAATCATGATCATGATTACATACGATGGTTAGAGTATAAGCATATGGTCAATTACTTTCATAATATCTTAAATAAAATACATCCACTCTCTATCTCTCTCTCTCTCTCTCTCTCTCTCTCTCTCTCTCTCTCTCTCTCTCTCCCTCTCTGGACTACAGCTCTTATCACAAAGAATTTTCCGAAATTTTAATATAGCGGCTGATAACCTTTTCAAAGTGAAGGAAAGTTGTCGAAAGTCCAAAACCCGGTTGTTTTGAAACTGAATGAACGAAAGGCGCAACTTTTAGGTAGGCAGAGCAAAGGCGACGGGACTGCGGCGCACCTTGCCCTTCATACTTGAACTTAGTGCGTGACCTTTGTGTGGTACAAGTGAAAAGCGCACGGATATTTACAATTTTATAACAAAACATTCACAATGTGAGAATAATAATGTTATACTTGAAAAATAGTATGTAATAATATTACACTATTATATAATTCATATCTCTCAGCTTGTAATTGCCCACACATGAACATGGACTTGTCGAGGATGGTATACTTATAGAACTTTTATTATTAATATTATTAAATTATTAATTTTTTTCGTGGTAGAGCCATGCTGCAGCTGTATTACTGGTATAGTGGTAGCACGAATGAGTCGGCTCAACCGGGAAAGGACCACGCTCTCACAGAACACCAGCAAAAAATAGCAGCTTGACGCTGCTGTGTTTCGTACTGTGACTCTAACCAGAGATCCGTTTTACTGGAAACGAGGCATTTCATCTTAGTTTTCATAGAAGAAAATGCATTTTAATTCGTCATCGAGGATAGATGTAAATGTCTATGGGCCATAGCAACCACTTACCATCAGGTGGACTGTGTGCTCGTTTGTCACCCTTATCCTATAAAAAAAAACAAAGGCGATAAACGAGCACACAATTCTCCTTATGGTTGTCGTAAATGGTGATCGTGAGCGCGATAGCTGATCATAAGGGCCTGGATTCGAAGCCCTGATCAAGCCAAAATCAGTAAGCCTGTAATCAGAAAGCAAGTGGTGTTTAACCCTCGAAAAGCACGTAAAGAGGTTGGTCCTGCGCCTGATCTCTCTCTGGTCGTGTCGAATTAGCGTCCCATCTGACTACGAGAGTAAGGGAATAGAGAGTGTTGCTATGTTTGTGCATATAATACTCGGGCACTATAATCCTCTCAGATGGTTAGTTTACGTTGAGACTGGACTTCGCTAAGAACTAAATATTTCGTACTAAATTGTTTAAGTTTGTTGACAATTTTTAAATAAAACGCTGCAAACTTATCGCTTGAGCCTTTTTTATTACTGACAATTTCGGGTAGCCAAGATTAATTGTTAAGATTTTATTATTGTCAAGAATCCGCAGGTGGTGAAGGCTGACGACATTATGTACAAATAATATGTGCTGACCTAGGAGGATTTCGAGGAAAGAGTGAGAAAGAAAATCCTGGCACTACTACGTTTAGTCTCAACTGTATTATGCTCACAGGAGTAGGTGAAATAAGAGTTCTAGGTGTTATATATGTTTATATTATATAATATTATGTTGAACATGACGCTTAACTACATTCCTCACATTAATATCATTGTTAAGAAAGCTGCGCAGATGGTAAGTTTCCTTAAACTCAATACTAGAGGCTTTCAAATAAGCAATAAAATCTTAATCTTTAACACCCTAGTAAGGCAAGTGGAATATGCGAGTACAATATAAAACACAACATACGCTCTATTGCTGAAATACCTACCCTGAAGATTTTTTTATAGTATAATGGTGATATACGAGCACACAGTCCGCCTAATGGTAACACGAATGGGTCGGCTCGACCGGGGAAGGACCACGCTCTCACAGAATCAGCAAATAGCAGCTTAATGCTGCTGTGTTTCGTATGGTGAGTGTAGAGATCCAGAGACCCTTTTTACTGGAAACGAGGCATTCCATCTTAGTCCTCACGGGTGACAATGTATCTACATTTTGATTCGTAATCGAGTATCCGCCTAATGGTAAGTGGATGCTGTGGCCCATTGAGATCTACATCTATTCTCGATTAAGAATCAAAATGTAGATGCCACTGAGTACAAAGGTGGAATGCGTCGTTTCCAGTACAAAGAGTCTTCGGTTCTCTACACTCACCATACGAAACGCAGCAGCATTGAGCTGTTATTTTACGCTGGTATTCTGTGAGAGCGTAGTCCTTCCCCGGTCAAGCCTATTCATTCGTGCTACAACCATAATATAACTGCAGCATGTATCACCTATAAATAAAGAAAAATTCACGACCTGCTGGTATTTTATAAAGTTGTGAACGAACGCACTACCTGCTGTGAACTACTACAATATTTATTCCTAAATAAACAATATAATATCCCTAGTCATCCAATAACAAAGCTGTTACACCCTCCTCAATCCAGGACTAATATGCGGTTGTACACCTCGGAATCACGAATGTGTGACACCTATAATTCACTCTGTGGTGTGTTGCTTACTGGCGATATTTTTCGTGATACCTTCCCTAAATATAGGAAAAATGCAATGGATTACAATTATAAATACCTAATCTAACATTCATGTCATTCATGTGTGACTTAGTTTGTGTAAACCCTCAAACCAAACACGTAAACATATTTTACATATTTTTAGGACTATGTCTATATAACAAGCTCAACAAGTCACTAAAGATATATTGTGTACGTTATAACAAATGTAATATATTTGTAAGGGAATTTTTAAATGAAATAAAATAATTATTAGCTATTGTGTTTTCTCTTTTTCTTTGTCTTAATTTTATAGTATTTTGTAATGCTGTGTCACCTATAAGGGTGCACACATCAGTCCCGAAAATTATGTCTACTTTCAATAATGTGCGCGAAGGTGTAATATGAATAAATAAATTATCTATAATGAGTAAAAAAATCTATGTCTATTTCTATACTTTCCCTTACCTGTGCATCAAAACAGGTGCAAACAGAAATAACGCCCGAAATGGCTTGCACTAACCCATAGCCTTGACCATCGCGACCTTACGGAAGTTCCGTGAACGAGGAACTTGGCAGAGAGGCGCTGCATATGTTAGGCCGCGGACACGTTAATAAACCGCAAGCGGACGTGGAAGCGGCAGAGATGCAGGAAATCGAGATCCAGGTAGCTCGGGCCCGTGTTATGTAGCATGCTTTGACTACCTCGTAGGTCTAGTGGTCATAATGAATAATAATAATTTTGACGTAAATTTATAATCAATCAGTGTTGTTAAACTCACTTGACATCTCATATAATGGACAAACCATTAAAGAGGATGTAAACAATTATTTTGATACGACTTAGGGACCTTCAAGAGCCTACTCTTTTGTAAAAGCCTGGCAATGCACCTGCGACTCCCTAGTGGTGCAGTTGTTCATGGGCAACGGTAGTCACTTACCATCAGGTGAGCCGCATGCTCGTTTGCCACCTCTTCTATAAAAATGTGATAGTCTTAAGCGTAACTAAAATAGTAATATTTTCTGAACTTTCTTTTCCTTTTATTTTCTTTCTTTATTCTTTAAAAATTAAAAATAACGTTATTAACATTACTATACTTTCGTTAACTACACTAAGTAAACTAAAAATGCTTGTGTTAAGAGAGGTTCACCACAGTAGTCGAATAGCGAATTCGAACCCAAGACTCTGTGAGTTTGGAGTCCCTACCCTACCCTTAGACTACTGTCACTTAACATGGTGGTCATGTACCTACATTAATAGTACCATATAAGCTTTCGTGCATGCAACATGCCAGAGAGCTATAGCACGAAGCTTACTTAATCTGAAACGTAAAGACAAAAAACGAAATACTGAAATTAGAAAAAGAACAAATGTTATAGATGCTCTACGTCATTGTAAGAAACTTAAATGGAAATGGGCGAGGCGTATTGCACGTATGGAAGATAAAACAGGGACTAAGAAGGTCACTACATAGGTTGGCCCTACTGGAAAACGAAAAAGAGGTAGACCTCTAGAAAGATGGACGGATGAAATTGTGAAAGGTTTGCTGGAGATGATTGGATTACAGTGGCCAAGGATAGGGAAAAGTGGAAAAATCTGGAGGAGGCCTATACTCGTATATATGTGTCAAAAAGTGGATAGTCATTATTGATTGTAACGATAATTTTATCTTATTTAAATGTATTTTCTTTCATGATCCGATTATGTTATAATTTTTTTTCTAACTTTAAACGATTTAATGAAATTAATAATTAATGAAATTTATTTTAATAATTTTGTTAAGGAAATAAATGGCTTTATAATATAATAATATAGCTCTCACGTAAATACAAAAAGTCGTAACTACTTGTGAGTAATATTTTTCTAACGCCACCCTCACCACTATGTCCTAGGTGTTAGATGCGCAGGCGCAGCGTTCGAGCGGCGCGGACGCGGTGTTTGGAAAGTGTGTTAGTAGGACAGTTCGCGACTCGCTCGCGCTGTGCTACATCCGTAAACAACGCCGCGCCGGCCTACGAACTTGCTGCCTGGTACGAGGAGAAAATATTCGTTTGTATATATTGAAACCTGCAAACGTATAACGTGTGAGCAGTATCGTCAATATTTAATAAATTTTGGATTTATTTTCTTATGAACAATGAAGTCTATTGTATTACAATATAAATATAATAGTTTATATCATAGTTCTCCTCATACATTGCCACAAATAATGGCCCTGAATCATTTCGCAAATCGATTCCATGCCTTATAAGATCATCAAATATTACATTCGTGGTAGAGTCATGCTGCAGGTATACAGTTGCAGCACGAATGTGTCGACTCGACGGGGGAAAGACCACGCTCTCACAAAACACCACTGTAAAATAGCAACTTAATATTGCCGTGTTTCGTATGGTTAGTGTAGGTAACCGGAGACCCTTTTAACTGGACACGGATCTTTGTCCTCAGGGGTGACAACGCGTCTAAATTTCAATTCTTAATTGGGGATGGATGTAGATGTCAATGGTCTAAAGCATCCACTTATCATCAGGTGGATCGTGTGCCCTTATTCTATAAAAAAAACATCAATTATACATTCATAGAAATAGGCGATATAACCACCTCTTAACGCCGTGCGTAAAATAGCCACATCGGTCACGGGTAGGAGCGTCAAATGATACCATTATAACACCTCATACCATTTTAAAGATAATGACTTTACGACTACTTAATAACTTAATTACGTAAGCAATCAATATGTGTGTGTAAATTAGCTGATTTAGTTTTATAGTCAACGAGCCATTTAGCATGTTTATGTTTATTTAATTAGATATTCCTAAAAGGCATGAATACAAATAGTATATCTCTTTAAATGTAATAGAATAGAAAAGAAAGAAAGCGAAGAATATAAAATAAAATAGATTTTTTTTTTATTTAATATACATTATAAGAATTAATAATATATAATAATGCTTATTAAAAGTCGTTTAAGCTTTACCACTGGTCCGGAAATTTCTGTCCTGGGAAGAACCAGCAAGAAATCCAGCGGGACTTTTTTAATATTAAGTTACAGTATAATATGTTATACAATTAAATATGAAAAAAAATTAGAAAATATTATAATACATAAAGTATAAAAAATTTAATAATTTCTACACAGAACAATAACACCGAAATTAGAACACAAAGTAATTGAAAAGCAATTCTATATTAGCTGCATTTTATTCTGTATTTGTTTATATTTGAGCTATGCTGATGATATATTATGGTTGTTACACGAATGGATCATTTCGACCGGGAAAGAGCCAAGCTCTCACAGGATACCAGCGTAAAATAGCACCTTAAAGCTTCGAACGGGCAAGGAACACACTCTCACAGAACACCGGCGTAAAGTAGCACCTTAATGATGCTGGTGTAGAGATCTGGAGACCCTTTTTACTGGAAACGAGGTATTCCGTCTTAGTTCTCAAGGATGACAACGCATCTGCATTTGAATTATTAATCGAGGATAGATGTAGAAGATGTCTATGGACCACACACTTACATTCACGTGGACCGTGTGCTCATTTGTCACCTTTATTCTATAAAAAAAAATATCATACATGCGGTTTAGTGATCTTAGAAGAACGAAAATCATCCATATATACCTACTTCCGTACAGTGGCCACTAACAGACTTCACTCGCCTTTGAAATATTTTCTCTCCCCTGAGAGGTTTCTTCAAAGGTGACTTAGTATTTAAAATTGCAAGTAACTATCGCGGCATTTCCTTGACGGTCACCTTTTTTAATTCTCAACGATTACTGCATACCTCGGAACTGATACGACGCGAAATATATTTTAAAGTGAAAGTTGCTGCAATTTATGATTATAAAAATAAGCCGTTGAATGAAAAAAAAACTAAAACAGTTAAAAAAAACCACCATTGTCATCTGTGTCACCTACATGAGAATTGGAGCAGCGAAATCTTTCAGTTTCTTGTGAAATGCATTGGTTGCGAACAGCGAGTCTGGAGTCAGCGTTTGAGAGAATATTAATCGTCATGACCTTGCGTCTGATGATGAGAGAGTGATATTGATGATGGATTTTCAAGCGTGGATGATTTTATATATTTTCTGTTCTCTATGCTTGTACTTTTTCCCCTCGTTTCGTGTTTACAATTTAATAAGGCCACGAAAATTATTGTTTATACCTAAATTAGTTTCTCTTAGTTGTGTTATTATCTTTATACATAAAATACCCGTTTTGGTATAGAAATATACAACACAATAGAATAAGGTAGAACGTTTTTTATTCAATATAGATTATTACATAATACTTATTGAAAGTATTTTTTTATTTACCACTGGTTCGGCAAATACCTCTGTCTTTGGAAGAACCAACGAAATATAGCGTGATTATTTTTTAAACAATATCACTTTACAATAATTTTGAACAATTTTTTTATTTTTTTACAAGTAATGGGGTGTATATCGAGCCAGTGAATATATACATTTAGAAATATACACACATACACACAAGACATATTACACACATACATTATATATAAAAAAATATAGATGTCTATGAGCTCCAGCATCTACTACCATCAGGTGAGTCGTATGCTCGTTTGTCACAATTATTCTATTAAAAACCTCTAGGGTTTATCTATGCTAGAGAGCCGACATATTTAAAAAAAAAAACTATGTACTGTTAATATTTAGTTATTACATTCTAGTGTTACTCAACGTATATAGTTGATATACCAAAAATATGATTTAAGTTTATCGTTAAAAAAATTGAATTTTACTATTCTGTAAGAGCGTGGACCTTCCCCGGTCGGGCGATCCAATCTTACTACAACCATTATAAAGCTGAAACGTGGCTCTACCACGTATTTTTTTTTTATTTCGCATTTCACCACTCGCGTGAAGAGATTATACCTCCGTTTCTTTATTTCGTCGTTTATACAGTTATAATTTTTAGTTGTTAAGTATATAAACATTTGAATATATTATAAAAATTTCGCATAGCAACAGTGTAAACAGATAGTGGTTAAAATAACGGTAAAAATGAGTACCTACTTCATTAAATCATTTTACCTCTAAATAATGTAACTACAACCCAACATACTTAGCGCATAAATTTGCGTATACGCGAACTGAAACGTTATTTCCCGCATCACACCGGTTACTGCGAGGAGGGGGGCAAGTGGTGGGGAGGGGGCTTAGAAAAGTAAAAGTCACGGCGTCGGGAAACTAACTGTACCCTTATTCGCTCTCGGCGCGTCACTGACACAGATTGGCTCTGGCGAATTCGCTCGGAACAAGTTCGTACAAGTTGACACACTAACGTTCACGGCATTTTGCGAACTTAGACTTAACGTCTGATGAAAATTACCGCATTCTTGTTACTTCTTTTATTGGATAAACGGTGTAGGAGTTAAATAAAGATGATAATAATTTCAGTAACGTCTTTTTAAATTAAGGAGTCCTGAGTTTTTATATTTATGAATGAAAATAACCCCTGGGAATAAGGTGATCGCCACCATGCTAGTTATATGAAAATTCATTTAAAATTGTATAAACAAAATTATTGTTAAGTGAAATTATGTTTAAAAAAAAGTCCCGCTGGGTTTCTTGCTGGTTCTTCCCAGGGCAGAGGTAGAACTAGTGGTAAATAAAAAAAATTACTTTCAATAAGTATTATGTATAATCAATATTGAATAAAAATCATTCTATTAATTCTATTCTATTCTATTATATTATATTCTGTTCTATTTAATAATTTATCGCGTAACAACAACTTGTTAAACAATGTTTATTATATGATTTTTTTGTAGAATTAGAGTGATATACGAACTAGGGTTGCCGCTCGTACGATAATATATAGTGTCGTACTACTTTTATATGTGTTAGAGCCATGCTGCAGCTGTATTAGTAGTATAGGTGTAGCACGAATGGGTCGGCTCGGCCGGGGAAGGACTACGCTCTCACAGAATACCATACCGTAAAATATCAGCTTAACACTGCTGTGTTTCGTATGGTGAGTGTAGAGAACCGGAGACCCTTTTTACTGGAAAAAAGGCAATCCATCTTAGTCCTCACGGGTGACAACGCATCTGCATTTTGATTAGCAAACGAGGATAATCGCAGCCACTTACCATCAGGTGGACTGTGTGCTCATTTGTCACCCATCCAATAAAAAAAAATATTTCAGTCAATTGTACTATATTATAGAAAAATAATATAGTGCGAAAAATACTATATTTTCATTCCTAATTCAACTGTCACGTTTTTTATATTTTAATTGTAACTGGAAGTCTGGAACCCACCCGCAGCACAGCATGGGGAATTTCAGAAATCGCATTAGCGGCTACAAAACGTCTACTGTCGAACTGTTAATAATTTGTCGATGAATGCCGTCCGATTTTATATGTTTATTTTCTGCTGTTAAAATTAAAAAAGAACATGGAAAGTGAAGATGATTTTTGCACGCCTCCTAAAAAAAACATAAAAAGAAAGAAATGAATTTTTAATTTATTTTAAGGCGAATCTAAATTGCTCAGATTCTTATAAGTATTTTAAAGTTAGATATTGATGGTCAAAATGAAGAGCAATAACAGATATACATGTTTATTGAAAAATACATATTGATTAAAAATAAATGTGTACTTTTTTTCTGAATTTCTCAAAAGTACTATATTTATGCATCCTTATTGGGAAAAATATGTCTTCAAAAAAAAAGGTGGCAACCCTAACACAAACATACACCAGATGGTAAGTGGATATTGTGGCCCATAGACATTTAAATTTATCCTCGATTAAGAATCAAAATGCAGATGCATTGTCACCCCTGCGCACTAAGATGGAATGTCTCCTTTCCAGTGAAAAGGGTCTACGGTTCTCTATACCAATATCATAAATACCATATTATATGCAAATACAATACAAGTGAACTGAAAAGAAGTGTCTACAAAAAACAAATAAATTCATTTATGCCCGAAATAAAGTCACCGAGTTGAACAAAGAATATTATTTGTTATAATAATCAACATCATTACAGCCTGTCAAAGTTCACTGTTGATCATAGGCCTCCCCAATGTTTGCCGCATAAGGGGAATACTTGCCATAGTTGCCACACTTAGCGCGGGTTAGCAACCGTAGATTTTTATTTTCTAGTTGTTATTAAGAAGACGCCATTGCTCAAATCCTGAAAAATTATGTTAAATTTTAATTACATAAATATTTAATTAGCGGATCCCAAACTAAGTATATCTTGGGGACCAGGACGTATGGCACATTTGGGGATTTCGGGATACATAGCACATTTGCGCTCTATCCGATCTGTTCACTGAATAAAGATGTAAGTTGTTCCGTAAAGTGATAGTATTGCTCGGCTCCCTTCAACCCTTTTTTCAAATCTATTCGTAAATAACACACTTAGACTTAGGCGTATATCGCAGTAGATAAGATTTTTAATACTTATTTGGTGGAAACGAAACGATAAAAATAGTATTCCATGAACCCTGCGTAAGGAGTGTTGCTTGCTAATGGCAGGCGTGTATCTATGCGGAGTGACGTGGGAGTCATAAATATAACATGACTAAATATCACACTGAAGCCTTTTGAGAAACTTCAGTCCCTGACCCCTATAAACTTCACGTCTAGATACGCCTTTATACGTGGTAGAGCCCAAAACAGTAGAGTACGAATGGGTCGGCATCGCCGGTGAAGGACCACGCTCTCACAGAATACCGGTGTAAAATAACAGTTTAATGCTGCTGTGTTTCGTGTGGTGAGTGTAAAGGACCGGAGACTCTATTTACTAGAAACAAGGCATTCCATCTTAGCCCTCAGGGTTATTCACGCATCCGTGGTAATGGAGATTGTCCGGTGGCTGTGTGAAGAAGATTTTTAATTTTTTGTTTTATTTAACATATTATCTCTATTACCCTCCTATGAAATAATTATGTATAACTTCTAAAATATACGAAATAATTATACATAACTTCTCTTAAGACGTTCTTCAAATTCTAACAAAAACGTTAAACGCCACAAAAATACCGTACAATAGCATTAGCAGGCAACTTTATATCCTACGTATTATTTAAACAAAGCTATCATTTACCGTTTCGCGGCAGTGTAACAATGTCCACTACCCCATATCATACCGTGTCGTAAGTGGCGACAAAGGGAAACAAATCAGGATATGGACAGCAGCGCCTTCTATAATACATACCTAATACACAATAACTACTAAACATAAAACTGCGGTAGCCAAGCCGCTTGTCAAGCGCGACAACTATGGCAAATATCCCCCCTATCAGGCAATCTATGGGGGAGGCCTACACTCAGCAGTGGACTTTAATGGGCTGTTACGGTAACGGTCATTATCTGCTATTGGTCGACGGAAGTAGATGTATCAGCACAAGTCAAACAAGTTCTACGAGCAATAGTCGTAAATAAAAGCATTGGAATTTTTATTAACTTACACGTGGTAGAGTCATGCTGCAGCTATATTACTGGTATAGTTGTTGCACGAATGGGTCGGCTCGACCGGGGAAAGACCACGTTCTCTCAGAATACCAGCGTAAAAAAGCAGCTTAACACTGCTGAATTCGTATGGTGGGTGTAGAGAACCGGAGATCCTTTTTACTGGAAAAAAGGCATTCCATCTTAGTCCTCACGGTTGACAACGCATCTGCATTTTGTTTACAAACGAGGATAGATGTCTATGGGCCACAGCAACCACTTACAATCAGGTGGACTGTGTGCTCGTTTGTCACCCTAACCTAAAAAAAAACTTATAGTATAATAAAATTATAATAATGTCCTCTAGACCAAATTTCGGTCACGGGGACCAATCTTCAATGAGACTAGCCATCTGCGCAGGACAGGATTACAGTGCACGAGTGTATGCGCAAGCACAGGTGCACTCTCTATTCCCTCACTCTCATAGTCCGATGGCACGGTAATCTGACGCAATAGAAAAGAGATCAGGTGCAGGACCAACGTTTTTACGTGCTTTCCTAAGCACGAGGTTGAAAACACCACCAACTTCCTGACTCCAGACTGCTAGTCAGAATTCCTTGACAGAAGAAATCTAATAACTGATTTTGGCCCGACCCGGGATTCGAAATCAGGACCTCATATTCAGCAACCGCGTTTACGACTACCATACCAATGACTTACGACGAAAAACATAATATGTAGGTACCTATTTGTTAAAATACTGATACTTTTAAAAAGGCTAAATAATGTTCGATGAAGTAGGTAACAAAGCCGAAGAATAAATTAGAAAATGAAATGGCGCTTGTTTTTTTTTATATAGGATAGGGTGACAAACGAGCACACAGTCCACCTGATGGTAAGTGGTTACTGTGACCCATAGACATCTACATCTATCCTCAATAAAGACTCAAGATGCAGATGCGTTGCCATCCGTGATGACTAAGATGGAATACCTCTTTGCCAGTAAAAAGGGTCTCCGGTTCTCTATACTCACCATACGAAACACAGCAGCGTTAAGCTGCTATTTGACGCTGGTTTTCTGTGAGAGCGTGGTCCTTCCCCGTTCGAGCCGACCCATTCGTGCTACAACCATAATATAGCTGCAGCATGGCTCTACCACGTAGAAAATCTTGAATTTAATTCTATACCTGGTCCTATTTTTCTTTTTCTTTAATTACAACGCTACCCTCACACTGGGATTTTCTCCCGTGTGTTGGAGGGAGTTTACATACATAAATTTCACCAGGAGAAACATCCAGACCCGGAACAATCATATGTAGGCCATACAAATACTCGTTCTGTACGGGATTCGACCCGCGGCCCTCAACCCCGAAATTGCCATCGGTTCGATCCCCGCCGGTACCAATGAGAGCGTTAAATACAATTTTCAGTGTTTACTTACGTGCTCGGTGTTGAAGGAATAAAATCTATTAAAATATATAGCAAGTGAATTTAAATTAGTGACAAAGAACTATACATGTTGTAATCAAATATAGATAACTTCATAATTATTTGGATTTACGTAAAAGGTTATTTTAAATCGTAGTGAGTATACGCTTCTACAAAGTAATTCTGGAATGATTAGTGTGAAACGTTAAAGGGCATTTCTTACATTTGGTCACGCACAAGCGCGGGGAACTAATGGTGAAGGCCTTTGCCAAGTAGTGGGATATATTTACTCTTACTTTACTTTACTTTATAACACTATACAAGCAATTATAACACACTGAAACACAACAGTAGTACACTGCTGTATCAACCCGGACGGATTTCTAACCACAATCCCCTGTCGTTACAGCCTATTAAAGTCCACTGTTGAACATAGGCCTCCCACATAGACTGGATCATAGGGGGCATTTACCATGGTTACCACACTTGGCAAGTGGGTTGGCAACCGCAGTTTTTGAAGTTATACTTCTTTGGTGGTGTTTGGGTAAAATGACGAGTGTGAATTTTTTTACGATACGCGCACACGCCGAATCTCAAAAACGACACTATGAAGTTGTTACGATGCGCGCACATACTGACACCTCAAAGCGACAAGACTTCAGTGGGTGACTGTCTCTTAAGTTTTCGTGGGAAGTGATAACTATATTTAAGGTAGTTATTTTTAGTTATTTTTGTTTTGTTAACTTAACGTGGTAAAAGTTTTTTTACGTGGTAGAGCCATGCTGCAGCTATATTAGTAATATAGTTGTAGCACGAATGGGTCGGCTCGACCGGGGAAGGACCACGCTCTCACAGAAAACCAGCGTAAAATAGCAGCATAACGCTGCTATGTTTCGTATGGTGAGTGTAGAGAACCGGAGACCCTCTTTACTGGCAAAGAGGCATTCCATCTTAGTCCTCACGGGTGACAACGCATCTGCATCTTGAGTCTTTATTGCGGATAGATGTAGATGTCTATGGGTCACAGTAACCACTTACCATCAGGTGGACTGTGTGCTCGTTTGTCACCCTATCCTATAAAAAAAGTATAACTTCCTACGAGAAAAGAGCTTACTCCTTTCTCAAAGGCCGGCAACGCATCTGCGATTCCCCTGGTGTTGCGGTTGTTCATGGGCGGCGGTAGTCACTTACCATCAGGTGAGCCGCATGCTCGTTAACCCCCTCTTCTATAAAAAAAAACATGCGTACATAAGTACACACACACACGTTTTTTTTTTAAGCGCTATTAGGAAGACGCTGCTCCCCATCTTCAGATTTGTTTCACTCAGTCGCCTCTCGCGAGACTCACGGAATATATGAGGTAGTGGATATTCTTACACTGCCACAACACGATTAACACAATCTCCCACCGGCTAGTAAATACTATTGAAGTAATACAGTTAACAGTGGTAGAGCCACGCGGCAGCTTTTGCTGTCGCACGGATGGGCCGGCTCGAACCGGAGTAGTACCACGACCTCACAGAAAACCAGCGTGAAGTAGAGGTTTACCTCTGCGTTTCGCTTGGTGAGTGCAGGTGGCCGGAGGCCCTTTTTACTAGAAATGAGGCATTCCATCTTAGTCCTCACGGGTGACAACGCATCTACATTTTGATTTTTAACAGAGGATAGATGTAGATGTCTATGGGCCGCAGCAACCACTTACCATCAGGGGGACTGTGTGCTCGTTTTTCACCCTTATCCTATAAAAAAAAAACATTTGTACTACGTACTAGAAGAGACGCCGGGGCTTGATTGTTTGCAACACGCTTTACAGCCCACGGGCTCAAACTTACTCAATCTGAGGCATAAAGAGTCTGTGTGTGGCTCCTCTCCGACCACTGCCGCACAGATTTTGTTTGCGGTGTCTTTTTTATTATATAGTAAATATTACTTTAATGCTAACTACACATAAAAACTAGATATAGTGCCTACCTACCTACAATATAACTACCTATATCACTCTCGTATCGATCATTTTGTAAAATAACGCGCTATAGAACCTGTTTTTCAAATCTATATATATTATATCCTGTATATATTATACGTGGTAGAGCCATGCTACAGTTTTATTAGTAGTATAATTGTAGCACGAATGGGTCGACTCGACCGGGGAAGGACCACGCTCTAATAGAATACCAGGGTAAAATAGTAGATTAACACTGCTGTGTTTCGTATGGTGAGTGTAGAGAACCGGAGGCACTTTATACTGGAAAAGAGACTAGGTCACAGCAACTTACCATCCGGTGGACTGTGTGCTCCTTTGTTACCCTATCCTATAAAAAATATAAAAGAGGATGTCCTGAGAGATTCACTCATCCACCAACGCACAGTCTAAATGGACAGTAGCTGCATTTTCTTACGTAGGTATCATAGAAAGGGTTTTTGAAAATCAACCCTTAAGAGAATAAAATAGTGTTACAGTTTGTATAAAGCTTTTATTTAACAAAAAATATGCAGCGATTTTTTTAAATAAACCCCTTCCGTGGGCCCTAGATTGTTAAAATTTATGGAGAAAAAATAATTTATGACTTTTGGTATAAAACACTCCCAAACGACATTCTGACCAAAATAAAAATTGCAAAAAACATTTAAATAGTATAAATTGCGATGACACAAAAATGAACCGTTAAACTCCCTCCTCCACATCCACACAAACATGGCTTCCTATGGAACATTATTCAACTGTATTTACCGCTAAACGATCCCTTTATGCCTTTTTTAAGTTTTTTGTAGGAGGTTGTATTTACTTTTTCAGATATTTGGAGGATAACTGTTTTGAGGTTAAGTAGGTAAAGTACTGAATTATTGTGGTTTATCTTGTACTAGCGGCCTCCAAGAGAGCTGATCTCTTTTTTAATGGTTGACTTTTATTATTTTATATACGGGAACATAATAATATAATTATTAATGTATCTAAGACCATTTCAAATTGTGTATTTCTTTGATTATGATGTGTATGTATTGTATGTATATTATACTAGTGACACTGCCCGTCTTCACTTGAATAAGATCTAATATTCTGGCGTTATTTGGACTTAAGAATGAAGCCGTGGTAGCTCAGGGCCTATGTGCTCGCTGTAAATTTTACAGTACTTGAGTAAACCGGTTTCGATCACGCCGGCACCAATTGAAAATTGTAATTTTATGTGCTGATTAACCACGTGCTAGGTGGTGAAGGGGCAGCGCGGCGGACATTTCCGTGCCCTAAAACCACCTGAGAAATGTGAGGAGGTATGTGTCCAGCAGTGGGGCGTATATTGGCTGCAACTTTACTTTACTTTATGAAGTTGTCAGATAGTCAAACCCCATTTGTTTTTATAATTAATAGAATCAGGCGATACTTTGCGGAAAGCCATTATATTAATGCTGGTAAAAATTACCTCGCGTACATACGCTCGATATAATAAATTAATATGTCTTACGTAGTTTGAAGATTCCAACAATCCTCCCTCATCATCCCTCAATTACACGTTAATTGAGGGAGGGTGGGACGTGCTCTTCAAACTAGGTAAGACACATTATTTCATTTTATCGAGCGGATGTACGCGAGGTAATTTTTACCAACTTCAACCCATTTGTTTTATCATATTTTACGTTATTCGAAAGAAAAATCTTTAAATATTTCGGATTTAAAATATAGCCTCAATCACACATTGCTCTCTATTTGTTCATGATGTTTCATTACAATCGGTCTAGTCATCCCGAAGATTAGTATGGACAGACACACAGACTGACAAAAGTTTTAAAAATGATTATTTATGTCTCAGTGGCATGCAAACGCAAAAAAACCCTTAGCTCAATATAAGGCAGTTATTTCGATATTACAGACAGACATCAATTCTGTATATGTTTATAGATAAATAGCTAAAATGAGATATATAATTCCATAGTACCTAAGTCCCCGTTTTTCTACTTTTTAAAGCGCCGCCAGCACTAGGAACGAACTGCTTAGGAGTGATTGCTAAGGTTTAGTAACATTTGTTTGATATCCGTGAAAATTTAGAGACGAATAGAATATAATATTATAAAAAAGAAAAGTATATAACAATTTTTATTGAATATAAGTTACAAGTAATTTCTATTAAAAGTTGTTTCGGTCCGTAGAATAATTCTAAAATTCAAACCAGGTTAGTAACTCTATTGTATAACTAGACTGGCCATAAATAATATTACTCTTATAAAAGTTATTTTTTGTTTCCATTCAAATTTGGAATGCGTTTATTATGTAAGCAACTTCGATTGCTTTACCGCCATTTCAAATTTTATTTTCCACCATAATTGTTAAATTATATAAATTACGTAATTGTTAATATTACAGAATGAAGTGGGGCGTTAAAAAAAAGCAGAACAGCTGTGATTGATTAGCACAAAGTGGTGATTTTAGAGCCGTAAGTAATGTTATCGTTGTACCATGTAGTGGTGCTGTAAGAATATCCACTACCCCATATCATCTCGTGGGTGTCGTAAGAGGCGACAGAAGCAAACAATTCATAGATGAGTGGCAGCGTCTTCCTAATCACTATAAAAATTCAAAAACTGGCCAAGTGTGTGTCCAGCCACGCACAATGTAGGGGTAGGGTTCCGTAGTTGCCCGTCACTATATGTGGGCTTTCTTGTTATAGTAAGTGAAAAAATTCTACTGCAGCGTAATTTTGGTGGCATGGATATAGATAGTCTTCGTAAGTATGCGTTGCTTTGGGTCTGGTCAAATCTTTTTAGCGTAGATAATCTAGTTAATAATGTTTTAATCTTTACTTACGTGGTAGAGCCATGCTGCAGCTATATTAGTAATATAGTTGTAGCACGAATGGGTCGGATCGACCGGGGAAGGACCACGCTCTCACCTTTAGCTGTACCACCTTTTCAATTTGTGCTGGCGAAATGGGCAAGTACCGGGAGACTGGTGCAAAGCCGTAATCGTGCCATTGTATAAGGGAAAAGGGTCACGGCAGGACTGCATAAATTACCGCGGTATAAGCCTTCTCAGCGTCGTCGGTAAATTGTATGCGAAAGTGTTGATTGAAAGGGTTGTGAATGAAACAGACGAAAAAGTATGCATCCCATACTTTTTCATCTGTTTCATTCACAACCCTTTCAATGTCATGTCAAATGTTTGCTAATACGACTTCATCGGAATACTCACATACTTCATCTTCTCTATAGCGTTCTCTTTAATCCTCCTTATCCATCTTACCTCAAAAATCGTTTTGAGTTTCATCGTGGTTCCCATTTGCGTAACTTGAGATCAGCAGTGAGCTTGAAGTTGAATTTGCCAAAATACACTAGTAAATTTATGAACAAGTCTTTCACTATACAGGCCGTTCGTTTATGAAAAGAACTCCCATTGGCAGTTAAACGCGCACCATCCCCACCGGTATTTAAAAAAAAACTTTAAATTGTAACTTCGCTTCCACACTAGCCATTAAATATAATATAATATGTAGCATATTGATATAATATGTAGCATGCATTTAATTAATTAAATAAGTCAATATCGAAATTCCACTTTAAAGCTAAATATTTTGCAAATGGACCCCTGAATCGAAAAGATGTTGTTCCACTTCCCAGTGTTTTTGAAAGACTTGGGTAGGTCGATAGCATACACAATGGAATAGACGGGTAAAAAAAATCATCCTCCATTTACTTGTATGGGAAGTACCCAGAATAAAAATATTTTTTTAAGATTTTATTTCACGGTTTTTTGTAAGCGTGATTAATATCAATAACTATGCCAAATTACAGATTTGTAGCACCTAGGATTTCTTAGTAAAACCGCGGACGGTCGGACGGACGGACGTACATGGCAAAACTATAACGGTTTCTTGTTGTGTAACTACCGAACCCTAAAAACAGCGTTTGTCAACTCGCTTACCAAGCGTGCCAACTATGGCAAATATCTCTCATATGAGGCAATGAATAGAGGAGGCATATGTTCAGTAGCCTTTAATTGGCTGTAACGGTAAGTAATTTTTAAAACACTTCAAAAGCAAGGCATCAAATACAAATACGTATTACAAAATATCCTAGATTTAACACCATAAAAGATCGAGGCGAACCCGTGTTCTTAGGACCAAATGACTTGACCACTCAGTGGCGCAATGGCTTAGCAATGAGTTGCTGCGCTGGGGGCCGTGGGTTTGTATCCCGCACGGAACAAGTATTTGTATGGCCTACGAATAATTGTTCCGGGTCTGGATGTTTGACCGTGTGCAATTTGTGTTTGTAAACTGCCTCCACGATACAGGAGAAAATCCTAGTGTGGGCGTAATATTTTTTTAAATGGGGTTTGGCCCATTTCGAAACCAGAATTCAATGAAAAACTTTGAGCAACAAAAAATATAATCGCATGAAATTATTATTTTCATATATACCTTTTGTCAAATCATTTAACAAATCCTGAAGAAAATTTTCACAGTCCACCTGATGATAAATGGGCCCTGTGAGGCTGTGACCCATAGACATCGACATCTATTCTCGATTATGAATCAAAATACAGATGCATTGTTACCCCTGAGAACTAACATCGATTGCGTCGTTTCCAAGAAGACCGCAGATTTGTGGGGGATTTCTGTTACAGTTATTGCGTCCATAATAGATTTAATTGCACCTCATCTTGCTATTATCTTTAATACTTGTATCGATTCTGGTGTGTTTCCTGATTTAATGAAGTATAGTAAAGTAATACCTTTATTTAAATCTGGTAGTACATTGGACCCCGCTAGTTTTAGACCTATTTCTGTAGTACCAACTCTCAGTAAAATTTTAAAAAAAATAATTTTGGATCAATTGTTTTTTTTTTTTTTAATACTAATAAATTACTTCATAAAAACCAATTTCCTTTTACAAGGGGTCGCTCGACGTCTGACGCCGGTGTTGAGCTTATGAAATATATTTTTAACGCCTGGGAGAATTCACAAGATGCCTTAGGTATTTCCTGTGATCTTTCCAAGGCTTTCGATTGTGTTCATCATGAGATATTAATTAGGAAACTACAACATTACGGTGTAAAAAATTTAGCGCTTAGACTTATTACTTCATATTTAAGTAACAGAACTCAAAAGTCGTGATCAATGGTAAAGGTTCCTCCGGATCAGTAGTATCAATGGGTGTTCCTCAGGGCTCGATTCTTGGCCCATTCCTGTTTTTAATCTATATTAATGACTTACCTTATCTTTTAGGGGACAATCACGATATAGTATTATTTTCTGACGATACCTCTTTAATTTTCAAACTCAAACGGCATTTAATTAATTATGACAATGTAAATAATGCTCTATCGAAATTGGTACATTGGTTTTACGCCAACAATATGCTTTTAAACGGCAATAAGACAAAGTGTATTAAATTTACAATACCTAATGTAAAACATTCGAATACCAATGTGCTGTTAAATGGGGAGGAGTTGAGTCTTGTGGATACCACTGTTTTTCTTGGTATTACTATTGACGTGAAACTTCAATGGGGCCCCCATATATCTAAATTAGCAAGCAGACTTAGTTCTGCAGCATATGCTGTAAGAAAGATTACAAGTCTCACAGATATTGAGACAGCTAGATTAGTGTATTTTAGTTACTTTCATAGCGTAATGTCTTATGGAATTTTGCTATGGGGTAATGCGACCGATATTGAAGCTATATTTGTTTTGCAAAAGAGAGCCGTACGGGCGATTTATAACCTAAATTGTAAAGAGTCCCTCACAGAAAAATTTAAAGAAATAAACATATTAACTTTGGCATCGCAATATATTTATGAGAATGTAATGTATGTACATAAAAACATAAATAGCTTTAATAAGAATAAGGATGTGCATATTTTAAACACTAGGAACAAACATAAGCTTGTAATACCAGTTACTAGACTCCACACAATCAGTAATTCATTTATAGGGCAGTGTATACTCTTTTACAACAAAATCCCAGAACATATTCAAAGTTTGTCAATAAACAAGTGTTGGCGCCGCTTTCGTCTTAGCGTTTTAAGTATTTATTATTTAAGTAGATGTAATGTAACTCGTATAGCAATTATTATGTCTTACGTGTAGGTACTTTTGATTTGTTAGGCTAAGTAATAGTACTAAGTTTCACCGTAATTGTTTACGTTTAAGGTCCATATTTCTTTCTAATAAATCTATTTGTACTTCTACCAATGGCATATCGTTACGTTTACATACGTAACACTGGCAATAGCCAACGACTGTTCAATTGAATTATTCAATGTACCTTTACCTTCTCGCCCCTTAATCTGTTAGCACGTCCTATTTAATATTTTTAAGATAATTGTGTACAAGTTAAATAGTACATTAAAATAGATTACTAAGACTCCTTCGAAGTTTCATTTCTTTGTACCATATTGTACAAAAGTTTAAAAGTTTTATTAAAGAAAAACTGTACAAAAAGGGTTATTATAATATCAAGGAATACATGAATGAAAATAACCCTTGGGAATAAGGTGATCGCCACCATGCTGGTTCTATTAAAAATCATTTAAAAATTGTATAAACGAAGTTATTGTTAAGTGAAATATGTTTGGAAAAAAAAGTCCTGCTGGGTTTCTTGCTGGTTCTTCCCAGGACTGGGGTGTTTTCCGAACCAGTGGTAAATAAAAAATGATTTTCAATAAGTATTATGTAATAATCAATATTGAATAAAAAATTATTCTATTCTATTCTATTCTATTCCACTAATAAGAGTCTCCGATTCTCTACACTCACCACACGCAACACAACATTAAGCTGCTATATTATGGTGGTATTCTGTAAGTACTTTTAATTTGGTCCATCTATACTAATATTATAAAGATTTAATTACTTTTATTTTTTTATTTTACTTTTATTTTGAACCGATTTTAAAAATTCTTTCACTAGTAGAAAGCTACATTATTCCTGGGTGACATAGGCTATATTTGATTGTGATGAACAATATTTTTAATGTGAAATAACAATATTTGTCAATCAATTCCGAAAATAAATCCTAAACACTCAGTACTAAGAACCACACAAGATAATTTCATCACAATTTAAAATGTTTAACGCCCAGCAAACTGGGCACGGGTCAGCTAGTCTTCAATAAATCGTCAATTTAGTCGGTAAACTTCCGTCTCGGGTGTCTTTGTTAGTTTCTGCCTCATTGTTTGGTCTAATGGCGTTTGCTGATCATGAGGTACCGAGTTCGAATCCCGAGTCGGGCCAAAATCAGTTATTGGGATTTTCTGTGCATAAATTCTGAGTAGCAACCTGGAGTCAGGGAGTGTGTTCAACCCCGTGCCTCAGAATGCATATAAAGCTGTTGGTCCTGCGCCTGATCTCTCTCCGGCCGTGACTAATAACCAAACCATTGGACTGTGAGAGTGAGGGAATAGAGTCTCCGTTGAGATGAGCCGTCGTGGCCGAAATTCAGTCTGGAGGTGCAGGACATTATTGTTTCACTTGCCTGTATTACAATTCCTAGTTCAGTACAGTTTAAAATCTAGACAACATGCCAGCGCACGTGCTCCTATATAAATGTGTGTATGTAGAACGATGTGTGCGTGAGAAGAAAGCTGCGGAGACTTGTTAGTGGAGCGATGTTTGGCTTGTCAATAAAAAGTACGTGTCATTCTGTATGGGGATTTAGTTGCAAGCAAACTAAAGCTTAAAGAATTATTGTGTTTGAAATTATTTATTTATTAGAAGTAAAGTTGACACGCGAGCACACATTCCACCTGCTTAAAAGTTAAGGAATATATGTAGGTGCAGGTGCACTTATATGCTGCGGCCCGTATACACTTATATATATTTCTCCATTTAGAATCAAATCCAGATGTTTTGTCACTTCTGAGTTCACCCGTGATTGGAAATATTTTGTTTTATATGATAAATTTTTGTTTAAACACAAACTAATTTTGAAGAATATTTTCTTTATCAGCTCAATGTTTTCTGTAAAAAACGTCTCCGGTTCTCTACACTCACCATACGAAACACTGAAGCATTAAGGTACTATTTTACGCTGGTATTCTGTGAGAGCGTGGTCCTGCGCTCAAACCCAAAGTCGATTAATGCTATGATCATAATATAGCTGCAGCGTGGCTCTGCCCGTATAGGATTTTCACTACATACATATAATCTCACACCTGTCATCCAGAAGGGTAAGCAGAAACTACGGACTTCATATTTGGCATGATCCTCACACATCTTACATCCATAAACCTATGCACACATCCTTGCCGGTTAAGGATATTCTCAATTTAGCCCATCTTTAATATATTATCACCAATTCGGTCGATAAACTTCCCACTCTAGGGTGACCCTTGCCCACTCTGCCACTCGATCGGGGAAGGACCACGTTCTTACAGAATACCAGCGTAAAAAAGCAGCTTAACACAACTGTGTTTCGTATGGTAAGTGTAGATAACCGGAGACCATTTTTACTGGAAAAGAGGTAGTCCATCTTATTACTCACGGGTGACAACGCATCTGCAATTTGATTCTTTATTTAGGATAGATGTAGACGTCTATGGGTCTCATCAACAACTTACCATCAGGTGGACTGTGTGCTCGTTTGTCATTCTATCCTATAAAAAAATATAATAAATACCGGTTCAGTTACTTGTTTAGTTATTCATTATACCACAGCGAATAGGGTTATAAATGACAGTTTTAGCTTTTGTTTTTTTAGTGTTGACAATTTAATGATGCCCTACAGATATTCATATGTGGTAAAACCACGCTACTGCTATATTATTTTTGTAGCACCAATGGGTCAGCCCGTCCAGGGAAGGACCACGCTCTCACAGAATACCAGTGTAAAATAGCAGCATAATGCATTAATAATGCTTAAGCAGAATCCGCTGGGACTGGAATTCGACACGACCAGAGAGAGAGATAAGGCACAGGACCACCGGCTTTACGTACTTTCCAAGGCAGGGGGGGTGAAACACCGCCAACTTTTTAACTCCAAGCTGCTACTGATAATTTCTTGACAGAAACACAGAATAACTGATTTTTTGGCCCAGTCCGCGATGTGAACCCGGAACCTAATGATCACCAGTCACACTAACAACCACTAGACCAACGAGATAGTTAAGTTAATTTAATAATAGGTCTTTACCTATGACATTACCGGTCTGCAGTACTGGCCATTTCAATCCAAGATAATTTTTGTTTGGCTAAGAATTCTAATTTCAAATTAATTTTATTTTAAAAAACATGGCATTCTTTTTTCAAAATAAGTTATTTGTTTATTGATTAGCGTTATGATTGATGTGATTCATCACAACATTTTACTTAACAGGATGAGCATTACTGCAGGTATGTACTATGAAGAACTGAACACAATGATGGAGAAGCTGGCACGTCTCTGACCAGCTTTGGTCAATCGCTCGTCCCCGCTGCACGCACGACAACATACTGCACAATAGGCGGTCTCCAAATTAGTTACGAGAGCTAGGGTTGGAAGCTGTCCGTCATCCGCAGTACTCACCAAACCTTGTGCCTACAGACTTCTACTTTTCCCAGAACTTGGATAATTTTTTAGCAGTTTTTTACCTCTCCTCTAACTGATCTCTTCAAGAAGGGCATCAATAAACTGCCACTGTCACTGTGGCCCAAGGCTATGTAGGAAGCGACTATAGGAAATGTCAAAAGTTCTTATGGCTTTCTATTGATGGCGGTTTATTTCCAAAGATACCCAAAGCGGCAATGCCTAACAGCGTTTACGTTGCAGAACCTCTATAACAACGATGTTTGCCGATAATCCGCCTGCTAAACGTGATGATTAATGCCCGATCTTTATATTCAAGAAACGTTTTGTTCTCCGTAACGATTTGTTTTTAAATATAGAACCCCGACGTAAGACAATTCATCTCTATGGTTCAAGTCAAAAAAATTATTATTTTGGTTTGGATTTCGTTCGTAGTGATAAACGAACACACCATCCACCTGATGGTAAATGGATGCTGTGACACATAAGCAGCTACATTCATTAGTTCGATTAAGAATCAAAACGTAGATGCGTTGTCAGTCTTAAGAGGAAATGCGGGTGGTCTTTTCTCCATACAAACGCTCTCGCCTGTTTTATGACCTTACAGCAATAATTTTTTACAATAAATGTTTTCCTGTGTTGATGATACGTTATCTTTGTAAGCACTAGGACCATTACAAAATGCTCAAAATTGCCTATTTAGACCGTTGTGAACATAGGCCTAATGTTCAAATTTGATAACTAATACTAATAAATTATATATGTATGATAACTGATAATTTACGTAGTAGAGTCATGCCGCAGCTATATTAGTAGTATAGTTGAAGCACTAATGGGTCGACTCGACCGGGGAACGACCACGCTCTCACAGAATACCAGCGTAAAATAGCAGCTTAACACTGCTGTGTTTTGTATGGTGAGTGTAGAGAACCGGAAACCCTATTTACTGGAAAAGAGGCATTCCATCTTTGTCCTCACGGGTGACAACGCATCTGCATTTTGATTCTTTATTGAGGATAGATGTGGATGTCTATGGGTCACAGCAACCACTTACCATCAGGTGGACTATGTGCTCGTTTGTCCCGCTCGTGTATAACCTTCTTATTCAGTTTATGAAATATCTTTTAAATTGGTTCAATATTGCAGAAGGAAATGGTAGAGAGCCAAACCTCGAATTATGCCATTTTACTTAGGCTATTCAGTCGGACTCCGAGCGCTCGCGGAGCGACAGCGATAGTTTCTCCAAATGATTAATTTCAAAAGTCTCTCGGTCCGCATTTCCTCTTAAGGACTACGGCGGAATACCTCATTACCAGTAAAAATTGTCTCCGTTACTCATCACTCACCATACGAAACAGCAGCAATAAGCCGCTGGTCCTTCCCTGGTTGAGCCTGTCACCCGTCGCAACTATAACACATTGTAGTATCACTTTTCCACGTATTTTGCATTCCCAATAATAATACTGGAATAAAACTAATTTTACAAAAAGAAATACAAAAGTTAATATTAAACGTGATATCCGTAAAATTTGTTTTATTCCATGTATAGTGTTCGCGTAAATATAAGAAATCGTTAATATTCATAATTTTCTCGATCCCTAATAAATACCGTTCATAAAGCCTTCCCATTCGGAAAATGCAGGCTTTATCCCCACCGTAGTGTAGGTCGCACAACAGTGTGCGTCGTACGAAGCCGAGACATCGTCAGTAGGTCATGAAACAAGGTCGGACATTTCTCTCCGCACGTGGCCAGCGAGGGGGGGCGTGGGTGTGGACTTAGAACGGGTCCCAGAACAGCTCTGAACTGGAGCTTAGTTACATTGTCGCTTAATATTACCTTGAATGTTATGGAGTCGTGAATGAAGGTGTTTATGGACTCGTCAAGTTCAAAAAATTCACTAAACAAACATTTTACAAGTGTATTTTCCGGTTAATAAATTTAATTTATTGTTAGGGTTGGCTACTTTTTAATATCAAACATCATATTATTTTCGAGGCTGTTTCGAACTGTAAAGTATAGTCAAAGTTATTTAAATGTTACAGCCTATATATACGTCCCACTTTTGTTAAGGCACCCGCTTCTGTTGAGTTTGTGTCAAATCTCTGAGATATTTTTTGAGCAAGGAAGAAAAATAATAAATTACGAGTGGAAAACATAAAAAATCTAGCGATCCACCTCGCCTCGCACGGGTGAAAAAATCGTTTGGATCCGGGTCCAAACCATCTAGGGACCCATTCAAACACATACAAAAAAACCATCTAGGGACCCATTCAAACACATACAAAAATTTTCATCACAATCGGTCGAGCCGTTTTTGAGTTTTAGCGACACTAACGGATAGCAGTTGATTTTTATATATAGATATATACAGTATGTTTAAAAGTAATATTTTATTTGTAAAGAATTATTTTAACTAGTTTGAACTTTTATTAGCAGCCTCATGCGATAGTCAGCTTTACTAAATCATAGTATTGTGCCTACTATGTTTCTTTTTGAAATATAGTATTCGGTGTTCCAACCTGTAAATTAGTAGGTGGTATAGTATATTGTATAGAGGGGTTGGGAACCCTGGTTATTTTTTTTTATAGGATAGGATGACAAACGAGCACACAGTCCACCTGATGGTAAGTGGTTATTGTGACCCATAGACATACACATCTATTCTCAATAAAGAATCAAAATGCAGACCCGTGAGGACTAAGATGGAATGCCTCTTTATTATTATAATGTTAACTGTATATAACCTTTAGATTGATGATAACAACCCTTGGAAATGAGGTGGTCGCTACAAAGCTATTTCAATTTTTTTAAACTAAAGTGAAAAATGAACTTAGTCCACTTGTGGTAGTGGTAAGGGGCCACTGCAGTCAATGGACAACTACAACCAACTTCAAACAAATAAGGTTACTGCTGTGGTTTCACCTCTAACTAAGATGGAATGCCTCACATTCTGTAATTATACTGGCTCTCTATAACCTCCAGAAAGAGGGTGAAATAAATAAGGGGATGGTATATACTCTGGCGAACACCTAAATAGAAAAGAAGTTTTATAAGTGGTAAAGTCACGCTGCTGTTCTATATTGCTGTACTCGTAGCACGAATACGTCGGCTCAACCGGGGTAAGACCTTGCTCTCACAGAATACCAGTGTAAAACAGCAGAATAACGCTACTGTGTTTCGTATGGTGAGTGTAGAGATCCGAAGACCCTTTTGACTGGATATGCATTCTATCTTAGTACTGTTGGGTGACAACGTATCTGCATCTTGATTTGTAATCGAGGACAAATGTAGATGTCTATGGGCCCGGAGCAACCTCATTTTATCAGGTGGGACGTGTACCCGTTTGTCACACTTACTCTATAAAAAAATCACTGACATTATTAATAAGCATTTCAAGAACTATCATCGCATTTAATTTCTAATACAATGAGCTTAATTTTCGGGTCATTAGTATAATTACCTCCGCCCACGTTGACACTTAACATTTCATTAGCATTTTACCATTGAATTAGTTGACAAGGATCGGATGGTTGAACTTGGCACATTTCGCAAGCACGCGAGCAGTTTCAATTTAATATGTACAAGGTATGACTATGTTCCTATTCACCTGCCAACCGTGGCAACGATCGCAAGTATCTACCTACGGGAATAGGTATGCAGTAGGCCTATGTTGACCTGGTAATGACGATGATGACAACTATGATGTAATATTTATTTAGTTTTACCTACCAGAAATCCATATTACTGCATCGTCAAGCGAACCAGAATTTGTAACCTATAACACTTTATGAGTCTATAACAAAATTGCAATTTGCAACTCAGTTCCAGTTCGGACTTTTATTTTTCTTTGGTAATTGACTCGTACTGTTGTACTTATGCCAATGTCAAACAATAATAGATTAATAAAGTAAGTTTCATCTGAAGCTATTCCTTCTAATGAACCCAAGACTCCATGATCAGTAACCGCATTTTTATATCGTATATCATATGTAGATATTGATTATATGACGCTACCATGTGGTAGCGACTCAAAACAATTCATCATCCCTTTCTTACCGTGGTTGTCGTAAGAGGTGACTATGGAAGATGCCCAAAGCTCTCATAGCTTCCGATAGATGGCAGTATAACTAACCTTCTTGTTTAGGCCAGATATAAAGAACCCAGACAGGAGTTGGCGAGAAGCGTCAATAGTTCCAGACGTCTAATTCGATTGCCAATCGGTATCCATCTGCCAAGCGTGACGATTAAGGCAAATTCTCCCTCGGAAAACGAGCGAGCATCTCTAGCAGTGGACTTTAAGGTACTGGTGAAGAAGGAGAAACCTAGTAGTTACCTGTAAATACCCGCTCGACTGATGCGTTCCAACTAAAAAGTAATGAGAATTGAATACAAATGATTTTTATACGTGGTAGAGCCATTCTGCAGCTATTTTATGGTTGTAGCATGAATGGGTCGGCTATACCGGGGTGGGACCACGATCTCACAGAATACCGCCGTAAAATATTAACTCAACGCTGCTGTGTTTCGTATGGTGAGTTTGGAGAACCGGAGACCTTTTCTACTGGAAACGAGGATAAATGTAGATGTCTATAGGCCACAGCATCTGCTTAGCATCAGGTGGTCTGTGTACTCGTGTTTCCACTTATTTTTGTTCTAGCTTTAAATCTGTCACAGGCCTCTTGAAATCTGTTGGATGGTTGATTGCAAAGCCACTGTTTATTAAATTATTTATAACTTTAGCAGATGTAACTCATTATAATGTTCTTCATAAACACATGTTTTGGCTTACAGTTTAGTACTTAATTATTTAATTTTAAGAAACTTTTATCTCTACAACTGTAAGCTGTGTTAATAAATAAAATTTTAAAAAATCAAACATGCATAACACGAGACGTATTATGCTTTCTTCTGTCATGTAAAGATTTACTTTCATTATATACATAAATTTAAGCCACCGAATTCACTTCATCGTTGAGACGGCCTTAATTGTATAGGCGGCAAAATTAGTCGCGACTTTAATGTATCTACTATAAAATAAATGATCCAAACGATTCACTTATCTTATTAACGATAAAAATTCGCCGCATTACAAGCTTCTGCATAACTTGACCCCCTCCCCTTTCACCTGTCCACTCCCCACCCCGGGACGCCCTACATCCACGGCACAGATACCCGAATTAACCAGCTCAAGACCTAGATATTTTTGGCCCGACTTTCCCAAGCGACTTTCAACCTTAATGCTTATATAGTTCTAATCATTCCGATTTGCAGAAATTGTAATTAAACGATTTACAATAAGACTCATTTTTGATTGATTTCTTTTTTCTTCGAACGGATTTATATTGGTTTGCGGCGCCTTTGATGCGCGATTCAAATTCAAACCATTAAAAAAATTGCATTCTATCGTTGAGTGAGAAATTGAAACCTTCTTACAATATGACAAAGTTCAATATTACAGTTGTTTTAAAGTAGGATGTCCAGTATGTCACATAGGTCTTTGAATATTGAGGCGCCGGAATCGTGCTTCTTTTTAACATTCCATAAACTTTAGTGCCGTGAATTCAATGTTAGTGCTGGCCTCGTTTCGGTAACTTTTACTATCTTTATGATCTTTATCTACAGTTTTTATCTGTGGCGCTAACTGATTGATTTGGACAGGAATTATTATTAGTAATTAACTAATTACAAATGCTCTCTTCTTATTTATTAAGCTTTGAAGATTTATTGTTTTAATACTAATAAAACATTTATTTGCATGGAAAATTAAACGATGGAGTTTCTTTATTTATATGTTAATTATTGGAAGTAAAAACTAGAAATGAGTTAAGGGGTCACTCGAACTTTAGGCCTAGTCAGTTTGAATAACCTATCATGTAGAAAATGTCATGGGGGTGGCTCGAACTTTAGGCATAGTCAGTTGGAAGAGCCTATCATGTAGAGGATGTCATGGAGGTCATGGTTGAGTAGGGGCAAAAAGTTCTCATTACACTCCTAGGGGGTCAAAATGGCCAAAAACCAAAAAATTTAAAATTCTTATTTCGGCCATAACTCCGCCTCCTTCGGATGTTCTTACACAGTCTTTACTTCTTACTACTTGTTTACAGACACAGTTTATTTACTAACGTTGTTTCAAATTTCAATAATAATTTCAGTGAACAATTATCAATCTCATTGGTCTAGTATCATTCGACGGGTTCGAATCAAAGGTCGGGCCAAAAATCTGTGATTCGTGTTGTTTGTCAAGAAATTCACAGCGGCAGCCCGGAGTCAGATAGTTGGCGGTGTTTCACCAACGTGCCTCGAAAAGCATATAAAGCCGTAGGTGCCATCCCATCGGACTAAGAGCAATTAGCTAGCCTCACAGAATACCGGCGTAAAATAGCAGCCTAAAGCTGCTGTGTTTCGTATGGTAAGTGTAGAGAACCGAAGACTCTTTTTACTGGAAACGAGGTATTTCATTTTAGTCTTCACGGGTGACAGCTCATCTGCATTTTGATTAATCAAGGATAGATGTGGATGTCTATGGGTAACATTAGCCACTTACCATCAGGTGGACTGTGTGCTCGTTTGTCACCCTTATACTATTAAAAAGTCTTCGCTGAGACTGGCTGCCGTGACTGAAATTCGGTCTAGATAACATTATCGCATTATTAATATGAACTTAGATCTTTTCAACGCGTCATGCTGTAGCGTGCAGCTATATTAATCAGTTCCTCGTCTAAGGAAATACCTGGCTTTCAGTACACTAGCGTTAAATGGCAGCAAATGCTGCTATTAATGTTTCGTATGGAGAGTGTGGAGAACAAGGTATCCATTTTACTGGTAAAAAGGCATTCGCTTACCATCGAGTGGACTGTGTAGTCTTTTGTTGCCTTTACTTGTGTATAAAGAAATCTAGGAATGCTAAACGCTTATAATATTAATATAGCTGGTTAGCTGCATCCTATAAGCCCAGAGCAGATAATCCGGCCCGGATCAAATGGAACCTCTCCCTGCTAGCAATCATGTCGGCAAAGCTAAGTCACATTATATGAATCTGCAATGGTTCAGAAGAAGGCCACTGATTGGGGTCGGAAGAGGACAGATGCAATGCAGCAGCGGAATTTGGCGGCTGGAATCAATCCAGGCAATTCCTCTGAGCGCTGCCCGCGATAAATCCGATAGAAACTGCTAAGTGATGCAACATCTCTTCGCAACACCAGTGAATTGAGTCAATTAGAAAGAACTCGGTCGTCAAGTGGAAGGAGCTGGCATTGGACTGCCCGGAGTCGGAACTTTCTTTCACGTCATATGGTGGAAGGTTCTACGTAACTTGAGACTTTTCGAAAGATATTTTGAACACCTTTCCATGTATATCAAGTCAGTCAGTAATTACACTGATCTTTGCACCACACTAAGGTTTAGTTAGTAGTTAACATCAGTTAATATATCATATCAATGTTGATTATAATATGTACGGAATCGAAATATGTAACAAAAAATCGAAATCAAAACCCGACTCGCACTTGGCCTTTTTTATAGAATAAGTGTGACTAACGAGCACGCAGTCTACCTGATGGTAAGTAGGTGCTGCGGCCCATAGATGTCTACATTTACCCTCGATAAAGAATGTAAATACAGATGCATTGTGACCCCTTGTGACCCCTGAGCGAATGAGTGAAGACCGAATGGTGAAGAAAATATATAGCGCGAAAGTTAATATTAAAAGGTGTCGAGGTAGACCGAGACTAAACTTCGAAGGCCATGTGAGCAAATTGCTCGAAGAGGGTAGGGTCAAAAGTACTCGGATACCTAGACGTGCATGCATGAAGAAGATAATGAATCTGAGAGAAGCGAAAGAGGTTTGTAAGGATCGTGACACTTGGCGATCTGTTCTCTCTGGCTACCCCGTCAGGGATTGTGCGTGAAGATAAGTTTTAAGTTTTTAAGTATTGTGACCCCTGAGAACTAAGATGGAATGCCGTGTTTCCAGTAAAAAGGTTCTCCGGTTCTCTGCACTCAGCATACGAAACACAGCAGCATCAAGCTGCTATTTTACGCTATGATGATGATGATGATAGCTCTACCACGTATTAAAACCTTTGCTGTACGCATTAAGAAAGACGAAGCAAACCGTTTGGTTTTAATGCATGGTATATTGACAACAAAGGGGTGAAGACCCGCCATTTGGCAGGTTCTCCAATGGTGGAAAGAGGAGGGAGGACTTAAGGCATGTAATTGCTGCGGATGGATGGATTTTTTTAAATCTCGCCGTTTTAGTACTTTGCAACATCCACGGTCCAACGTCACGAGGAAACTGAGGCGTCTGATGCCTTGATGTCTTTAAAGTGCTTTCGACTTGTCACAATGTACCGACGGCGTACGTTTGAGTTTTAAATAATTAAGCTTGTAATGTCATGTGTAAGTGACGTAACACTATCGTGACGTAAATTCATCACCCCATTTCGTCTCGGTAAAGGGGACTGGGATACGGCACTACAAGCGAAACAAACCGAAGTGTAAATCGCACTATCGAAGTTTCCTCATAACACCGGTAGGATATAGAACAGCTCCGTACTAACACACGGAGCGTTGAACCGAACCATCAGTGGCGTCTTCTCTTCTCGGACGAGACTGAGGTCGGATTCACCGCTCAAAATTCTCTAAAAGCTGTGCAATAGCTTGCGTATTATCACGCTAGAAATCCACACACACTTTATTAAAGAATTAAAGTATGTACTACAATCCGGGCGGTCAGTTTAGGGATGGGTGAATGACAAATTATATCGATAAATATCGTGTCGATGTTTACAAATAGTATCGATATTTATGGTAAAAAAATATTAATTTAGTTAAAAATTAATATTTCTTTTCATTTATTTAAAAAACGTTATCCCCGCACTAGGATTTTCTCCTGTATCGTGGAGGCAGTTTACAAACACAAATTGCACAAGGACAAACATCCAGACCCGGTACAATTAGTTGTAGGCTATACAAATCAACAAAAGTTGATGACATTTATTTCCGAAAATGTTTCAAAATGTTGCAAGAAGCGTCTCCACCGGGGGAACAAACGTCGGCAACAATCTTATTCCTTTGATGTTGCCGCCGAAAATGGAAACACGATTCCAGACATTGTTTCGTTTTGTTGCTAAAACTAGGTGATTACAGAAACATTTGTCGGCAACACGTGTTGACATATGTTGTGTTGACAACAAAACTTTGGTGGAGACGCGCCATAATGGACTAAAATGGAATATAGAAATTTTAGTAAAGAACGTTAATATTGTAACATTAACATACAATAATATGTACTCTGAAGGGTATAGAGAACCAGTATCATTACAGGCTTTGAGGCATTCCATCTTATTCGTCATAGTTAACAACTCACCTGTAGACCTCTTTGCATAATTAAAAGTTAGCGGTGACTTAGCGGTCAGTCATCGCAGACTGACCGCTAAGTCAGTCTACATCACATGCCTCGTGTAGAGGCGAAACACGTGTCGTATTGTCGTCAGTGGTGTGTCTTCCCTAGTGTAGTGGTGTTGGGAGTAGTGGTGCTGGGATTAGTGGTGACGGGGATAGTGCTCGTAATTGAGGAAGGGCGGGAGGTGCTCTTCAAACTAGGTAAGAAACATCATTTTATTTTATCGAGCGGATGTACTCAAGGTAATTTCTACCAACTTTAATGTAATGGATTTCCGCAAGGTAATACCTGATTCTATTCATTTTCTTTGCATAAAGTTGGCTGAAGATGTTTATAGACTACAGTAGACACGTACTATCAGGTGGACTGTCAGTGTTTAACTCTTCAGTTTTATAAAAAAAAATATCTAAATCGATAGTCACTTCCATTTTAAAAAAATCTAAAAATATCGATATTTTGATATATCGATATATTTTAACCAAGCCTATGTCAGTCTGGCTCTCCGCCGGCGAGCATCGAGCACGTTTAACGGACGTCTGTCGCCCACGACAATGTAGGTTCGCCCTCGATCTGGTCTCATTAGTTCTGCCTCGCCACCGGCGGCTAAGCGCTGCTCGGTTCGAATCCCGGTCAAGTAGGACACGATGTGGCTCGGATGACGCGCGGAAAACATAATTTTATACAGACTAAATATTATTACTAACATATTCTGTTACATTGAGTAACAGAGTAGTGAATATTGAACAACGGGCGTTCTATCCCCGCCGGCATCAATAAAATTGCAATTTCATTGGTATTAATTACAATTATAAGTGCTGATTAATAACATGGTTGACGGTAAGGAAAACGTGAGAAAACGTCTGAGAAATTTTAAAAAAGATATCTCGTAGACAAAGTCCACCAACAGGCATTGGTATTATATTACAATAACATGCCATATAATGTTTTAATAGTATATTACCCATTAGTAACTCTACTTGAGTAATCAATGGCTCTTTGTCTGTTCTATGATAAACTAAAAAAGGGAGTTAAAATTTGGAAATTATCAGTGCATGAAGGACCTGAGCAGGCCAGCCTCACAAGCATCACTTGTGCCCGCTACAACCAGTAGCGTAGCTACCTTGGGGCTAGGCGGGGCAGTGCCCCGGAGCCCACAAGCTGAAGTGGCCCCTCAGTCTTCATGAACGACGTTCGAAAAAGTTATACATATAATATCCTAGTAGAATAAAAAAAATCGATTTTTAACTTTTTGGCCCCTGACCAACAATCCTCAAACGGCTCGAACTGATATCACATAAATTTCTCCCACCTCCAGAACATAAACATCATTGTTAAAATAATACTTCTACTCAGTTTCTTTAAACTGTTTATTTACTGTAATCTACTTCATCATTGTTTATTTTTACCAGCTTCCTCCCGCAACTTTGAAAGTTGGTATGGAGCAACATTGAAAGTTATCCCACGGGATCCTTTTATCGGGGTGAAAAAGTGTGCTAAATTTCATTTTAGATGATAGACTGACGACATTCATTTAGATTTAGATTTCATTTACAATTTCAAAGTAGCCAGCCTTTCGATTTTCTACAGGATGCATTTCGGAGTGTGCGCAGGAATTGCATAATTTAATTCCTCCCACTCCCTTCCACCACGTATACAATTCCACCAGAACGAATACATCGTTAACCATGTGCGGCAACTATGACAAAAACCTCCTTGAGAAAAAATATTTGAGGATGGACGATATCGTCGGCAAATCGAAGGTAAGTGATGTACTCGCCATTAATGTAAATACTGTAGCTTGAAAACGTCTTTTAATGCAGCGGTGAAGAGTTTCGAGGATATAACGTCAACATTTCTTATTACCTCTCTGCAGCTGGATCGGTTTCGTGCTATGGTTCTGTACTAGGACAGCTATCGTAGCCCTACTTTACAAACATTGCAGCACTTTTATATACCGACAGTTGGCACCACTGTAAGGGCTGTAAAACGCCTTGATTTCTACGAAAACAAAAACGTTTTCATAGTCCACATACGCAAGACAAAGTGGCAGATTGTACTCTTCGGTCTCCTGTACAATTTGACGAAGAATGTGTATGTATTTTTTGATACTAAATCCTTTACGTAAATCAGCTTGTTTGGGAGGTTTAAAGTGATCTAGTCTGCGGGCGAAAAGATTCGTAATGACTCTCAAAAACAGCATGTAGACGCGGTTCGGAACGCAAATCGATCTGTAGGCCTTCAATGGAGCGTTATCGCTTTTAACAAAGCCAGTATTAAGAACAAGACCACCGCACTTTGTTCCACGCTTCCTGAGTAACCATAGACTACCTCGTTGGTCGAGTGGTTGTAGTAGTGCACCAGCTGATCATGAGGTCCCAGGTTTGAATACTGGGTCGGACCTAAAAACCTGTTTATTGATTTTCCATCAAGAAATTCTCAGTAACTGCTCGGAAAGCGTGCAAAGCCGTTGGTTCTGCGCCTGATCTCCCTTTCCGGTCGTATCGGCTAACCGTCCCACTATGAGACTACTAGAGGACTATGAGAGTGAGGGAATGGAGAGTGCACCTGTGCTTGCGCATACACTTGGGCACTATAATACTGTCCTGCGCCGATGTCTAGTCTCCGTTGAGGCTGGCTGGAATTCGCTCAATACCCGAAATTCGGTCTGGAGGACATTATTATATTATTAGTAATCCATGGAGGACGGAATTGAAGAGCTCCTGAAGGATTTTAAGTACCAGTTATCCAGTCGCTTTCAGGAGCTCCGCTGTAATTCCAGCCTCGCAAAAGACGGTAAGGCCTCATTGTTTTTATGGTGCTGTAGAACAATTATAATCTAGCTCAGAGTAAAGCCCGGGATATCATTAAAATAGTGTCGAATATGTTAATTTAGTGTCACAAAATAAAAATCACAAAATCAGGACTAGACAGGAGGTGAAGTAGTCAAAATATTGATACATTTTATATTTACACTGTAAAAAGTCCGAAGTGAACTCGGAGAAATACACATAGAATACTATAATACATACAGAATATAGTATTCTATGGTTTCACCATGTATTCGGAACCTTTGGGCCAATTAGTCTATACAAATAAATAAAATTAAGTGTCAGTTTGTAATGTCAAAATAACAGCTTTTTACTAAATGCATGTGAAAGTATATACGATACTTATAACAAAAACATAATTTTTAAAATTTTTGTCTGTTTGTCTGTCAGTTTGTTCCGGTTAATCTTCGAAACGGCTGTACCGATATCGACGGGACTTTCACTGGCAGATAGCTAATGTTACAAGAAATAACTTAGGCTACTTGTATTTTAGAAAAAGAAATAGGATTCCGCGCAACGTAATTAAAACGCTAAATTACACGCAGGCGAAGCCACGGGGAACAGCTAGTTCTATAATAAAATACGTAAAAAGTATATCCAAGCGAAGTTTTCTAGGTGGTAGGACCCTTTTCTGCCAAGATGTCCGTCTGGGTATGTTCGGTGCATAAGAGTAAAATAGAAATACGTAAGAGGGTAATACCGCTGCCGATCTTTAGTCTGAAGAGAGACAGTATGATTACAGGTCACGAGGTCAAACTTGTTTTTTTTTTTATAGGATAAGGTGACAAACGAGCACACAGCCCACCTGATGGTAACTGGTTGCTGTGGCCCATAGACATCTACATTTATCCTCGTTTGCGAATCAAAATGCAGATGCGTCGTCACCCGTGAGGACTAAGATCGAATGCCTCTTTTCCACTAGAAAGGGTCTCCGGTTCTCTACACTCACCATACGAAACACAGGAGCGTTAAGCTGCTATTTCACGCTGGTATTCTGTGAGAGCGTGGTCCTTCCCCAGTCGAGCCGACCCATTCGTGCTACAACTATACTACTAATATAGCTGCAGCATGGCTCTACCACGTAAAAACTTGTACCAAAGGTGTAAATGCATTTGTAGACTTCTTTGTTTGAAGTTGACTGCAGATGTTGGACTACAGTAGCGGGTTACCATCAGGTGAAATATAAGTTCGTTTGTCACTTCTTTTTTTAAGCTGGTGAGTTTTTGAAAGACTTCTTTAGCATCGTTGTGATTTTAAACTGGATGAACGACATCTATAGGATTTAGCCTGCGAGATAATGAGATAGAATACAGTACCTATTGGCAGGGTGCGACGAACCGCGAATTTGAAAGGTTGCGGGTTCGAATCACATGCATGTTTTATTTTTCTACTTACCAATAGTAGTTAAAAGGAATTTTAGTAATGTTAATAACAAAGAGATTTAAATATATAGGTACTAACTACTTAAATGTCTTTGGTTAATAACAATGCCAGTATTTTTTTTTAAATAGTTCTTCCTATTATTTCGGTCTCTTCTTGTGCGGTGCTTTAAAGATGGTTAATATTATGAACTTTAACTGTTAAAATAAATAGTTAAAAATTGTAATTTTTTAAATAAATAAAATTAAAACCATATTGAATAAAATCCACGATTACATAGCTTACCGATTTATAATTGATTATTCGTGTTTACGCCATCTAGCGCACATCTTATGTACGTACCACTTTGAGAGTCAATCAATTTTTGCTCGATGAAATGACTTTGTCTATAGAATGCAGTAGATGGCGCTATTATAAAGCAATTTTAATAACACTAAAATTAAGTCTAAGAGGAAGGCTTGTAATATTTACTTACTATAAAAATTAAACCTTCCGCTCTTGTGGTTGAAAATGATTATATTAAATTAATTTGCTATGAAATATTCTTATTTTATATTTCATTTCATTTCAAGGTTTCACTTCTACCGCGTGTGAACTGCACATGTTTTTTTTAGAATAAGGATCACAAACGAACAAACAGTCCATCTGATGTTAAGGGGCTACTCCATGCGAACGACCTTGAGCATTTTGCCGGCGGCACGTCGCTCGCTTCAATATATTGCTTATTTGAAATATGTACGACGCCACCACCTATTGTAGGTACGAACGTAGTATTATTTTTTCAACATCAATGAACTAATTTATGGAAATACGCACAGAGTACAACGATAAATGTATTTTAATTTTTTTATTCGGTATATTAGTTGCATTATATTAGAATTATGTATTTTCATATATTATCTAATTATGAAATTTTATAATTAATTATATATTAAAAATGAGGCATTGAAAATTGTGAGTTTAAAAGATACCTATTCACTATAGGTAAATAAATAGATAGCTCACCTTTTGTACAAATATTTGGTGCAATAAAGAATAAATAAATAAATAGGATGTTTCGTAGATGTGTTTTTGATTATTGTTAATTTTTACGTGTCACGTATTGAAAAGTAATATACCTACCTACTAATACAAAAATCAACAAGAAGTATAAGGGTTCAATCTTTCAATTTCAATTGTAAAAAAACGTTACCCCCACACTAGGATTTTCTCCTGTGTCGTGGAGGCAGTTTACAAACATAAATTGCACAAGGACAAACATCCAGACCCGGAACAATTATTTGTAGGCCATACAAATATTTGTTCCGTGCGAGATTCGAACCCGCGGCCCCCAGCGCAACAACTGATTGCTAAGCCACTACGTCACGGAGCCGTCGCCGGGTTATAGCTAAAGTGACCATACGTCCCGTTTTGAACGGGACTGTCCCTTTTCTCGGTCACCTGTCCCATTGTCCCCAAACAAAGTTCCGGGACACAAAATTGTCCCGTAACTCGTTGGATGGAAGTATTCAAAGTCAACAATCTTCAACATAATTTTTTTTAATCGAATATATTTTATGTCTACCTGGTACGAATGCTCCGCTAGAAAGAGTATTTTTTTATTTTGAATAAATTGTGGACGTCTGAAAGAAACACTTACGGTTCCAGTGTTCTAAAGGCGATGTTGTTAACAAAGATAACAATAAAAAAACTTGAGCAGAATCTTATTTTTATTTAAAATCATCCCCAACTTTATTAAAGCAAATTTAATCCACTGACAAATGTAATTAATAATTTAAAAAAATATGTTGCATTTAATAATTACCGTCTATACCGAATATAATTTTACAGTGAACACTAATTGTATAAAGTTATAGTTTTTAAAGTTATAGTATTATAGTTATAGTATTAGTATAAATAAACCCATGTCCTGTTTTGAGTTAAAAAGTAAATGGTCAGTTTAGTCTTTTTAGTTAAATTTAGTTTTAAAAATTTTTAGTTAATAGTAAAAAGTAGGTATATTAGTACCTACTTAGATACTTTTTACCGAATTATAAGTATAGAACACCTTATTTACTCAATTATTTTTTGGAAAAGAAGAAAAAACAAGTAATAAATAATATACTATATTTTAGCAAAAAACTATAACTTAGTAATACTAATTATAACTTAGTACATAAATTAAAAACTCATAACTGACTTTTTGGCCCGACCCAGGATTCGAACCCGGGACCTCATGATCAGCAGTCGCACTACTACAACCACTAGACCAACGAGGCAGTACTATACCTGATAAGATATTGTGGTTGGGTGATAATATTGAATTAGCCTTTTATAGTGTAAATTATAATATTTGTCGAAATTTTAATTATGGATTCGAACCTTACATGCTAATGGTGCTTCATTTTTTTATTTGCATTTACTTCAAAGAAAATACACGCAAAAATCTTCATCGCGCAGTAAAAAACACAACAAATATATGTATAACTAATACGAAAAATTATACCCAAAACAAACAAATAATACTACCTATAAATAACCTAATAAGTAATAATATTATCGACTCATATGACGTGGCGTATGCGTTGGTCGACGCTCTAACGACACGGGCTTCACGTCGAAGAGCTCAGCGCTCACTGACTTCAGCAAGCCCGTGAGCAGTAAATATGCCCAGATTTTAAAATAATTTCTTAATAAAATCAAATTTTGGTCTTTTGAAAAAAAATTTACTATAGAAATGTTCATTAATAAATTGCCTATCCATTGGTGTAAATCGCAAAATAAAATAATACTTACTTTACGAAGAGATGCATGTTATCAATAATAATTTCACATTTATGTGGTTTCGTTGTAAGGTGATTATATTAATATTTATTCCTTTAAAAAAAAATTGGATATAGCTTTTATGGAATCAAGATTATGTAGAAATATAATGTGTTTTTTATTTGTTGATATATCTCTTAAATAAAAAGTAGATAGCTCCTAAAAATCGCACAAATAACGACTAACGCGACATTTTGCTCAACCTGCACCTTAAGTAGATGCTGTGGTACGTAAGACATCCACATTTATCTTCACTAAGAATCATAATGCACATGCATTGTAACCCCTGAGAATTAATATGGAATGCCTCGTTTCCAGTAGGAAGATCTCCGGTTCTTTACACTATCCATAACAGACCTGCCTGATCCTGCACCGGTCGAGGGGACCCATTCGTGCTACAACCACAATACAGCTGCGGCGTGGTTTTACCACGTATAAAACAGAACAGGACAGAATTAAAAAGAAAACCAATCGAATCATAAATCTTTATTGGACCCAAAAGACACCAACACCGTATAAAATGTCAAACGATACTATCATTAAACAACAAAAACAAAAACATTGTGCCTCGCATTAAATAATCAACAAAATAATAATAATCTGTAGATTCACTACATCATTAAACATGTAAAATATGAAGACATTTTCATTAAAAATAACCACGTTTTAACCTATAATATAATCAAATTGAATGGTATTAAAATTCCAGAGGCGTTCAAAATATAGGTAAGTAAAATGTCACTTTATCATGATAATATTCACCCTATTGCTCCAATAATCGATTTAGAATATCCCATATCTTATTTGAAATATTCATATGCATTTAATAACAAGAAGTATTTTTAAAGTTTAGTCTGACAACATTCAATTTATTAGTGTGAACAAAATAATAGATATTAAAACTCGAAATATTTTTAATTTGCTGGCAACTTAATCATCGCTTAAAACCGAGTTTTTTTTATTTTAAAATTTGGCAAATCTATATTTTTACTACCAATATATACCGCGTATGACTTTAACTTTACATCAAAAGACCAAGCACAAAATAGAGCTCTTCGTTATGTGCTCTAGGTTTATTTTTTTTTAGACTTATAAAGTTCAAAGTCAATGATTTATTTACTTTTATAATCAATTTAAAGAACTATATTTGGCATAACTTTGAGATTAAACATGCTTTTTATTAAAACTATTACAAAATAAATATGTGTAATAACTTATAACCTATAAAACTATTTACATAATGTTAACATTATGAAATATTTTCATTGACAAAAGTTATTACAATTGTATTTTTTTTGTTTGTATTGATTTTGTGATTAGGACTTTTATATGTTTCAACTGAAAAATAAGTTTTTATTTTACTCCCAATTATATACAATAGGGAATTAAAATAGTTTAGACATGGCCCCTTATAGGATTTGGAAAAATATATTACTTATTTGATTCAAACTATAGACAACATATTTAAAATGTGTTAATTAACTTGTATAGGTGTAATAGATTTGAATACTATACGAAAATATTCAATTGTAAAAAGGAAAGTCAAAATTCTTTCTATTCAATTTATAGGCAGAAAAATATGTCAATAAAATAAAGTATTAATAAACGTAAGGAAATATCAACTTGATATTTACTTCGATTGTAATAAAATCATAATTTAAGATTCTTGCAATGTAATTAATTTTATCTAAGCTTACATTAAGTAAACAATATAAAACAAGCAAAGCTAACAATAACCGCAAATCATGTAGATTTACACAGTTTCATCTAGCTGAGCTTACCTACGATTTTAAATTAAAAGACTTGACTTGCAACGAATATTCGGCTATTATTCGGTATTCGGCCTTAAGTAAGAAGTATTGTTCTAGTCAGATAATTGGTAAAATTTAAATATTTTTTTTTTAATTAAAATAGTCATAGGTAAATAACAAACTTCCATAATATTACAATATTTAAAAAAGTACTATATAAATGTCTATGAATATGCATACGAATTATCGTAATTTAAATGGAAGAGAATGGTGCATAAAGACTCATTTTTCTTCTCGTAGACAACCAACTGAACACATTTGTATAATATTCGGCTATTAGGCCAGGAAGCCCGCAGAATATTCGGTATTCGGCGTATGGCCATTTGGCATACTTACTATTCGTTGCAAGTCTAATTAAAAGAAATTAATAGACACAAAAAACATTCATTGTTTTAACTAGCAACACTGGTTTCTGTGCTTCTATAAGATATTTATTCTAAAGCATTAATTTTTTCTCCAATGCAGCCCAAATCGGATCAAGAGGAGCATGCTCGTATTTGTTGTATATATTCCCGTCTTGAATAACAGATGGCGTTGTCTCCCCAAACCTTACATAATACTCTGAAGCACTGTTAGATGGCGTTAATTGCTGCGCGCGGCGACGACCAGAAGCAGAGCGGATGCTTCGCATCATGGCGGCCGATTTTTCCCGCTCTGTAGGGGAATTAATAGATATTATTATTATTATTATTATTTTAAACCGAAGTGACCAACGAAATTACGGTCCTCGTGATGTAAATGGCTACACCGACACCTGCAGCCATATTCAAACATAGAAGGAGAAGGACTAAGATGGAATGCCTTACAACCTATAATTATACTGACTCTCTATACACTTTGAACCGGACCACAGTAGTGCAAGCAGTATTTGGCGGCAGAAGTAGATCCCAATTGATAAGTCGAAATGTAGTGATGTTGATTTCATAGTAACAATCATCAATATTTGGTAAGAAAAGGTTTCAAAAATATTATGTACTTACATATTATAGTGAACGTTTAAAATTAGTGACACCATTGATTTGATTTTTAGCGGATAAGTCCCGATTATAAATTGGTTAAATGGACATTCAGAAATGCATTTTATACTATTTTCAGATGTACAATTCAACTGAAATCACGATAACGGATTACCAACTCGTTTCACAAAATAAAGAGACCATCTTTATTGTGTGTTCTTTCACCGCCCCATTTCGTCCAGTGGGTGTTGTACAAAACGAGTATAGGAATTGCTAAATACGTTTGTATGACGGCTCTTCAAAGACCACTGTTATTCCGCCCAAAAATTGCTTATTTCTTGGCTGAAAAAGAAAACGTTTTCATGAACCGCATTTAAATTTCGCAATCGAATTTCTGCCGGAATTCAAAAAATTTCTATTTATGTAAAACACAGTAAAACACTCTGTTCGATCCAAAAAGGGCGTATAGAAGTTAACATTCAACATAAAATTTTATTGTTAATTAAATTGTATGTTACCTACATGTTTTACTATAATTTTTCTAAAATTCAGCAAATTTTTAAAAACTTAGCCACAACGTCGTCTGCGGTAACTTTGAACGTTTGGTGGCATTATCACCAACGGCAGGCCTCTGTCACTCTTGCTACCTGCGTGAAATAATTACTTACGATCGTTGGGGCACCCCCGGGGCAGAACGCAGTCGTAGCTAGCGCTTTCTATGCGATTAAATGTTAGTTTTTTAACGCTGTTTATGTAAATTGTTTTATGTAAGTACTTGATGAAATACTATTCGAAAAAGTTTTTTTTTTATTGTTTAGTATATTTAATTGTAGGATAAAATAGTTGAAAAAACTTTAATGTAATTTAGCAATAATATATATGTATTTTATCTATCTATTTCATTAATCATAATGGCAAAGCGTCGTTCCTGCTATAATTGGTGCAGGGATGGATGCTTAGTGAACAAACAAAATGATCCATATATATCATTTTTTAAATTACCGAAGGATAATTCTATAGGATATTATAGCGAAAAAAGAATCAAGTAATAATTTAACTACGGAAGTAATACCTAAGAATTTTATTACAAAGCTTAGTTGAAATTTACTTCACTATCCAAGTAGCTACTTACATACCTATACTTGTATTTTGCAATTAAAATATTTTATGTTATAATAACACAAAATACTGAAATTAAAACTTTGTTTACAAGATTTTAAACTAACTAGAATACGATCACATTTCTGTTAGGAATCGTATTTCGGGTTTATTCGTTGTTTACACTATTTACCGCATCGCGATTTCCAACATCACAGAACTCATGTGAGTTCTGTGATGCTCAACGCATTTCCGCTACTACATAGTAGTAGCGGAAATATGGTGGATCATAGTCAAAATAGGTACTTTACCTAAGTAACTTTATTTATGCCTGAATTTGGTCATGTTGAACACCGTCCAATTGCGTTCGAGCTGTCGCTTCACCCGATAGTATGTAGGTGAAAAAACGCCGCCAGGTGGGGCGGCGGTGTGCGGCTCGTATAGCTCGACGCGTGGGCGAGGATGAGCGAGTTGCCCACTAGCCGCGATGAGGGGAACCCGCGTAGCTCGTAATCGCGGCGGAAGTTCACGCGACCGTTGTCGGGTCCAGATAGTTAGATTAAGTGCGTGTTACTTCCTTACGTGGATATGTGAATTTTGCAATATTTAACTTGTTCGGGGATGCGGAATTGTGCACGCACGCGTCGAGTAGATATACGGTCTAGGGTTCGAACCGCCCATTCCTTGTTCGAGAGCTTCTCCCGGTTGATCATCAGGAAATCATTATAATCGTGTCGTCGCGTTAAGTGCCCTTTTTTGTGTGGCTTGTTAGTTTACGCGTCAACGAGGCGTATTTTGAATCTTTTCGCGACGTGGTTTTTGGTTTCGAATGAAGGAACTTAGTTGTGTTTAACGCTGAGTAGTATGACTCATTAAGAGATCGCTTTAATTCTCTCTTTATAATTTTGTGATAAGTGAATGCGGGACATTGAATGTTGAACTTTGAACTACTGTCCGTTACTGTGTCGGGTATCACGTGTTCGATTCTACGATGAATGTGGAATTAGGCGAGTTTAAGTTGGTTAAATGTACAATGAAGCTAATAGACTGAAATAGTGACAAGGAAGCAAGAAATGGTCAAGCGGTGGAGCCTGCTGGAGCGATGCAGCGTTTTGGGGCAGCCGGGAACTCGGCCGCTGCTGTTCGCCTAAGGAGGTCAAGGTCTCACATATTTACACATCATTAAACACTACTTGCCATGCACCTCACACCCACTTACGGCCTGACCGAGCCTTGGAGCGATCTAAGAGTCGCAAACAGGTACGTAATATGTTTTTCTAGCATTCTCCCATATAGCTTAGTGTTATAGGAAACTCTTCCATGTGGTCATTTTGGGCCCGACCTGCGGCTGCTCGTGGAATTTTCTGCTCATGGGCCCCAGAGGATTCGACCCTCGCTGAAGCAGCTGTAGGCCGTAACAAACTTACTTACCTTTTCACAATGTATTTTTTTACTCTTTATTAACAGACCAAAGATGCAAAGTAATACGGACACTCGCGCGCAGCGATAAAGTTTTATTTAGCCTGCGTGCGTGATTTATCTGATTAATAATAACTATGTAGGCTATTAAAACGTTGGCAAGCAGTCAACATTGAAGGCGTGCAACTTCTGTACGTAGTACTATTATTTATTCTGTGCCAACGGTCAGCATGTATCGCTATGTAAGTTTACCCAATAATTTAACTTTGACGGGGTTTCTTTTATTTATTTTCATAAAACTATTACAGGAACATAATCATATTACGATATCTAAAAGCTCCATCATGTACTGGACAAGGAATTTCAACATATTGAATGATAAATTAATTGTTACAATTTAAGAGAAAAAAAAAACTGTATTTGCTAACCCGTTTTTTGCAAATATCTCCTCTTTGTGTCTATGGGGGAAGCCTACGTTTAGTAGTGGACTTTTGGTAATTGTATTTAAGAATACCCATCATCACTACCATATCAATCCATTACAAGTCCACTGCTGAATATGAGCCTCTCTCAAGGAACGTCAGGTCGTCACTCCAGTGTGTGCGTGTGTGCGTGAGTACCGTCGGGCGTGGCGAGCTGGCAGTACTTGAGCGTGGGCGTGTGTGCGTGAGTACCGTTGGGCGTGGCGAGCGGGCAGTACTTGAGCGTGTGCGTGTGTGCGTGCGTACCGTCGGGCGTGGCGAGCGGGCAGTACTTGAGCGTGTGCGTGTGTGCGTGCGTACCGTCGGGCGTGGCGAGCGGGCAGTACTTGAGCGTGTGCGTGTGTGCGCGCGTACCGTCGGGCGTGGCTAGCGGGCAGTACTTGAGCGTGTGCGTGTGTGCGTGCGTAAAGTCGGGCGTGGCGAGCAGGCAGTACTTGAGCGTGTGCGTGTGTGCGTGCGTACCGCCGGGCGTGGCGAGCGGGCAGTACTTGAGCGTGTGCGTGTGTGCGTGCGTACCGTCGGGCGTGGCGAGCGGGCAGTACTTGAGCGTGTGCGTGTGTGCGTGCGTACCGTCGGGCGTGGCGAGCGGGCAGTACTTGAGCGTGTGCGTGTGTGCGCGCGTACCGTCGGGCGTGGCGAGCGGGCAGTACTTGAGCGTGTGCGTGTGTGCGTGCGTAAAGTCGGGCGTGGCGAGCAGGCAGTACTTGAGCGTGTGCCTGTGTGCGTGAGTACCGTCGGGCGTGGTGAGCGGGCAGTGCTTGAGCGTGTGCGTGTGTGCGTGCGTACCGTCGGGCGTGGCGAGCGGGCAGTACTTGAGCGTCTGCGTGTGTGCGTGCGTACCGTCGGGCGTGGCGAGCGGGCAGTACTTGAGCGTGTGCGTGTGTGCGTGCGTACCGTCGGGCGTGGCGAGCGGGCAGTACTTGAGCGTGTGCGTGTGTGCGTGCTTACCGCCGGGCGTGGCGAGCGGGCAGTACTTGAGCGTGTGCGTGTGTGCGTGCGTACCGTTGGGCGTGGCGAGCGGGCAGTACTTGAGCGTGTGCGTGTGTGCGTGCGTACCGTCGGGCGTGGCGAGCGGGCAGTACTTGAGCGTGTGCGTGTGTGCGTGCGTACCGCCGGGCGTGGCGAGCGGGCAGTACTTGAGCGTGTGCGTGTGTGCGTGCGTACCGTCGGGCGTGGCGAGCGGGCAGTACTTGAGCGTGTGCGTGTGTGCGTGCGTACCGCCGGGCGTGGCGAGCAGGCAGTACTTGTGCGTGTGCGTGTGTGCGTGCGTACCGCCGGGCGTGGCGAGCGGGCAGTACTTGAGCGTGTGCGTGTGTGCGTGCGTACCGTCGGGCGTGGCGAGCGGGCAGTACTTGAGCGTGTGCGTGTGTGCTTGCGTACCGTCGGGCGTGGCGAGCGGGCAGTACTTGAGCGTGTGCGTGTGTGCATGCGTACCGTCGGGCGTGGCGAGCGGGCAGTACTTGAGCGTGTGCGTGTGTGCATGCGTACTGTCGGGCGTGGCGAGCGGGCAGTACTTGAGCGTGTGCGTGTGTGCATGCGTACCGTCGGGCGTGGCGAGCGGGCAGTACTTGAGCGTGTGCGTGTGTGCGTGCGTACCGCCGGGCGTGGCGAGCGGGCAGTACTTGAGCGTGTGCGTGTGTGCGTGCGTACCGCCGGGCGTGGCGAGCGGGCAGTACTTGAGCGTGTGCGTGTGTGCGTGCGTACCGTCGGGCGTGGCGAGCGGGCAGTACTTGAGCGTGTGCGTGTGTGCATGCGTACCGTCGGGCGTGGCGAGCGGGCAGTACTTGAGCGTGTGCGTGTGTGCATGCGTACCGTCGGGCGTGGCGAGCGGGCAGTACTTGAGCGTGTGCGTGTGTGCATGCGTACTGTCGGGCGTGGCGAGCGGGCAGTACTTGAGCGTGTGCGTGTGTGCATGCGTACCGTCGGGCGTGGCGAGCGGGCAGTACTTGAGCGTGTGCGCCGCGTCGCCGCGCGCGCCGCAGCGGCGGCAGGTGAGCGCGCGCAGCACGGGGCAGCGCACGCGGCCGGCGACGCGCAGCGCGTGCCCGCGGTACCAGGCGGCGCGCTCGCCGTTGCTGCGGCAGAACGCGCACCCGCGTGTATCTGCAATCTGCACCCACCGACACAAACTCTACTGTACGTGCCTCATTGCTCTTGTGATCGTAAACGCGACTTCTACTAATGAGGTTCCTAGTCACACCAAAAATCAGTTAAGTTTTTCTATCAAGAAATACTCTGCAATAGCCTGGTTGAGGAAGTTAAGCTTAGTGCTCAAAATAATGACGCATCTTAACTTTTTTTTGTTTAAAATTTGCTGCCGGTGTTCGTGAAGTAGTAGCCACTTACTATCAGATGGACTGTGAATTCGTTTTTTTATAGAAAATGGGGCACACGAGCATGCTGATTTTTAATTTTTAACCGCCGCCCATGAGAACAACTACAACACAAGGTGAATTGAAAATCGTGCGTTGACGGCCTTAGGCTCTTTTCTTGAAGTCTTTTCTCCCATGTCGTATCGGTCCGACAAAATCGTTGGTGCTAGTCAATTCTACAAGGAAGTTGTGCGAGGAAGAAAATTTTTTGTGAATCGAAATTTTCTTCCTCAGTGTGAATCAGTGGTGGACCGCCAATCATCCAGATGGTTTGGATGGGTATCGCGAGTTTTGTCGCGATGTGAGATGGTGAAATTGAGCGGCTGGAAATTGTCCGACCAATTTCTCAGAACACCATAGATGCAACATCTATACGCACTGCCAGTGAGTCAAGTCGATTAGAAAGAGTTCGTTTGCTGACAATTTTAACCGCTCTGCGCAGGATGCGATCAGATGGAAGGAGCCGGTACTGGGGAGCCCCGGCCTAGAAATAGGAAACAGTATTTAATGTGAGGCCTAACGTGCGCCTTGTAAAGTTGCAGGCGGTGTGCCGGCTTGAAATACTGTCCCACTCTGCTGAGCACACCAAACTTGAAAGAGACCAATTTGGCCTTCTCTTTCTCCTCCGCCTGGGGCCTGACCGCTGAATTAGCGGTCACTATTCAGCTGATGATCTTCAAGGTACCTCATAAGCTGGTAGTTTATAATGGATTCCAATATTTTGGAGAACAAGGAGGTGATAGCGATAGGCCTGTACCTAGACGAAACTGAGCGGTTGCCTTTTTAGGGATCGGATGGACCAAAGTTGTCCTCCATGAATTCAGGACTACGCCTAGGGTGTAGGAGTACCAGAAAAGTCATAGGCTGGACAGAAGATAACTTGACTGCCGTATACGCAAACTCCAGTCCGGGGTACAAAGGAGTGTTCTGATTTATACCCCGGGTAGGAGAAATACGAAGTATCAGCTGGAGAGGACACCTGTGTCCCGGTTAAAAAGAGCAAGGCCGATGTCTCCAGATGGTAGTGGATGGCGTTAAGGTTAGAATGTATTTTTCTGAAGTTGTAGAAATTCAGGGGTAGCAGTTGGTGGGAGTGGTAGGGGCCGACTTTGTTTTATTGCACCGCTTGTACCGGGCAGTTTTAGTTGTAAGTGGACTTTCACCCACGCAGAATACGCGGGGCCACCTGAACGCCCACGCACAGGAAGAGTAGGATAGCTTGGGCACGGATGTTCAGCGAGGGGTTAGCCGTCACCAGGTGTGTGTGCTTGACACATCACACTGCACTACAGAAGATAGACTTAAAACCTTATGGTATCATCCTCTATCCTACTTTCTTTACTAATTATCTTCATTCCAATTTTACGCCAACGATGAAAATATTTCAGTAAGCTCAACCCGTCACCACAAATTATTCTATATTATAACCCCAGGCAGACGAGTTGAGGCTTTGCAAAACAAAACAAACAAAAACAAAAAATTACTCTTGCACTGATAATGCTACTCTCAAACACCAGTGGCCCATACAACCCCAACTTAAACCAATATTGAAAGTAATTGCGAGGAATCCAAAAAAATACCTATTTTTATTAAAATAAACGTAATATATCGCGTGCACCAAAGTACTCAAATACCGCACTTCTGCACCTCGCCTTCGGAGTAGTGCCACCACGGAGGACGGAATAAAAGAGCTTCTAAAAGACTTCAAGTACAGGCTTTCCACCCGCTTTCGGAAACTCCTCCGTAATGCTATCCTTTCCCGGAGCCTTGCCATTTTTAAGATGCTGGAAAGCCATTCTTATTTTGCTCAGACTAACGTCTCACCAGACGTATCATCGGAACAGTGTGGTAGGAGTAAACTCGAACTCTTTTATATTTTTATTTTTGCGAATTTGAGCGCGTGGTCGTGTATAATGTCAGTTAACTGCATTGTACTAATATTTTGTTTTATAATAAACTAGCTGTGCCCCGCGGTTTCACCCGCGTCATCAGGTGTCAGAGGTGCGCGACATGACCTAGTTCAAGCATTTTATAACGGCTAGGGTTTAAGCGTCGTTCTCGCGACCAGCCAAGTATTGAATTATTTTAATTTTACATTATCTCTTAAACTATGCGTTCAAATAACATGGTATAAGGAACAAAGTTTATCTTCATAAAATTGTCTTGATGATGAAGTAACTTTCGTTCATAAGGATAAATAGGCCATGCCTAATAATAACGCTCATAAATCACTTTTAAATTTTCAATATTTTTTTGTCACAAAATACCAAATTATAACTTATGTATAAGAAACAGACATATGGTATCACGGACTTTTCCTTAGACAGAGTAAAGGTCTATATTTTTCTAGAACATTGTATTTACGTATCCCTAACGATAACACCAGCGTACGATAAATCATTTCGGGAGTGCTTTTTCTTCTGACTTGCTTAACAAATATCCATATTTAAGGCTAGCTGAGTAATATAGCTTAATGCTAGATAGCCTATACTATTCCACATGAATCTGGCTATAATATACAAAAAGAATTTTTGAAATAGGATTGGTAGTTCCAGAGATTAGCACGTTTAAACAAACAAAAAAACTCTTCCGCTTTATTATATTAGTATAGATTCAGCACCATTAGCAAGGCGTTACGGTAAACAGTGTTTTATTTTGCGTCCTGTTTCAGTATTTGAATGGTACCCTTCAACATCATTTACTCTTGCATTGCACTGTTTTACAAATATTTGCATGGTTACACACACATTTGCTGATTCTTTGACTGCTACCGCAGTGTTAAGGGTTTTGCTGCCGTAGCGAATCGGTACATTTATCGATACCGTTAAACTATATAAGCCAGTTAACTATATAAATTACAAAATGTACATTACCTCATCCTGTGTCAAAATGCCTCGCTCCCGATGCATCTGTAGTTCTCTTAATAAAAACTTTAAAACAGCACGGGGCAAAGAGCTTAGGACTTGGAGCTGTTCAGCTGTAAGCATTTCCGTTTGCTCGACGTGGAGTGTAGGAGACGACTTGGACGACACTGCTGAAGCATAAATATATACATAATTGTTGAAAAATACGAAGTGAGGGTAGAATTCTGAACCCCTTTTTTTAAAATAAGGGTGACAAACGAGCATACAGTCCACATGATGGTGAGTGGATGCTGTGGCCCATAGACATCTACATTAATCCGTTCGAGCAGTACAAAGACGCAAAGGATTAACTAAAATTACTCATTCTACAAATCATAATCATTATCGTGATTCTGTCCGTAGTAGCATAGAAGCCTGTGTCACATCGAGAAGTGTAAAGTTACTGTTCGTTTGCATAATTAATCTATGTTGGTGTTATCATTTAAACCCACATATTACAGTATAAAGATCTGATTGCCACTACGCTATACTGGATGTATAGTGCCGTACGCTGATAGCAAAGTAAGCAAGGGAACAATTTGAACATCCGCTCTCACACTATTGTTATTTTTAACGTTAAACTTTTGATGTTGCACCGACAGATACAATGATCGTGTCTTTGGTCAAAGTTAATAAAGTCATTAAAATCTTGTTAATAAGTTCCATAACAACGCATCGTAATAATAGACTTAACTTAAGTAGGCTAAGATATTAGACAAATTGATAACCCATTTAAAAATTGATTTTATTTGAAGTCGGGTAAGATCTTGAATTTGAAGCAGCGTCTTATGAAAATAATTTCTTTAAACAAAATTCAATTTTAAACATAAAAACTCTTTATAACCATGATGAAATAAAATATATATTAGAAACAGAAAAAAGAATACACATACTATGACTAGATGGCGCTGGACTGGGCAGTGGTTGTGGTAAATTTATTACCGGTGACCGCTCCGGTGCCGGCCACGACTTTTGACGCAGGTAAACACTTGCCGGACCTAGTCCCATTAGAGCTGAAACAATTTATTGTAACTTAGATACTTTAATTTTGAATGGTAACTCAGTAATGGATTTATCAGTATTGACAAATATTCTAATGAGTTGTGGCGTTACAAGAATATCCACTACTACATATCGTCACGTGGATATCGTAAAAGGCGACAGAGGGAAACAGGTGATAGGCAAAAGCATCTTCCCGATAATAACTTAAAATTATGAAAAAAAAATTGTGGTTGCTGATACACCTGTTAGGCATGGCAACTACTGCGATATCCCCCAATGAGGCAATCTGTCGCCTCCCCCATAGTTTGCCATAGATTTGTTCAGAGGTGCATTTTTATAGACAGTAGTGTATAGAGGGATAATGATTAATTTTGTGTGTGATGTCATTACACTCCGAAAATAATCGTCCCCTTAAATCGAAATTATAAATTTCGAACCTCATGTATTTGGATAAGAGATTATTATTTTGATGCTCACTTTGTCAAACCCCAATCGAAAAGTAAAAATACAGATAGACAGTGAAGAGATTTTGGAAGAACTTATCTTTCAGATTACGGTAGCAAATATATTAGCAGCAAAAAAAAAATCATTCAATATGTAGACTATCCCGCTCAATACAAAGCAAATGGTTACAGTACTACACAGTGAGTAACAGAATAGGTAAAAAACGTTTAAAACAATAATTCTTTTAAACCTAATAATACAAAAATAACAGTTAAAATAAACACACTATATTATAGATTGATAGATAGATAATTCGTTATTGACGTACCAAAACACAATAAAACAAAATACAGCAATAAATGGTAAAAAGTAGTACAATGGGTAGTCTGAAACAGAAAAAACAGAAACAAACTTTTTTTATTCAATATAGATTATGAATAATACTTATTGAAAGTTACTATTTTGTTTAATTACCACTGGTTCGAAAAAACATTCTGTCCTGGGAAGAACCAGCAAGAAACCCAGTGGGACTTTTATTTTTAAATAACAGTTTACAATCATGTATGTTACATAATTAACCACACGAAACAAATTAGAAATAGCTTGATAGCAATCACTTCATTCCCAGGGGTTATTATCATCCATAAATTCCTTAATACTATAATAACCCTTTCTTAATACAAACTTTGTTTAATAAAGTTTTTGAACTTTGAAAAGGTCAAATTCTGTATATTTTATGGTATTTTGTTGTAAAAGCGAATACATCGCCCCAAGAATGAATTACTGACTCGGTGGAGTCGAGTAACTGGTATTACTAGCTTGTGTCTGTTTCTAGTATTTACAGAATGAATATCACTTATTTTTTTTATAACTACCTTTATTTTTGTGTACATTACATTTTTATAAATGTATTGAGATGCCAAAGTTAATATATTAATTTCCTTAAATATTTGTCGGAGCGACTCTTTAGCTTTAAAATCATAGATTGCTCTTATAGCCCTCTTCTGTAAAACAAATATAATTTCAGTGTTAGTCGCGTGTTCCCATAGCAAAATACCATAAGACATTAAGCTATGGAAATGGTAAGATTACCTATCTTTTTACAGCATATGCTGCAAAACTAAGGCTGCTTGCTAATTTTAATATATGGAGGCTCCATTGAAGCTTCGCGTCTAGTGTTATTCCAATAAAAATGGTGGTATCGACAAGACTCAGTTCCCCCATTTAAAATTACATTAGTATATTACATTTCGTTTTAGTGCCACTTAAATGGAATGAAATTAAACATTAAACCAATATACTAATTTGGAAATAGCATTATTTAATTAGTCATATTTTAATAATTGTGGTTTTAATTTGAAAATTTTTTTTTTTTTTTATTCAATATACATTACATGTGTAATTCTTATTGAAAGTCATTTTTTTACTTTACCACTGGTTCGAAAAAACCCTCTGTCCTGGGAAGAACCAGCAAGAAACCCAGCGGGACATTTTTTTTAAATAAATTTTACAATATAAATGATTACGAACTATTTACAAAATTTATTTTAGAAACTGCTTGGAAGCGATCACCTCATTCCCAGGGGTTATTATCAACCATGTATTCATTTATACTATAATAACCCTTTTTATACAGTTTCAGCTTAATGAAACATTTAAACTTGGTAATAGAGAGAACCTGTATACTTTCCGGGACCTTGTTGTAATAGCGTATACATTGCCCCAAGAATGAATTACTGACTCTGTGGAGTCGAGAAACTGGTATCACTAGCTTGTGTTTGTTCCTAGTGTTTACAGAATGTATATCACTTCTTTTACTAAAACTATCTTTGTTTTTGTGAACATACATTAAATTTTCGTAAATATACTGAGAGGCCAAAGTTAATATATTAATTTCTTTAAATTTATCTCTAAGGGACTCTCTCGGTTTTAGATTGTAAATAGCTCTAATGGCCCTCTTCTGTAAAACAAAAATAGTTTCTGAATCAGCCGCATTTCCCCATAGCAAAATCCCATAAGACATTATGCTATGAAAATAACTAAAATAAACTAATCTAGCTGTCTCGACACTAGTGAGACCTCTAATCTTTTTTACAGCATAGGCTGCAGAACTTAGTCTGCTTGCTAATTTGGATATATGGGGGCCCCACTGTAGCTTTGCGTCAAGAGTGATGCCAAGAAAAACAGTGGATACAACAGGGCTCAATTCCTCCCCATTTAAAAACACATTGGTATTAAGATTTTTAACATTCGTTGTTGTAAATTTAACACAATTAGTTTTATTTCCGTTCAAATGCAGATTATTAACGTTAAACCAATGCACTAATTTTGATATAGCATTATTCACTTCGTCACATTTAAATGATTGACGTTTAAGTTTAAAAATCAAGGAAGTATCATCAGCAAATAATACTATATCATGACTATCCCCTACAAGGTGAGGTAAGTCATTAATATATACCAGAAACAGGAATGGGCCGAGAATCGAGCCCTGAGGAACACCCATTAGTACAGGTGACCCGGAAGAACTTTTACCATTGATAATAACCTTCTGTTTTCTATTACTTAAATATGAAATAATAAGTTTAAGCGCTGTGTTCTTGACACCATAGTACTGTAGCTTCCTGATTAATATATCATGGTGAACACAGTCGAAGGCCTTGGAAAGGTCACAAAATATACCCAAAGCATCCTCTGAATTCTCCCATGCACAAAAAATATGTTTAATAAGCTCAACTCCAGCGTCAGTTGTCGAGCGACCCCTTGTAAAACCGAATTGATTTTTATGTAGCAATTTATTAATATTGAAGAAACTTAACATCTGATCTAAAATAATTTTTTCAAAAATTTTACTTAATGTTGGTAGTACAGAAATTGGTCTAAAATTGGCGGGGTCTAATGTACTACCAGATTTAAATATAGGTATGACTTTACTATGTTTCATTAAATCAGGAAACACACCAGATTCGACGCTTATATTAAATATAGTGGCTAGATAAGGTGCTAATGTATCTATTATAGATAAAATAACTTTAACGGAAATCCCCCATAAGTCTGCCGTTTTCTTAACATCAATAGCTTTAAAATATTTAACGATATCTTTTGGCAGTACCCTATGGAATTTAAAAGTATTTGAACAAGCCTTTACATTTTGTTTGAGCAATGATTCGGCGACAGTAGGAGAAGAATTTAATGATTTTGTTGTCAAAAAAGGAACATCAGTAAAATGTTTCTCAAAAGCCATAGCAACTTCTTGATCAGATCGCGTTAAATTATTGTTAATATTTAATTGAAAATCCGAGTTGCGCGGTTTGACCTTGCCCGTTTCACTATTTATTATTCTCCAGGTCATTTTAATTTATGAAGTGTCATCAGCAAATAATACTATATTATGGTTATCCCATACTATGTAAAGTAAGTCATTAATATATACAAGAAACAGAAAGGGGCCGAGAATTGAGCCTTGAGGCACGCCCATTTGTACTATCGACCCGAAAGAGCTTATTAACAACTTTTTGGCTTCTGTTACTTAAATATATGAAACAATTAATTTAAGAGCATTACTTCTTACACTGTAGTGTTGTAGTTTCCTGATTAATGTTGCATGGTGAAGACAATTGAAGGTCACAATATGTACCCAAAGCATCCTGTGAATTCTCCCATGCATTGAAAATATATTTAATCAGCTCAACACCTGCATCAGTTATCGAGCAACCCCTTGTGAAACCGAATTGATTTTTATAAATATTTTTTAATTAAACTATTTACATTAAAAAAATTAACATTTGATGAAGAATAATGTTTTCAAAAATCTTACTAAGTGTTGGCAGGACAGAAATTGGTCTAAAGTTGGCGAGGTCTAATTTACTACCAGATTTAAATAAAGGTATTACTTTACTATGCTTCATTAAATCAGGAAACATACCATATTCGATACTAGTATTAAAAATAATAGCTAGATGATGCGCGATTATATCTATTATAGACGCAATAACTTTAAGGGAAATCCCCCATATATCTACAGTTTTCTTAATATCAATAGTTTTAAAATATCTTTTGATGATATTTTATATTAAATATAAAATTCTTTGTACACGCATTTACATTTTATTATAGTAATGAATGAATGAATGAATATACTTTTGTTGTACACCACGAACAAATTTACAAATGACATCAACAACAACAAAAATCAGATTATAATATGTACAATTTGGCGGCCTTATCGCTACATAGCGATCTCTTCCAGGCAACCAAAGGTGTAAAGTAATACAAACAATGAATAGGTAGGTGGTAGGTGGTGCAATATAAATATACAAATAATAAATGCAAAAAAAAGATATAAATAACTAAGTAATACATGAAATAATATAAATTACTAACACATAATAAAAGATAAAGGAAAACATATAATATATACATATACATACACATATACATACATATATATACGTATACATACATATACACATATATATATATAAACATATATACATAAATATACACACAACACATATATCAATATACATATATATATATATACAAAATTCCTCAAACAACAATATAAGGCCGATAGATACAATAAATACATAATCACACAATCTATCCTAACTGTGTCCGAACGAGTGAGACAAGTAGTGCTCTTTAAGTAACCGCTTAAAGATAATAATAGTTTGTGCCTCACGTATATGTAGAGGTAGGGCATTCCAGAGCTTAATAGACTGACACTTAAAATGAATTTTCTAGAAGAGCGTAAAGGTTCCCCCGGAAGCCCCACAAAATTAAACTTCTCCTTTAGATAGGGAGGAGTAGAAGGGTGAAATAATACACAGTACAGAATAGAAAGTATATGCATGTTCCGAAGAAGTCGGATAGGTAACCACTTGAGACGTGAGTGAAATTGGGAAATATGGTCAAATTTGCGCAATCCAAATATGAACCGAATACTAGTATTTTGAAGTCTCTCAAGCTTATTTAGCTGGTCCTCAGTTATGTCTATATAGCTTGCGTCAGCATAGTCGAGAAGTAGTAATGTATGTGTGTAGTAGTAATAATTCGGCGACGGCAGGAGAAGAATTCAGTGACTTTTTTTTATAGAAGAGGGGCAAACGAGCATGCGGCTCACCTGATGGTAAGTGACTACCGCCGCCCATGAACAACCGCAACACCAGGGGAATTGCAGATGCGTTGCCGGCCTTTTAAAAAGGAGTAGGCTCTTTTCTTGAAGGTCCCTAAGTCGTATCGGTCCGGAAAAATCGCTGATGGTAACCTATTCCACAAGGAAGTTGTGCGAGGAAGAAAATATCTTCTAAATCGCACAGTGGTGGACCGCCAATCATCCAGATGGTGTGGATGGTATCGGGAGTTCTGCCGCGATGTGCGTTCGTGAAATTTGGCGGCTGGGATTAATCCGAACAATTCCTCAGAGCACTCCCCGTGGTAAATGCGAAAAAAAATGCAGAGATGCAACATCTCTTCGCAGTGCCAATGAGTCGAGCCGATCGGAAAGGACTCTGTCGTCGACGATTCGAGTCGCTCTGCGCTAGATGCGGTCAAGTGGAAGGAGCTGGCACTGGGGAGCCCGAGCCCAGAGATGGGAACAGTATTCCATGTGAGGCCGAACCTGCGCCTTATAAAGTTGCAGGCATTGTGCCAGCATGAAATACTGTTCCGCTCTGCTGAGCACGCCAAGCTTTTTAGAGGCCAATTTGGCCTTCTCTTCCAAGTGACCACGAAACTGCACGTCACTTGATATGTCGACACCGAGGATTCCGATACTGGCTGAGGCAACAAGGAGAGTGCCTTGAAACTGAGGAGATACGACAAAGGGGTTCTTTTTAGCGGTGAATGCGCAAACTTGTGTCTTCTGAGGATTAAATTGGACTAGATTTAGTCGCCCCCAATCCGAGACTTTGTTCAGCAAAGACTCGACTTCAGACACAAGTTTGTTCCGGTACTCAGCGACGTTTTCCCGAGAAATATTGGCACGGCCGGTGTATAGAGCATCACCAGTGCTGTCATCCGCATAGCAATGAATGTTACCAGTTAGCAACATATCATTGATATGCAGAAGAAACAGCGTTGGTGATAGCACACAGCCTTGTGGAACACCAGCGTTAATAGGCTTGTAGTCAGAGCATGCACCATCTACAACGACCTTGATGCTCCGATCTGCAAGGACGCTGGTGATCCAATTGCACAATTTCTCGGGAAGCCCATAGGAAAGGAGCTTCGAAAGAAGCGCTTTGTGCCAAACCAGATCGAAGGCCTTCGCAATGTCCAGACTAACGGCCAACGCCTCCCCCTTGGACTCTACTGCCTCCGCCCATCTATGGGTCAGGTAGACCAGCTGATCGACCCCGACGAAAACCGTATTGGCGGTCACTAATCAGCTGGTGATCCTCAAGGTACCGGATGAACTGGCAGTTAATAATGGATTCCATTATTTTGGAGAACAAGGAGGTGATCGCGATAGGCCTATAGTTGGATGGGTCTGAGCGGTCGCCTTTTTTAGGGATCGGGTGGACAAAAGCTGTCTTCCATGAATTCGGGACTACGCCTTGGGAGTAGGAGTACCGGAAAAGACGCGTTAGGACCGGTGCCAACTCCGGAGCACACGTCCTCAGCACAATTGGGGGGATTCCGTCAGGCCCACTCGACTTCTGGATGTCCAGGGAGAGCAGTGCTTTGCGAACCGAGCGCTGTGAGAACAGCACATCCGGCATGGAGCACTCACACCGCGGTATGGTCGGCGGTGTTTTCCCCCCGTCATCAAGAGTCGAGTTGGACGCAAAAAGGGAGCCTAAAAGGTCGGCTTTGTCTTTTGCGTCATGGGCCAGTGAGTCATCCTCCCTGTGCAGAGATGGTAGTGATGGCTTACAGAAATTCCCTTGGACAGCCTTGGCGAGAGACCAGAATGCACGGGTTCCCGAAGGAAGGCGAACTAGTTTCTCGCCAATTCTGCCTATATGCTCTGACTTTGCCTTGGCAATAACTCTTTTGAAGGACCTGGAGGCGAAGTTATACTTCTTTTTAAATGTGCTGGTATTTACATCCCGAGTCGCCGAAGCCGCAGCCCAGGCTTGATAACACTCCTGCTTACTGCGTAATGCAGTCTTACAGGAGCGACCAAACCAAGGCTGAGATCTGCCTCCGATGGGTACCACAGATGATGGAATAAATAGTTCCATTCCCTGTAGCACCACATCAGTGACAGAGTCAGCAACAGCGCTGGGATCATCCGGCGAGAAGCAAACCCTCCCCATGGGTTGGAAGCAAAGAAAGTCCGCATTCCGTCCCAATCCGCCGACCTGTAATGCCAAACACGGCGGCTACCTGCAGAACGCAACCGCGAGGGGAGCGTGAGTGGCACCACACTCCGGATCAGACAATGGTCCGAAGAGCCAAGAGGGGCATCGACAGAAACCTTATATCCGTCGGGATGAGAGGTCAGCAGAAGGTCCTACAGGAAAGGTGTATGATCCTCCACATCTGGAATCCGCGTAGGCGACGTAACCAGTTGTGTCAGACCATATGCCAAGGCAAAGTCATAAACAGATCTCCCCGCATGATCGTTTAAACGTGAACCGAGCCATTCGGCGTGGTGGGCGTTAAAATCGCCAAGGATCACCATCTCTGCGGATGGGACCTGTTGTAGCAAGGAATCTGTAGCCATTTGGACGTAGTCGATGAGTCGTTCTGTTTCGTCATTACCGCTATGGGACCTATAGAGGCACCCGTAGACGCGCGGATGGTCGTCGCTGTCTACACGTAGCCAAAGGATGGACAGGTCCGAACCTTCAAGACTGCCGAGGCGTCGAGAACAGATGTCCTCTCTGACGTATACGCAAACTCCAACCCGAGGCATAAAGGAGTGCTCCAATTTGTACCCCGTGTAGGAGAGATACGAAGTATCAGACGGAGAGGACACCTGCGTCTCGGTCAGAAAGAGCAAGGCCGGCTTCGCCGTCTCGAGATGGGACGTTTAGGTTCGAGTGAAGTCCCCTGATGTTGCAGAAATTAACAGATAGCGTGGCAGGAGTCGCCTTGGTCTTGTTGCTCAGTTTGAGCAGTTATTGTGTTGAGCGAAAATTTGCCCCCCCCCCCCCCCCCCCCAGAATACGCGGGTCAGCCTTAGCACCCACGCTCAGGAGTAGAATAGCATGGTCGTGGTTGCTCAGCGAGGGATTCTCCAGGGGTGCTGGTACCCTCCTGGGGTAGTCTATGATGTAATTCCGCTAACATGTTGATGGGGGGGGGGGGGGTAGTCTTCTCCGTCCGTCTTCCAGACAATCTTTAATAAATTATATTTTATTTCTATATATAATTTGTCTCCTATAAACGAGATAGTTATACCATCTGTCGAGCCATGAGATCGTTCTGGGTATAGATTATCTTAGGCAGCCATTTTACTTCAAGTATTTATGAAAATATTAGAGACATTTCGATTTCTTTTTTATAATTAAAAACGACTTAAAATTAAAAGCGAACTTCAAAGAACTAAAAGGAATAAATAATTTCACATTTTGGAGCATAGACATTGTATAGAGCAGAGATTGCTAAAGTGGAAACTAAGGGTTCCGTCGAAAAGTCAACAGGGTTCCGCGAAATTATTTATTTTTGTTTGTTAAATAATTTCACACCTTGATTCAAATATTATTTTGAATTGGTGCAAAGTATGTTATGACAAGAACCTATTACTGTTATATACATACGTAGGTAGTTAGAGAATAATATAATATTTCAATTGCATTGTCTATTATATGTAATCACTTGACGTAGGGTGCCATAAAATAAAAGGGATTTGCAGAGTGTTCCATTATTTTAAAAGTTTGGAAACTCCTGGTATAGAGGAATCACAACCGCTACCTCAGAATCTGAAATTATTTCGTTATTTGGAGTTCCGTGAAGGTTTTACTTTTTATTAAAAAAATATTATTTTACTCTTTTGAGAGAACCAAGGAATATCATATCAATAACTCAGAGAGTACCTACATATAAGACTTACATCAAAAATTTTACCTCTTATTTTGCCACCGGGGTTGATAATGGGTTGGAATTTTTAATCCAAATTTATGTGGGATCATTCTTGAAAAAATCCTTCTATTTAAAGAAATCATCAAAGTCAATTTACAATGAGAGCTAATAATCTTGCGTTCACCAGATGTAACCCCAATACGAAATCTGTCTGGCCAATTAGATATACAGTTGAGATCACAGTTGAGCTTCTTAATAACATCATCTATACATGCCACCTCAGCTTGAGTATAAAGTAGGTCATCATACAGATGGTAAAAACAGCGAATGTGAGATGTAACGAGATTTATAAACTGAAAATATGAAAGAGGAGAGAACATTTTTCACTAACTTGAGATACATCTGAAAACTCAAGCCATGCTATTTTAACTACTCCATTGTCTTTGATCTCTTTAAGAACTAGCTTTACAACGGCACCATTCGCTAATCCTTCAAATACATCGATGTTTGTCGTAATCATGTAATAAATATTAATACAAATGTAATTTCATAAGGCAATGCAGTGTTCTGACTCAAAAAGGAGACGTTTTTTATGTGTTACCTCATAACTTTTTACTGGGAGAACCGAATTCGATGATTCTTTCTTTATTTGAAAGCTGATACTTCACATGTGGTCCGTATGAATTTGATCAGACTAATAGTTTTATGAGTTATTCTTAATAATTTATATTGAAGTCGGCTGTACAAAATTTTTAATTATTGGTGTACGAACGTCTCTTGTTCTTTGTATGCAGCCGCTATAATCATCTTTGAATTGGAAATTATTTTTTCTGGATACGAGTTCAACATTTGATTATTGTACCAGTGACTGCGTGATTTGTATTAAACATTCATAAACCTTGAGGACACTTAATTGCAACTTTTTCTATAGAACAAAAACGAGATTCAATGAGATCTATTTCAATTTCATCAACACGTTCACCATTTCCAATTTTTGTAACTATAGAAGAAAACTGCTGATTTGCTTGAGGCATGACATGTTCCATCTAATTCATAAAATTTCATATTTCGCCATAATACTGGTCCAGCAATAGTCTGTTGAGGTTGTTTATAAATAGGAGTATCGCGAACTAGAGGTAATTGACTTAAGCCTTCGATGAAAATAATATTTAATCCTCCGAAATTCAATTGAAAATTTCCAGTTATTTGTTTTAGTCTATAATCAATTTTTAATAATAATTGAGCGCTAGTCATGGTTATCTCATGTAATAATTATAACTTCAACACATTTAAACACAGCTTTGTATTACTGGGCAGTTTCATTACTTGAAGGAAATAACCTAGATAATGATATTTTTAAAGCTGTATGAACAGTCATTCCTGCAAGTGCCACTGCAGCTTTACCATTTGAAGCACAAGTTGTATATATTTCGCAGCTAACTAGCTTAGCATTTTTACTAAACGGCGCCGTTCAACTAGCGGCCTGAATGATATTCCGCCGATGCGTCTAATACAACATTGCACCTATCTTGTAATATCATTGACTGTAGGTTATAGTGCGGCTGGGGTGGCGCTTTGGACTCCCTAAAGCCGCGTACATTTATATAGTATAGCACATGGAGAATAATCAGGCACAGACTAGCAACATTACGTGGTATGGTCGCCTTATTAATTTCATTCAACGGAACCGGTCAGTTGAACGGCGCCGTTTAGTAAAAAGGCTGGGATGTTAACTAAAAAACGAATTAAGCTACTTGCATTGCAGTATCCGTCATTGTCAGTATAATAAGTTACAGTTAAATTTACAGCGTACGTATATAACGTTCACTACTGGGCACAGGCCTCCTCTCATTTCTGAGAGGGTTTTAGGGAAAGGAATTGTCCGCCGCGATGCCCCAATGCGTGTTAGCGGGCTCCTTCACATGTCTTCGAAATATTTTTCCATTAAAAGTTTAGTTACGAATGTTTAACCACATCCTGCAGGACCGGTAAAAAATATTTGAAAAGGAATATTATCTGATGATTAAAAATGAGAATTAAACAAAAAAAAAATAAAAAAAATGCGTAAGTATCGTGGAACACTAGGTTGGAACGAAGTTCGTTGAGTAGTATATTATTATTGATAAACGTACTTACTTACTTACTTACTTATCTTCACGCACAATCCCTGACGGGGTAGCCAGAGTGAACAGATCGCCAAGTGTCACGATCCTTACATACCTCTTTCGCTTCTTTCAGATTCATTATCTTCTTCATACATGTACGTCTAGGAATCCGAGTACTCTTGACCCTCCCCTCTTCGAGAAATTTGCTCACATGGTCTTCGAAGTTAGCCTCGGTCTACCTCGACACCTTTTAATATTAACTTTCGCGCTATATATTTTCTTCACCATTCGGTCTTCACTCATTCGCTCAACATGCCCAAACCATCGAAGCACGCCCTTATCAATTTTGTGATAAGGTCATCTTTCAAACCTGCCATATTGCGAATCTCTTCGTTTCGCTTTCGGTCGGCCATGGTAACGCCGCACATTTTACGAAGAGATCGCATCTCCACTGCATTCAACTTGCTTTTGTGCTTCTTCTGGCATTCCCAGGTTTCGCTGCCATATAACAAAGTCGGTACCAACACTGCGTTATGTATTGCAAGGCGTGCACTCTTCACTACGCCTTGCCTTTTGACTAACGCAGTCAGGGCACCATTGACTTTGTTCCCGGCAACGACACGCCTGTCCACATCTAAATCACATCTTCCATCCCGGTTAAAAGCACTCCCCAAGTAAACGTAGGTATTAAATTATTGATTAACAAATACAAATAAATGAATTACTAGCGTCTATTAAAATGAAGCGTCATTTGAAATAAAATAATATTTCTTTCATGGCAAGATAACTGGTTCAGGCGTGCCATCTATTACTTTTATGTGTGGCGTATGACGCGCGAGTCGGGTCTTTTTAAAAATCGTTATAACTCGCTCAAATTGCGTTTTTGGAAAATTTATCCAGAACAAAATAGTCGTTATTTTGCAAGTAGTTCATGCCTACAGCTTCGTTTCTGGATATTTTGAATATCTTAAATTTTTAGATTAGATTAGATTCTTAAATTATTAAATTGTACATGGTACTATTTTTACTTTGTGAATCATGTTGTGGAGAAATAGTGTAATAAGTAACAAATAATAGCACTCCTTGCGATCGCTCACAAACTCAAGCTATAAATAAATTTCTGGAAAACAAGTCTCCTGTTAAAAAAAACAATGCGTTTGTCTTATTGTTTAATTTTACTTAAAATGGTTGAACTGCCGTCTTATGACTATCATATGGCCGAATAGACCTACGAAGTACCATGTGCTCTTGTAATATGGTATAAGGTTTATTTTTGTTTAAAACTGTTCGAAACCGTTCATGCATAAAAAAAGTTCGCTAATAAATAGTCTTTTGTCAATCCGCCGCCGTATAGCGCCGGCGTTTTTTTCCTTTTGAAAACACTTATTCTACTATTATTATTATACTATTTTATATTCTTACTAAGTAGACGTTTTTAGATCGACTTTACTTTTACATTTATACAACATTAAATAATATTTAACATTTGTAAATATCAATGAACCATAAACCTTATTTTTTCCATATTAAGGTTCTTGATTGTTTGATATTTACAAATGTTATTATTAATTGAAAATTTAATTTAATAAAAACCAAGGTTTTCCAGTGTGATTTAGCTGTACCTACTTATATAAATTATTTTTTCATAAAACAAAAAATAGTACAAAAGGTTTGTAATCTCTGCATAAAAAAAGTCACTTACTCTCAATTTCGAAGAAAACACGTAGAATTAGGTTAGGTTAATTATGTCTAAACAAGTGAAAAAAGCATAAAAAAGAAAATTATTTTTACACATGGCTGATGGCACGATAGGCGTGTCATCAACTCCTGTGGCTTCTGTGGAAATATGTGTACGCCGCCACAGCTAAAAGTTGTCGAATATCGGTGCCGCAACGAATCGGATAAGAAAAAGTGCGAGGGAGATGGATATTATTCCATCTCACTTCCTTATTTCGCCGTCAAAGCCGTCTACACTACAAGGAAGTGTCACTTCGTACACATGCACACCATTACACGCACATTGTATTATAATCGTGATTGATTAAGGAAGGAATATAACTGAGGAAATTTCACCTACTAACTGAATTTTAGCCTTTTTTCGGGCTCTGCACTCTCGCGTGCGCTCTGCTGCTGATTTTGGACGTTTTCGCTGGATTTGAGAACTATAACTCACTGCCTTTTTCCGGGCTCTGCACTCTTACGAACGCTTTACTGTCGATTTTGGACATTTTTGCTGGATTTGAGAATTATTACTCGCTGCTTTTTTTCGAGCTCTGCACTCTCGCGTGCGCTCTACTGTTGATTTTGGACGTTTTCGCTGGATTTGAGAACTATAACTCGCTGCCTTTTTCCGGGCTCTGCACTCTTGCGAACGCTCTACTGTTAATGTTGGTCGTTTTCGCTGGCTTTAAGATTTAACACTCGCTACCTTTTTCCGCGTTCTACACTCTCGCGTGCGCTCTGCTGTTGATTTTGGACGTTTTCGCTGCATTTGAAAAACATCACTCGCTGGCTGAGTTTCACTCTTTTTCCGGGCTCTGCACTCTAGCGTGCGTTCTGCTGCTTTTGTTTGATGTATAGCGTTTGCGTTTGGGAGAGAAGTACTGGTTTGAGAACACTAAAGATGTTGAACGTCATCTATAATAAATAACTATATTATTTGGGTGATCCATTGAGTTTCGGGATTCTGCCATTATTGAATCTCTCTGCTAGGTACACAATATATCACTTTATTATCAAAGTTTTATTTTCTATGTCTGAACAATATTCTCACAGTTAGAAATCATTGTAGAAGCGTGCTCGTCGCGACCCCTGCCAGCCCTTTTCAGGGCTGCAATTCTACTAGCTGCGCACCCATGCCAACGAGGGTTAGGGCGTCCCCCCAAGGCGACGCACACCAGCTCGTCCCCGTTGGTGTGGAATGCAGCGTGCAAAGCGGCGATGGGGACCGCCACCCGTCACGCACAGCCCGACACGGCGGAAGGTGGAGGACAGAGTGCAGAGTTGGCACGTGGAATGTTAGAGGAGGCATGAGAGATAAGACGAATGAGTTGATCGAAATAATGAAAGAAAGAGAATTAGATGTCGTGTGTATGTCGGAGACCAAACGGAAGGGCAGTGGTACTGAAGAGCTCCCTGGCGGGGCGTTAGCTCTATGGTCAGGAGTCCCGGAGAGCGAGAGCGCCTGCCAGGGAGTGGGGGTGCTGCTGTCTTCTCGGTTGGTCGATGTTATGACTGAATATAAGGTTGTGAACTCAAGACTTCTCTGGGTTCGCTTTAAATTGGGACTGACGAAGTTATTCCTTTTGGCTGTTTATGCGCCGGTAGCTTCGTCGTCCAGGGCTGAGCTGGAGGAGTTTTGGGAGAATGTAAGAGAAGTTCTAGATTTGGCTAGGGGAAACGAAAGAATTGTTGTATGTGGTGATTTGAATGGATGGGTTGGTACTGCTCGACCAGGGTACGAGTCGGTACTTGGAAAGTTTGGCGATAAAAGGGTTAATGATGCTGGCAAGCTTATACTGGCGGTGTGCAAGGAAAAGGGTCTTCTTGTGACAAACACTATGTTTAATCACAAGAAAATCCATATGTATACTAGAGAACGAAAGAATGAGAGAAGTATGATTGATTTGTTCCTGGTGGATGACCGACTGCGAAAACAGGTGATGGATACGCGAGTGTTCAGGGGTGCTGACCTGGGAACGGATCACTATCTAGTGATTACTAGATTTAGGGGTCTGTTCGCGGGTTGGCGCTACCGGACGGCAGTAACAGAACCACAGTCGGTCTGTCGCATCCGAAACTGGAAGCTTCAGGAAGCGGATACTAGGGACAAATATCATGCGAGGGTAGCCGAAAAGCTTGACACCATCGATGGCAGAAAAGAATGTGTAGAAAGAACTTGGCAGAACCTTAGGGATGGAATGGTAAGTGCAGCGGAAGAAGTGTGTGGAACAATAAAAAGAGGCAGTAGTAAAAGAAGAGATGCATGGTGGAATGATGAAGTGAAAGAAGCTGTAAAGAAGAAGAAGAAAGCATGGTTAGACTACTTGGCCTCTAGTAATGATAAGGATATGAGAGAGAAGATGAAAGAAAGATATAGGCTGCAGAAAGTTCACACGAAAGCACTGATTGAGGAAGTGCGTGAAAGGTGTAGAATGGAAGCGGACGAAAGGTTGTCGCACAACTTCAAGGAGAACTCCAAACTCTTCTGGAAAGAGGTTGGAAGGACCCGAAGTGGTGCGACGGCCTTAAGAATGAACAAAGTGCTTTCGAGAACTAATGACGTCCTCTCTGAAAAATCGGACGTCATGCAGCGATGGAGCGAATTTTATAGAGAAATGTATGCGTGTGATGATCTTAGTGAGGGATCCGGGGATGACGCCGTGACTGGTACGCCAGACCCGGACCTCGATGACACTGAGGTCATCAGGATGAAAGAGATTGAACGTGCGATTCGAAGTTTGAAATGTGGTAAGGCTGCGGGACTAGACAGAGTTACTGCTGAAATGGTCAAGTATGGTGGGCCTCGCGTCTGGGACAGCTTTCATCTGCTGTGCAATTTGTGCTGGCGGACGGGGGATGTCCCGGATGATTGGCGATCCGCAGTCATTGTGCCTTTATATAAAGGTAAAGGTTCACATTTTGACTGCGGGTGCTATCGGGCGATCAGCTTGACCAGTTTAGCAAGTAAAGTTTACTCGAAGGTTTTGACACGTAGGATGCAAGAGAAATCGGAAAGATTTCTATGGGAGGCACAATGCGGATTTAGACCTGGAAGAGGATGCACGGATCAAATGTTTTCTCTCCGCATGATCACGGAGAAGCTTCTGGCTGCTAACCAGAAGATTTTCTGTGCTTTTGTGGATCTTGAGAAAGCATTTGATAAGGTTGTAAGGAAGAAAATGTGGGAACTGTTGCCGGGGTATGGTGTGCATGGTCGATTGCTAAGGGCTGTGCAGTCTCTTTACTGTGACTGTAAAGCCTGTGTGCGGGTAGGGCATGACATGTCACCCATGTTTAACGTCCAAACGGGCGTAAAGCAGGGTTGTGTCATGTCTTCCTGGCTGTTCATACTGTATCTCGACAGCTGTTTACAGAAGCTGAAAGATAGTTGTTTGGGTGTGAAATTGGGTAATATTAAAGTAAATTGTCTGCTGTATGCTGATGATGCAGTGCTTATTGCACCATCAGAGGCAGAACTGCAGGCATTAGTCACGTGTATGAAAGAGGAATGTGAAATTAAAGGTCTCCGTTTGAATGCTAATAAAACTAAGGTTCTGGTATTTGAAAGGGACGAAGAGAGAACGAAGTGTGAAATATGGGTAAATCAGGAATGTCTAGAACAGGTAAATGAAATTGTATACTTGGGGAGTGCTTTTAGCTGGGATGGAAGATGTGATTTAGATGTGGACAGGCGTGTCGCTGCCGGGAACAAAGTCAATGGTGCCCTGACTGCGTTAGTCAAAAGGCAAGGCGTAGCGAAGAGTGCACGCCTTGCAATACATAACGCAGTGTTGGTACCGACTTTGTTATATGGCAGCGAAACCTGGGTATGCCAGAAGAAGCATAAAAGTAAGTTGAATGCAGTGGAGATGCGATCTCTTCGTAAAATGTGCGGCGTTACCATGGCCGACCGAAAGCGAAACGAAGAGATTCGCAATATGGCAGGTTTGAAAGATGACCTTATCACAAAAATTGATAAGGGCGTGCTTCGGTGGTTTGGGCACGTTGAGCGAATGAGTGAAGACCGAATGGTGAAGAAAATATATAGCGCGAAAGTTAATATTAAAAGGTGTCGAGGTAGACCGAGACTAACTTTCGAAGACCATGTGAGCAAATTGCTCGAAGAGGGTAGGGTCAAAAGTACTCGGATACCTAGACGTGCATGCATGAAGAAGATAATGAATCTGAAAGAAGCGAAAGAGGTTTGTAAGGATCGTGACACTTGGCGATCTGTTCTCTCTGGCTACCCCGTCAGGGATTGTGCGTGAAGATAAGTATAAGTAAGTATAAGTATAAGTAGAAATAAAAAATATGTACAAGAATTAAGAGACATAACTGTGCTTAGGCACCAGCATGTGCATAGAGACTAAACCTTCCTTCCTGTATATAATTATTATACTCTTTGGAGTACATCCGTGGACTAAAGGCACAGACTATACACACAGGTAAATGTATGTTTTTTTAATACCGTACTAAATTTCTCCACTACGTCGATATAGAAGTTTTAGGATAGATGGCACTAAAAGTATAATTTAGCAAAATTTTGGTAGTGACAGTATAAGAATTAGCGTTACATAGTGTAAAATTTTTATTCACAGGGTTGATGCTACAATGCATAAACCTGGTGTATTGAGATTTAGGTACATATATTTTGCAAAAGTTATTGAATACCATTAATTTAAAAAAAAATAATTGTTATATTGCTATGTATCAGAAATTACTGGAACTAATGAATTGTCACTAACGACATCTATTTAATATTGTACAAAGTTAACAAATCATAAGTTTTTTACCGAGTCGACATCTAGCGTCGATTTTCGGAATTTGGTATTGCCATTTTAAGTAAACATGTATATCTAACAATTTTACTATACTCATGCAGCCACGGCGATGTAACGTTACAAGAAAACGTGACTTTTTTTAAATACTGTACGAAATTTCTCCACTACGTCGATAAAGAAATTTCACTTCAAAAACAGCGAGTTGTAAACCTCCTTTTCTTTGGAGTCAGCTAATAGGCAAGACAACACATGCCGTGGTCAAAATCGGCGAGAAGCACATCATCATAATGAGTTGGATTGATGAAGATAATTCTGACTCACCAGTTCGTTTGTTCAAAGCGTCCTCGTCCGGATCGTAGGGAGAGTCGGAACCGTTCATCCGGAACTCCTGGAGCACTGCGTCTATTGAGCGCTTGGGGGTCACTGAAGTTAAACAAAATACAATCATGGATCTTATGATTAGCGGTCGCGCTCACGGCCACTAGGCCCATGAGGCAGTCAATGTAACAATATTATCTATAGTAAATATTACAAATTCTGTAATAAAAAAATGCGTGATTGTCGTGGAACACTCGGTTGGAACAAAGTTCCTTGCGTAGTATATATTATTGATAAACGTAGGTATTATATTATTGATTAACAAATACAAATAAATGAATTACTAGCGTCTATTAAAATGTAGCGTCATTTGAAATAAAATAATATTAATTTCACGGCAAGATAAGAAAAAGTGCGAGGGAGATGGATATTATTCCATCTCACTTCTTTACTTCGCCGCCAAGGCCGGCTAAACTATGACGCAGGGGGTAGTGACGAAAAAATCTTACACTTTTTGTCGCTTAACTCCCATCCGCCAAACTCGTACCGTCCGATAAGGAACTTCGTTCCAATAATTTAAGCGATTTTTCCGGACCGATACGACTTAGGGGCCTTCAAGAAAAGAGCCTACTATTTTTAAAAGGCCGGCAACGCATCTGCAACTCCCCTGGTGTTGCAGTTGTTCATAGGCGGCGGTATTTACTTACCATCAGAGCCGCATGCTCGTTTGCCATTTCTCCTATAAAAAAAATATTTTTAAAAAGTATTAATGTTAGAGTAGTGCAGTGCACTGCCGTAGACAGAGAATCTACTGTGTCCAGGTCTGAAGTATAGAGAGCGAGTATGATTACAGGTTGCGAGGCATTCCATATTAATCCTCAGAGGTGACAATGCATCCACAGCCTTCTTTGTTTGAAGTTTGTTGCAGGTGTCCATGGGCTGTAGTAGCCATTTGGCTATGGTATGTACCAGCGGCTGAAATGTGAAATCATACATCACCTCGTTTTTCTAAAAAAAAAAACTAGCGATCCACCCCGGCTCGCACGGTTGATTTCCGGATCTCGTCAACAGCGCCACCTACCGGGTCCAATTGTGAATGAAAAATCTCGAATCAACTTAATAACACATAAAAAATTTCATCGAAATCGGTCCAGCCGTTTAGGAGTTCTGTCACACGTGTGTGTATGTTTTTTTTTTATTGGAGAGGGGGCAAACGTGCCTGCGGGTCACCTGATGGTAAGTGACTACCGCCGCCCATGAACAACTGCAACACCAGCGGAATTGCAGATGCGTTGCCGGCCTTTTAAAAAGAAGTACGCTCTTTTCTTGAAGGTGACAGAACTATTAGGACGGATAGAAGAATTATATAAAATATATAGTATGTATAAATTATATATAATATAAACTTTCCTCTTGAATCATTCTGTCTATTGATGAAAACTGCATCAAACTTCGTTTGGTAGTTTAAAAGATCTAAGCGTACAGACGGTGGGAAGCGACTTTGTTATACTACGTAGAGATATACGAGTATGTACATAAGTAAGGCTCACTCACCATCTGAAAAGCTAGCAGATTTCTCCCTATTCATCTTTTCCGTCTCCTGAATGTGGTTCTGAAGTGGTTGCCACGTCTCCTGGCTGCCCCATGGTGAGAACTGTAAGGTGATGCAACTTGATTAACAAACAAACTGCGATTTAGAAGATGTTTTCTTCCTCGCACGACTTCCTTGTGGAATCGATTACCATCAGCGATTTTTCCGGACCGATACGACTTAGGGATCTTCAAGAAAAGAGCGTACTCCTTTTTAAAAGGCCGGCAACGCATCTGCAATTCCCTCCCTGGTGTTGCAGTTGTTCATGGGCGGCGATAGTCACTTACCATCAGGTGAGCCGCATACTCGTTTGCCCCCTCTCCTATAAAAAAATAAATAAATAATAGTTATTCTATATGTGTATTAATATTGTATAAAATTAGAAATATTGAATAAATGAACCACGCTGCAGCTATATCATGGTTGTAGCACGAGAGCGTCGGCTCGACCGGGGCAGGACCACGCTCTCACAGAATATTAGTAGGTATGTTAAATAGCATCTTAGCGCTGCTGTGTTTCGTATGGTGAGTGTAGAGTACCGGAGACCCTTTTTACTGGAAACGAGGCACTCCATCTTAACCCTCAGGGGTGATAACACTGCACTTTGATTATTAATCGAGAATAAATGTAAATGTCTATGGGCCACAGCGTCCAATTACCATCAGGTGAACTGTGTGTTCATTTGTCAGCCTTGTACTATATAAAAAGATACAGAGAACCTACGGCAACATTAAAATAACAAGTTAAGTAGAAGTTACATTTCATGCCTACACACTTTTCACTTACTGGGACGTGGGGGAGGGGGGGGAGGACGCTTAACCGGTAGGTGGAGGGCAAATATTTGATTGCAATTATAAAATGCTTGAACTAGGCACAGTATATGAACAGTATAGTTTAAACACGGAAAACAATTTAAGTAACCTTTTACAAGTTTCGGCGGGAGCGTACGCGAGCCGCGGTTAGACGAAAACGTGCCTTTATTCTTCATTATTACAAATTATTTACAGAAAGAAAAATATTTTCGTATGCTACGACAAGATCGGAATTCTTTATTATTGAATTTAATTATGTAAAAAATTATCATTCTAATGTACAGGTTTTTCTAATTTACAAAAAATAAACCGATTTTGTTTATTTTTTGTAAATTAGATCAGCTGCTTTGCAGTTTATATATTCTTTTTTAAAGCAACAACGAAAAATCGGTTTCAACACCCTCAAAAACCATGAAAATGACACCCATGACAAAAAAAATTGATATCTATTGCAGCCGCCATCTTGGATTTACATTACGACAGCACTATCGGCTTCAACACCCTCGAAAACCATGAAAAAGACACCCATGACGAAAAAATTAATACCTATTGCAGCCGCCATCTTGGATTTACATTTCGACAACCCTATCGGCTTCATCATACTCAAAAACTATGAAAATGACACTCATGACGAAAAAACTTGATATCTATTGCAGCCGCCATCTTGGATTTACATTTCGACAGCACTATCGGCTTCATCATACTCAAAAACTATGAAAATGACACTCATGACGAAAAAAATTGCTACATATTGCAGCCGCCATCTTGGATTTACATTTCGACAGCACTATCGGCTTCAACACCCTCGAAAGCCATGAAAAAGACACCCATGACGAAAAAATTAATACCTATTGCAGCCGCCATCTTGGATTTACATTTCGACAACCCTATCGGCTTCATCATACTCAAAAACTATGAAAATGACACTCATGACGAAAAAACTTGATATCTATTGCAGCCGCCATCTTGGATTTACATTTCGACAGCACTATCGGCTTCATCAAACTCAAAAACTATGAAAATGACACTCATGACGAAAAAAATTGCTACATATTGCAGCCGCCATCTTGGATTTACATTTCGACAGCACTATCGGCTTCAACACCCTCGAAAACCATGAGAATGACACCCATGACGAAAAAAATGATACCTATTGCAGCCGCCATCTTGGATTTACTTTTCTGCCGACTTCCAAAAAAGGAGACGGTACACAATTCGACTGTATTTTTTTGTTTTTTTTTTATGTGTTACCTCATAACTTTTTACTGGGTGAACAGATTTCGATGATTCTTTTTTATATGGAAGCCGATACATCTCGTGTGGTCCCATATCAATTTGATCAAGGTCAGACCAATAGTTTTCGAGTTATTCTTAATAACTTATATTGAAGTCGGCTGTACAAAATTTTAAATTTTAAATTATTGTTACCACTATTGCACTATCAGCTTTAAATAGCCTCAAAACCGCCGCATTCTCTATTTACAAATAAGTTCACGAATTCATTATGATCGATCACGCTGACTTATAATTCAATAACGATTATAACAATGACAATAAAAATCATTCTTGCCTTTCAAAATCAGCAGGAAGCTTATATTTAAAAATTATAAATTTTAAATTATAACCATAAGCCCGGTCGAGCCAAAACATGCGTGCTAAACCATAATATAGCTGCAGCGTGACTCTACCACGTATAAATGCCTTAATCCACACGCTTGGCAGGTTTGATTGCACTTTTGACGCTCTGTCCGTCGCCGATCTTTGTATTTTCTAGCGTAGACGATTTTATTGTACTGTCATCTATCGGAAGCTAGATATAAGATTTTTGGGATGTCCCATAGAGTCGTCCCTTGCGCAATCCACGGGACGACATGGGCTGATGGACGCCACAGAATTATTTTAATTGGATTCTCTTAAAGCGTCACACCTCCACTACACGGCTATAATAAATATAGATATTATACCGTTATCGTTACCGTTACAGGCTATTAAAGTCCACTGCTGAACATAGGCCTCCCCAATTGATTGCTTTAAAAGGGATATTTGCCATACTTGCAACGCTTCGCAAGCATGTTGGCAACCGCTATTTTATTTTTATTTTAGTCGTTACTCAGAGGAGACTCGAGACGCTGCTGCCACAGAGTAAGGAGTAAGGTTCTTTACCCAAGTGCTGCTGCCCATCTCCTGATTTGTTTCCCTCTGTCGCCTCTTGCGACACACACATAAGTAGTGGATATTATTACACTACGACGACACGGTATAATCTATACAAATAAATAAAATTAAAGTGTCTGTTTGTAATGTAAAGATTACAGTTTTTTACTAAATACATATGAAAGTAAATACGGTACTTATAACTAAAATACGAGTACAATTTTTCAAATTTTTGTCTGTCTGTCTGTGTTTTTGTTCCGGGTAATCTCTGAAACGGCTGAACCGATTTTGACGGGACTTTCACTGGCAGATAGCTGATTTCATAAAGAGTAACTTAGGCTACTTTTATTTTAGAAAAATAATTAGGGTTCCGCACAAAAACATAAAAACCCTAACACGCGAGCGAAGCCGCAGGGAACAGCTAGTATAGATATATGAATGGTTAAAATAAATATAGATATATGACCCTTATATGATTGCTATAATAATTACTGCAACTACTAAATTATTTACAAATGTAATTAAGCATATAACCATATTACAACAATTATATATTGTTTTTAATATACATATCATATTATTTTTTCATATTATTCTTACAGTGTCATCCGATTCTGAGCTATGTTCAAAATTTTAAGTATCTATCTCATCGGGAAGTTAAAATCAATTACTAAATTCGGCCCAAACAGACATAAATACACTAAAGTGAGTTAATAAAGACGTGGTAAAACATTCAAATTACTTTTGGTTTATTAATATTGTTGAGGGTATAAGTAATTAAATGCCCACGCTATTAATTTACAACATGCACTTGTAAATAAGTTCAACGCGCAATAAACAATAACACCGCTTTGCTGGCTTTGACGCTTTGTTTTAAATTTCAAGTCTGTTAAAACAAAAGAGAAACAAAAGAGTATCAATATTAACATTTACTTAATTATTTTTTATTTTTTAAATTTCATAGAAACAGACGGTCGGCGAGTCTTCATGCCTTTGTTGTCGATATTCCACGCCATGGACCTAGAAAAAAGTCTAGGTCCATGTTCCACGCATTAAAACCAAACGGTTTGCTTCGTCTTTTGTAATGCGTACAGCAAAGTAGTGGAATAATTTGCCGGCGTCTATCTTTCCATCCGAATACAATCTGGGCGTCTTCAAAACAAGAGTGAATACGCTTTTGTTACGATAAGACAGTGCGATTTACCATCTAAGGCTGCATCACCACTTACCACCAGGTGGGATTGTGGTCAAGCACTGGCTTATAATAAGTAAAAAAAATAAACATTTAACCTTTCTAAGAATAAAGAACAAGACTTAAATTGTTTTAGTCTATGCAAACGCTCAATTTACACTAATTTAATCATATTTTTTTTAAACAACAAAAACACTCACCGTCTCGGAAGAACTTCCACTGCCATAATCACTGTAATAATTTAAACCCATGATTTAAAGACAGACTAAGTAATATAAAACAACCGTCGCGCACTGAGCCTCAAGCGGGAATGAATGATCATGATGTGGTGTGGTTAGGGTTGCCATCTGTCCGGCTTTAACCGGACATGTTTGGCTTTTTCGAGTTGTGTCCGGCCATATTTTTATGTGTCCGGCATGTCCGGCTTTTGTTAGGCTTTTTGTTAATGTAACGCATCGCTTGCAGAATAAATAAATAAGTAACGTATACACTTGAAACTGTGCTGTGATTGATTGATAAACAATTAACGTATGTAACGGAGTATTTTAGTGTATTTCCTCGGCGGGTTGGAGTTGGTGAGTTTTTTGGCTGCATGGCCTCAGAAAGGTATGTTTGGCTAAAAATTACAGTCCGGCTTTTAGGGCCAAAGGTCCGGCTTTTTGGAGCGTCGAGTCCGGCTTTTTCATTTTAGGAGATGGCAACCCTAGGTGTGGTGTGGAAAAAAAAACAATAAGTACTTACTCAAATATCAAACTCAAATGTTTAAATTTGACCACGTTTCAAGAGACAATATTATTACTTCAAGTAACGGGCGGAACTTTTTTTTTAATCGTAACCTATATAGCTACCATAAATTGTGCTAAAGTGTAAACAATTTAGTTAATGTGAGCATAATAAATGAGTGAATGGGGCTCTACATCCTATTGTGAAAAGTCAAAATGTGTCCAAAAAGGCACGTATGGCAATTCACAATGCTGTGTTAGTCCCTACTTTAATGTATGGTAGTGAAAGTTGGGTGTGGCAGAAGAAGCACGAGAGTAGAATAAATGCTGTAGAAATGCGGTCATTAAGGAGTATGTTAGGGATGAATCTGAATGACAGAGTGAGAAATTGTTTAATAAGAGAAGAGTGTGGTTTGCAAGATGATGTTGTGACCATGATAAAGAAAGGAATGCTTCGGTGGTTTGGTCATATAGAAAGAATGAATGAAGAAAGAGTAACAAAGCAAATTTATGTTGCAGAGGTGAACGGCAGAGTCGGGAAGGGTTGCCCTAGGCGAAAGTTTATCGACCAAATTGGCGATATATTGAAAATGGGCCAAATCAAGAGTACCTTTAACCGACGAGCGTGTATGCGTAGGTATATGGATGTGGAGGAAGCGAGAGAGGTGTGTCAGGATCGTACCAAATGGAAGTCCATAGTCTCTGCCTACCCCTCTGGGTGACAGGCGTGAGTGTTTTTGTATAATAAAGATTTTATCATAAAGGTAGGTAGGTATTACAAATTTGGTAATGATTACAAAGACGATGCTACCAATTCTCTAACACAAGCTTAGCACACAACACTACAGATGTTTTACTCAACGAATATCTAGGTATTCATTTTAAATTTTAATATAATGGTTTATTAGGTCCAAAATCGCGTAAAGGATAAAGCACTATGTTCGGAGTTTAGGCTCGGAGTTTTGATTTTACCACATGAGTAAAGAAACCGACTCATTACTCTGTGTTTTTACTAAAGGCACTCACAGAATACCAGCGTAAAATAGCTTACCTAAGGGGAAGGGGCACCCAGGTAAATCGTGTTCCCACGCTTGGCGAGCGGGTTGGCAAACGTAGTTTTGGACGAGATCTGACGACCTGAACCTAATGTAACAAGCAGATGCAGGTGGTACAGGAGTTCAGGACCGTACTTTGTAGCAATCTATGGGGGAGGCTTATGTTCAGCAGTGGACTTGTGATGTGCTGTATTAATAGTAGTATACTAGATGATGGATGCCTTAATTTTAATGACTGACTCGTTGGTCTAGTGATCATGAGATCCCGGGTCCGAATCCCGGGTCGGGCCACAATCAGTTATTGGCTTTTTCTGCCTAGAAACTCTCAGTAGCAAGTAGCAGCCCGGAGTCAGAAATTTGGCGGCGTTTCAACCCCGTGCCCCAGGAAACCACGTAAAGCCGTTAGTACTGCTCCTCCGTTCGTGTCGGATTACCGTCCTGTCTGACTATGAGAATGAAGGAATAGAGAGTGCACCTGTGTTTGCGCATACACTTGGGCTCTATAATCCTGTACTACGCAGATGGCTAGTCTCCGTTGAGACTGGCCGCTGTGTCCGAAATTCGGGTTGGAGGATATTAGTGCTAGATATACCCACAACCTAATACCACAGCCTAAAAAGAACTAGTTAGACTGTGCTAATACTACAGAGTATAGACGAATATAATTTAAGTATACTAGTTCATATACTTTTCATTATATTATTTATACGTGGTAGAGCCACGCTGCAGCTATATTAATAGTATACTTGTAGCACGAATGGGTCGGCTCGACCAGGGATGGACCACATGCTCTCACGGAATACCAGCGTAAAATAGCAGCTTGATGTTGCTGTGTTTCGTATGGTGACTGTAGAGAACCGGAGACCCTTTTTATTGGAAACTAAACATTCCATCTTAGTCCTCACGGCTGACAACTCATCAGCATTTTGATTCTCAAACGAGGATAGATGTAGATGTCTATGGGCCACAGCAACCACTTAGCATCAGGTGGATTGTGTGCTCGTTTATCACCATTATTTTATAAAAAAAAAATTATAATTAAAATTTTGTACAACCGACTTCAATATAAATTATTAAAAATAACTTAAGAATTATTGTCAGACCTCGATCAAATTTATATGGGACCACATGAGAATCGCCACCTTTCAAATAAAAGAAGAATCATCGAAATCGGTTCACGTAGTATAGATATGGGTAACACACATATAAAAGAACATTCGAATTGAGTACCTCCTCCTTCTTGAAGTCGGTAGAAAAACAGAAAAAAGAAATACACATAGGTACATAATAATAAATATCCTCCAGATCGAATTTCGATCACGGCAGCCATCCTCAACGGAGACTAGCCATCGGCGCAGGCACAGAATAAATGATAGGACAACGGCGCAGGACAGGATTGTAGTGCCCAAGTGTATGCGCAAGTACAAGTACTATTAAGAATTACTTGACGAAAAGACTCAATAACTGATTTTTTTGACCCGACCCGGGATTCGAACCCGGGGCCTCATGTACAGCAGCCGCGTTTTACAAGCACTAAACCAACGAGGCAGTCAAAAAACAACGTACACATGTATGTGTATGTATATGTGTATGCAAACACACTAGCGCGCGCGCGCGCACAGACGCACGCACGCACGCACGCACGCACGCACGCACGCACGCACGTACGAATATATATTTGTTTTAGGTAGTTTTGTATTGTGTTTATAATATATATAATATATAATAAAGTAATGTATTTAGTATAGTTGAACAGTTTTTATTTATAAGTTATGTTTTATTATTGTCCTTAATTTGCACCTGCCTGCATCTTTATTGATTCGATTTTCGTCGGGTCGAAAATGCCATACGGCATTAACATTTGCAATATACCAATGTTGCAATAAAGGATAAATAAATAATTAAATAAATTATACTCCTTTCTCCACGTAGACGACACCCATTACGTAAGGATTTTAGAAAATTCAACCCCTGAGGGCGTGAAATAGGTTGTTACTGCTTGTACTTTATAGGTGCTTACGTACTTTTGACAAAGGTTAAAGAAGCCAGTCATTTACCTAATTTTAGCCGAAAGCAGTCTGGTAAGTTCTACTTGCTTTAATATTATGTAGTTTTTTTTTTATAAGACCGAAGTGACAAGCGAACCTACAGTCCACCTGATGGTAAGGTTATTTTTTTATAGTATAAGGGTGACAAACGAGCAACCAGTCCACCTGATGGTAAGTGGTTGCTGTGGCCCATAAACATCTACATCTATCCTCGTTTGCGAATCAAAATGCAGATGCGTTGTCCCCGTGAGGACTAAGATGGAATGCCTCTTTTCCAGTAAAATAGGTCTCCGGTTCTCTACACTCATCATACGAAACACAGCAGCATTAAGCTGCTATTTTACGCTGGTGTTCTGTAAGAGAGCCGTGTAGTGGTGGTTAAGAATATCCACTACCCCATATCTTCCCGTGGGTGTCGTAAGGGGCGACAGTGGGAAACAGGCAGGAGATGGGCAGCAGCATATTCCTGATAACAGCAATAGTACAATAAAAAACTGCGGTTGCCAACCCGCTCCCCAAGCGTGGCAACTATGGCAATATAGCCCCCTAAGATAAGGGTAACAAAGAGACGGCCCCCAGTCCCCGGCGGCCCCGCTATTCCTGACCGCGGTGGCGACCAAGGTAACGGCGGGGCAGGGGGTGCTAAGAATCTCCGGTGGAGGTTCGGTTGCCACCTACTCGACCTGGCAACTTATAACGCACGCACCCTGAGGACTGACGAGAAGATCCCGGAGCTGGAAGAAGAGATAGACAAGTTACGCTGGCATATTATAGGATTATCCGAGGCCCGAAGAGAGGAGGAGGACACAGTAATCCTCGAATCCGGCAACTTGTTCTATCACCAGGAGGGCGACCGTCTGTCCCAAGGAGGTGTCGGATTTATCGTCCACAAGTCTCTCGTTAACAACGTTGTAAAGATTGAGAGTGTGTCGACGAGGGTTGCGTACCTTATACTCAGAATCACCAAACGGTATTCGCTGAAGGTCATACAGGTTTACGCACCAACCTCGGCACATCCCGATGAGGAGGTGGAGGAAATGTAAGAGGATATTTCTAGAGCCATGCATTCCTCCAAAACCCACTATACGGTGTTAATGGGAGACTTCAATGCAAAACTAGGCACAAGAGAGAACGGCGAGCTGAAAGTAGGGAAATTTGGAATAGGGCAACGTAACCCAACGGGCCAGCAGCTGGTCGACTTGATGGAGAAAAAGGGACTCTTTATGATGAACTCTTTCTTCCAGAAGCGGCCTCACAGGAAGTGGAGCTGGTCGAGCCCCGACGGTTCGACAAAAAATGAGATTGATTGCGGTCGTAGCTAAGTTCTGCAAGACTCGCCGCAGAAGAACACAAAAACTCTCCGATCACACTCTTAATCTCATGGCTGTTAGACGGGAGATGAAGCTACAGTCATCAACAGATTTGACAGCATACAGACAACTGACCAGACAAATCTCTAAATGCATGCAGCGGGACTTACGCAACTTCAATACAGCTTATATTGAAGAAGCCATCGAGCGGAACCAAGGCTCCAAAGTCTTTGCTAGAGATTTGTCTGCCAGAAAAAGCCAACTGTCAAAGCAGAAGACCGAGTGTGATAGCATTGTTTCCGAGATACCTGAGATTTTGAGTGAAATTGAGAGGTTCTGTGGGCAGCTGTACACGTCATCGTTGGACCCACACGCAAGTGTAACGATCCAAGAGCGAGTCTTATTCAACAATATTCCGAAGATATCCCGGACGTCAGTCTGAGCGAGATTAGAATGGCACTCCAGCACCTTAAAACGGCAGGGCCCCAGGTGAGGATGGAAATACAGCGGAGCTTTTGAAAGCGGGTGGAAAACCGATACTTGAAGTCCTTCAGAAGCTCTTTAATTCCGTCCTCCATGGTGGCACTACTCCGAAGGCGTGGAGTAGAAGTGCGGTGGTCTTGTTCTTCAAGAAAGGCGACAACGCTCTCTTGAAGAACTACAGACCGATTTCCCTTTTGAGCCGCGTCACGTGCTGTTTCCGAGAGCCATTACGAATTGTCTCGCACGCAGACTTGACGACTTCCAGCCTCCATGTACCAGGTTCCAGTACCATGGACCCCATACACACCCTTCGGCAAATTGTACAGAAGTCCGAGGAGTACAATTTGCCACTATGTCTGGCGTATATTGACTATGAGAAAGCCTTTGATTCCGTCGAATTTGGGCGGTGCTGCAGTACCTTCAGTGGTGCCAAGTTGACTGTCGTTATATCGAAGTGCTGAAGTGCTTGTACAATAGGGCTACGATGGCTATCCGAGTACAGAACCAGATTACGAAACCTATCCAATTGCAGAGAGGTGTAAGACAGGGTGACGATATATCCCCGAAACTCTTCACCGCTGCATTGGAAGACGTTTTCAAGCTTCTGGACTGGAAAGGATACGGTATTCACATCAATGGCGAGTACATCACTCACGTTCGATTTGCCGACGATATAGTCCTTTTGGTAGAATCGCTGGAGTAGCTAAGCACTATGCTCAATGACCTCAGTAGTGTCTCCCAACGGATAGGTCTTAAGATGAACATGGACAAACAAAAATCATGTTTAATGTCCATGTCACACCTATGCCGGTAGTTGTTGGGAGCACTAAGCTCGAAGTTGTTGACAAGTATGTTTACCTGGGACAAATAGTCCGACTAGGTAAGTCCAACTTCGACCGAGAGGTCAATTGGCGGATTCAACTCGGCTGGGCTGCGTTCGGGAAACTACGACATATCTTCTCGTTAGACATACCTCAAAACCTTAAAACGAAACTGTACAACCAGTGCGTGTTGTGCCAGTGATGACTTACGGGTCTGAGACGTGGTCCTTCACTGCTGGCCGTATGAGGAAGCTCAAGGTCGCTCAGCGAGCTGTGGAGAGGGCTATGCTCGGGGTTTCTCTCCGTGATAAACTTTGAAATGAGGATATAGCCCAACGGATTAGTAAGCTGAAGTGGCAGTGACCGGCCATATAGCTCGAAGAACCGACAACCGATGGGGAAGAAAGGTTCTTGAGTGGCAGCCTCGTACCGGTAGGCGAAGTGTAGGGCGACCCCCCACGAGATGGATTGACGACCTGGTAAGACATGCAGGAAGTCGATGGATGCAGGTGGCTCAGGACCGTGCTTTGTGGCATTCCTTGGGGGAGGCCTATGTTCAGCAGTGGACTTGTGAAAGGCTGTAATGATGATGATGATGATACATATATATATATATATATATATATATAATTATAGCAGTCCATGGACATTTGCGGTTAATTTTAAACGAAAAAGGTTACAGTTGCTTTGTCACCTCTGAGGTCACTAATAATAAAATATGTCAAGTAAATTAGACTTTACTGCACAATACACAATTTTATTGCACATATTATAAAACAAACAGAAGTCTTCTATTTTTATTGGCAAATCGGGTGGGTGATAATATTTGAGACATCTGGGGCTATCTCTGGATGAATATTTAGAAGAGCTATATCTGGATGTTTGCTCTCTAACAAGTTCACCATGCCTTAGTGTAGAAAATGATCTCTCTGATGTCGCACCGCTTATAGGAAGAGTTGCCAGAAAGTTCAGCAAAGTATTTATATTTGGGTAGAGACCCTATTCTATAAAAAAAGAGATCATCATCATTGTAGAAAACCACACACTTAGAAAATAATAATTATCGCGAAGAGTCTGTCAGTAATTTTTAGAAGATTTTTCAATTTGAAGTATACGATTTGTGGCGGGGGGGGGGGGGGGGGGAAGTCTCTCATTCAAATTAGTGATCGATGGTTTCAAAGGAGTCTTTTGATATACCTAGTTATTTGATGTTCAATTGGTATTTATAAATGAACAAAGTATTCCAGTATCGTCGCCAGTCGCACTTTGGATACAAAGAATCCGTTGTTTTATGTAATTAGATGCTACGAGTACCTACCTACATTGTTAGCAAGCGAACACAAGTAACTCTCATCCCTAGACTTCGTAACATCCCACGTCCCACCATTAGTTTGCTCTTTGAAATTATACCAATATCACAAAAATACAGTTTATTTCTTACATTTGAAGTAAATTCTCTTGAGCGCGCCACCTGCCGGGTCCAATTGTGAAAACACACAAAATTTCATCAAAATCGGTCTAGTCGTTTAGGGAGTTCAGTCACATTCGCACGGACAGAAGAATTGGTCGATCCTTAAAATAAATAAACTTACATAATATACAAAAAATATAAATACACATGTTATTAAAAGGTATATGGTATGGAACCGAGATAGATCAGGACCTAAGCGCTAGCTGTACTGACATTTGCAACCAACGATTTCATTTTATCACGTGCCGTGGGGTTTATAGGGTGCTCGAACCTGGGGTTGCTCGCGTACTATGAAATGACATTGGCACCCCCTAACCCAATGCCACGTGATAAATCAATATTGCATGCCGTAAGCGCAAACTCGACTCCATCGAGTCAGTAATTCATTCTTGGGGCGATGTATACGCTTTTACAACAAAATTCCAGAAAATATACAAAGTTTGACCTGTTCAAAGTTCAAAAACTTTATTAAACTAAGTTTGTATAAAAAGGGTTATTATAATATTAAGGAATTTATGGATGATAATAATCCCTGGAAATGAGGTGATCGCTACCAAGCTATTTTTTCTAATTTGTTGTGTTGTTAATTTGTGTAACATCATGATTGTAAGCTGTTATTTAAAAAAAAAGTCCCGCTGGGTTTCTTGCTGGTTCTTCCCAGGACGGAGGTTTTTTCCGAACCAGTGGTAATCAAACAAAAGAGTGACTTTCAATAAGTAGTATTTATAATCTATATTGAATAAAAAAGTTTCTGTGTCTGTTTCTGTTTCAAAGCGGGCAGGTATGTTCTGCTAGGGCCTAAAAATTAAGAATCCAACGTTTTGTCGCATGAAATCGTATCTAGCAATCATATTATACATATAAATGATATAAAAATCACAATGTCAGAAAGATAAATGATTGTTGAACTTATTATAATTTTTTTTTAACTCGATTAATTGCAATTTTTACATAAAAAAGGGATTTTAGTGGCTTATGGTGTGGATTTATCAAGTCCGCATGGCTTCGTAAACACGATAACTTTTGAAACTATCAATTGTTCAACTCGTAAACTATTTTTAAAATTGCAATGAAATATTGTTACTTGCAGTTTTAAGTGCTGATTTAACACGGTGAAGGAAGACATCGTTAGGAAATCTGCATGTCTGAGAAATAAAAACAAAATATTTAGAAGATAATATGTGAAGTCCGCCAATACGCACTGTGGCAGCGCGGCGGACATTTCCTTGCAATGTCCTCCGCGATATTAGTATACTAATAGTAGTAATATAGTATGATACTATGGTAGTTGTATTTGTGATATTGGTGTAATCCTTTGGTGTAATCTCAGAAATGAGAGGTAGTCTGATCGGAGTCCAACTGTGGGACGTTTATAGAAGGTATTTCATTAGCTATTTATTTCAGCGACATCTATGTTAATACAGAAAACTTCAATTATTAAAACTGTTAAATTTTATAAAAAATTGTACATTTGTATGAATAAATATATTTGCACGCAGCTCGGTGAAAGCTAAAGATAATTAAATAGCTTTTGACAGGATCTGAAATGTGCCTACGCTGATTGTAATGTTACTGAATGAGGGCTAATAATTTTCTGCTCATCAGATGTCGCTAGTTGATACTGAGGTAAAGTTTTTTGTTACACAATGTAATTTTATTAGGAAGTAGTTTTTTAATAAAATATTATCAGTTTCTAGAGTATTATATAAATACACAAAACAATGCGTCAGTGGATTGCTCTTTAATGTTTTGCACATTTTAACTTATTTTAAATTTTTCTATTTATATGAATATTTGTGGCTCGGTTTTTCATTTTTAAAGTTATTAATATAAAATATAGCTAATAGTACAGAAAGAAACAATAACTTTTAAATTTTTCCAACAAATTAACTTCCCCACTATGCAATTTGTCAAATATCCTCTCTCTAGTGGCGCCGCCCTGGTGGCAGAAAAGGTCGTGCATGCTCTCATTCTGAATTAGACATCCAGTAAGAGATTGAATCTCTCTCTATAATTTACAGTTTAGTAGCGCCATCTATTAAAATATAAGTAGGTGCATGTTAACATTCTATTTATGAAATTGTCTAACATTCTCTTATAGGTGGCGCTGTAATAAAATTATCAATTTCCAGTTTTTACAAATTCTGTTTTTTTTTATGCCTTATTCCGTCCAATAATAAAATATTCGTTGAACATAATATAAGTATAGATTATGATATTTATCTAGTATATAAGAGGAACGAGGGTCATTGACATTGACCCTATGATTTCATGTTTATCATCTCAGTACATATGTATATAATGATATTACTGAGTTTTAAGGTGTATGTAAATAGCATTATAATGCAATAATAGTATTGGATTAATCAAAAGAATGCTTGAACCTTTTAAGCTTTCTTAGATTTTGTTTATATAATACTTATATTTAGTAAGTTTAAATTGTAAGTTTTAACTGTCGGGAGAAAAATTGTTCTTTTTAAGTTTCTAGTAGGGATTTGTTGAAGCGATGGTGTTGCTTTTTTTGACTTTCATTTTTTTTTAGATATTCTCAAAGATACAGGTTTTCGCACTATGACTTCCTTCACCGCCGAGAATGTTAAATTAGCACTTAATTTTGCGGTTAACGATATCAGCAAGTTAGCAACGACGACGCGATCGTTGATCGCGTAATATAATGGAAGCAAACATCTATACCACAACATAATACATACAAACTTTTACGCCTGTCAACAAGGGTAGGCAGACTACACTATCATTTAGCACGTCAGGATACTCACGCTTCTATCAAATCTACATATCTAATATCTAGTCGGTTAAGTGTAACCCCAAATTCAATGTATCGCCAATTTGGTCGATTATGTTCAATTCAAGGTATCCCTTACCGAATCTGTCACTCACTTCTGCAGCATAAGTTTGCTCTGTCACTATTACCACATTCATTCTATCTCCAGGTCCAAACCACCGAAGCATATCACAATATTTCCACCCTATCATTCAGAAATTCAGAATAATACCAAACATACTTCATAATGACCGCATTTTTAAATCCTTTAGTTAGGATGAACATGTTTTTCAAATTTCATGCATGATAAAAATTAAATTAATGATAAAAGATAGATTTTAATAAAATGTCCTATCACATAAACATACATAAACACTCACGCCTGTCACCCAGAGGGGTAGGCAGAGACTACGGACTTCCATTTGGCGCCTGACACACCTCTCTCGCCTCCTTTACATCCATATTATATCTACGCATACACGCTCGTCGGTTAAGGGTACTCCCTAATCTGGCCCATTTTTAATGTATCGCCGATTTGGTCGATAAACCTACGTCTAGGACGTCCCTTCCCGACCCTGCCGTTCACTTCTGCAACATAAATTTGCTTTGTCACCCTTTCCTCGTTCATTCTTTCTACATGACCAAACTTACCAAGTTATATACCAAAAGACCAAGTTATAGGACATGACCAAAAATTTGGTCATGTCCTATAACTTGTTACATTGTTTAATATTTTCAGAGATATGCATTTTTAAAAGTTTAAAAATTACAAAATTCTTTTAATACACTCTAAACATGTAAAAAATTAAGCAAAGGTAATAAAAATATATTATTCATAACTAGCGACCCGTCCAGGCATCGCCTTTTATTTTAGACTAGCTGTTCCTCACGACTTCGCCCGCGTGGATTTTACTACGATTACATGGGTTTTAATTTTTTTGCACGGAACCTTATAACATCAGCTAGCCAGTAAGTCCCGTCAAAATAGGTCTAGCGGTTTCGAAGATAAGCCGGATCAGACACAGACAAACATTTTAAAAAAAATTTCTTATTAGTACTGTATACACTTTCATATGCATTTAGTAAAAAGCTGTTATTTTATCATTACAAACAGACACTTCAATTTTATTTATTTGCACAGATTTAAGGTAATCATCAAAGACCATCCATTCATTCATTCATTCTCCAATTCTTTGGAATAAAATACTTCCTAGCATCACTCTTTCTCTCTGTTCGTGAAGTTTCATTACAATCGGTTCGCCATTCCGAAGATCCGCCGGCACTGTCAGACAGACAGACAAAAATATCAAAAATGGTTATTAATATCTTAACTGCATGCAAATAACCCCCTCAGCCCAATGAAAGGCAGTTTCGATATTACAGACAGAAACTTCAGATGTATAGATTATTTATGGTATGTTTAATTTTTAACTCGCAGTTCCTCTCCAACACATTTATTAGCAAGCTGTAGCATTAATGTTACTCATATGATCTTTTGCTACAATCAACCTTCGCTAGGAATGACAAAAATTCACGAAATATAAATAAAACAAAGAAATAAGAACATGTTGTTTATTGCAGCCTCGATTGCATATTACAACACATAGGATCTCTGTTAAATACTGATTGTTTCTTACGATGCAATTTCATAGAAGGAATTGCACAGCGATATCTCTGGTCCATCTTAATAGGTGACAGTTTCATCAACACCTGCACTGGATTTCCCATACTATTTATTCAATGAAAAAATTACCCATTCATAAATCACTATTTACTATGATAAGAGCACTGATCAACAGTTAATACACGTAAAAATTTGTCGATAGATATAGTAACTTAGGTTGGTTAGATGCAACCAATTGGAAACTTAACGTCAAGTTATTGTCATGATAATCATTTTTAATAGAATCAGCTGTTAATGTTATATTAATGATATTTGATATTTCCACTACAGTCCATTTAGCATCTAACCAAATTTAGTTTGATCTTAGTTGGCATCAACGAAGTACTCCTGGGCAGCTTTAGTATCAGGTTTGATTGTCTTGGATCCGGGCTGCCAGTTGGCTGGGCACACCTCTCCGTGCTTGTCCGTGAACTGGAATGCTTGAACTAGACGGAGCGTCTCATCTACTGACCTGTGGAAAAGACAAATGCGGACTTTATATTTGTTTATTTAATAATGTTATATTTTTAGCATTTTAATATACACCCAAAGATTTTTTCAAGTTTTCAAGTTTTTTTCACTGTTTAATTCTTATTGTCTTAGTTCCTATAACTTAGATCCCTCGTGGCATTGCTCTCCATCTGTTCGTAAAGTTTCATCACAATCAGTTTAAGCATTCTGAAGATTAGCCTGGACACACAGATAAAAAAAATGCTTATTATGTCTTAATAGCCTGCAAATAACACTTTCATTTAATAGAAGCTAGTTATTTCAATATTACAGACAGACATTTCAATTTTAATTATAGGTATAGATATAAATACATAAATCAAGTACTTCAATTCCGATGTTCACATATGAAATATAATCATTTCGGGATTAACCGATAATGTGACCCAAATTAATTATATTTATCACTGACATTGATATTTGAAAATCAGATATCTAATCATGTTAGTCATAGTATACAATCTTGTACATGGTAGCGTCACGACCCAGCTGTATTATTGTTGCAGTACGAATGGGGCGGCTTTTCCGGGGATGGATCGAATAGCACAGAATAGCAATGTGAAATGGTATTTTGTGCTCCTGTAGTGTTATGTTTGTAATGTTTTACATGGTGAGTGATGTGAACCAGAAACAATTTTTACTAGTAACGAGGCATTTCATCTTGGTCCTCATGGGTGTTAAAGCACCTCTCATAGAAAGCATTACAACAATAAATCTTTATGATAGGGTAGAGCCATGCTGTAGCTATATAGTGGTTTTAACACGAATGCGTCGGCTCGACCGGGGAATGATCACTCTCACGGAATACAGCGTAAAATACCAGCTTCGCGTAAATATAAGAAGGAAGAGGAAATATACGAAATCAGTATCCCTTACAAGTTATTTTAACAAACAGTTTATAATAAACAGTAAACGAGTGGACAAGCAAATTCAAGGCTAATTATCACGTAGTCGTGATTTCCATTATATTATTAATTTATTGGCATTCCAGTTATCAACTTTGATAAAGAGAACGTGACAGACCTTACGTCTAGTGTACAATGACTTTGCAATTATATTCATTTACAAGCCCTATCATTAGAACAGAAATAAAAAAAACCCGACTGTATAAAAATGTTTACCGAAAAGAACAATTTTGTAGCCTATGTCAATTCCACAATTAAGGAGAATCGAATGACACCTCTTGTTTAAAATCCATTAATCCGTTTAGGGTGCAAAACATTCCAATGAATGAATATATATATATATATATATATATAATATAATATGTCGCAGTAAGATAGTTAAAGCCGTAATATAGTTATGTCCCTACGGACATAGCTATATATACTCCGAGTAGACACCTAGTGAAATAATTATAATTGTATTTGATCAAGGTCAGACCAATAGGTTTTGAGTTATTCTTAATAATTTATATTGAAGTCGGCTGTACAACATTTTTAATTTTAAATTATTGACAGTAGGTTAAGGTGCAGCTGGGTTGACCATTGGGCCATCCTAAAGCCTCGTACATTATAACGACATAAAATGTAATATTGAAAGAATTTAACTTTTTGATTTCAAAAAATATAAGTCAAAAGTAGTTTTCACTAACAAATTACAAACAAACTACAATTAAAATTAATTCACTAGATTAGTCTAGCAAGATAGTTAAGAATCGCTTTCATATAACTATATTACGGTATATAGATAGTTATATCCCTAGGGATATAACTATATCACAAATAGAATAGAATAGAATAATTTTTTATTCAATATTGATTATTACATAATACTTATTGAAAGTAATTTTTTTTATTTACCACTGGTTCGGAAAATACCTCTGTCCTGGGAAGAACCAGCAAGAAACCCAGCGGGAATTTTTTTTTTTTCAAACATATTTCACTTAACAATAATTTCATTTATACAATTTTTAAATGATTTTTAATAGAACCAGCATGGTGGCGATCACCTTATTCCCAGGGGTTATTTTCATTCATGTATTCCTTGATATTATAATAACCCTTTTTGTACAGTTTTTATTTAATAAAACTTTTAAACTTGTTTATTGATAAACTTTGAATATGTTCTGGGATTTTGTTGCAAAAGCGTATACATTGCCCCATAAATGAATTACTGATTCTGTGGAGTCTAGTAACTGGTATTACAAGCTTATGTTTGTTCCTAGTGTTTAAGGTATGAACATCCTTATTCTTATTAAAGCTATTTATGTTTTTATGTACATACATTACATTTTCATAAATATATTACGATGCCAAAGTTAATATGTTTATTTCTTTAAATTTTTGTCTGAGGAACTCTTTACAATTTAGGTTATAAATCGCCCGAACGGCTCTCTTTTGCAAAACAAATATAGCTTCAATATCAGTCGCATTACCCCATTGCAAAATTCCATAAGACATTACGCTATGAAAGTAACTAAAATACACTAATCTAGCTGTCTCAACATCTGTGAGACTTCTCCTTTAACCATCTTACTGCAACATATACATACTCTAGAAAACATCTTACCTCTGGGGTAGTTGGATTAAAACTAGGTTGTAAGTGATGATTTATTACGTTTTTTATATAATAGAGTTACAAGCGCACACAGTCCACCTGATGGTAAGTGGATGTTGTGGCCCATAGAAATCTACATCGATTCTCGGTAAAGGAACGAATAATACGAAACACAGCAGCATTAAGCTGCTATTTCACGCTGGTATTCTGTGAGAATGTGGTCCTTCCCCAGTCGAGTCGACAGATTCTTGCCACAACTACAATATATCTGCAGCATGGCTTTATGACGCAGGTATAATGTCTAAGAAATTAAAAAATCACTCCGAAATTATGAGGCATCTATCTACCTAGCATTAGGACGTAACACAGGCTCTAGCTTTAAAACTAGGACTTAGATCCTTAGTATAAATTCTATTTTTTTTTTTATTGAATAAGTGTGACAAACAAGTACACAGTCCACCTGATGTTATGGACCGAGAGATTAATCAGGGCAATAATTACAATGCCCGGGCAAAATGAATAATGACAAGTCAAATTGGGCTACACAATTAATACTGATTTAAACTTCATTGTCTGGTCATAACCTAACCTATCTTTGACAGTTTTCAGATGTTAAAGCCACTTGAAACTGTAAGGGAACCCAAATTCCACACACTAGCGATATGAACTGGAGTCCCAGACACCCTGGATTACAGCCCAGTTGAAAGGATAGAGAGCTTGTATATTTACAGGATGTGAGGTGTTACATGTAGTCACCTGGGTGACAACATATCTGTGGTCTTTATTTAGAGTTGGTTAGTATTGATTGTGAAATGTTAAAGATGTCAATGAATACATGTGTTGCCCATTGGATGCCTTTTAGACTCTCCCAAATACAAATGTGTCAAATGAACTATACTACGATGGGCCGCGGTGTCAAGGTGAACTGCAAATTTGTTTGTCATTATTACGTCACAAATAGACTTTTCTTGTTACTGTGATTTACAACTGGGTAAGTACCCTAATATGGTAGTTTCGTTACTAATATGGTTGATAGTCATTTGTAATGTTATATATTTTTATATAGGTATAGATTACCTCATGGATATTTGCCATAGTGGTCAGGCTTAGCAAGCGGGCTGACATCCAAAGTTTTTAATTTTAGTCGTTATTAGGAAGACGCTGCTGCCCATTCCAGATTTATTTCCCTCTATCGCCTCTTAAGATACCCATGGGATGAAATGGGGTAGTGGATTTTCTCACACCCACAGTTTGGCCTAATAACTAAAAAAAAAAAACCGACCAAGTGCGAGTCGGACTCGCGCACCGAGGGTTCTGAACAAATCCGTAGGTATATGTTTAAAATTATTAAAAAAATTTTATTATATGATGTAACTAAAAATTTATGCTTTTCGCAATTTTTCCTTTATCTGTGCTATAATACGTTGCTTCGTACCAAATTTTAAGATTCTGAGTTCACGGGACCGGGACGGTACCCTGTAGATTTTGATTCCCTTGCGAATGTCGAAAATTTGCGGCATAAATGGGTGTATCTTTTGATTGCATTGGCTTAGAAGTTTGAGTTTTTCACAGCTCCAAGGGAGAGTAGACTTGAGTATTTGATATGAATCAGCTTGATATCTCCACGTGTTCCTGAGAAAAAGGGTCTTGACAGACAGACAGACGGACCACAAAGTGATCCTATAAGGGTTCCGTTTTTTCCTTTTGAGGTACGGAACTCTAAAAATAAAACTTGCAGGTGCTATTCACCTGCCAAGCGTGGCAACTATGGCTAACATCCCCACCTATGAGATTACAACAGAGATTACAATGGGGCGGCCTATATTTAGCAGTAGAAGCTGTAATTAATGATATAAGATTAAAAAAAATCTAAATTTTTTACTTATCTCTCATTCAAACAGTTTACTTTGAAGCTAATTGATTTTTTTTTAAATTAGGGTGATGCCACTCTTTTACGTAGTTAACTACAAAATTACAGTGCAAAGTGTGTACGATATTTTTTTACTCTTACCGTCCCACGGGCAGGTCGTTGATAGTGATCTGCCTGAGGTTCTGCTTGCCGTCGATGATGAACAGCCCTCGGAATGGAACTCCGACCTCCTCGTTCAGTACACCGTAGTCACGAGAGATGCCATGCGTCTTGTCGCTCAGGATCGGAATGTTCATGGGGCCAAGACCTCCTGTAACCAGAACACGAAAATATCATGTATGTTCCATATATGTCCATGTATGTATTCACATGGTTGTCAATATTTGTTGTGCACACAGAGGTTGTCAATATTTCATTGCTTTTTTATGGTGTTTGCTTTGCATTATTCAACAGTACTCTGTTTACAGCTTAAATGTATAACATTTAATATATCTGATGATATATAAGAATATATAATATGTGATTGAAACAAAAGGAAGGCTCAAACGGGGTAGGACAACGCTCTCGGAAATACCAGCGTGAAATAGCAGGTTAATGTTGCTGTGTTTCGTATGGTGGGTGTAGAGAACTAGACATCCTTTTTACTTGAAACGAGGCATTCCATATTAGTCCTCAGGGGTGACAATGCATCTGCATTTTGAAACTTAACTTGGAGGTCCCAAGTGATATCGGTCGGATAAAATCTTTCATTGTAGAGCCATGCTGCAGCCATATTAAAAATATGGTTGTGGCACTTAATGGGTTGGTTTGGCCGGGGAGGGCCCGAATGCTAGCACATAAAATAGTAGCTTAATGCTGCTGTTTTGTATTGTGAGTGTGGAGAACTGGTACCTGCTGGTGAAGAGACATTCCATCTTAGTCCTCACGGCTGACAACGCATCTGCATTTTGATTCGCAAACGAGGATAGATGTAGAAGTCTATGGGCCGCGGCAACCACTTACCATTAGTTGGACTGTGTGATCGTTTGTCATCCTTATACTATTTAAAAAACCTTCGATTTGCCGACGATATAGTCCTTATGGCAGAATCGCTGGAGGACCTAACCACTATGCTCAATGACCTCAATAGTGCCTCCCTACGGATAGGTCTTAAGATGAACATGGACAAAACAAAGATCATGTATAACGTCCATGTCACACCTATGCCGGTAGTTGTTGGGAGTACTAAGCTCGAAGTTGTTGACGAGTATGTTTACCTGGGACAAATAGTCCGACTTGGCAAGTCCAACTTCAACAGAGAGGTCAATCGACGGATTCAACTCAGGCAGCGCATCGTGCGTTAGATTGCGACACACATCACGTCAGGTATATCTCAAAACTTGAGAACGAGATTGTACCACCAGTGCGTGTGCGTGATGACATATGGATCTGAGACGTGGTCGTTGAAGCTCAAAGTCGCTCAGCGAGTTATGGAGACAGGGGTTTCCCTGCGTGATAAACTTAGAAATAAGGATATCCGCAGTAGAACCAGAGTGACCGACATAGCCTAATGGATTAGTAAGCTGAAGTGACAATGAGTCAGCCATATAGCTCGAAGAAACGACAACGGATGGGGAAGAAAGGTTCTCGAGTGGCAAGCGAAGTAGGACGACCCCCCACTAGATGCAGTGACGATCTGGTAAGACATGCAGGAAGTCGAAGAATGCAGGTGGTTCAGGACTGTGTTTTGTGGCATTCTTTGGGAGGCCTATGTTCAGCAGTGGACTTGTGAAGGGCTGGAATCATGATGAACATCAAAAAAAGCCTGGATTTGCACGACTTAGACCACAGATTTACATAAAATAATGTTATCGTTTTAAAACTAAGACACATAATCTTCAATAGAGGTTTCCGGCCTAAAGTATTAAGTAATCTGTGCTTTTACTCGAAAGTCCGGCTTAACAAGCTTGTCGGATTTCTGGGTTTGCGACCTGGACACCCTATTTATGTTGTACATGTGAAAAAGCGAACGAATTATGTCCGTATGCACTAGTTCGAGAACCTTACCTTGTTTCCTGGGCGTGTTGATCCAGGCGAGGTGAGTGAAGTGGGAGTCTGTGGAGGCTGCGATAACCTCGCAGTTGATCTTGCGGAAGTCGTCAGCGCGCTCCGAGAAAGCAATAATCTCAGTCGGGCACACGAAAGTGCTGCAACAAGTGCAGGGATTAGTAACTGGATCGTTGTCGTAGTATTATCAAAGAATTATAAATAATACTATAATGTAAATGTAATAATAATATTAATAAAATTGGGCCCTTCATCTATTCATGTATTTTTTATCTATTTACGTTAGTATATTTAATATATATTTATTATTTCCTCTTATATATTTATTCAGCTCAACCATATGAGAATATTTTATGGATACCCTAAAAATATTAATAATTGCCAATATTTGCAGTGCGATTGCAGGGTTCTTGTTTTAAACTATTTTTTATGATAAGACCAAACGTATGTACAATAAGAATAGCAAATAAATTGAACGAAAGAAATAAGGCAATTAGATTATAATCTATTTAGGCGTATTTATTAAAAGCTTTTCTGGAAAAACAATTTCATTCGGTAAATGAACTGCTACAAAAAATAACGTTTCTTTTGACTGTTAAACGCTGTTTCTTCTTTGATCGTATTTTAAAAGGTTAATGCCATCAAAAACATTAACTTATAAAAAAACCAACTTGGTTCTTCTACCGAAAAAATTTGTGAGATCCATGTAATACAAAGTCGGTTAATTTATTCAGTCCCTACTTAAGGGTCCTTCTGGCTAAAGTTATTACGTAATTAGCTAACCTAACAATATCTTATAGTGACCATATCAATATTAAATATATTTTATATTTTAAATAAATAGATTGACTTGGCCATCGTATGAAAACACAACGTATCTCACAAGTAATACATATTATATTAAATTAGATTTTTTTTTACTTTTAGGAATATCCGCTGTTTATCCATTTCTAATCTATTAAATACAAAATATAACAAATATTTCAGAAAGAAAAAAAGATATTTACACTTTTCTAGCAATTTAACTTCCCAGCCATAAAACCAGTCAAATATTTCAATACATTCCAAAGAGACGCCGTCCTGGTGGAAGAACAAGTTGTGGACGCTCTTACCGTACGTAAAATAGTTAAGTAATAATAAAATTGTTTTGTAAAACAGATTGTTGTATTAGAAAATAATAACAAAATTAGAGAAAATTCAAACACGCTTTGATCTTGGAGCTGTCACGATCTTAGTGAGATTACTTGAGGTGTACTTGTATCATATAGATAAAGATAAAATTTAATATAATAATATTGATTTGATAAAATATACTAAAATTTTACCTGTTCAAAGTTCAAAAACTTTTTTTTTCAAAAAGTTTTGTTTAAAAAAAGTTATTATAATATTAAGGAATTTATGGATGATAATAATCCCTAGATATGAGGTGATCGCTACCAAGCTATATCTAATTTGTTTTGTGTGGTTAATTGTGAAACACATGATAGTAAGTCGTTATTTTTTTAAAGCCCCGCTGAATTTCTTGCTGGTTCTTCCCAGGACAGAGGTTTTTTTTTTCGAACCAGTGGTAATTAAACAAAAGAGCGACATTCAATAAGTATTATTTATAATCTATATTGAATAAAAAAGTTTCTGGTTCTGTTTCTTATTTCAATGAAATTGTATTGTTATCGATTCTTAGCACGTCTATAAAATAATGATTTCTTATATTTACGCGAACACTAAACATTGAATAAAACTACTTTTTCGGATACTATCGCGTTTAATTAACTTATTTTTATTAATTCCCGACGTACTACCACCTGCTTGGGTTCCTGTAATTAATAAAATTAAAACTAAATTCAAGCATACCACCGCAAGGCTTCAAGACACAGTAAGTTTATTCTGCGTAGATCGAATCAAAATTAATAATTAAAAAAGCTGAAGGTACTCCGGGTTAACTGACACATCGGGACGTCAATCACCTCAGTCCTCCGTGACCATGGCTGCTGTAAAGTACCCGAAACGTCGGGAACTAGTAAAAATAAGTTTATTAAACGCGATAGAATCTGTAAAAGTAGTTTTATTCAACGTCTATAAAATTTTAGATTATTCACAAGTCCGAAAGTGGGTGAAAACTGAATTGAAAACAATTACGTACATACATCATTAATACATGTATTCATCAAAAAGAAAGAAACGAACTGTTGGTGACCTCAAAACTCTCATTGGGAAGTTAAACATCACAGTCTTTATCGTGCACTAGATCGAGACGTGGGAATCCGGTCTGTGCCTTCTGTGGAGGTCTGTGCCTCTTTTATACGACTGGTTTTGAGATTACGTACCGGTTACTCAATGTATCGTAACGTGGAGTGCTTAAAGACACAAATATAATAAATAAATTTTAATATTTATTATGTTTGTTCATCTTCTATGCGTTCCTACACCATTAATGAAATTTTCGATGAAACTTTGGTGAGTTGTTGTCAAAAGTTGTCCAAAAAAATCAAAATCGGTTCACCTCGAAAAAAGTACCGAGGTAACACATAAAAAAACAGTCGAATTGAGTACCTCCTCCTTTTTTTTAAATTAAACGATATCTAATGGCCTAATACCCAAACGCTATTCAAGTTTAAAATGTTATTATTAACTAGCTGTTCCCCGCGACTTCGCCCGCGTGAAATATTTCTCCTCGGAACTCTAAAATTGTAAGTAGCCTAAGTTACTCCTTATAACATTAGCTATCTGTCAGTGGTTGTCCCATCCACATCGGTTCACAGGTTTTTGCGTAATGAGTGTTCACGCCAAAATACGCCACAGATTTTTTACTAACATATTATACTTAACATTTACCGTTATATTTTGGTCAATTTATACATTATTTTTATGAATTATAGCATGTGTGTTATTCTGATGTATGAGCTATATTATTGTAAAGTTTCATCAAAATCCATTCAGTAGTTTTTGCGTGAAAGAGCAACAAACATCCATACATCCTCACAAACTTTTACATCTATACAAATAAATAAAATTGAAGTGCCTGTTTGTAATGTTAAAATAACAGCTTTTTATTATATGCATATTAAAGTATATACGATACTTATAACAAAAACACAATTTTTAAAATTTTTGTCTGTGTCTGTTCCGGCTAATCTCCGAAACGGCTGGACCGATTTCGACGGGACTTTGATTGGCAGATAGCTGATGTTATAAAGAGTAACTTAGGCTACTTATATTTGATTAAAGAATTAGGGTTCCGCGCAACATAATTAAAACCCTAAATTACACGCGGGCGATGTCGCGGGGAACAGCTAGTTTATAATATTAGTAGGATGTCGACGTTAAGTCTCAAGGTGTCACAGTCACTTTGTCAAAGTGATAAGAGACAGAACGATACTTAACGGCGTCTTAAAAACTTAAAATTGAGTAGAGTTCGAGTATTTTGGCATAAGAGATACCTAAACAAAGTTCTAGATAGAAAGGGGATCCTACCTCCTTAAGAGTTCAAGGTCGAGGTGAAACTTATACTCACAAATCAAGTGGGTAGAAGAACAGCACCACATATTTGCCCTTGTAGTCGGACAGCGAGATGTCCTTGAACTCGCCGTTCACCACCGCTGTAGTCTTGAATTGGGGTGCGGGTTTCGTGAGCTGGAGAGGCATCTTGTTGAAGCTGCAGGAGAAGAACCAAAATGATTAAATATTTAAAAATGAAAAAAAATGTAAAAAATTATGTCTCACCTAGTTGACAAGCGGGAGTGGTGCAGCGACAGATTGTGCACGCGATTGCGGGGAGGGAGGGAGCGCTTTCAAAACTAAGGAAGACAATTTTGTTATTCATGTAGATCTTAGCTGATTACGTTGTAGAGCCAGCTATATTGTGGTTGTGATATATATATATATATATATATATATATAAGTCGGCTCGACCGAGATAGGACTACGCTCTCACAGAATACCAATAGCAGCTCAGCGCTGCTATGCTTCGTATGGAGAGTGTAGAGAACCGGAGACTTTACTGGAAACGAGGCATTCCATCTTAGTGCTCAGGGGTGATAACGCATCTAACCTACATTTTGATTTTTAATCGAGGAAAGATTATGTATGTCCATGAGCCATAACACACCATCAGGTAGACTGCGTGCTGATCTGTCTTCCATATTCCATATAAAAAAGCTAAGATCCGTGTTAAAAATAGATGTATATGACCTTGTTTATAGAGCGAGAGTGGAGGCGATCTTCAAACTAGGTAAGACGTTTATTATAAATGCAGATCTTAGGATTAATTTTACTATCCATTGAATACTTACTTACTATACTACTTTTACGAATTTTATCGCGTTTAATTCTACTTAGTTTTAATTCCGAAGTTTCAGATGCTTTGCAGCACCCATGGTCACGGGGAACTGAGGTGATTGACGTTCCGATGTCAAAGCTAACTCCGTTACTATCTTTAAGGAACGCCCGATTCTATTATTAAACCAGAATTAAGCCTATGAGAATATATTTTGTTCGCTCTAATAATTGGTCGGCTCTATCAATGAAGGGCCACGCTCTCACAAAATACCAGCATACTACTGTTATGTTTTGTATGGCGAGGGTAGAAAACTGGGGTGCATTCTTACTGGTGACGAAGCAGTCCTTCAGTCCTCAGTGGTGACAACACATCTATCTTCTCTAAATAGAAGGTGTATGTAAGTACTTTAGGCTATGTAAATGCACTTAATGTAGGGTGGTCTGTGTGCTTTGTCGCACTTGTATGAAAGAGAACAGTGTGGGAACGTATTGTTCAGTTTCTTGTCGTAATCGGTTTAATTAACTCTCATTGTTTTTTACACGGTAAAATAACTGTACTTTTAATAACTGCGTATCTGCAACAAACACAGCATACTCCAACTCGACCCCCTATCATTGTATTTATTTTATTAGAAGAGGGGGCAAACGAGCTTGTGGCTCAACTGATAGTAAGTGATCTTAGTCGCCAATGAACATCAGTATCACCAGATGATACGTTTAACAGCCATGGTGCAGTTATATTATGGTTTTAGCACGACTCGACCGGGTGGACCACACTCTCACAGAATACCAGTGTAAAATAGCAATGCTGCTGTTTCGTATGGTGAGTATAGAGAACCGGAGACCCATTTTATTAGAAACGAGACACATTTTGATTTTTAATAGAAGTATAGATGTAGATGTCTAAAGGCCACAGCATTCACTTACCATCAGGTGGACTGTGTTTGTTTGTCACCCTAATTACATTAAATAAAAATCGTGAAGTTACTGGAAAAATAGAACATTATAAAAACATTCGACCGAACCAAAAAAACCTTCCTTTTTTGTAGTCTGTTTAAAAAGGTTTGTCATTTAATTCTCGCGAAATGTAAAGAACTGAAGAACTCGGCACTTTTCATCTTTTATCAGTACCGCATTACATGTGTAAGTACATAGATTAACTGACATTCATGTGACTATTACATACTATCAGATGATCTCTATCCCTTCACGTGGTTTACTGTGTAGTGGCGGTGTAAGATTATCTATCTACTGCCCCATATCGTCCCCTTGGGTGTCGTAAGAGGCGACAGCGGAATAAAAGCCAGAAGGTGACCAGCAGCGTCTTCTTAATAACAACAAAAAATATAAATAACATTTTTTTTAATGGCAGAGTACCTTTTCATGGCACAGACTAAGTTTGAGTCCGCGGGCTTTAGAGCAACTATGAATGTAAAATTAAAAAAAATTGTACTTATTTGTAAATTTGTGACTTCAATATAAATTATTAAGAATAACTCAAAAAATATTGGCCAGACCTTGATCAAATTTATATGGGACCACATTAGAAGCACCAGCTTTCAAATAAATAATTTAAAATTAAAAATTTTGTACAGCCGACTTCAATATAAGTTATTTAAGAATAACTTAAAAACTATTGGTCTAACCTTGATCAAATTCATATGGGACCACACGAGAAGTACCAGCTTTCAAATAAAAAAAGAATCATCGAAATCGGTTCACCCAGAAAAAAGTTCTGAGGTAACACACATAAAAAAAAAAACGAAAAAAAAAAACGAAAAAAAAAACATACAGTCGAATTGAGTACCGGCTCCTTTTTGGAAGTCGGCAGAAAAAAAAAGAATCATCGAAATCGGTTCACCTAGAAAAAAGTTATTTAGGCCAGCCCCAGTTTTAATTTTTGATTGCATAGCTTTGCTTACTATCTTTGCTGGCTAACTTTTCTCCCAAATTTGCGTCGGGAGCAATCTCTCGTATTTTGCCATTTTTAACAAAACTAAATCCGCCTTATGTGGATCCTATAAGTTTGAATATTTGTGATACGCAATGTCGTGTTATTTACAATATTCGTCTAATTTGTTTATACCTTTGACTCCACGTGATAGTTTTTCATTAAATTTGTACCAGGACCACAATAATTGTATCCCGGTAAATGTAATTTAAATGGTAAATTATTAATCAACCAATTGAGGAGACTACTCTCACCAATGCACATCATAATACTGTTTAATCGCGCTTGGGATATTTATTAAATATACCATTTTTTCTTATTTGTTCTTAATGTTAAACACAGTGGTCAGTAAGTCTATTAGACTTATCGATCCAACTGTTTTCACTAGAAGACAAACCTAGCCATTTTACTAAAACTTTTAACACACATAAAAAAAACATACAGTCGAATTGATTACGGACTCCTTTTTGAAGTCGGTAGAAAAGCAAATAACAGCGTTACAAACAAACAAGTCTAGACGTTTTTTCTAGTACTTTTACTTCAATGGTAAATTGTAATACTCGTTCGTTTGTACAAACTCTAGTTTTATTCACTTTAAACTAAGATTGAATGTACACGGACTTGGAATTTTTTTTTATAGCATTTAATGCTTTCTTATATTTACACGAATACTTATTATACATTGAAATAAAACTAAATTTACAGACTTTATCGCGTATAAATTACCTTGGGTTTTAAACAAATTGGTTTAAATTATAATGTATAACCTGTCGGAAATATCTGCGAACCTGGCTTGATGACGTCATGCAATATGGAGAGATGGCAACGGTACTGGATAGACGATAACGGGCGGAAATATCTGCGAACCTGGCTTGATGACGTCATGCAATATGGAGAGATGGCAACGGTACTGGATAGACGATAACGGGCGGAGGTGCGGGGAAGCGCGAGGGGAAGCGCATTCCAGCGAGGTTCGCAGATATTTCCGACAGGTTATAAATTTAATGATACGAAAACTATCAAGCTATAAAATCGTGTGAATACGACACAGAAAGTGCCACAATGTCGTACAATTTACTATAAAAATATCTACCTACTATTCCTATAACTACAACAAAACAAATCACAAACCAAAGTGTTTTTCCGGTCACAGGGTCTGTGTTAAGGTGCGCGATATGGGGTGACATAGCCGTGGCCCTCCACACACGTACCAGCAAGCCTTCACCGTGGTAGAAGGAAGCAGTCAAAGATCCGCTTGTTAACATGTTAGCTAGCGTTGTCTCGAGATTAGTGACCCTGAAGTTAAACTGTACGCTAGTTCTTTTTCACATCACGTGCACGCTACTACGTGATAGGATTTCTAAGGAGTCCGTCTGGGTGGGCACCACCTTTTCTTCCTATTTCTACAATCGAATAGCAACGTTTCCACTGCTGTGTTGCTGAGGGGGAGGGGGGGCAGTATAGTTACAGGCTGTGAGGCCTTCATTGTTTAAAGATGGCTGCAGGTGTCCATGGACGACAGAAGCCGCTTACCGTTGTGTGTGTGTGTGTGTGGGGGGGGGGGGGGGGGTTGTTACACACACCACACCAGCACACAGTTCACCTGAGGGTAAGTGGATACTGTGCCTTGGACACCAACTATCCTAGATTAACCGATTCGTAGCGGCACCAATTTTCGACAAATATTTCAAGACACGCCTGGCGTGTCACCAGCCCCGGTTAAGAATCAAAATGAAGATGCATCTCTGAGGACCTTATTACCAGTATAAAGTGTTCGTGATTCTATAAACACACTATACGAAATATGGCAGCATTAAGTTATTATTTTACAAGAGTATCCTGTGAGAGCGCGGTTCATCCCCGGTTGAATCAACCTGATCTATTCACGTGCCATAGTACAACTGTAGCGCGGCTATTTCTATTCAAGATTCTATTAAGATTACTATTCAAGATTTACAGGACCACCCGATTATCCAAGCAACTATATCAGAACAATTCCGAACCATCTATCGATAGGACACCTGACCTAAATAGGTAATAATATACTACGGTAGACTTGACTATTGATTTTTTACTTCATTACGTGGTAGAGCCACGCGGCAGATATATTGTGGTTGCAGCACGAATGGGTCGAGACAGCTCCGAGAAATGACCACACTGTTACAGAATAATTACTTAGACAGACAGACAGACAGAAAATAAATACTTAAATTAGAAGCATAATAATTCTCTATCGTAGGTTAACTAGAACCGGAGACGTTTTCACTGGTGACATTGATTCCATTGTAGTCCTGAGTGACAACACATCTGCATCTTCATTCTTAATCGAAGAGGCGCACTGAATTCACGTACCATCATGTGGACTAACAGTTGTCGTAGTTATTTAGTAGAAGAAACCAAAATGGGTTCCCACTCTCTTACACTGTGGGATGTCTCTTACTATTACAGTACATCAACAGCCTCTCTATGTATTACTGGACAAACACCTTTCTAAGAATGCGCCAGCTAATAAACATTCTTTAAAAGATTTTGCCATATCACTACATTAAACAGGATATTTCATTGATATAAAACACTTAGAAATGAGAAGAGGCCTGTGCCTAGCAGTGAGACGTATATAAGCTTTGACTTTACTACAGCGTCTAACGACCTTGTACTTCCTAATAATAATAATTTTAAACATTATCTTACTATAATGATTTCTATTATCCGATTAGTACACACACACGCACAACTAGCATGATTATTTCATTGACCGGCAAATGCCATTCGCACCAGACGTCAGCAAATTCAAGGCTATCACACCAATAAAACTATTACGTATCAAGCAACCGATAAGTCTCATGCAAAAATACTCGTACTAACTATTTAAGGTACGTTGGGGTAAGATCGGTGATGGGGCAAGACCGTAGGATTCAAATTCCCGGCGAATTATGCTATATTTTGAAAAGCTAACAATATGCTACACGACGCCATTTCATCCTGCCCCGACCCTCAGTTCGTGCCAGTCACTCCGGCAAGTGGGACCTGTGCTGCGTGGCATTTTATAAAACAATGTAATTTTTGTATTATTTTTGTCCATCCGATCTTTCCCTATCACTTTTATTTACGATTTTTAGCGAGAATATGGCTTCTTTTGTTATTATTTTGTGTGGATACTAATTTTTATGAAGTTATAGCTAAATAAAGCTGGTCCATGCAGGGCTAAGATCGCTGTAGGCCGAGATCCGATGTTTCCCCTCGTGAGTGAAGATCGGATGAATATTATCCGATCTTTGCCTGTTACAAATATGGCAGTGGTTGTTAAACTTTCATTGGTCGTGTATATTTTTTCGTTGATTACTCAAGTGACTATGGGACTCAGTCTCGTTAGCAAGTCTGTATATTTAAAAGTAATAAAACAATACGATGGTTTTATTACTTTTAAGTACACATTAAAATACATTTTTTTTATAGGATAAGGGTGACAAAGGAGCACACAGTCCACCTGATGTTAAGTGATTGCTGCGGCCCATAGACATCTATATCTATCCTCTATTACAAATCAAAATGTAATTTATAATAATTATTTAAAAAATAATTTATAATAATAAATGCCGCTTTGTTAAAATATTTATATCTTCCTTAACTCCTGCATTATCCCAGGGCATTTCGCCAGTCCTTACTGTTATTTTTTTTCCCCATATAAAATCAAATGCATCCGATCTTTCTCTTATATTGAGTAATTCCATCTTATGTCATAACAAAGTTTGAGAAACATAAAATTACAATTTCTTTATATCAGGGATAAGATCGGATGGCAAGAAACAAAAAAAGAGAAAATCGTTTGGAACATTTATGTTTCTAGTAATTTATAGATCATATTGAAATATGTTTTTGAGTGTTAAATATAGAACAAATCTCTTTTATAAACTTTTTTTCTCTAAGCAGTAGAAGTGGTTTTAAATTTAAGTCCGGTCTTACCCCTTAATGGCCAATTTTTCATTATGCATATAAAAAAGTATGTCTAGTTTTCGCACACCTATAAAGCAGAAACCGTTGAGTTTACACAAGCAAAAGATTCTCAGAGCTAAACTACGTTTAACGATTAATGGTTTGCTCCATGTTCCATAAATCTGACGTATACGAATGTCGAGAAATTAAAGTTTTTGGCAGACTTCCAACTTTTCGAAAATCCGTCCGGTATTACCCCAACGTACCTTAATAAGCGTACTAACTATTATATTTATTGTTATTAGTATATATTATGACATAAAAACTCTTTACTTATAATATTGAATAGTTAGTACGAGAATATTTTTTTTATAAATATCGCGTTCTTTGCTGCACACGTGGCCTATGGAGACTAACGCGTAATTGGTTTTTATCCTGTCCTGTTTATTATAACCTAGCAAAAACATAAAATGTGAAAGGAGAATGGGATTTCTGGGTCTGAAGTTAACTATATGGTTTATACTTTAATAAATTGGCATAATTTTTGAAAATATAAAAAAAAAACTAGCTCTTTTTGCAATCTAGATTTCGAAAAAACAATAAAATTAGAAATAAGTTAGAAATCCGATTGAAAGAAAAAGACAGATTTTCGATTCGATTTGAAATGAGCGCAATATAATCAATTCTCGGTTAAATTCAGCATTTTAATATTTATTTTCGATTATTTTTATGTGTTAACTAGAGCGATAAAAAAAATTAAGAACACATCCATAAAATAATAATAAAAAATACAAAATATGCCAATGCCAACATGCCAATATGGCAACAAAATAACAGTAACAACAACAATTCAAGTATTCGATCGCAGATCAATATGCCTAATATTCACTTCAATTAGTTGTCGTTGTTTTAACTTTCGTTAATCGTTCCACCATTTTGTTTCCTAAATAACCACAGCTTGATATAATACTGATCTTGCTTTTAAATCTTTAAGTACTTACAGTGAAAAATAACCTGTTACAGTGTAATTACAGTGAAAAATCACCTGTTACAATGTAGGTAATACATAAAATCACTTTTACTTATTCTACAATAACTCCGCTCCTAGATTGACAAATCTTGCCACATTTTCAGCTATTAATTGTTTATATATAAGCTTTCAAATGGTCCAACTTTCATATTCTACGTATGGAGACGTCTCCTTCTTTAGGCCAAGTTCAATCCAAACCCGGGGTTAGCTGATTCAACAAGTTCACGTTTCACGTCTTCATAATCTGATACTGTTCTAGATTTCGGAGACGTGCATGTCTGTGGCGGCGCTATCGTCATTTCACAAGCACAATAACATCGAAGCCTAAATCACGCTATCAAAGTTCCGAAATACTTGCGTTAAATATAGAACAGCTCCGAAATAACAATTGGAGTATTGGCCGCTCTGCGCTCACCTTGCCCGGCGGAAGATCCCTCCCTTTTCTTTCCATGGCCAAATTGCTACAGAAAAAACATCGAAGCCTAAATCACGCTATCAAAGTTCCGAAGTACTGCAGTATATATAGAATAGCTCCGATCTACCACACGGGGCGTTGGCCGCTCCTCGGGACGATCACCTGGCCCTGCGGGAAATCTCTCCTTTTCCATTTCTCAGGCAAAAGACAGAGGGATGTTTGTTTACTTTTACATCATAGTCAAGGTAAAAGGGACTTCTAATTTATTAGTTGGCAACACCGTATTTGGCCTTTTTAATTTCATGGGCCAAGGATCACGCAGTTAAAAGCAAAATGCTCATAGCTAATTTCCTGTGGCATACTACGAGTACGTACCTAGTTCTAGTTCATATTCAAGGATGAGTGGATTTCAACGTTTTCTAACATTGTGCAATGATAATCTCCATTTTTTAACATGATATCTCTTTAATGAGAAGGTACGTCCTCGAAATATATAGTTTGCTACTATGATACGACTTAGTAGGCAAAAAAAATTAACAGTTTCAGCTCAGACAGCAACGACGAGACTCGAACTGAGTTCGAACCCTTGGTGTCAGAGATAAATTACTTAAGTATTTATTTTATGTAATAAGGGTCTTATAAGGGTCACAAAGGAGCACAGTCCGAGACCCAAGAAGATTGCCGGTTCTCTACACTCATCATACGAAAGACTCAGCATTAAGCTGCTATTTTAGCTAGTGTTCTGTGAGCGCGGTCCTTTCACGGTGGAACTGATCGATTTCTGCTGCTACTATAATATAGATGCAGCTTAGCTCTACCAAAGTAAAAAAGTTCACATGGATATTTTTTTAGATGCAAGGGTATCAAACGAGCACACAGTTCACCTGATGGTATGTGAATGCTGTGGCTCATAGACACCTACATTCAGCCTCGATTATGAATCGAAATGCAGGAACGTCCTCAGGAGCGCGTTGTCACCACTAACGACTGAGATTTTTTTTATAGGGTAGGGTGACAAACGAGCACACAGTCCACCTGATGGTAAGTGGTTGATGTAGCCCATAGACATCTACAGCTATCCTCGTTTGCGAATCAAAATGCAGATGCGTTGTCACCCGTGAGGACTAAGATGGAATGCCTCTTTTCCAGTAAAAAGGGTCTCCGGTTCTCTACTCACCATAAGAAACAGCAACGTTAAGCTGCTATTTTACGCTGGTATTCTGTGAGAGCGTGGTCCTTCCCCGGTCGAGCCGACCCATTCGTGCTACAACTATACTACTAATATAGCTGCAGCAGCATGGCTCTACAAAAATGCTTCATCAACAATTAAAATAGACCCCTGTTCTCATCACTCACCATACGACACACAGCAGCATTAAGCTGCTATTTTACACTGATATTTTTGTGAGAACGTGGTTCTTTCCCGGACAGGCCGACCCATTCATGCTACTATGACATATTATATATTCAATGTCAGCAATCAGATATATTAAATGTTACATTTAAGTTGTAAACAAACTACTATTGAATAATGCAAAGCGAACACCATAAAAAGCCAATGAAATATTGACAACCGCTGTTTGTGTGCGCACGTGGAAACTTGCGTTGTCCTGATGCAATCGGAAAAGTATCGATATATCGCAATATGTTTGTTAGCGAATATTATATGATAGTAAGAGAATGTCTACTGCGACCTATGGGGACAGCTGCAACTAACTTCGAATATAGAATGCTACACATTCGTCACCTCTGAGCACTAATAGACGATAGAATGCCTCACAGCCTTTTAATTATACTGGGTCTTTATATATTTCAAACTACATAATAATATAAGTTAATGTTACAATATTAATGTTATATATTAATATTAATCTTTTCTATATTGTATTCGCTAAGTGAACGAAGTGTACCTAATTTATAAATCGCGTGTCTTAAATTTGAAATTCAGTCAGAGTAACTTCTAAAAGAGTATAATCATCATATTACGTATGTATACAATAAAACACCACCGGAATGAGAAGACTATTGTAGTTTTCCTCCTACGTATAAGGACTAGGCATGTTACGTAAACTCTTGAGCAATATATTTCATAAATTGTGTAATCCTACGTTAGCTGCAATAAAAAACAGTATTCGTTAGCGGTTGACTGCTATTATCATTATCACCGTTGAGGATTTTGACTTTGACAACTAAGGCGCAGGGCAATGTGTATTTTTTATTTTAAAAACTTTACCCCAGACAAGGATGTTCGAATTCATTTGTGCTCAAGAGAACATGTATAACTGATCTAGGAGTCTGTCTACCCTATGTAAATTTAATTTATAGACAACATCCAATAACACTAGTTCGAATTTAATATTTAACCTTAGTGATAACTCAAATTTAAAATTTAAAAACCCCCGCAAAACACCTGACGACCTTGAAACCCGCTGAACCAATTTTCTACCGACTTCAAAAACGAGGGGGTACTCAATTCGACCGTATGTTTTTTATTACCTCTACTTTTTTTGGGGTGAACCGATTTCTATGATTTTTTTATTTGAACGCTGGTTCTTGCCATATATTCTCATATAAACTTGATCAAGTTATTGAGTTATTTTTAATAGTTTATATTGAAGTTGGTTGATAAAACATGTCTAATAACCACAGCCAGAATTCCTGCTTTAAATACAAAAAAAACCTGCACCCAAATCAGTTCACCTGTTTAAGAGCAACGGTGCCACAGACAGACAAGACAGATAGACACACATAGCGGTCAAACTTCTAACACCCCTCTTTTTGAGTCGAGGGTTAACAAAATAACAGCGTCTCTAACTACTAATTGCCAACCATTCTGACAATCATAGCTATTGTGACAGATTTACACTTTTGATAGATCCAATTGTTCAAAGATTTCATTTTAAAATTATTGACAAACTATGTAAATATGTAGTAGGTTACATTTTATTAAATTTAAAATAAATAAATTAAAACCTATTCTTTGATATTGTATAATAAAAACATAAAATTATGCTAATTTATATTCTTGTTAATGCTGCTTGATTTTATTTGTAATGATTAATCACAAACTTATTTAAAATGAATAAGAAATCATGAATCTTGATTTAAGACTGACTCATAGTAATTTAAAAGTTTCTGTAATGTATAAGATATTAAATTACTGTAAGATAATCTAATCTCAATGTCAGTTCAGAAAATGTCACTACAAATAGATTAGGGCTATTCTTTTTTTTTTAATAAAATTGAAATGGCTATCGAACTTCCCATCCACCTGATAAGAAGCTACTCTGTACACATGCAACCAGGCAAAGGACACCTGCAATTAACTTCCAATAAAGACGGCTACAGATGCGCTGTCTCCTCTGTAGACTAAGATGGGATTTCTCACAGTATATAAACATGTCCTCTACCTGCATTTACCACCTTTACCAAAGTGGTTGGTAATGGTATGTACACTCGCTGCATAGGCCACCATTGTGTAATACACCATGCGTGTAGTAGGCTTCCATAAATGGTCCATAAGGTGGTTAGATTACAGACAGTAAATATAAGACAAATTTATTCAGTTTCAATGTCTATGTTGGTTCTATATGATAGTGAAATATGAACCTTAAATTCTACAGTTAGAATACATTTCCCAACTTAAGTTTCACATGCTGAAAATGAATGTGCATTAGCAATTATGTCCCTATTTTAACTGAAGCTTTAATTGTAATTGAATACTTTTTAGAAACTATCATTAATTAGACAGTGACAGTAACTAAGATAGATAACTCGTTTCCAGTTAAAACTGTCTCCGGTTCTCTTCACTCACATAACACAGCATAGCAGCTTTAAATGCTATTTTATGCTGGTATTCTGTGAGAGCGTGGTGCTTCCTCGGTCGAGCAGACTCATTTGTGCTACAACCACAATATGGGCGCAGCATGGGTCTACCACGTAAAAATATTTTATTAGAGAGCTAAATCAAAACACTAGTAATTATAACAGTGACATTTAAGTACATATATTTAATCAGTTCTTCGGGCTTTCCTAACAAAACACAACTAACTACCTTTGTTACTTCTGGGTTTAAATAGCATCTTAATGCTGCTATGTTTCTTACTGTGAGTGTTAAGAAACAGAGACCATTTTTACTTGAAACGAGGAGTTAAATCTTAGTTCTTAGGGAGTGACAACATATCTGCATTTTGATTCTTAATCTAAATGCAATCTAAAGCCACAGCATCTGCTTACCATCAGGTGGACTGTGTGCCCATTTATTTGCAACCCTTATTAAAAATTTAGGACCTTTCATTTCAGCATTTCTAGAGCTCACAATTGTTTAGTCTACAAATATATTAATATTATATATAATTTTAACACTACAAATATCTTTCAGTAGTATTGAAGTCTAAAATAGTATGACTAAAGAAAATTAAAAGTTCTAAGATTTAAAAAATAATCTACACAAATATTAATCCTCTTTCAAATTAAACTAATACTACAATTCTAATAGAAACTACAAAAGAGTATTTTTACTTCAATTAAATTGTTAAAAAAGTAAAACCTCATAGAGAATGGTCTCATCATAGGCAAAAGATGTTCAGGCTTATCAAGGTCCAAACTTGTAACCTCATCACCTCGGCAAAAGCACTTGTGGTCCATTGACATTATCCCCAATTCACACTTCACAATTTGTTAAGCTGTGAGAATAAATATCCTAATTTAAAAACCTAATATTATATTTTTTTTATTTATATAATTGAGTTCGGTAAGCGAAGTGTAGGGTGATCCCCCACAAGATGTAGTGACGTGGCCTATGATGATATTTGAGTTCGCCAGTCACTATAACACAATATTCTCTAATGAAATTCAAGACAAAATTTTGCATAGTATAATAGTGTATTTATGAACTTTTAATAAAAAGTTGAAGCAGTAATCAACTAAAAAGAACAAAATAATTTTATTGTGATATTTTTACTCATTTAAGCAGATTAGGGTATTAATCATCATCGCAAGCTCAAAATCACAACTGCTATGTGTAAACAGTTACATTAAAAACTTCATCCCCTATCTTAACACATTTGGGGTTGAATTTTTGTTAGTAGTTTACTTCTGTAGTATAACTTATTATTAATATTACTTATTAAAAAAATAATTAAAATTGGTTCACTCAGTTTACAATTGGTAACATAATATATCAATAACATAATATAGTTGAATTGAGAACCTTCATTTTTTGAAGTGGACTAATGGAAGAGGTGATACTTGACGGGGTTGCACTATAATGTATATCTTGTTATATTTTTCAAAAGCTTATTCAATAATTAAAAAATCGCTTTAATTTATCCTTAAACGCACTTTATTTATTAAATTATTAATCCAGTAAATAAAAATGCACTTTGAATAAAGTATTTGCAACTATGACAAATATCCCCCCTACGCGGCAATCTACAGGTAGGTCCAAGTTCAGCAGTGGATGGATATGATAGTAATAATAAATGAACAACATTGGGTGTACAAAGAGAAGAGTTTATATAATTCTTAATAAATGTTTAAGATAATTATTTTTTATATCACATAAATACCAGACATTGAATAAAACTTATCATGTCATGCTGATGATGTGATTTTTACAGATTTTATCACGTTAAATTAAATCAAACACAATAAAATCCGTAAAGTTAGTTTTATTTCAATGTTTTTTTTTTAAGAATATGAGTGTCCAATCATAATTTTGTGTTTAATTTTTTTTTATACTATACATTTTATTTAAATAATTTATTAATGTTTTTCTTTCTTTTGCATTCACCATAATTTACCTTGAATATGTAAGAGTATCTATAAGTACATTTAGTTCCACTGCCAATGTGGGTTAGAGAGGGACCACCAACCATGTTTTTTAACAGTCCCAAACTTTCTTCAGTTTATGATCATCTCCCTCTTGACATCATTTGTTCCATTATATATTATGTGTGATTTCATTAACACTAATAGCATACAACTTAAACATTTGTCAATATCAACATATAATTACTTGCAACAATTATGTTTGTTCTCTAACACAGTGATCATTAAGCCTGCCTACCAAGAATGACATGCTCAGTCAGCAGAAGCGACAATGGGTCAGCCAGATAGATTAAAGAACAAACAAGTGATTGGTAAGACCCGTTTACTTGTGCGGAAGAAAGTTTCTTGAGCGGCAGCTTTGTACTGGTAAGTGTTCGGACCTCTACACTAGATGGAGTGATAGTGAGATTTAAGTGTATATAGCACTTAGTGCTTTTATATTTACAGTTCTTACCCTTGATATACCCTGATGATGACATAATTTAAAACAGGTGTCTAATTCATACATATTATGGCAAATATTAATGTTAATCCTAAAATCTTTCTTTGATTTTAAATGAAATGAAATAAAAGGAAATCTTTTCTTTTGTTTCACTTTTTATGCAAATATTTTTCTATATACAGGGTTGTTTTTCAAAGAATAAATAAATTTTAAACTTAAGTTCAAATATATAATGGTACTATATCATTATTGCAGTTTTTGAAAATATGAGTAAATAAGGCTTCTACTTTTATTTGAAATTATCCCAAATTGAATGTGATTTATGAGCAACAACATTTTTGCCTACTGATCGAATGTGAGCATGAGCAGTAAAATCAGTTAAAATAATGCATTATCACACATTTTGAATTTAAAAGATATAAAGGATGGAATTATTGAGATTTTGTTTAATAAATAATTCTTCACCATTTGCCTATATTACTTATTTTGTCAGTCTGCAAATTTGGCCAGTTATTACAAAATGACCCTGTATAGACAATTATGCATTAAGTGACAGTAGTCAGGGTTTAATGTACAGACTATGAAAATATTTTAGGTTTAAGCTGCCATTTCATAACTTTTGCGAACCATCTCCTAGCATCTTTTTAGCACCAAAAACAAAAAAAAATATTAGAGTTTTAGTAATTAAGTGGGAAATAGGTATAAATAATGGTTTTATGATCTCATTATTAATTCATTGTACATTTAATGAAATAATATTACAATGTGATTGTAATAATAATATTGCTATTTATTAATACTCAATGTTCTTGTTTTGAACTATTTTCTATAATAAAAATCCCAATGTATACAACAACAATACAAAATAAAAAGAATTGAACCATCCTTTATTTAAAATTGTCACTAGGAGTACTTAATTATATTAGCATCGCTCATGTAATTGATAAGCTGTTTAGAGAGATGATAACACAATATGAAGAACTTAATCAGTATTTCATTCAGTCAGTAAAGTTATCTCATGCGCTGTAATTAACAATGATAATAGAGCAGCATCTTTAGACAATTATGTTAAGAGTGCCTCAAGTAATGGATTTAAAGATTATAACATTGAAGAGTCGACTGCTTTAAGTAAGACAAGACAATACCATTGTTGTGTTGTGTTCATGTACTGACAAATAAATAATCAGAAGTCAACTGTAACCAAGAATTTATTTATTCTCTTATTTATTTCTAACAATAAGCCATGTCATCATCTAATTATACTAATTATGTAATATAGTCCTTGTTTGTAGAAATAAAGAGATTATTAATATTATAACAAAAATATGATCAAAGTCCACAACACGTGACTCATAAAATGATGCAATATCAAGTCACAAACTTCAGTAAAATCAATATTAAATTTTTACTGAAAGTTAAAGCTTCTAATGGGTTATTGTAAAAACACCATGACTACATTATACATTGTCTAACAAAAGCCATTTAGATAAGTTCTAAAGGTCACAGTTGTGACCTTCAAGAGGTTTCACAGTCATTATCACCTAATAAATTTATGATTATTGTAGACACTTCAACATCTACTTTTGTAGCGTTTAGTTTTTTTAGCAAACTTAAGGCCACTAAAAAACTAAAAAAAAAATGGTTCTCAATTCAACTGTATGTATGTTTTTGTGTATTTTTACTATTATGAAGATTATTTTTTATTAAATTGATTATACAGTGGAATCCGTTTATAATGACATCGAAGGGAAATAAACACGTCATACTAAGAGGACGTCATAATAAGAATTTTGTAGAGAAAAATCTTTAATTAAAGTAACTTAAATTCTTAATAATAAATTCTTGTTTTTAAATATCACTGAGATTGTAGAGTGATCAACCCCAAATTCCCTTGCGAGAGAAGAAATGGATTCTCCATTTTCTAAACTGCATGTGCACTGACGTTGAGATTTCATTTTTTTCACAAATCACTAACAAACAATCCCGTGACCTTCAAGAATCAATTACCCACTGAGACTCTAAACAAAAAATAAAGCCATGCACGCACCGAACGTCGTTGGGTATCAATTGACTCTCCTGAACACTGCCGAAGGTGTTGGGCTTAATGTCGATCACTATAACCGGACACAATTTAGTAAAAATGGGTGTCACAATAAGCGACATGTCACTATAAGCGAAGTCATTATATCCAACTTTATTATAAAGAATTTTGTATGAAAACCAAACTTCGCTGGTAATTACGTCATAATAAGCGGTTGGTCAATATAAGCAGAGTCATAATAAACGGATTCTACTGTAGTTCAGTTTGCCCTTAAAGATGGAAAAAAGTGGATGCAGTTTAATGTAACTATTTAGACAACATTTGAGTTGTTCACTTGGGCTTGTAATTTATAGTCCTAAAGGGTCAAAAAATTAAACTAAATAAATGTAAAAACATACTTCAAAGAAATAAAAAGAAAAGATTTTCACATTCTGAAGTTGGGGCCTCAAACTCTTCTATACAATATTCTTCTTAGTTCCATGAAGCATTTACTTTTTATCAAGTTTTAATCTTCATACAACCTACTCATAAAAATACATACTGCCCCATCACCAAGTATAATTTTTTTAATCATGCTTGAACCTACAAAGCACTGACATACCTGTCTAAAAGTAATTTTTTCGCTACATTTCCATCGATTTCATCATCGGTTTCACTCCGAACTCTTTTCCTATGTACTTCTGCCATCATTTAACCTTTAATTGATAAGGAACGACAAAATCAATTGTCGACACTTGATAAAGGATGAAAATTGGTCGCAAGTATAGCCTTGAAATTTTATATCTAACAATTAATATACCTATATTAAATAAAAATAAAACTTTTATAGCCAAGGCTACATAAGAAAAAAATATTTTATGACTGTTGTACAATGTAACGTAAAACATCGTGCTTTGCGCCATGGACAAAAAAAAACTGATAAAGGATAAGCAACATCTTTAGATGCGCGTGGAATTTATAATCGTAGTAGTTTTAGAGAGGGTACCCTCTTGCGCAACAATATGAAATTGCGTCGTTTTGTAATATAATTTGATGGTTTTTACAGCAATCGGAAAAACGTTACTGAAGTGTGCCACTGCCACGGTTAACGTTAGACAAAGCGTTACAGCTTCACGGATTTCTAGATGAATCTTCTCGACAAAAGCGAGTCTCATAAGCAAAGTAATCATCCTTCTAAAAATTTAACAGACAGGAAAAAGATTGATGGTATTAAAAATAAGTTATATAGGTAGGAATTAAAGTAATAACAGTTACTTACTTTAAATTCAAACGTGGTACGGGAACTTAAAAATCGGCACCCTCGTCGACCGTTGGTGTGAGAATGACAATGACACTGACAGTTCATTAATTTATTTTCACTTGACAGCCGGCCGGCGGCCGGTACCAAAGAGAATAATCACGACGATCAACTAAGTTATAGCAGTTATTTTATAAACAAAAAGCGCATTATATTTAAAAGTTATTTATATCAGTTTTACCTCATGAGAAAAGAAACTGTACAGAGGCAAAGCTTCTAAGGAGCTGTCAAAATTTTTACCTATTTTAATAGGGTTGGCACAGGTAAAATAAAAAAACCAAAACGTTTATCAGCTTTTTAATAGATACTTATGATAGAATATTTTTTTTTACAAACCACGTATTCTGAATATTTTACTTTTATAATTATTGTTCTTCGACAATTTGTTGTGGCTTTTATTTAAATGTTTTTTTTTATAGAATAGGGTGATAAACGAGCACACAGCCCACCTGATGGTAAGTGGTTGCTGTGACCCATAGACATCCACATCTATCCTCAATAAAGAATCAAAATGCAGATGCGTTTTTACCGGTGAGGACAAATATGGAATGCCTCTTTTCCAGTAAAAAGGGTCTCCGGTTCTCTACACTCACCATACGAAACACAGCAGCATTAAGCTGCTATTTTACGCTGGTATTCTGTGAGATCGTGGTCATTCCCCGGTCGAGCCGACCCATTCGTGCTATTATTCGTGTATACTACTAATATAGCTGTAATGTTTTTTTTTAAATAAGCTATGAGGAAAGCACGCACATAGCATAACAAAAATACAATCTTGCACACATTTTAATATTTCAATACCAATATATGCAATGTTACCTTCAAGGTCAAAACATATTGCTCAAGCAATTCAACTAACGCAATAGAATTGTCAGGAAGTATTATTAAAAAACCCCGATGGAACACTATCTTTATTTAAAATCCACTACACTATCTTTATTATATACACTGCAATTATAATATTTTCTGCAATTCCCTCCCTGGTGTTGCAGTTGTTCATAGGCGGCGGTAGTCACTTCCATCAGGTGAGCCGCATGCTCGTTTGCCCCCTCTCCTATAAAAAAAATCTTTATTAAGTGGCTGAAAAAAAAAGAATCTTTTCCCATATTATAGGTTGTTCAGATCTAATTAACGTACAATTTTATTTTCTCACATTTGTGATGTTTGAGACATTTTCTATACAAACATCCCGACATAGGCAAAATCAGTTTTTCCTGTTAATTCAAATCGATAATTATTTGTTCCTACTGTTAACATTGGGGCCGTAACATCGTCAGGTTGCGGTGATGGTGTATTAAAAATACGACAATCGCCTGGTTTCACAAGTAACATATCGAAATCGTATTCGCTATTAGTATTTTGCGGTTTTTAGGCAGTTACCACCCACCTGTCTGATTTTGCCAAAGAATTTTTCGAGAAAATCTTGATTAAGACGTCTCTTTAATATAAATTTATTAAATTTCTTCTGATTTTAATTCTTCATGAAGTTTTGTTAAAGATTTTATAGACACTTGAAATCCGTGAATGAAATTCATGCCATTTGTAAAGTTCTCCGCCGATCACTTCTTATTACTTTTAAGTTCCTGAAAAATGTTGGCATTTCTTCTATAAACTCAATCTGATAACTATCGCATCAAAATGTAGTTTTATAATTATATGAAGATCGCAGTGTACTTGAGCTTAATAAATGAAATAAGTTATTAATTTTTTTCCAAAATCAGTGGTATCTTTTGCGGTAAACACGACAAGATTTGAATCTACGTAGGTATTAGTAATCCATATTTACACTTTTTTATATTTCATTTGATACGAATTATTCTTGACACTTTTAATTTTTTACATAACCCTGAGTTTGAGCACTGGCTGAGCCGGTTTAAAGCAGTTTCTCTCTGTACGTGACGAGCCCGCAAGTGCTCACGCACACACGCGCCTCAAGCTTGTAGTAGTGTACCTATCATAGCGCAGTTGTATGAAGCTTTGCCTCTGTATGGTACGGTTTCTTTACTCATGTGGTATTACTGTTTTTTGTTTTACATATTATATTGATTTTGTATTTTTTAAATAGTTATAATTGTTAAGGAATATATTTATAATCGCTTACTGAAACTGAAATTATTAAAAATCTTTGTGATTTAAAACTCGATGAAACGAAAAAGCGACACTAAAAAGAGACAAATATATTATACATCTATAGGATATACCCTGCGAGAGTATTAGATAGAATATACTTAATTAATAGTTTCCTATTATCTCTGTCTCATCTTTGTGCGGTGCTTCATAGATTATATACTATTAAATAAACAGTTAAAAAATTAACTAAAATTAACTATATCAAATAAAATTATCTTAACCAATACATTCATAACAATCCACGAGACATCCCTGGGCGGTTCTCACCGTCCTGAACATCGAACGATACGAGTAAAGCTAGGGTCCTACGGCCTGCTTTCTCATAGATCAGACCGCGCCAGGCCAGACCAACAGGCCGTGGGAACCATCGCATCCGATGAGGCCTGCGGTGGCCTGTTGTCGCCCGTCCGATCCATCGGGAGTCGGTTAGTTCAAAGGCGCGGCGCGGTGGCGTGCGACGGCGCCTGTCGCGGCCTATACGGACGCGTCTGCGTCGGTTGCCGGGGAAATGCTCAGTACGGGCCGCGACAGGCTCATTCAGGCGGGGCAACGCCTGGCGCGGCCTGTCGCTTGGCAGGCCGTGGCATCCCACCTTTAGGCGTCAGAGTCGGGGCACGCCACCCCCTGTTCAGACGGCCGTTAGATAACTCAGACATGTTATGTTAATGTGATCACAGAACTGAACACAATATTATCCTACCCTCCCCCCCCCCCAAGATTATCGATTTTAGTGCAACGTCGCTTCCGCAACGTTGCACTAAAATTAATAATCTCCCCGCCTTTAAAAAAAGGCGGGGGGGGGGGGGGGAAGTTCCATGAAGCTGTGAGAGCCGCATAGGCTAACAGCATTAACATCACAGAAACTAGAAAATCCTCGATTTCATAACTTACCATTAAAATTAATTTAGTCGTGTTTAGGCCATCTAGCGTTTATTTTACGTACTACCTTGAGAATCAGTTTATTTTTGTTCGTTAAAATGACTTTCAATGAAGTATATTTTACGCTATTACAATTAAGATCTTTAAAGATTAAGAATTTAAAATTTAGAGATTAAGATTATCAGTAATTAATTTCTGATGAATTCACTTCTAATACATGTGAATTGCACAAATGTTTTCTCACCTTCATTTACTGCACTAAAATTGTTCTAAACTTGTCCAAGTTTAGGCACTTTGCATTGTACACAAATATTTACAAATTATATTCTAAAGTAAATTTATTTACTAAAACATGAAATAAAAACAAACATACCAATTAAACATAATACTACCGTTTAAATTTAGACTCTCTTTAAACTGTGATAATACTATTCAATAAAAAAGCAATTCCGGCTAGGTTTATCACAACGCGATTTTATCTGTTGGTTATTTTGATATAAAGTGTTTTGATCAGTTATAGTCTATGGATCAGCTATATTCTATTATAGATTTTTAACGTTATTTCAACAGAATATTTTTTTATTTGTTATTATGGAAGTATGGAACAACGACATCTCTTAATCATATAAGCAACAAAAAAGATCCGTGACTCTCTACAGAGTTTCATGAATCTATAATAGATGGTGTTATATTATTATAGTATGTTATGTAGTGTAAGAAAAATAAAATTACTACCAGACAGTAGATAGTGGGCCATTTTCGGTTGGTTCAGTTTTTAACTATTAGGTCCTTACATATGAAATTGGCGTTTTGTACAGGAGGAATATAAAGTCATTTTTTTTGTAAAATATATTTAATTAATCAAAGTATGCACCGTTGTTATCTATGCACTTCTGCCATCTCATAGGTAGTTTATTGAGCCCTTTACTAAAAACACCATGGGGGCGAGAATCAATAAACTCTTTGAAGACGGTTTGGACTGCCGCATCGTAGTTGAATGTTTTTCCTTGTAAGAAGTTGCCCAAATTCTGGAAAAAATTGTAATCTGTTGAAGCAAGGTCCGGGGAGTACGGTGGATCGCAGACATTCCAATGGTAGCTAGCTGGTAACTTGTGGTTGCTTGTTGCGCAGTGTGTGGTCTTACGTTGTCGTGAAGCAGCAGTGGCCTAGAGCGATTGACCAATCTCAGTTGTTTAGCAGCTAGTTCTTCCTTCATGGTTTGCAGTTGCTGACAATAGATATCTGCCGTAATCGTTTGGCCAGATTTTAGAAAGCTGTAGTGAACGACACCGGCGCTAGTCTACCAAACACTCACAAGTAACTTTTTCTGAGTCAATTTTCGTTTAGGGCAGGATTTGGCTGGGCCTCCAATGGAGCCCCCATATATCAAAACTAGCAAGCAGACTTAGTTCTGCAGCATATGCTGTAAAAAAGATTAGAAGTCTAACCAGTGTTGAAACAGCTAGACTAGTTTACTTCAGCTACTTCCATAGCATAATGTCGTATGGTATTTTGCTATGGGGACACGCAGCTGACACTGAAATTATATATGTTTTGCAGAAGAGGGCCATAAGAGCAATTTATGATTTAAAGCCTAAAGAGTCGCTGCGACAAAAATTTAAGGAAATTAATATATTAACTTTGGCCTCTCACTACATTTATGAAAATGTAATGTACGTACACAAAAATAAAAGTAGTTTTACAAAAATAAGTGATATCCATTCTGTAAATACTAGGAACAGACACAAGCTAGTAGTACCAGTTACTCGACTCCATCGAGTCAGTAATTCATTCTTGGGGCGATGCATACGCTTTTACAACAAAATTCCAGAAAATATACAAAGTTTGACCTGTTCAAAGTTCAAAAACTTTATTAAACTAAGTTTGTATAAAAAGGGTTATTAAAATATTAAGGAATTTATGGATGATAATAACCCCTGGAAATGAAGTGATCGCTATTCTAATTTAAAAGTAATAAGCTATTTCTAATTTGTTGTGTTGTTAATTTGTGTAACATCATGATTGTAAGCTGTTATTTAAAAAAAAAGTCCCGCTGGGTTTCTTGCTGGTTCTTCCCAGGACAGAGGTTTTTCCGAACCAGTGGTAATCAAACAAAAGAGTGACTTTCAATAAGTATTATTTATAATCTATATTGAATAAAAAAGTTTCTGTTTCTGTTTCTGTTTCCAGGGTTCAATCATGCGACGGGCGCTTCCGATTATCGTACAGTATCCACTTTTCATCACAAGTAATGATTCGATTTAAAATCCCTTCATTATTGTGTCGGTAAAACAAAGTAACACAGCAGTCGACGCGTGTTTGCAAGTTCGATTCACTCAATTCATGAGGTAGGTACCCATCATTAAAGTTTTTTTACTTTCCCGATTTGCTTCAAGTGGATTAATACAGTTTTATCACTTACCCCGAAGCCTGCAACTATCTCTGAAGTGCTTTGTGATGGATCCGCTCTCACAATAGCCTTTAATTCTTCATTTTCCACTTTGGTGTCCGGCCGTCCACGGGGTTGGTTCTGAAGGTCGAAATGTCCAGAACGAAAACGTTGAAACCAAAAACGTACCGTGCTTTCTTTTGCGACACCAACGCCGTACACATGATTAATCCTTCGAGCTGTTTCTGCAGCACTGTTGCCACGGTAGAACTCGTACTCGTAATTATACCGATATTTCATGTTTTCCACTGTGCGGTAATAAGCGACGCCAAAGAAAAAAAAGGGTTTCTCTGCGTGATAAACTTAGAAATGAGTATATCCGCAGTTGAACCAGAGTAACCGACATAGCCCAACGGATTAGTAAGCTGAAGTGGCAGTGGGCCGGCCATATGGCTCGAAGAACCGACAACCGATGGGGAAGAAAGGTTCTTGAGTGGCAGCCTCGTACCAGTAGGCGAAGTGTAGGGCGACCCCCCACGAGATATACCCCAAATAACACGCGGGCGAAGTCGCGGGGAACAGCTAGTATTATATATAATCTATAATTATTTTTAAGTTATATCCATAGATAGTATACTATATAGGGCATTAGTATACCAACTCTGTAGGTTTATTTTTTATGATATGGGGAAATGTGGTTTTTTCGAATAAATAATGTTTAAACAAGAAGATGCAATCAGCAAAAAATAATTATAATCTGTAGATTTATTTGCAGACTAGAGACAAAATAATTGTAATAAACAATTTTTTGAGGCGTGTCCTACAGTCTACACGTTGGTCAAGTTCGAAAGAGACCAATGCCAACTGCCAATGTTCACGAGTTTTGTTGGCCGTAATTAATTTTCATTGAGAATTGAAATGATGTGGACGACGTAGAAGATTTTGCAGCTTCTGCTATTTATTTAATGAGTGCATATAATTATCATGTCAGTGTACTCAGCATAAGAGTTGTAAAATAGAAGAGACGGTGACATTGTCGAAATTATTTTGAAATTGCAACTTAATTAAAACGATATCTCACCGGGACGGACGCCAAACTTTGACAAAAGGGCTGTCTATGTCTACTTGCCTTCGCTCGGCCAACATGTACCTATAGTCGGCTTTAAACATACTCGTAATGACGTGTTATTAGGAAGCAATAACAGCTTTTACTAAGTCCATATGAAAGTGCCTCAAAAACACAATTTTAAAATGTTTGTCTGTCTGCCTGTCTGTTAATCTACGAATTAGCTGTACGTATTTTAACGGGACTTTCACTGGCAGATAGCTGATGTTATAAGGAGTAATTTAGGCTACTTTTATAAAAAAAATTAAAACCCATAAAACTCAATCGTAATAAAGTACACGCGGGCGGAGTCGCGGGGCGCAGCTAGTTTTAATATATATATATTTAGCGGAGGCCTTTGTTATCTAACGATTTATCTTATTGTCTTGCTTGTCAAGTTCAAGGTTAAACGGCCCTCGGTTTTATTTCATACAACTATCATAAAATACGTTTATATCTTTGGATTCTATCTTTAATTTTGTAATGATTTACAATAACCCTTGCGTTGACCATTGCTTATTTTAAGAGATACTGCTTTTGGACTGGACAAACGAGACCACAGTCCTGGTGGTAAGTGGTTGCAGTGGCTCAAACGCATCTACATCTATCCTCGATTAACAACTAAAATGCCAAAATACAGACGCGGTGATAAACTGTCCTGAGGTTTAAGGTGGAATGTCCCGTTCGTAAAATATTTCCGCGGGACTTTTTAGGAATTCTAATGCTTGTGTTAGGATCAACGGGACTTATACGGACTAGTTTGGCATTCATAAATGTGTTAGACAGGGTTTTGTATTTGCTTGGAAACTCTGAAAGTGGAAGAACGTAGCTTACCTAAGTATGAAAATAAAGAAAGAAAAAAGGAAGAAATGTGTTTATTCCAGTTTACGCATGTAGCACAAAAAGGTAAATAAATAAAAGATTAAGAATGAACGAAGAAAGAGATGTAGAAGTAAGTGGCTGAGTCGGCAAGGGACGCCATAAATGAAAGTTTTCCGACCTAATTGACGATATATTGAGGAAGGGCTAAATTAATACTATCCTTAACCAACTAACATATATGCGTAAAAAAAAACGAGAGGTGTGTGAGGATCGTGCCAAATGGAAATAATATTAGGCAAAAATATTTTCTGGTAAGATTTTTGTTGTTTTATTGAATCTAACAAAATCGTGATAGAATTTAATAAATCAATTAATTATACCTGACTATCAATAATTAATAAAGATCCGGGTTAAAAATAAAATATTGTGTTTTACCTAGTTTGAAGCGTACCTCCCTCCCTCTTTCCATTACGTGCGCTGTCACCGCGGCACTAATCCTATACCACGATATTTAACACTTCTTTATTCGGAAAGACACACCATTGTCGATAATACGAATTTCGCCTCTAAATGAAGCATCATTAGGAGAAATAGACTCTGCTATACTTGTTGAATTATAATATTATAGTTTATATCATCAGACGTCATGGTACGCTATCTTTTTTTTTATAGCAGAGGGGCAAACGAGCATGCGGCTCACTTGATGGAAAGTGTAGACCGCCGACCACCAACTACTGCAATACCAGCGGAATTGCGGGTGCGTTGCCAGCCTTTTAAAAAGGAGTAAGCTACTTTCCTGAAGGTCGTATCCCTATGTCGTATCAGTCCGGAAAAATCGCTGGTGGTAAACGATTCCACAATGAAGTCGTTGGAGGAAGAAAACTCCTACTAAATCGAACAGTGGTGGACCGACAACCATCCAGATGGTGCGGATGGTATGGTGAATACCTATATACCTCTCTGTAATATTATGTGTATGCAATTAAAAAAAAATGTTACTTTTATCTAACGAGTACGGTACGTCACTCCGGCGAATAATGCTATGGAACCCCGGGGCGTAATAACGTCCTTGAGCAGCCATTACCATTTGATCTCACTAACACGCTCGCTTTAAACTTAACAGTACGAAAACTTCATTGTACATGAAACGTGTAGGTATTTGAGAGAAATTAAATTAAAAAAAAGACTATTCCAGAACGTGATGCAAACACCTAAACTAAACAACTAAACTAACTAAGTAAACACCTACGAGACGAGGGGTTGATGGATTCTCTATTTTTACGGCATCCCACGGCATTCGATGATTTTTTCTGGAACGAGGCCGGCGCCACTTAGGAGTATTTGACAGATTTTATAAGACGGAGGGGAGGGGGAGCTAATTTGTTATATAGGTGTAAAAATTATGTATTTTTTGAAATATTAGACATATTTTCTACCGACTTCAAAAAGGACACGGTACTCAATTCGACTGTATGTTGTTCTTTATGTGTGTTACCTCATAACTTTTTACTGGGTGAACTGATTTCGATGATTCTTTTTTTATTTGAAAGCTGGTGCTTCACATGTAGTCCCATATAAATTAGATCAAGGCCTGCCCAACAGTTTTTGAGTTATTCTTAATAATTTATATTGAAGTCGGTTGTACAAAATTTTTTATTTTAAATTATATATCAATAAGATTAGAAATTGCTAAATTAAATTACGGATATTTCTAAATTAGAGAAATTAAAAAACAGCTAAATATGTGTAAAAATTAAAGAAAACAGCACTGATGCATAATAATCACAACACAATAGTGTGCATACATATACAATATACATACACTAAATACCGAAAAACTTTAAATTAAATCGCAACTGTCCAATGGTGATGACACTGTGTGATCAACTGCATAACAAATAAGTTCATCTTAGTCCTAACTAGCGACATCTGGTGAGCGTAAGAATATTAGCCCTCATTGACAATGTTACACAAAAAGTCTTCACACAAGTTCTTCAAGCTGGAATCCTCCCTAACGATAAATTTTATTATGTCAACATTTAGGGAGGAATTGGTGACAATTAGTAAATTAAGAAAAAAAAAATAGTGACTAAATACTTTAGGTTAGCTTGATTTCAAGTTAGCAGCCTCCCGTCGAAAACGCTATGATTTCGAGTCGAGATATACTACAGTTCTTAGTCCGTAGTAGGAGAAACTCTCAGTGGGAGGGTCGCAGTAAATCTGCGTCTAATGCGCCCGTTTAACCGCTAACTGATTTGGAGCGGAACACTTTATTACCGCTAAATTTATTTTATTACCATTTTTTCTGCGTTTTGCAAAAAAATACACGCCAATTTTCCGTAAATGCTTTGTCCGATGTCATCACCAGAAGTGTTCCTGTGACATTATGAAATAGCTCTATTGCGTTTAAGGGACGGTAATTTGTACCAGTTTTTTAAGGAATTAGGGGGACAACAATCGTACAGTCCACCTGATGGTACCGTGTAGTGGTGGTGTAAGAATATCCACTACCCTATATCATCCCGTAGGTGTCGTGTGAGGCGACAGAGGGAAAAAATCTGCAACGCCTTCCTAAAAAAATTGAAAAAAAAAACTGCGGTTGCCAACCGGCTTGCCAAGCATGTTAACTATGGCAAACATCCCGCCTATGAGAGGCAATCTATGGGATAGACCTATGTTCAGCAGTGGACTTTAGTAGGCTGTAACGCGAACGATAAGCTGATGGTTAGTAAATACTGTGGCCCATAATTAATCTACATCTATCCTGGAATAAGAATCAAAATGCAGATGCGTTGTCACTCTTGATCCGGTTCATCGGTTCATCATCGGTTAAGATGAGGAAAAGAAAAAGGCTTGGTACTTTACAATACGAAACACAGTAGTATTATTACAAATATCACAGAAGAAATTCACGATTTATTTGTTGTGCCGGACGGGCGAAACTCTCCGGAGTAAATGTTGTCGGAGATACCCCGCGAGTCGCTCACGTCCTACACCTGTAGGTTCCAGACTCCTCCAACTGCCGTCTTTCACTGCCGTCTCTTTGGTTGCTGCGAATAAACTGTGGACTGAGGTTCAAAATTAAAATGCACGATTTGTAAATTAAAATAGCAAGGGAGTGGCCAGCGGATCGACTAATTAATTTGTCGCGAGATTTTACACTGTTATTTATTTATCACTATTTTTCAACTATGATTGTTCACTATATATTTTAAAACACAGATTTAATTAAACACACAGTAATATTAAAATTTCTATTGGTTTTCTAAAATTTCTATTCGTATTTTTAAAATATCTGTTGGTAATATCAAATTTCTATTGGCAGTAACAAGTTTCTATTGGTATTCTCTACAATTTCTATTGGTAATTTTAAATATCTATTGAAAGTAACAAATTTCTATTGGTAGTATCCAAAATTTCTATTGGTAGCAGCTGGTTTTCTAACACTACTGACTAGCAGCTATTAATCAACTAAAATTAGTTGAATTTAAACACTTTTGTAACTGCGAATATCAGTTACCACTTTTTCCGTCTAGCTAACACTTTTCACGAAATGTAACGGCGAAATTTCCGTTACCACTTATTTCAGCTAGCCAACACTTTTTCACTATATGTAACTGCGAATATCAGTTACCACTATTTTTGGCTAGCTGACACTATTTTTCTATGTGCAACTGAGAATTTTCAGTTGCCACTTTTTTCGACTATGTGTAACTGCGATTTTTCAGTTACGACCTTTTTCGGCTAGCTAAACTTTTCTATTTCACTTTAACTTTTCACTGTGTTCTGCTACTAGTCACTTCAGCTACTACCGGATACTGCTGCTTGTTACTGGTAGTTCTTCCTACTACAATGTTACTATGATTTGCCCCCATAAGGTAGACTTCGGCTATACTCTATAGAGAGCCGCTTGCCAATTTCCATTTGCCTCTTTATTTTCAATCATTTTTCTTTATGCAAATGGCACAAATTGCAACTTTTCTATATAATACAAATCTTAACTCTAACATGCTATACATCATTAAATAGACATTTTTGTTCTACATTAGTATGCGATAAAGGATAATTAATATATTTACATTTAACAAAGTTATTCATTGAAATGTCCTAAACTTTTACACTAATTGGTCATATTAATTCTTTAATTATCCTATAACTTTTAAATCGTGCTTAATTATACAAAATATTTCTTTATTATAACGATCTATACATCATATGCTAACTAAATACCATATTTACAACTCTTTTCAGACATAAAATTATTCTCATTAATTTTTTGCTTAAAACTATTACGCAGTTAATTTAAATTTCCAGAAAGTTCTATAGCGCGGCGCGCTGTGATTGGTCGATATTTTCTTAAACAAAATAAAGTTGTTTATATTAACTATTGTCAAATCGACCTTCTATACAAACATATTGAGAGTTGTAAATACATGGTAAAACTATATTTAATACATTATTTAGTAAATTTTTCCGTATTTTCATTTTTTAAACAAATAAATATTCCTTAATCACTTTCTCGTTTAAAGTCATTTTTGCCGTTGTGAACAGTCATTTTGGCCGTCTCGAACATTTGTAATATCTAGATTTTATATTAAAAAAATAACTGTTTAGGTGTTTTTTGATTCAGAGTTACTTATTACTATAGTAAGAATAAACCTATCTATTTTTTGCCTTCGCAGCCAACATCTCTCGAGTTTCAAGGCCATATCTGTTTTGTTACGATTTTGTTACGCGCCAAATTTAGATTTGTCGACAAAATCGTCGGCTTGTCTAATCTTCATTTATCTAGAAAGTCAAAATGCAGATGCGTTGTCACCCGTGAGGACTAAGATGGAATGCCTCTTTTCCAGTAAAAAGGGTCTCTGGTTCTCTACACTCACCATAAAGGTTGTCGTAAATTAAATAAATAATTGAAAATATATTACTCAACATACAGTAGGTCAGAAAAAAGACAAAAGCTAAGGCGAACCATTTTTATAGTTTTTAGTTTACGTCCACTTGGACAACTTTTTACTATACAAGTTCTTCCCATTATTGTCCAATTATTTTATAACGTTTTATAACTATCACCACATTACCGTGAGGACTAGGATGGAATGCTTCATTTCCAGTAAAAAGGGCCTCCGGCCACCTGCACTCACCAAGCGAAACGCAGAGGTAAACCTCTACTTCACGCTGGTTTTCTGTGAGGTCGTGGTACCACCCCGGTTCGAGCCGGCCCATCCGTGCGACAGCAAAAACTGCCGCGTGGCTCTACCACTGTTAAAAAATAATCATATAGTCTTCTATAATCGTTTTTTTTGTTTTTTTTTTATACTACCTTTTTCCGTTCAATATTATCATTCAAGCAAACAGAGTTACGAGCTTTAGCAGCTAGCTCATTCGTAAATACCTCATTATTCTACCATAATGTATTATCTCTTCTGTCATTCTTACTTTTGCTTATCATTTTGATTTTTAATGAATGGATTGGATGTGATAATTTTGTCTAAAACGGTCTATTTTATTTATATGAATTTTTGAAGTTATACTTCTTTTGGGGGCGTTTGGGAAAAAGGATGAGAGCGAATTTTTACGATGCGAGCGCACATCGACAGGTATAAACGACACCATGAAGTTGTTACCATACGCGCGCACTCTGAAACCTAAAAGTGACAACTTCAGTGGGTAATTGTCTCTCAAGTTTTATTTTGTTACGCCGCTAAATAAGTATAACTTCCTACGTGCCTACGTAAGTACACACATTTTTGCATGCCGTAAGCGCCTAAGCGCGTCGGTATGTTCTACTAGGGCCTAAAAATTAAGATTCCAACGTTTTGTCGTATGAAATCGTATATAGCTATCATATTGTACTTACAAAAAAGCACATTGTCAGAAAGATATATGATTGTTGAACTTATTAATATTTTTTTTAATTCGATCAATTGTTATTTTTAAATATAAATATATTGGTAAATCCAATTGAGCATACCCTAAGCGCATTTAAAAAAATACGTATAACACGATTATACGGAATTTTTAAAAGTAGTTTAAACACATTTCAACAGCACTATCGGATTCAACGCCCTCGAAACCCATGAGAATGACACCCATGATGAAAAAATTGATATCTATTGCAGCCGCCATCTTGGATTTACATTTCGATAGCACTATCTGCTTCAACGCCCTCGAAAACCATGAAAATGACACCCATGATGAAAAAAAATTGATATCTATTGCAGCCGCCATCTTGGATTTACATTTCGACAGCACTATCGGCTTCAACACCCTCGAAAACCATGAAAATTACACCCATGATGATCATATCTCAGCAATGGTTAAATCTTGGTTTTGTATTACGGGTTTGTCAACCTTTTTCAGACGTAGAATGTATAAAGGTTTTATATTATTCTTACGTCCGTAGTGTCCTGGAATATTGCAGTGTTGTGTGGAATCCAAATTATATAACATACATACACGAAATAGAACGAATACAGAAAAAATTTATTAAGGTCTTGAATTTTCGATCTGAAAATAAAAAATTAAATAATTATAAATAATCATGTAACTTTCATAAATTGATGCAGTTGAAAGATCGTCGAACTTTACTGCAGATGCTATTCCTACATGATATCTGCAGTAACAAAATTGATAGCCCCGAATTAAGTTCCTGCACTTTACAACTACGAGCACCTACTAAACGCACTAGACATACTTCGTTATTTCTAGTGCGTTTAGTAGACTGCATTAACCGTTCTTTGTCCCTCAAGAGGAATAGTCGTAACATGGCCGGTTTTGGAGACAAACGTGGCCACCATTTTTTTTGCAACACTGCGTGAACGAACAATTTTTGTTGGCTATAACTCATTTTCGAACACCCAAACTTGTGACTGGTTTTTTGTTTCGGGTTCGTACGCGTATATCCAGGATTCGTCACCTGATACGATGTTGTATATAGCATTTGAGGATCCTGCGTGGAATCTTTCGAGAGTTCTGACGCACCAAGTAACGCGAGCCGCTTTTTGCTCTTCACAGAGCGAATGCGGTATCCATCGGGAAAACAACTTTTTTACACCTAATTGTTCATGCAAGATTATTTGTATTTGACTCATGCCAATGCCTAAAGTTGCCTGAATTTCGCGGTATATCACATGTCGATCTTCCTCAATCAGCTTACGCACAGCATCAACGTTTTCTTGGGTGACTGCAGTTTTTGGACGACCTTGACGGGGATCATCACTGAGCTTGACACGTCCACGTTGAAATTCAGCAAACCAGCGATAAATTGTGGTTTTGGATGGGGCTTCATCACCAAATGCAGAAATCATCCGGTCAACACACAGTTTTTGTGTTAAACCACTTCGAAAGTCATAATAAATCATCACTTTTGAATTTTCTCGAGTCAATTCCATTTTCTCAACGACTAAACAAGTTTGATAAAACCTTGTGGCAAGACCGAGAATCTTTTTTTAAATAAATAAATGGTATTCGATTTTTAAAACCAAGGAGTTTTCAATTAAAAAGATTTTAATATGACAGTAACAGTGGAAATATTCTATTCCCGATACTTTTAGTGCAGCCCTCGTATTTATAAAATTTTACGACGCAAGATCGCGTATTGATTTTCTTTTTACTTATGACGTTTGTCGCGTAATGGCGGGCGCTAGACTTATTATTATTGTGAATGTGTGCGTGACCCCTTGTACGTAAAAGCGAGTTGACTTATTTTGGGTGCCTCGGTGAGTTGTAAAGCGAGATTAAGTCCGCCTTTTTTATACGTCCATGATTCTATCTCATTCTCTCGCAGGATAAGTCCTATAGATGTATGCTTGTCTCTTTTTAGTTTCTATTTTTGGGTTCATCGAGTTTCAAATCACTACGATTTCGAAGAAATTTTCACTTCAAAAATTGTCCGTCTGTTCGTCTATCTGTTCGTTTGTCTGTCCGTCAGGGCCAATTTTCCGAATAGCTAAAGAGATTGTTATGAAATTTCACGAGCAAAACATCAACAGGTAGAGAGCCATGTCAGAAGTAATGATCTAAGCCATATTATATCCAAAGATTATTAAATAAAATAGTCTTTGATGATTATCTTAAATTTAAATAACGATTCGTTAATAGATCCCACCTGGGCGGGTCACCAATTATAACTAAATACAAAATAAATTACTATTCTATGTACCGCAAGGCGTATGATACTGGAACCCTAAAAAACATAAAAGAAGTGAATGCTTTTAACGTGTAATAAAGAGAAAATTGTTACATTTTCTCATTATACGTACTGGAATGTCATGTTATACGAGTGAAGCAAATAACGAAACAACGAGAACAAAGCATCGTCTTTACTGAAGAGAGAATTTTTTTAATATTCACTTTTCGGAATTCCTCCTACAATCAACGCATTCGGAGGAAATAAGGCATTTAATCAAACATGTTTCTTTTCTTTGTTATTTAATAAGGGGGACAAACGAGCAAACATCCCATCTCAGTAAGTGAATTCTGTGCTGTGACCCATGGACATTATCTATCATCGATTAAGAATCAAAATGCATATGCCTTGTCACCCCTGATGACTCAACACTCACCATATACTCGTAGAACACTGCAGAATTAAGCTGCTATTTTACGCTGGTATTCTTTGAGACCGTGAATCGACACATTGGTGCCACAATTAATGTCTGGTACATGGCGACACTAGTTACCACTAGCGCCTTCTAGTATCGAGTAGCAGAACTAGGAGTGTCAAGATCCTTCTAGAAATTTCCATGGAAGAGCTTTCTAGTACTACTCGTATCGACCTAGTCAGTCGGGACCGGTATGTAAACATATAAAACATTCTAGATATTTCTACTGTAGAATGTTTTGGAACTATCTGAGGCCCTATATAAGGCCGGTATAGACCGCGACCCGGGCAGTGTTGAGTTGGCGATACAATCGAATACTTCGAAGCGATGCAACTGCGAACTAAAGTGATCAGTAGGACAATTGTGTTTTATGTAGTTATAAGTTAGAATTAGTGTTCTGTAATTAAAGTGTTAATTTTGGTAATTCATTCGGCAATTTTTAAGTGTCTCGAACCATAAGCTCGTAACATTAATTTAGCTGCAGCAGGCACAAGCATGAAAGAACAAACATACAAATATATGCTTGTAATATGTAATATGTGATTTATATTTAATACAATGAAAACATCCTAATTTCAATAGAAAAGATGGCTGAGTGCAACTGCATCTGTTTAAGATCCCATCATTAATTGAAATAAGTGCAAGCCCAAGCCTAATACTGTAGGACTTCAAAACGCTGAATTTACAATACCTCAGTCAGTCATGACCGTGTAGTGCTGTAAGTATCATTTAATCAAATAAACTCCATAAATTAGATTTCAATTTACTTATACAAATAAAATTCCATATGTGAATATAGTAAAATACAAGAGTATGTTAAGGTTACGCAAGAAATATTATTTAGTATGGCTTTATGAGCTTTTATCAAAGAAAAATAATTAAGGATTTGAGTAAATTCAGCGCCCGGGGTAAATCACTTTAACTTGCTTAGAGTAAGGATAATTGTGAGAGGTGGTTTATTCTTATTGTAATTAACTTTGTTACATTGTCTCAAACCATAAGCTCGTAACATTAATTTAGCTGCAGCAGACCCTCCTCCATCTTGTGGCCCTGTTCACATATTTGCTGCAGATATTTCACGCATCCGAATTAAACGTTTTGCTTTGTATTTTGTGAGGCGTTCAGCATAGGAGTGGAATAATTAGCTAGTGTCTGTCTTTCCGTATAAATACAAGGTGTCTTCAAGGCGAAAGAGGAAAAGTTTTGTTTGCACTAAAACTAAAACTGATCTTAAGACCTTCTAGGGCTTTAGCACTACTCACTTAGATAGGATTGTAGACAAATACTGGTTTATAAATACAAGAAATCTTCTTACATACATAGTATAAAACAAATTCGCTTCCCGCCTTCTGTACACTTAGTTCTTTTAAACTACGCAACGGATTTTGATGCGGTTTTCATCAATAGACAGAATGATTCAAGCGAAATGAACAATACATGCATATTATATGTATATTACATAATTCTTCTGTTCGTGTGTGTGTGACTGAACTCATCCTAAACAACTGGACCGTTTTTGTTGGTTTAGATTTACAATTGGTCCCGATAGGTGCGTTGTCGTCAAGATCTAGAAATCAACCGTGCGAAGCTGGTGCGGTCCGCTAGTAAAAATATAAATAAGGCGTATATCTATATATACTGGTAATGCCGTTATCGGTACCACCCATTAAAAGCCCACTGCTGGACATAGGCCTCCCTTATATATTGCTACATAATAACTATACATCATATAATTATGTGGTAGAGTCGTGCTGCAGCTATATTATCGTTGTAACATGAATGGGTCGGCTCGACCGCGGATGGACCACGCTCTTACAGAATACCACGTAAAGTAGCAGCTCAATGCTGTTGAGTTTCGTATGGTAGAGAGAACCGCAGACCCTTTTTATTGAAAACAAGGCATTCCATCTTAGTCCTCAAGGAAGGCAACGCATCTGCATTGTGGTCCTTAATCGAGGATAGATACGTTGTCTATGGGCCACAACATCCACTTCTGTGGTGGAATGTGCTCGTTTGTCATCCTTATTATATAAATAAAAATTAAGTACAAAAGCAATATTTTACTTACTAGCGACCCATCCCGGCTTCGTTTGAATACGATCTATTAATGTGGTGTTATTTAGATTTAAGATAATCAAAGGCCATAATTATTTTTTTGTTTACTCAAAAAAATCTTCAAGTTTTTCACCTAGATCCCCCCGGGCATTGCTCACTATCTGTTCGTAAAGTTTTATCACAATCTGTTCAGATATTCCGGAGATTAGTCCGGACAGACAGACAAAAAACTTTAAAATTGTTATTTATTGTCATATAAATTGATAATTTATCACAGCAAATAACCCTCTGAGTTTAATAGAAGCTAGTTATTTTATTTAGACAGAAACTTCGACTTTATTTGTATGTATATATTATGTATTATGTATGTATATATAACGGCTTATCTTTGAGTTCCAACCCTTTGACATCATAATGAGATCGATACCAGGCGACAGTATCAAAACCGCAAACACGAGCGGTCCGTGGATGTGTGATAACTGCGTAGTATGGCACACCCCGCTCACCCTATCCTCTATGCTCACCCATAACCCCTGTTATATGAATTAATACACTTCAAATCAGAACCGAAGTAAGAGAAAGTTTTTGAGTGGTAAGCTTTCAAATTCACCAGGCCATTAGATCCACAGATCGATATAAACTTTTTTTTATAAAACCATAGTATTAAAGTTGGTAAAAATCACCTCGCGTATATGCGCTCGATAAAATAAAATGATGTGTCTTACCTAGTTTGAAGAGCACCTCCCGCCCTCCCTCAATTGCGTACACTATCCCCGTCACCACTAATCCCAGCACCACTAAACTAGGAAAGACACACCACTGACGACAATACGACACGTGCTTTGCCTCTACACGAGGCATCTTCAGATGATGTAGATAGATGTTTGTTGGAGTAGCCACTAATTTAGTTTTTAGTAGTTATCTAAGTTAATAGTCTATTTCTGTGATGTGAAATAGTGTAATGTAATGTGATGTAATGTAATTTAAGGTAATATTTTTGTTTGTTTATTTCAAAATTCCGGATAATTTCGATCACTGTTAGTAATATTTTAACCTTGTATTATCTCTTTTGTTTTATTTAGCATTGTTTTTTTTTGACAACCATGATCAAAACTATCAAAGCGTCCCCGTATTGTGCACCCTTTCGAGAGACCCAAGTCACATAAACACATTTTGTATAATAATCACTAAATTTTAAGTTAGTGTCTTCTGGAAAGAATGCGCAATGCCAGCAATAGGTGTCCGCGGAAGACCAGCGTCTTGACATGCTCCAGGAGCATGTCATGACATATGCTGAGCGGAAGACTGTTTTGGCACAGTACTAATGTCTGTTAACCATTTGTAAATGTACGAGTACATACATCGCTGTGCCAATAAAGATTATTTTCTTTATTTCTTTCTTTCTTTCTTTAGACTCTGCAGTGGCTGACCGCTAAGTGAGCGACGGCCAAAACAACTGCTATTTATACAGCCCGCTGATGTAACCGCTCCCCACTTAAGTAGCGAGTGACTGCGTCATGCGATAAAACATGTGACCAATCATCATCTGACGTGCGCAGCCATTTGTAAAATTAAAAACAAGCTGCCGCATAACGCCCGCCTACCCTCCAACCAGAGGTGAGTTAGAAACATTTGTTTGTTCATTCAGCAGTGCAACGTTACTATTATTACTTTTTAATATCTCATGGTGGCACTACTCCGGAGGTGTGGAGCAGAAGTGCGGTGGTCTTGTTCTTCAAGAAAGGCGACAACGCTCTCTTGAAGAACTGCAGATCGATTTCCCTTCTGAGCCGCATCTACGTGCTGTTTTCGAGAGTCACTACGAATCGTCTCGCACGCAGACTTGACGACTTCCAGCCTCCCGAACAAGCTAGATTCCGAAAAGGCTTTAGTACTATAGACCACATACACACCCTTTGGCAAATTGTACAGAAGACAAAAGAGTATAACCTGCCACTTTGCCTTGCGTCTGTGGACTATGAGAAAAGCCTTTGATTCCATCGAAATTGGGCGGTGCTGCAGTCCCTTCATCGGTTCCAAGTTAACTGTCGGTATATAGAAGTGCTGAAGTATTTGTACAGTAGGGCTACAATGGCTATCCGGGTACGAAACCTATCCAACTGCAGAGAGGTGTAAGGCAGGGTGACGTTATATCCCCAAAACTCTTCACTGCTGCCTTGGATGACGTTTTCAAGCTACTGGACTGGAAAGGATGCGGTATTAACATCAATGGCGAGTACATCCCTGACCTTCGATTTGCCGACGATATAATCCTTATGGCAGAATCGCTGGAGAACCTAAGCAATAGTGTCTCCCATCGGATAGGTCTTAAGATGAACATGGGCAGCGTTCGGTAAACTACGACACATCTTCTCGTCAGGTATATCTCAAAACCTGAAAACGAGGTTGTACAACCAGTGCGTGTTACCAGTGATGACTTATAGATCTGAGACGTAGTCCTTCCCTGCTGGCAGTATGAGGAAGATCAAGGTCGCTCAGCGAGCTATGGAGGGGACTATGCTCGAGGTTTCTCTGCATGATAAACTTAGAAATGAGGATATCCGTAGTAGAACCAGAGCAACCGAAATAGCGCAAGGGATTAGTAAGCTTAAGTGGCAATGGGCAGGCCATATAGCTCGAAGAACCGACAACCGACGGGGAAGAAAGGTTCTCGAGTGGCAGCCTCGTACCAGTAGGCGAAGTGTAGGGCGACCCCCCACTAGATGGACTGACGACCTGGTAAGACATGCAGGAAGTCGATGGATGCAGGTGGCTCAGGACCGTGCTTTGTGGCATTCCTTGGGTAGGCCTATGTTTAACAGTGGACTAATGAAGGGCTGTAATGATGATGATGATGATCTCTAACTGTTCCAGCACACACAGCCGCAGCCCTTTATTACACGTGTGTAAGACTTTAAAGGAGTGGTCGTTGGTAAGGTTGTGTCCAGTGTCCAAAAGATGTTAAGCAAAATGGGATTTATCGGTATTGCAATTCCTGTACGCAGATAAATGCTCTTCATAACGTGTTTCGAAGTTGCAAAAAGTCTGACCCACGTAAACGGCATGGCATTCGTCACAAACAAGTTTGTAAAGACCCGAATTTTGACGAATATCGAACTTATCTTTAATTAATAGAATCAGGCGTTACTTTGCGGAAATCCATTATATAAAAGCTTTTACAAAAATTTACTTCGCAAATATCCGCGTTATAAAATAAAATGATGTGTCTTACCTAGTATGAAGAAAGCACCTCCCGCCCTCCCTCAATTGCGTGCACTATCCCCGTCACCACTAATCCCAGCACCGCTACTCCCAACACCACTACACTAGGCAAGACACACCACTGACGATAATACAACACGTGTTTCGCCTCTACACGAGGCATCCTCAGGTGATATAGACTCTACGGTGGCTAAATTGCGACCAGTCTGATTTCGAGACACGTTATAAAGAGCATTTAGCCGCGTACAGGAATTGCAATCCCGATAAATCCCATTTTGCCAAACATCTTTTGGACACTGGACACAACCTAGCCAACGACCACTCCTTTAAAGTCTGACATACGTGTAATAAAGGGCTGCGGCTGTGTGTGCTGGAACAGTTAGAGATATTAAAAAGTAATAATAATACCGTTGCATTGCTGAATGAACAAACAAATGTTACTAACTCACCTCTCTTAAATATCTTCATGCCTGCTCTCTAATAATGTGGGCGTTGCGCGGCGGTTTGTTTTTAATTTTACAAACGGCTGCGTAAGTCCAGCGGTGATTGGTCGCATGTTTTATCGCATGACGCAGTCGCTCGCTTCTTACGTAGAGAGCGGTTGCATAATCGGTTTGTATAAAAGGCACTTGTTTTGGCTCGCCGCTCACTTAGCGGTTAGCCACCGTAGAGTCTATATCACCTGAGGATGCCTCGTGTAGAGGCGAAACACGTGTTGTATTATCGTCAGTGGTGTGTCTTGCCTAGTGTAGTGGTGTTGGGAGTAGCGGTGCTGGGATTAGTGGTGACGGGGATAGTGCACGCAATTGAGGGAGGGCGGGAGGTGCTTTCTTCATACTAGGTAAGACACATCATTTTATTTTATAACGCGGATATTTGCGAAGTAAATTTTTGTAAATGCTTTTATGAACTTATCTTTATTATTAATAATATATCAATACAATAGGGCATAGCCCGAATTTCATTAGCTACTAAACTTTTAACGATGTTATCTTTCTTCCCGATCACAACAGCCATTTCCGCGTCAACGGCCATAGTCTCTAACGAGTTTTGGCAGACTGAAGGTGTTAAATTATACTTTAGGCCTTTATGTAAAAGGGACAACTCATACGTTGGTAACTGGTATAATTAATTTCTTTCGGTTCCAAAATGGCGAAATTTTCGTTGATTTGTATGTAAATTATTTCTGTAAATGGGGAGCTACAGCCACAGAGTAGTTTAGTTCGGCTGCTCTAGTTCGGCTTCAGTCGCCGTCGTGAGTGGATATTGTTTCGGTTGTTTGCAGCGGCTCAAAAAGATCGCTGTACAAATACACAATATTCGAATAACTAAATTTCTTAAATACTTGATTATAATAATAATAAGAGATTTTTTTTATTACAATATTTTAAAAGCACAGAATAAATAATAGTAGTACCTACGTACTAAAAGTAAGTAGTATAATTTTTTTTGTCATGGGTAACATGTTCATAGTTTTCGAGGGTGCTGAAGCTGATAGTGCTGTCGAAATGTAAATCCAAGATGGCGGCTGCAATAGGTATCAATTTTTTCATCGTGGGTGTCATTTTCATGGTTTTCGAGAGAGTTGAAGCTGATAGTGCTGTCGAAATGTGAATCCAGGATGGCGGCTAAACAAATTACCAATTTTTTCATCATGGGTGTCATTTTCATGGTTTTCGAGGGTGTTGAAGTCGATAGTGCTGTCGAAATGTAAATTCAAGATGGCGGCTGAAGTAGGTACCAAGTTTTTCATCATGGGTGTCACTTTCATGGTTTTCGAGGGTGTTGAAGCCGATAGTGCTGTAGAAATGTAAATCCAAGGTGGCGGCTGCAATGGGTATCAATTTTTTCATCATGGATGTCATTTTCATGGGTTTCGAGGGTGTTGAAGCCGATTGTGCTGTCGAAATGTAAATCCAAGAAGGCGGCTGAAGTAGGGACCAATTTTTTCATCATCGGTGTCATTTTCATGGTTTTCGAGGGTGTTGAAGCCGATATTGCTGTCGAAATGTAAATTCAAGATGGCGGCTGAAGTAGGTACAAATATTTTCATTATGGGTGTTATTTTCATAGTTTTCGAAGGTTCTGAACTCGATAGTGCTGTTGAAATGTAAATCCAAGATGGCGGCTAAAGTAGGTACTAATGTTTTCATCATGGATGTCATTTTCATGGTATTCGAGAGTGTTGAAGCCGATAGTGCTGTCGAAATGTAAATCCAGGATGGCGGCTGAACAAATTACCAATTTTTTCATCATCGGTGTCATTTTCATGGTTTTCGGGGGTGTTGAAGCCGATAGTGCTGTCGAAATGTAAATCCAAGATGGCGGCTGCAATAGATATCAATTTTTTCATTATGGGTGTTATTTTCATAGTTTTCGAGGGTTCTGAACTCGATAGTGCTGTTGAAATGTAAATCCAAGATGGCGGCTGAAGTAGGTACCAATTTTTTCATCATGGGTGTCATTTTCATGGTTTTCGAGGGTGTTGAAGCCGATATTGCTGTCGAAATATTAATTCAAGATAACGGCTGAAGTAGGTACTAATTTTTTCATCACGGGTGTCATTTTCATTGTTTTCGAGGGTGTTGAAGCCGATAGTGCTGTCGAAATGTAAACTCAAGATGGCGGCTGTAATAGATATCAATTTTTTCATTATGGGTGTTATTTTCATAGTTTTCGAGGGTTCTGAACTCGACAGTGCTGTTGAAATGTAAATCCAAGATGGCGGCTGAAGTAGGTACCAATTGTTTCATCATGGGTGTCATTTTCATGGTTTTCGAGGGTGTTGAAGCCGATATAGCTGTCGAAATGTAAATTCAAGATGGCGGCTGAAGTAGGTACAAATTTTTTCATTATGGGTGTTATTTTCATAGTTTTCGAGGGTTCTGAACTCGATAGTGCTGTTGAAATGTAAATCCAAGATGGCGGCTAAAGTAGGTACTAATGTTTTCATCATGGATGTCATTTTCATGGTATTCGAGAGTGTTGAAGCCGATAGTGCTGTCGAAATGTAAATCCAGGATGGCGGCTGAACAAATTACCAATTTTTTCATCATCGGTGTCATTTTCATGGTTTTCGGGGGTGTTGAAGCCGATAGTGCTGTCGAAATGTAAATCCAAGATGGCAGCTGCAATAGATATCAATTTTTTCATTATGGGTGTTATTTTCATAGTTTTCGAGGGTTCTGAACTCGATAGTGCTGTTGAAATGTAAATCCAAGATGGCGGCTGAAGTAGGTACCAATTTTTTCATCATGGGTGTCATTTTCATGGTTTTCGAGGGTGTTGAAGCCGATATTGCTGTCGAAATATAAATTCAAGATAAGGGCTGAAGTAGGTACTAATTTTTTCATCACGGGTGTCACTTTCATTGTTTTCGAGGGTGTTGAAGCCGATAGTGCTGTCGAAATGTAAACTCAAGATGGCGGCTGTAATAGATATCAATTTTTTCATTATGGGTGTTATTTTCATAGTTTTCGAGGGTTCTGAACTCGACAGTGCTGTTGAAATGTAAATCCAAGATGGCGGCTGAAGTAGGTACCAATTGTTTCATCATGGGTGTCATTTTCATGGTTTTCGAGGGTGTTGAAGCCGATAGTGCTGTGGAAATGTAAATCTAGGATGGCGGCTGAACAAATTACCAATTTTTCATCATGGGTGTCATTTTCATGGTTTTCGAGGGTGTTGAAGCCGATAGTGCTGTCGAAATGTAAATTCAAGATGGCGGCTGAAGTAGGTACAAATTTTTTTCATTATGGGTGTTATTTTCATAGTTTTCGAGGGTTCTGAACTCGATAGTGCTGTTGAAATGTAAATCCAAGATGGCGGCTGAAGTAGGTACCAATTTTTTCATCATGGGTGTCATTTTCATGGTTTTCGAGGGTGTTGAAGCCGATATAGCTGTCGAAATGTAAATTCAAGATGGCGGCTGAAGTAGGTACAAATTTTTTCATTATGGGTGTTATTTTCATAGTTTTCGAGGGTTCTGAACTCGATAGTGCTGTTGAAATGTAAATCCAAGATGGCGGCTAAAGTAGGTACTAATGTTTTCATCATGGATGTCATTTTCATGGTATTCGAGAGTGTTGAAGCCGATAGTGCTGTCGAAATGTAAATCCAGGATGGCGGCTGAACAAATTACCAATTTTTTCATCATCGGTGTCATTTTCATGGTTTTCGGGGGTGTTGAAGCCGATAGTGCTGTCGAAATGTAAATCCAAGATGGCGGCTGCAATAGATATCAATTTTTTCATTATGGGTGTTATTTTCAAAGTTTTCGAGGGTTCTGAACTCGATAGTGCTGTTGAAATGTAAATCCAAGATGGCGGCTGAAGTAGGTACCAATTTTTTCATCATGGGTGTCATTTTCATGGTTTTCGAGGGTGTTGAAGCCGATATTGCTGTCGAAATATAAATTCAAGATAAGGGCTGAAGTAGGTACTAATTTTTTCATCACGGGTGTCACTTTCATTGTTTTCGAGGGTGTTGAAGCCGATAGTGCTGTCGAAATGTAAACTCAAGATGGCGGCTGTAATAGATATCAATTTTTTCATTATGGGTGTTATTTTCATAGTTTTCGAGGGTTCTGAACTCGACAGTGCTGTTGAAATGTAAATCCAAGATGGCGGCTGAAGTAGGTACCAATTGTTTCATCATGGGTGTCATTTTCATGGTTTTCGAGGGTGTTGAAGCCGATAGTGCTGTGGAAATGTAAATCTAGGATGGCGGCTGAACAAATTACCAATTTTTCATCATGGGTGTCATTTTCATGGTTTTCGAGGGTGTTGAAGCCGATAGTGCTGTCGAAATGTAAATTCAAGATGGCGGCTGAAGTAGGTACTAATTTTTTCATTATGGGTGTCATTTTCATGGTTTTCGAGGGTGTTGAAGCCGATATTGCTGTCGAAATGTAAATTCAAGATGGCGGCTGAAGTAGGTACAAATTTTTTTCATTATGGGTGTTATTTTCATAGTTTTCGAGGGTTCTGAACTCGATAGTGCTGTTGAAATGTAAATCCAAGATGGCGGCTGAAGTAGGTACCAATTTTTTCCTCATGGGTGTCATTTTCATGGTTTTCGAGAGTGTTGCAGCCGATAGTGCTGTCGAAATGTAAATCCAGGATGGCGGCTGAACAAATTACCAATTTTTTCATCATGGGTGTCATTTTCATTGTTTGCGAGGGTGTTGATGCCGATAGTGCTGTCGAAATGTAAATCCAGGATGGCGGCTGAATAAATTACCAATTTTTTCATCACGGATGTCATTTTCATTGTTTTCGAGGGTGTTGAAGCCGATACTGCCGTCGAAATGTAAATCTAAAGTGGCGGCTGCAATAGGTATAAATTTTTTTATCATGTGTGTCATTTTCATGGTTTTCGAGGGTGTTGAAGCCGATAGTGCTGTCGAAATGTAAATCCAAGGTGGCGGCTGCAATAGGTATAAATTTTTTTATCATGTGTGTCTTTTTCATGGTTTTCGAGGGTGTTGAAGCCGATAGTGCTGTCGAAATGTAAATCCAAGGTGGCGGCTGCAGTAGGTATAAATTTTTTCATCATGGGTGTCATTTTCATGGTTTTCGAGGGTGTTGAAGCCGGTGCTGTCGAAATGTAAATTCAAGATGGCGGCTGAAGTAGGTACTAATTTTTTCATCATGTGTGTCATTTTCATGGTTTTCGAGGATGTTGAAGCCGATAGTGCTGTCGAAATGTAAATTCAAGATGGCGGCTAAGGTAGGTACTAATGTTTTCATCATGGATGTCATTTTCATGGTTTTCGAGAGTGTTGAAGCCGATAGTGCTGTCAAAATGTAAATCCAGGATGGCGGCTGAACAAATTACCAATTTTTTCATCATGGGTGTCATTTTCATGGTTTTCGCAGGTGTAGAAGCCGATAGTGCTGTCGAAATGTAAATCCAAGATGGCGGCTGGCTGGCTGTGGTGTTATTTTCATAGTTTTCGAGGGTTCTGAACTCGATAGTGCTGTTGAAATGTAAATCCAAGATGGCGGCTAAAGTAGGTATTAATTTTTTCATCATGGGTGTCATTTTCATGGTTTTCGAGGGTGTTAAAGCCGATAGTGGTGTCGAAATGTAAATTCAAGATGGCGGCTGGAATAGGTATAAATTTTTGCATCATGTGTATCATTTTCATGGTTCTTGAGGGTGTTGAAGCCGATAGTGCTGTCGAAATGTAAATCCAAGATGGCGGCTGCAATAGATACATCATTTTCCATCTTGGGTATCATTTTCATGGTTTTCGAGGGCGTTGAAGCCGATAGTGCCGTCGAAATGTAAATCCAAGATGGCGACTGAAATAGGTATCAATTTTTTCATCATGGGTGACATTTTCATGGTTTACGAGAGAGTTGAAGCCGATAGTGCTGTCGAAATGTAAATCCAAGATGGCGGCTGCAATAGGTATCAATTTTTTCATCATGTGTGTCATTTTAATGGGTTTCGAGGGTGTTGAAGCCGATAGTGCTGTCGAAATGTAAATCCAAGATGGCGGCTGCAATAGGTATCAATTTTTTCATCATGTGTGTCATTTTCATGGGTTTCGAGGGTGTTGAAGCCGAAATGTATTTAAACTACTTTTAAATATTCCGTATAATCATGTTATACGTAATTTTTTTAATGCGTTTACGGCATGCCCTATTTGATTTACCAATATTTAAATACTTTTGAGGATAATTTATAACATCAGAACTGGAATAGTATGTTACATCAGAAGTGGGATAGTTTCTTACATTATATATTATGTGTTTATTTACGTAATATGTCTAGTTATTTTTTAACAGTTTTTTGTTTTCTTAGCACATATCAACTTTTATTTATCTATTTTTCCCAGGGTTGACTGGTAGAGAATGCCATAAAGTAATAAGTCCACCCATTGTAACCCTTAGGTGTCTTACCGTAACCGTCATAGCCTATTAAAGTCCACTGCTGAACACAGGCCTCCCTCATAGATTGCCTCATAGGGGGGATATTTGCCGTAGTTGACGCGCTTGGCAGGTGGGTTGGCAACCGCAGATTTTGTATTTCTAGTAGTTACTTAGAAGACACTCTTACCTATCTCCTGATTTGTTTCCCTCTGTCTTAAGACACCCATGGGATCATATGGGGTAGTAGATATTCATACACCGCTACTAGGTAAGGTGTCTTATAATGAAGATTAAATAAGTAATATTATCTTGAATAATTTGTCCAATACATCATCTCTCATTACATATTCTAAAAATATCTAAAATCTCGTTGTATTACGTACTTAGTATACGAAATTCTTGTAATAATCGTTGAGATAAGTTAAATTTGTTGACATCACGTACACGTTGCGTTCTACTTTATTAAAAATATAGGAGAAAGGATTTTCTTTAAATATAACTAGCTGTTCTCCGCGACTTCGGTCGCGCGTTAGGGTTTTTATGGTTTTGAGCGGAACTCTAATACTTTTTCTAATATAAAAGTAGCCTAAGTTACTCCTTATGAAATTAGCTATCTGCTAGTGAAAGTCCCGTCAAAATCGGTTTAGCCGTTTCGGAGATTGCCCGGAACAAACAGACAGACAAAAATTTTAAAAATTGTATTTTAGTTATAAGTACCGTATTAACTTTCATATGCATATAGTAAAAACCTTTAATTTTGACATTACAAACAGACACTTCAATTTTATTTATTTGTATAGATAAAGACAGTTCCTTGCTTGTGAAGTTTATGTATCTATATAAATCTATGAACTCTTACTAAGTATTAAACTAGAGACGGTATCTCAACATCTTCGAAACATCGTCCATCTTATTTCGCATACTACATGAATGGCAGACGACGAAATGACAAGTACGTGAAACTTTTATTAAATGAGGTAAATATTGAGTATTTAGTATTCCTACCACGTATAATCTTTATATGTATGATACTTTCTTGACTGTCTCGTTAATCTAGTGGTCGTAAGTCCGACTGCTGGTCAGGTAGTCTCGAATTCGAATCCCGAGTCGGGAAAAATCAGATGTTGATTTAAATATTATATTCTGCATTAATTATTCTGTGCTCCAATTATGAATCCTTTTGCTGAGATTTATAAATTTCAGCGGTAATTTTCGTTGGTCTTAGTTTGCAAATTAGTAATTAAGGGAAATTTCAGAGGAAGCGGGATATTTAAAAAAGTAATCAGTTTATTTAGGCAAAAGTATCTGTTCGATAGAGCTTTGCTCGGCGTTAAAAAGTAATTTTCTCTCGGGTGACACCATTATAAACTTGAAAAATAAAACATTACTACAAAACGTAACTAACTGAGGGCCGCGAATTTGAATCAACAAGTATTCGTATGGCCTATAAGTAATTGTTTATTCTTGTGCGATTTATGTATGTAAACTATGTGAAGAAAAATCCTAGTGTGGCTTAACGTTATTTTCCTAAAGAGAAAGATATATTAAACCGTAAAAGCCATTTCCGATTCAGAAAACTACATTTGTTCTCAATTCAGAACCAAAATGCAGATGCGTTATCACCTTTGAGGACCTAGAGAAAACTGGAGACATTTTTACTGCTAATGTGGCATTCCACATTAGCAGTAAAAATGTCTCCAGTTTTCATTATTCACTAAACGGAATACAATAGCATTATGCTGCTAGTTCACTATATTCTCCTTCACATTGACCTTTCCCGGTCCCTTTTTTAAAATTCTGAAGTGACAAAGGCATTTACAGTCAATCTGATGGTAAGTGGCTACTGCAGTCCATTGACACCTGCCGCCAAATTCAAACAAAGATAACTTTAGATCTGTTGTCACAGTCTATAATCATACTAACTTTCTATACTCCCCACGGAATACAGCAGCAACTGCTTCTGTCAACAGCTTCTATAATCAAGTGCAATATTCCTCTACAAGATGCAGGAATGTACAAGCTTCATTGTGAACGTGGTCTCTCATATATAGGGCAAACAAAACGATCAATAAAAACCCGCGTAAAAGAACACATGACCTGCTGCATGAACAGCTGACGTGAAGCACCAACGTTCCGGGAAGTCTGCAGTTTGTGATCATATCCTAGACGGGCCCCGCCATTACATTAGATTTGATAAACCACAAATTCTCGCGAAAGAACATCGATTCCTGCCAAGGATGATACGTCTGGCTATTGAAATTAAAAAACATCCTAATTTCAATAGAGAGGGAGCCTGGGTACTACCACCTGCTTGGGATCCTGTTATTAATAAAATTAAAACTAAACCCAAGAATACCACTGCAAGACTTCAAAACACAGTAAGTTCATTCTGTGTAGATCGGACTAAAATTAATAATTAAAAAAGCTGAAGGTACTCCGGGTTAACTCTGTACATCGGGACGTCAATCAGCTCAGTCTCCCGTGACCAAGGGTACTGTAAATCACCTGAAACGTCGGGAATTAATAAAAATAATTAAACGCGATAGCATCCGTAAACGTAGTTTCATTCAAAGCTTCTATAATATTCCATTACAGCATATAGAAAGAAGTCCACAGCAGAAAATTGTGCTTCTCAATACATTGCCTCCTGGGGGGATTTTGCCATAGTTGTCAACTAGCTTGTCGAGCGGGTTGTCAACCGCAGTTTATTATTATTTGGAGTTGTTATCGGGAAGATGCTGCTGCCCATCGCCTGTTTCAATTTCCCAGCATTTTTTCCTAACAATTCGCCTCTTACGACATCCACGGTACAACATGGCGTGGTGGATATACTTCCACCGCCACTAGACGGACAACTATAATATTACTGATACAAATTGTACTTTGTGAAATTTCCAATATCAGACAACATTTGCTTACGAATCATCATTTCATTATTACAGCCCTTCACAAGTCCACTGCTGAACATAGGCCTCCCCCAAAGAATGCCACAAGCACGGTCCTGAGCCACCTGCATCCATCGACTTCCTGCATGTCTTACCAGGTCGTCACTCCATCTCGTGGGGGGACGCCCTACACTTCGCCTACCGGTACGAGGCTGCCACTCGAGAACCTTTCTTCCCCATCGGTTGTCGGTTCTTCGAGCTATATGGCCGGCCCACTGCCACTTCAGCTTACTAATCCGTTGGGCTATGTCGGTCACTCTGGTTCTACTGCGGATATCCTCATTCCTAAGTTTATCACGCAGAGAAACTCCGAGCATAGCCCTCTCCATAGCTCGCTGAGCGACCTTGAGCTTCCTCATACGGCCAGCAGTGAAGGACCACGTCTCAGTTCCGTAAGTCATCACTGGCAACACGCACTGGTTGTACAATTTCGTTTTAAGGTTTTGAGGTATGTCTGACGAGAAGATGTGTCGTAGCTTCCCGAACGCTGCCCAGCCGAGTTGAATCCGTCGATTGACCTCTCGGTCGAAGTTGGACTTACCTAGTCGGACTATTTGTCCCAGGTAAACATACTCGTCAACAACTTCGAGCTTAGTGCTTCCAACAACTACCGGCATAGGTGTGACATGGACATTAAACATGATCTTTGTTTTGTCCATGTTCATCTTAAGACCTATCCGTTGGGAAACACTATTGAGGTCATTGAGCATAGTGCTTAGGTCCTCCAGCGATTCTGCCATAAGGACTATATCGTCGGCAAATCGAAGGTGAGTGATGTACTCGCCATTGATGTTGATACCGTATCCTTTCCAGTCCAGAAGCTTGAAAACGTCTTCCAATGCAGCGGTGAAGAGTTTCAGGGATATGACGTCACCCTGTCTTACACCTCTCTGCAATTGGATAGGTTTCGTACTCTGGTTCTGTACTCGGATAGCCATCGTAGCCCTACTGTACAAGCACTTCAACACTTCGATATACCGACAGTCAACTTGGCACCGCTGAAGGGACTGCAGCACCGCCCAAATTTCGACGGAATCAAAGGCTTTCTCATAGTCCACATACGCCAGACATAGTGGCAAATTGTACTCTTCGGACATCTGTACAACTTGCCGAAGGGTATGTATGTGGTCTATGGTGCTAAAGCCCTTTCGGAAACCGGCTTGTTCGGGAGGCTGGAAGTCGTCAAGTCTGCGCGCGAGATGATTCGTAATGACTCTCGAAAACAGCACGTAGACGCGGCTCAGAAGGGAAATCGGTCTGTAGTTCTTCAAGAGAGCGTTGTCACCTTTCTTGAAGAACAAGACCACCGCACTTCTGCTCCACGCCTCCGGTGTAATGCCACCATGGAGGATGGAATTAAAGAGCTTCTGAAGGACTTCAAGTACCGGTCTTCCACCCGCTTTCAGAAGCTCCGCTGTAATTCCATCCTCGCCTGGGGCCTTACCGTTTTTAAGGTGCTGGAGAGCCATCCTAATCTCGCTCAGACTGACATCCGGGATATCTTCGGAATAGTGTCGGATGAGACTCGCTCTTGGATCATTACTCACACTTGCGTGTGGCTCCAACAATGATGTGTACAGCTGCCCATAGAACCTCTCAATCTCACTCAAAATCTCAGGTGTCCCGGAAACGATGCTGCCACATTCTGTCTTCAGCTTTGACAGTTGGCTCTTTCTGGCAGACAGATCTCTGGCAAAGACTTTGGAGCCTTGGTTCCGCTCGATCGCTTCTTCAATACGAGCTGTATTGAAGTTGCGTAAGTCCCGCCGCATGCATTTGGAGATCTGTCTGTTCAGATGCCTGTATGCTGTCAAGTCTGTTGAAGAATGTAGCTTCATCTCCCGTCTAACAGCCATGAGATTAAGAGTGTGATCGGAGAGTTTTTGTGTTCTTCTGCGGCGGGTCTTGCAGAACTTAGCTCCGACCGCATGGACAGTTTCCACGAGCTTGTCATTCATATCGTCCACTTCATTGCAGTCTTCCAGGCACTGAAAACGGTTTTGTAACTCGAGCTGAAAGGTTTCGGGACTATGGAACAGAGCACGAGGGGGACGGAGCGTTGACTTCATTAGACTAGACCTCTCCAACTTAACGTTTAGGTTCAGTGTGCCTCTAACCATTCGGTGATCGCTACCAGTTTTCACCCTCGCGATCACGGAGACATCACTGAACAGTTGTCGTCTGGTCGTCATAATGAAGTCAACCTCATTTTTTGTCGAAACGTCGGGGCTCGACCAGGTCCACTTCCTGTGGGGCCGCTTCTGTAAGAAAGAGTTCATCATAAAGAGTCCCTCTTTCTCCATGAAGTCGGCCAGCTGCTGGCCCTTGGGTTCCGTTGCCCTATTCCAAATTTCCCTACTTTCAGCTCACCGTTCTCTCTTGTGCCTAGTTTTGCATTAAAGTCTCCCATTAACACCGTATATTGGGTTTTGGAGGAATGCATGGCTCTAGAGATATCCTCATACATTTCCTCCACCTCCTCATCGGGGTGTGCCGAGGTTGGTGCGTAAACCTGTATGACCTTCAGCGAATACCGTTTGGTGATTCTGAGTATAAGGTACGCAACCCTCGTCGACACACTCCCGATCTTTACAACGTTGTTAACGAGAGACTTGTGGACGATAAATCCGACACCTCCTTGGGACAGATGGTCGCCCTCCCGGTGATAGAGCAAGTTGCCGGATTCGAGGATTACCGTGTCCTCCCCCTCTCTTCGGACTTCGGATAATCCTATAATATGCCAGCGCAACTTGTCTATCTCTTCTTCCAGCTCCACGATCTTCTCATCAGTCCTCAGGGTGCGTACGTTGTACGTTGCCAGGTCGAGTCGTCTAAGGTGGCAAACGAACCTCCACCGGAGATTCTTAGCACCCCCTGCCCCGCCGTTACCATGGTCGCCACCGTAGCCAGGAATAGCGGGGCCGCCGGGGACTGGGGGCCGTTTCTTTGTTACTGTCATTCATAGGGGGGTATTTGCCATAGTTGCCACGCTTGGCGAGCGGGTTGGCAACCGCGGTTTTTTTATTGTAATTTTGGTTATTATCAGGAAGATGCTGCTGCTCATCTGCTGCCTGTTTCCCTTTGTCGCCTTTTACGACACCCACGGGAGGATATGGGGTAGTGGATATTCTTGACCGCCACTACACGGCATTTTTTATGGAATAGGGTGACAAACGAGCACACAGTCCACCTGATGGTAAGTGGTTACTGTGACCCATAGACATCTACATCTATCCTCAATAAAGGCTCAAGATGCAGATGCGTTGTCATCCGTGAGGACTAAGATGGAATGCCTCTTTGCCAGTAAAAAGGGTCTCCGGTTCTCTACAGTCACCATACGAAACACAGCTGCATTAAACTGCTATTTTACGCTAGTATTATGTGAGAGCGTGGTCCTTCTTTGGTCGAGCCGACCCATTCGGGCCACAACTATACTATTAATATAGCTGCAGCATGGCTCTACCACGTAAAACCACGTTCAACGGAGGACTTGTGATGGGCTGTGTGATCTTCATCTTTTACGATATCTCTTACAACACCCTCTTTTTATAGAATAAGGGTGACACGCACACAGTCCACCAGCTGGTAAATGGATGCTGTGGCCAGTAAAAATTTACATTTATTCTTGATTAAGAATCAAATTGCAGATGCGTTGTCATCCCTGAGGACTTAGATAGAATGCATCTCTCATCCCTCACCATACGAAACACAACATCATTACACTGCAATTTTACACCGGTATTCTGCGAAAAAAAATTGTATACTGAAGTGGCAATGGGACGGCCATATAGCTCGAAGAACCGACAACCGATGGGGAAGAAAAGTTCTTGAGTGGCAGCCTCGTACCGGCAGGCGAAGTGTAGGGCGTCCCTCCACTAGATGGATTGACGACCTGGTAAGACATTTAGGAAGTCGATGGATGCAGGTGGCTCAGGACCGTGCTTTGTGGCATTCCTTGGGGGACGCCTATGTTCATCAGTGGACTTGTCAAGGGCTGTAATGATGATGAAAATGATGATTCTGCGAGAGCGTGGTCTTACCCATATCGAGCCGACCCATTCGTACTGCAACCATCGCAATAAATCAGTAGCGTGCCTACACCATGTGATGGAATTTTTGTTTTCTTTTATATGAATATTGTCTTTTTTATATACACTTTGAAGAAATATTCCCTTTCTCCGCTAATACACGTGAACACATATTTAGAAATGTTTGGATATTTGCACGAAAATTACATAGTTCTTGATTAAGTTAATGTGGATATAAAACTTATACCGTTGACAGAAAGTTAAAGAAAAAGGAACATAAGTTACGAACAAAACTAACTAAGACAGCTGCGGGCGGGTATCATATGAAATAAGTTTGAGGACAATACAAACTTTACAAGGACTCCGAGGCAAAGAGCATTGAAGTGAAAATCTTAGCAATTATTCTTTCAACACTGATATAATATGTCGGCTCCGTGGCGCAGTGGCTTAGCAATGAGTTCCAGCGCTTGGGGCTGCGGGTTCGAATCCCGCACGGAACAAGTATTTGTATGGCCTACAAATAATTGTTCCGGGTCTGAATGTTTGTCCTTGTGCAATTTATGTTTGTAAACTGCCTCCAAGATACAGGAGAAAATCCTAGTGTGGGGGTAAAGTTTTATAAAAAAAAAAACCAAAAAAAAAACTGATAGATAATGAATGCCTCATTTAGAGGCGAAACACGTATCGATGATATCTTTCACGTGGTAGAGCCATGCTACAGCTATATTATGCTTGTAGCACGAATTGGTCGGCTCGACCGGGTTAGGACCACGTTCACACAGAATACCATCGTATCGTGGAATAGCAATTTAATGTTGCTGTGTTTCGTATGGTGAGTGTAGAGAATCGGAGACCCCTTTTTTACTGGAAACGAGGCATTCCATTTTACTCCTCAGAGTTGACAACGCATCTGCATTTTAATTCGCAAACGAAGATAGATGTAGATGTCTATGGGCCACAGCAACCCCTTACCATCAGGTGGACTGTGTGCTCGTTTGTCACCTTTATTCTATAAAAAAAATGTGTAGTGTTTACGTAAATAAAATAAACATTATTCACTAAAGAAGTTACCGAACTGTAAATAGTCGACGATGTTTTTGGTAAGTAAACGATAATATTTCGCTTCAACCCGACACAACCCGGAAATGAGATGATTTGTAAGTTCACTTTCTTTATTGAGAAAGATTTGAACAGATTTGTCACAAACTTTTACTAAATTGTTATGTATTTGAATAATATGTTAATGAAAGTTATTTTTTTATCTGTTCTTGTGGTCTTAGGGATATCATTTATCATCATTAGTCGAAGGTAACAACTAGATTTTCGTGTAATAGTGATAAAATGTTAAAATCTTCAACACCTATTTTCCTATTCTTAGGGACAGAGACTTTTTCTCTAAAATACAATAATAATTTAAATTGGTTTGGCAGTTTTCTAAAAATCGCTGAAAGTTAATTAAAAGAAGATACGAGTTCAATATAGAACCTTCTGATTTTTTTGAAAAGTGTTAGAGTAAATAAGCTCGCTTGTTGTGCCTAGTAATGTTCAACTTTATACTTTTTTTCTTGATTTGTTATACGCGTGCCTTCTTTTTTATTAGCTTATAAATTCTACTGCAGGACAAAGGCTGTTCTAAGAATACCATGTTTATATCTCAATACCGTGTATTGGCGGTGTAAGAATATCCACTACTGTGTATTGTACCGAGGGTGTCGTAAGAGGTGACAGGGGGAAACTGAAAGAGGATATACAGCAGCATCTTCCTAATTACAAATCAAAATAATGAAATCTGTGGTTTCTGACTGGCCAGCGTGGCCACTATAACAAAGTATCAAACAGTTTACGGGGAAAGCCTATTTTCATCAGTAGACTTTTTAGGCTCTAATGGATAGATGGAATGGACTCAAGTAATACAATTAATTTATATATATTTGATTTCTCTCTGAGATACTCTATTGATTTTAGGTTAGGATTGATGAATAGATGAATTATAAATAAATAAATAATAAGTAAATTTATTTAAATAAAACTAATTTAAATGGATTTTATCGGGTATATTAACTGATTTTATATTCCCGACGTTTCGAGCAATTTTCTGCACTCATAGTCACGATGGGGACTAAGGTGTTTGATATCCCAATGTCATAGTTAAACGCGGATACTTATAGATTAAAATTATAAATTTTTGTTCCGATCTACGCAGTAAATTTATTTATTGAATAAAACCATGTTGAAACAACAAAGTTGAAGCCCTGACTCCCGAACTAGAATTAGCTGTGTTACAATTCAAAAATGGCTCATTACAAATCAGAACAAAGGTAAGAAAAGAAATAAAAGACAATGGCAATGAACCCATCCATCATTGTGACATTTTATTTTAACCAACAAATTGCATGATATCTTAAATTCCGATCAGTTTTCTGTAAGGTGGCAGTTAGTAACGCAATTTTGTTGATCAAATTGGAAGCATAACAACGTGACAGCGCGAGATTGCGGGATCCGTTACATGGATAAATAAAGCTCGCACGGCGGAGAACGCGGGCTTAGAAAGCGCGTAGTAAGTAACGTCGCATTTGACGTGAAATGGATACGGCTAATTCGAGCTCATATGAGCTTCTAAATATTTTTTTCATACATTCATCACAGCCTATCAAAAGCCCGTTGCTGAAGATAGGCTTCTCCAATCCTCATATGGGAGATATTTACTGTAGTTGCCACGCGTGGCAGGCCAATTGGCAACTGCATTTTTACTATTTTGAAGTTATTAGATTGCTGCCTATCTGTGTTAGTTTTCCTTTGTCGTCTGTTATAGGGAAATCGGTTATCGTCTCTTAGTTGTCGTTTGAGGAAGTGAAGTATAAACTACTAATTATGTTGATTCATTCATCATTGCCTATTAAAAGACCACTGGGAAGATAGTTAGTTATAGGGTAGATAGTTGCCACGATTAGCAGACAGGTTGGCGACATTTTTACTATTTTGAAACTAACGGGTTACTGTTATTTTAGTTTCCCTATGTCACCTCTTACGACTCCTACGAACATTTTTACGACAATACATTTTTCGAGATGGTAGAGCTCCTATTCTACCTAGAAGTCCGTCTAGGTGGGTATTACCGACTTAACACTCATACCTATCTACTGCCAAGTAGCAGTGCCTGCAGTGCTATGCTCTCTTAAGTGATCTATCAGACCGGAACATCTTTCCCGTATATTAGATTATTTGAATTCGCTCAAAAATAGTGAAATTAAGAATATTCTATAATGACCACTTCGTTTTACTTCGGAGCTTCCTTCGCTGTCTCTTTACCGATCAGTAGAACCTCAATTTGAAACTGTAGTAACTTATAACTTTATATTCTTAATTTGAATAACTAAACGTTTTTAATTTTTAATTCAATTTAATAATATACAAAGGCGTTTCGTAGAAATATTTTCGGTTGAAGGCCTTGCAGCCAGTCACAAATAAAAAAAATTGAAATCGCTAAAAGTAACTTGTAACAGAGATACATTTAAGCGGGGCCAACAACTTTCAAGTTCCAAGTGAAACTTAAAAGTAAAGGATTCGTGATTAATGTACAAGCCTTAGTCTCCATATCGCAGGTACTCTACAACTAATAAACTATATATATATATATATATATATATATATATATATATATATATATATTGTATGGACTCAACTCTCAATTGGTCCACTCACATTCAAACAATAAGTGCTTCAGTTACTGCTAAGTTGGGTGCCCTAAATCGCCTTAGAAACTTCCTTCCGGTCAAGGTAAAGATAACTCTGGTGCAGTCTCTTATTTTGCCCATTATTGATTATGCTGATGTGTGTTGTACTGATCTTAATGAGAACCTTCTAGACAAGCTGGATCGTCTCGTAAACAACTGTGTCCGATTCATCTTCTGTCTTCGCAAGTTTGACCATGTTTCCTCCTTTAGATTTCAGCTAAATTGGCTTCCCATTCGCCAACGGAGGCAAGTCAGGACACTTCTCACACTTCTTTCTATTTTATTCGACAATCGTTGTCCCGACTATTTGAAACGTAAGTTTCAATTCCTATCTGATACGCATAATAGACCTCTACGTTCTTCGGAGACTCTTACGCTTTCCATTCCACTTCACCGTTCCGGTTTCTCTTCTTCCTCGTTTGCTGTATGAGCTGCGCGACTTTGGAATGCACTGCCTGAAACTTTGAGACAACGCTCCAACAAAGTAACATTTAAAAAGTATGTTAAAGAACATTTTCTGAAAGTCGTAAAGAACTCCTAAGTTGGCGTCATCATCTGAGTTAATCTGTGTTAATAGCTAATTTCATCATAATATGTTTTTTTACGTATACATGTATGTATATGTATATTTGTGTGTATATATGTATTTATATGTGAATTTGTGTATATATATATGTGTGTATGTGGTTTGTATATATATATATATATATGTATATGTATGTATGGTATTTGTATTTTTTATTTTTATGTTTATATGCTATAATTCCTAAATTCATTATATTTCTTATTCTGTACTGTTATGTATTATAATAACCGCCTTCGATGTTTTTCCACTCCTCAAGGTTGACAGGCAGAGAATGCTTTAAGCATTATGTCCGCCTTTTGTACTTATATATTTTATAAGGTTCAAAAAAGTTAAATAAATAAATAAATAAATATATATATAACTCTACATATATAACTCTACACTTGTTCTTGTTATGTGCACACGAGCATTTCTCGCTGTTTTAAAGCAATTCAAAGGAAAAATTAACGACTATTAACCTTGAATCAATTCAGAGAATTCTTTATTAAGAAAAAAGACAATATTATTTTCGCTAGAATCTCCAAATATGAACACGTTTGAGTCCCGTACAACACCGTACAACTAGTATTAGACAACTCTTTTAGCCGACTTTGAAAAAGGAGGAAGTCCTCAATTTGACCTTGATCAAGAAATCAATTAAGAATCACTATTAAACAAACGTTTTTACGTTTATACGTAAAGAGGGTCTTATCATGATGTTGTCCTGTTAGGGCATGGAACTACCCCGGTCGAGCCGACCCATTCGTGCTACAACCATAATATAGTTGCAGCATTTTTTTAGAATGAGAGTGACTGCGGCCCATAGACGTCTACATCAATCCTGGGTTAAAAATCAAAATGCAGATGCATTTTCACCTTAAGGACGGAATGCCTCGTTTCCAGTAAAAAAGGTCTCCGGTTCTCTACACTCACCAATTGTTGAACTTGTTGAACTACACGCAAGCCCTTAATTTATTTAGTTTAATTTGCGGTCAGAGGCAAAAAATATTTACTTCAAAATATTTGAATACTTCAAAATCCTATCGTAGTTTCACTTTCAATTACAGAACTTATTATTTATCCTATATTCTTTTAACAGATAGGGTTACTAAGGGTCGACTAGCAAAAGGTCATTAGAAATCCTTCGCAAAACCGGAAACAATTCCGCGGGATAAGATTCCAGACGTGCTCTGATGGAAATGTTAAAGATTTTGCGTATTTAATTTTAAATATTCGTATTTGTTATGTAGTACTCAATTTTAATTACCTGAAAAAACAAAAAGTCTTTTGTAGTACCGTTACCATAATATACAAAATCAGAAACTTTATTTTGAGTTCATTTGACGATGTTTTTCGACTTTGTTTATTTCAAAAAAGACATTTAAATATATTAAATCCCTTCGTATTTCAGAAATGTAACTAAAATGCACCCTGTACAAAAGAAATTTATTATTTTTGCTAGATTCTCATTGCACTAGTGTACTACATATATTCCACGTATTGTCAGTGAAATGCACCTGCTTGCGCTTACTATTGTCCAATCTAGAAAAATTTAAAATTGAATTTTTGGAATAAATTTTTTTTTTATAGGATAAGGGTGACAAACGAGCACACAGTCCACCTGATGGTAAGTGGTTGCTGCGGCTCATAGACATCTACATCTATCCTCTGTTACAAATCAAAATGTAGATGCGTTGTCACCCGTGAGGACTAAGATGGAATGCCTCATTCCCAGTAAAAAGGGCCTCCGGCCACCTGCACTCACCAAACGAAACGCAGAGGTAAACCTCTACTTCACGCTGGTTTTCTGTGAGGTCGTGGTACTACCCCGGTTCGAGCCGGACCATCCGTGCGACAGCAAAAACTGCCGCGTGGCTCTACCACTGGTCAAAATAACTAATTTGAAATGTTTTTGTTGTATAACATGTTATATTTATTTCCCTCCGGTTGTCGATTCTTCGAGCTCACTTCAGTTCGATGGGTTGTGTCAGCTACTCTGGTTGTATCTGCAATATTCATTCTTCCTCATTTCAAATTCTATCAAGCAGAAAAACTACGAGTGGAACCAACGGAGAAAAATCATATCTTAGTCCATGTGTCATCACGGCCAACTGTCAAATGTTCTCGAGTGGCAGCCTCGTATCGGTAAGCGCAGTGTAGGTCGACCATTGTAATATGTAACGACCTCGTAAGAGATGCAGTAAGTCGGTGGATGCAGGTGACCCAGGACCGTGTTTGGAGGCCTTTTTCCAGCAGCGGAATTGTGAAGCGCTGTAATGATGATTTATGTTTTATGATATATATTTATTATGTTCTATTTCAGTTAGTATATTATTTATATATTATTTACAATATACTACACATTATAGTTTAAGTAGAGGTAAGTTTATGAGGCATTTTGGAGTGACCTCACGACGTTAACTGGATGAGAGAGAGTGTGAGGACGAGATGCGTGATGAATCGATTAGCACCTCAAAAAAGGCAAAAGAGGTATAGTACATTATAACGTCTATGATCAGGGGCAAATTTACGGGTCATGACTAGGGTTGCCATCTCCTAAAATGAAAAAGCCGGACTCGGCGCTCCAAAAAGCCGAAGTTTTGGCCCTAAAAGCCGGACAGTAATTTTTAGAAAGCGAAACATACCTTTCTGAGGCCTTGCAGCCAAAAAACTCACCAACACCAACTCAACAACACCCACAGGATGATATGGTGTGAGGATTCTTACACTGCAACTACACGGTGCTGTCTCTAAAAATAGTAAAGTCACTGCTGAATGTAAGCAGCACTGGATTAAAAATTATACACACATACGCACACATCCATGCAATCACGCTCACACCCACACACACACCACACACCCACACACACACACACACACACACACACACACACACACACACACACACACACACACACACACACTCACCCACCCACACACCCACACACACACACACACACACACGCACGCACGCACGCACGCACGCACACTGTATTTCATAAATAAGTAATCTATATATATGTGTGTGTGTATGTATATATTTGGTGTCAATCATAATTTACATACTTATGATAAAGATAAGTTGTATTTGTTACCTAATTCTTCATTTATACTCGTAAATACCACAACTGTGATATGGAAGAGTGGCTCCTTCTGACACAGGTGCAAATGCACTTAAAAGAATGAGTCAATCTATGTTCTAGATTTAAAACAAACTTTGTTAAAGAAATAAACTCTTACATCCACTGAACGAAATGGATTCCAATTTGGATGGATTCCCTTCTCTATATTCCATCATGAGACCTCCAAATGCTCGTCTGGTCTCCATCGTTTAGTTGCCGATACACCACGCATTCAAATTAAGCATACAGAAAAGGAGTGGAATAATTTTCCACCACGTTACTTTCCATCCGATTATAATATTGGTGTCTTCAAGATATATCAGATCTATAAGATAAGTGAATAGGCTTTAAGCTAAGTCAGTTCGCTTTATCATTTTTGGGGGCGTCATCACTTACCATCAGGTGGAATAGTAGTCAAGCACTTACTTATAATAGTAAGAAAAGAATATTTTTATTTTAGAAAAATTTAAAAATTTCGATAAAAAAGTTTCGGCAAATGTTAAGTTTGCTTAAAAGAGTATGCCTACTTTCGTTATTTCTACACTTTCAGTTTAAGACGTCTTATTATAAAAATAAAAAACTTTTGTTATTACTTTTATTTTCTTTATAAAACTCGTTTCAGACCAAATAAAAATTGTGCAGTTGCCTTATTTCCGAGTCATATCCGTTAGAAAAGAAAATTTTAGCTTTAAGTGCATTTTTTATATTTATTTTTCAATTTAAATTATAACATAAATCGTTTTAACATTTTTTTATAGGATAGGGTGACAAACGAGCACACAGTCCACTAAATAAGTGGTTACTATGACCCATAGACATCTACATCTATCCTCAATAAAGACTCAAGATGCAGATGCGTTGTCACCCGTGAGGACTAAGATGGAATGCCTCTTTGCCAGTAAAAAGGGTCTCCGGTTCTCTACACTCAGCATACGAAACACAGCAGCTTTAAGCTGCTATTTTACGCTGGTTTTCTGTGAGAGCGTGGTCCTTCCCGAATGGGTCGAGCCGACCCATTCGTGCTACAACTATACTACTAATATAGCTGCAGCATGGCTCTACCACGTACTAACACATAATTATGATAGATTAATATCTTCATTAATTTATTACTGCTACAATAAATTCAGTGTTTATCAATTTCAGCTGTTATCAGAAAGACACTAATGCCTATCTTCTGTTTCATTTCCCTCAATCACCTCTTACGACACTTACGAGATAAGATGGGGTAGTGGATTCCCTTACGTCACCATTACACGTCACAACCCACTTAGCAATTTATAGCAAAACTATGCTCGCTTTGATATAAAATAATCCCTCATTAAGCACTTATTATGCAGGTAGAGAGTTAAATTTAATATGGTGCAATCTGCTCGTAGAATTTGTATTCCTAATTCAAAAGAGAAATAAGAATTGAAAAATGTCGAATGGTGTGTTTTTTTTTTATAGGAGAGTGGGCAAACGAGCATGCGGCTCACCTGATGGTAAGTGACTACCGCCGCTCATGAACAACCGCAACACCAGGGGAATTGCAGATGCGTTGCCGGCCTTTTAAAAAGGAGTAGGCTCTTTTCTTGAAGTTCCCTAAGTCGTATCGGTCCGAAAAAATCGCTGATGGTAATCGATTCCACAAGGAGGTCGTGCGAGGAAGAAAACATCTTCTAAATCGCACAGTGGTGGACCGCCAATCATCCAGATGGTGTGGATGGTATCGGGAGTTCTGCTGCGATGTGCGTTCGTGAAATTTGGCGGCTGGGATTAATCCGAACAATTCCTCAGAGCACTCCCCATGGTATATGCGAAAGAAAATGCAAAGGGATGCAACATCTCTTCGCAGTGCCAATGAATCGAGCCGATCGGAAAGGGCTCGGTCGTCGACGATTCGAGCAGCTCTGCGTTGGATGCGGTCAAGTGAAAGGAGCTGGCACTGGGGAGCCCCTGCCCAGAGATGGGAACAGTATTCCATGTGAGGCCGAACTTGCGCCTTGTAAAGTTGCAGGCGGTGTGCCGGCATGAAATACTGTCCCGCTCTGCTGAGCACGCCAAGCTTTTTAGAGGCCAATTTGGCCTTCCCTTCCAAGTGACCACGAAACTGCACGTCACTCGATATGTCGACTCCGAGGATACCGATACTGGCTGAGGCAAGAAGGGGAGTGCCTTGAAACTGAGGAGATACGACAAAGGGGTTCTTTTTAGCGGTAAACGCGCAAACTTGTGTCTTCTGAGGATTAAACTGGACTAGATTTAGTCGCCCCCAATCCGAGACTTTGCTCAGCAAAGACTCGACTTCAGACACAAGTTTGTTCCGGTACTCAGCGACGTTTTCCCGAGAAATATTGGCACGGCCGGTGTATAGAGCATCACCAGTGCTGTCATCCGCATAGCAATGAATGTTACCAGTTAGCAACATATCATTGATATGCAGAAGAAACAGCGTTGGTGATAGCACACAGCCTTGTGGAACACCAGCGTTAATAGGCTTGTAGTCAGAGCATGCACCGTCTACAACGACCTTGATGCTCCGATCTGCAAGGAAGCTGGTGATCCAATTGCACAATTTCTCGGGAAGCCCATAGGAAGGGAGCTTCGAAAGAAGCGCTTTGTGCCAAACCCGATCGAAGGCCTTCGCAATGTCCAGACTAACGGCCAACGCCTCCCCCTTGGATTCTACTGCCTCCGCCCATCTATGGGTCAGGTAGACCAGAAGATCACCAGCTGATACCGACCCCGACGAAAACCGTATTGGCGGTCACTAATCAGCTGGTGATCCTCAAGGTACCGGATGAGCTGGCAGTTATTAATGGATTCCATTATTTTGGAGAACAAGGAGGTGATCGCGATAGGCCTATAGTTGGATGGGTCTGAGCGGTCGCCTTTTTTAGGGATCGGGTGGACAAAAGCTGTCTTCCATGAATTCGGGACTACGCCTCGGGAGTAGGAGTACCGGAAAAGACGCGTTAGGACCGGTGCCAACTCCGGAGCACACGTCCTCAGCACAATTGGGGGGATTCCGTCAGGCCCACTCGACTTCTAGATGTCCAGGGAGAGCAGTGCTTTGCGAACCGAGCGCTGTGAGAACAGCACATCCGGCATGGAGCACTCACACCGCGGGATAGTCGGCGGTGTTTTCCCCTCGTCATCAAGAGTCGAGTTGGAGGCAAAAAGGGAGCCTAAAAGGTCGGCTTTGTCTTTTGCGTCATGGGCCAGTGAGTCATCCTCCCTGTGCAGAGATGGTAGTGATGGCTTACAGAAATTCCCTTGGACAGACTTGGCGAGAGACCAGAATGCACGGGTTCCCGAAGGAAGGCGAACTAGTCTCTCGCCAATTCTGCCTATGTGCTCTGACTTTGCCTTGGCAATAACTCTTTTGAAGGACCTGGAGGCGAAGTTATACTTCTTTTTAAGTGTGCTGGTGTTTACATCCCGAGTCGCCGAAGCCGCAGCCCAGGCTTGATAACACTCCTGCTTACTGCGTAATGCAGTCTTACAGGAGCGACCAAACCAAGGCTGAGATTTGCCTCCGATGGGTACCACAGATGATGGAACAAATAGTTCCATTCCCTGTAGCACCACATCAGTGACAGAGTCAGCAACAGCGCTGGGATCGTCCGGCGAGAAGCAAACCCGCCCCCATGGGTAGGATGCAAAGAAAGACCGCATTCCGTCCCAATCCGCCGACCTGTAATGCCAAACACGGCGGCAACCTGCAGAACGCAACCGCGAAGGGAGCGTGAGTGGCACCACACTCCGGATTAGACAATGGTTCGAAGAGCCGAGAGGGGCATCGACGGAAACCTGATATCCGTCCGGATGAGAGGTCAGCAGAAGGTTCAACAGGGAAGGTGTATGATCCTCCACATCTAGAATCCGCGTAGGCGAAGTAACCAGTTGTGTCAGACTATATGCCAAGGCAAAGTCATAAACAGATCTCCCCGCATGATCGGTTAGACGTGAACCGAGCCATTCGGCATGGTGGGCGTTAAAATCGCCAAGGATCACAATCTCTGCGGATGGGACCTGTTGTAGCAAGGAATCTGCAGTCATTTGGACGTGGTCGATGAGTCGGTCTGTTTCGGCATTACCGCTATGGGACCTATAGAGGCACCCGTAGACGCGCGGATGGTCGTCACTGTCTACGCGTAGCCAAAGGATGGACAGGTCCGAACCTTCAAGTCTGCCGCGGCGTCGAGAACAGATGTCCTCTCTGACATACACGCAAACTCCCGCCCGAGGCACAAAGGAATGCTCCAATTTGTACCCCGGGCAGGAGAGATACGAAATATCAGCCGGAGTGGAAACCTCAGTCAGAAAGAGCAAGGCCGGCTTCGCCGTTTCGAGATGGTAGTGGACGGCGTTTAGGTTAGAGTGAAGTCCCCTGATGTTGCAGAAATTCACGGATAGCGTGGCAGGGGTCGCCTTGGTGTTCTTGCTCAGTTTGCCCCTAGCAGTTATGCTTTTGAGCGGAATTTTGCCCCCTTCAGAATACGCGGGGCAGCCTGAGCACCCACGCTCAGGGTCGGAATAACATGGTCGTGGATGTTCAGCGAGGGATTCTCCAGGGGTACTGGTACCCTCCTGGGGTAGTTCATCGTGTAATAACGCTACCATGTTGATGGGGGGGGGGGGGGGGGGGAAATGGGCCTCCGGCCACCTGCACTCACCAGACGAAACGCAGAAGCAGAGCTTCTACTTCACGCCGGTATTCTGTGAGGTCGTGGTACCAACCCGGCTCGAGCCGGCCCATACATGCAACAGCAAAAACTGCTGCGTGGCTCTACCACCGTTAAAATGTATAAAATATGTATTCCTAATTCAAAAGAGAAATAAGAGTTGAAAAATGTCGAATGGTTTGTTCATTACATGATTGATAGTAATCCCTGAGAACGTGGTGTTCGCTACCATGCTGTATCCAATGTATTATTCAATGGTACTACCATTGTAAATTATTATATTTTTATGTAAAATATATTCCCCATGTAGGCCTGTAGGTACGACTAGGCACCTATCACTTGTAAAATTTTCCGTCAAGCCCAATAATTTATTTGGATACAAGTGGTTCAAGTAGCTAGCTGCTCTTTAGACCCTGCCTAATCTGAGGCTTAAAACGTGACCCTATAAAAGTCCCACTCGGTTTTCTTGCTAAACCTGCCCAGGGCAGAGGATTTTTTGGTAACCAGTTTTGCAACCAGTGGTAAAATCATAAATAACTTGTAATATTTATTACTTGTAATCTGTGTTGTATACAAACTATTCTATTATATTAAAGACTAGCTGTTCCCCGCGACTTCGCCCGCGTGTTATTTGTGGTTTTAATTTTTTTTGCACGGAACCCCAATTCTTTTTCTAAAATAAAAGTAGCCTAAGTTACTCCTTGGGACATCAGCTATCTGCCAGTGAAAATCGTGTCAAAATCGGTCCAGCCGTTTCGGAGATTAGCCGGAACAAACAAACAGACAGACAGACAGATAAAAACTTTAAAAGTTATATTTTTGTTATTAGTACCGTATATAGTTTCATATGCATTTAGTAAAAAGCTATAATTTTGACATAACAAACAGACAATTCAATTTTATTTATTTGTATAGATGTCAATAGTTAATTATTAACTAATATATAATGATATTATAAGATATAAAAGAAAGTGATGTGTCTTACCTAGTTTGAAGAGCCTCTCCCGCCCTACCTCAATTCCGTACACTATCCCCGTCACCTCTAATCCCAACACCACTACACTAGGAAACATACCATCGTCGATAATATGAAATGTGTTTCCGCCTTCCACTACCGCAGAGTCTATCCCACCTAAGGATTCCTCGTTAAGATCTAATAAATTTTTAACATTCTTTAATACTCGTATAATGGATTTCCGCAAAGAAATTCTTTACACTCACCATACGAAACACAGCTTTAAGCTGCTATTTTACGCTGGTATTATGTGAGAGCGTAGTCCTAACCCGTTCGAGCTGACCCAGACCCTTTTTACTGTAAAGGAGGCATTCCATCTTAGTCCTCAGGGTTGACAAAGCATCTGAATTTCGATTCTAAGTTCAGGATGACTGTAGATGTCTATGGGCTTCAACATCCACTTACCGTCAGGTGGACTGTGTGCTGGTTTGCCACACTATGATGCAATCTATGGGAGAGACCTGTGTTCAGTAGTGGACTTTAATAGGCTGTAACGGTAACAGCTTATTCACGTCCCACTTCTGGGCACATGCCTACTCTCATTTCTGAGAGGGATTTAGGACAAGAAAATTTCCACCGCATTGACCTAATGCGTGTTGGCCGACATCATAAGTCAAATATTTTTCTTTATTTGTTCTTATTTCTCATGGTTATCATGTTGTTTCATCGTTTATCATAGGTGGTACAGTCACGTTACAGCTATATTATGGTTGCAGCAGGAATTGGTGCACACGTGTTAAATCAGCACTTAAAATTGTACTTAACGTTTTTTTTTATAGGATAGGGTGACAAACGAGCACACAGTCCACCTGATGGTAAGTGGCCACTGCGACCCATAGACATCTACATCTATCCTCAATAAAGACTCAAGATGCAGATGCGTTGTCATCCGTGAGGACTAAGATGGAATGCCTCTTTGCCAGTAAAAAGGGTCTCCGGTTCTCTACACTCACCATACGAAACACAGCAGCGTCAAGCTGCTTCCTTCCCCGGTCGAGGCGACCCATTCGTGCTACAACTATACCACTAATATAGCCGCAGCATGGCTCTACCATGATTGATGACTCTGGATTGCTCGCGTACTGTGAAATCACAGCGAGCGCTTATATAGCTATTCTCCTCGGCTCCGCGTGAGTGATTGCTGGATCTCGGCTGTAGCGCCACCTACTCAGTGCAATTGTGAATCTCAACTATTTAGAGACCCATCAAAATATACACAAAAATTTCATCAAAACTGGTCCAGCCGTTCAGGAGGAGTCCAGTGACAAACAAGATTGCCGTGTAGTTGCGCTGTAAGAGAATCCGCCATCTTAATTTATCCCGTGAGTGTCATAGGAGGTGACTACAAGAAATGCCAGTAAAACTTGGCTTCCAACACATAGCGGCATAATCATTTCGTTTACCCAAACCAAAATAAAAAACCCTGGTAGGGAGAATGAAAGGGCGAAAGGTCTGGTACTGAGATTGTCAATTGACCTGCCAATTTTGATTATTAAGACAAATCTTGCCTAAAACTGGAGGCCCATGTTAAGCAGTGGATTTTTAAAGTTGTATTATAGTTGTAACGGTAATGGCTCGGCTCGACCGTGTAATTGGTCCTTAAGTTGTAATAGCAGATTCTCACAAAATAGCAGCTGCTGAGTTTCGTATGGTGAGAGAGGAGAACCGGTGACCCCTTTTACTGGATACGAAGTATTTTATCTTAGTCCTCAGGGGTTGCAACGCATCTGCATTTTTATTCTTAATCGATGATAGATGTAGATGTCTATGGGCCACTGCATTCACTTACTATCAGGTTAACTGTGTGCTCATTTGTCACCTTTATTCTGATGACACGGTGCTGCTGAGTGCCTCGGTGTGTGGTCTGTCCAGGTTGCTGGGAATCTGCGAGCGTTACGCGCTGGATCACGGGTTGCTCTATAACGCAAAGAAGAGTGAATGCATGGTCTTTCGGGCCAGGGGGGGGGGGGGCTGCCCGGAGACAGTTCGACCCATTAGACTGAAGGGTGTCGAGTTAAAAAGAGTCGAACAGTTTAACACATTCGCGTGAGCAACGTCTTACAACGTCGTGTTGATAGAATTATGAAATGGCGCGACGTCATAGGACGTCCTCTAGATTGTAGCATATTTATTTCCGCGGATGAACGTTGTGTCGTTTATTATGGTATATCGAACCTGCGCGGTGGCGGCAACGTTTATAAACATCGGACGTGAAGAAACGTTGCGCCACATAATTGGGTTTAGAGCCCTCACAACAGCCCGAACAGTCCGCTTGCTTAGGGGTGTACGGGGAAGTCGCGGTCGGGGAGAGGGGTACTGCGCGTTTCCCTAATCGCTTCTTCCGATATGCTCCTCATTTGCACTTGTTCCTAGGCGACTATTCCATCGTCATTTGAGTCAATCACGAGGAGATCTACGGCGGCATCTACGTGTGCGGGTTGCTCTGCAACTCGTAGAGCCGCATCTCCTGTCGTTGTATTTTCATTCGACGAGGGAATAGCCTCATGTCGTAGCCGTTCGAGTTCGACGTTATCAAATATTTTTGAGCGCATGATGTACCGAACTTGGTCTGCCAGGTTTTGCTCGGTGATGGTAATAGACGGCTTCAGCTCAGCAAAAAGTCGACGCATCCTAGTCTCCCCCTTTCGCCCTAAAATACGCCCGTAATACGTTTGTATTCATTTTCTTCGTCCACCGCATGTGGCTTACTCCATCAGCGGCGGTTGTCGCTTGCCGAGTCCGAGAGGACCCTGCCGTCACTAAGCCATCTGGTGGGGATGATGGATGCGAGGGGCTGCTAGGTGGTCGTAGCACCTCGCACTCCGCTGGCGGTCCGATGCTGTCGCGTCCAGCGCCAGCTCCAAACGCGCTCCGGCGACCCAGACAGCGGTCCTAACGCGGTCTATATTTTTACATCATCCATAAATTGGGCGTCAGTTAACGGGAAACGCCCAGGCCCGGCACCACTTCATAATTCGACTGTAAGCATAAACTGGCCCAAATTAGCACCCTCAATTCTGCCGAGGCACGGCGCTCACACCTCTTGGCAAGGCGCTGACTGACTGCGGCGACGTAGCAGTTTTGTCACTTAACTGTTACGTCTGCGGGCGATGGGGTCGTCACTCCCTTACACCTAATGATTATTATTATTATGGTTATCTATAAAGTTTTCTCATCTGGTTGGGCTATTTAAATATATAATTGTAAACGAAAGATATATTTATACATAAATATCAATAAAATAGAATAAATACATAAAAAATACATTAATATATAAAAACCCAACCAGATGGAAGCCGTCGGGAGGGGAGACCAAACGGCCGGGGGAAAGGGAAAGAAACCGACGGACGATGCGGGCGGTATCGAGGAGCACTGCCTTCTGCATATGAGCTTGGAGCGCTTCGTCACGGAGTCCCAGTCGCCTCAGATGACCCGAGAGGCTGACTGGGATTAATCCGTTCGCAGAAACGACATTATTATTAATATTATTATTCTATAAAAAGTTGGCTTTTACTTTTTAATATAGATTTTTACTCTTTTCGCTAAGAAATATCACAAGTTTGAATGTTGTCTAAATAGTTACATTAAAAGCTTCTTTCACCCCATAGTTTCCCAGTCTTCGGGTTGAACGGGGGATTTTTTTCAAATTTATATGGTATCAACACTGAACACTAAAAGAACGGTTCAATCGGACAAAGATATCGCGTAGCATAAATGCAAAAAAAGATGCAATCGAATTGAGAATCTCTTCCTTATTTCAAAGTCGGGTACATAATTACAGCCTATCAAAAGTCCTCAGCTGAACAAAGGCTTCCTCCATAGATTCCCTCATTACATTGACTTGCCATAGTTGCCAAGCTTGGCAGGCGGATTGATCACCAAAATTAAAAATTGGGTAATTATCAGGAAGATGCTGCAACCCATCTCTCATCCATTGTTCCATTTCCCTCTGTCACCTGTCACGCCCAAGGGGTGATATGGGGACCGGAGATATTTTTAACCAAAACGAGTTACCATCTTAATCCTGAGGGTTCTTACCATACCCACGGGATGATTCGGGGACCGGAGACATTTTTGACTACAAGTATACATCTTAATCCTGATGGTTGATAATGCATCTGCATTTTCATTTTTAATCGATGGTAGATTCGTCACCGCATCCATTTACCATCAGGTGGACTGCGTGCTCGTATGTCACCTGTATATTCATAAAAATCGTCAACCGAATGAACGTAATAAAATATTATAGTTAGAGATAAAGTTAAGGAATGTTAAGGAATCTGCCGTAGAATTCTCTGGAACGAATTTATGAGTCCTTAGACGATTATAAAAGTTTATGTTGACTTTGCTTTATGTAAATACCATAATTGATGTATATAATATAGAAATATATAGCATATGTACACATCTTTACGAAGGCGGTCTAGCTTTCTTCTACAATACTATTAAAATTAACAATCTTTACATATAAATAAATTTGAAGTTCCTGTTTGTAATATTGAAAATGGCTTCAGTTAAACTCAGGGGTTATTTGCGTGCTCTTGAGACTTAAAAAAGCATTAAAATTTTTTTGTGTCCGCCTGTCTGTCTGTTATTAAAAAAATAAATATCAGTATTCCTACGTTTTTAAATGAACACATGAATTACATTATGTTAGTGTGCGGTTCGCGGTTGGATGCACTCTTCCTACATGATCACATATTGTGTTGGAGCGGAGGCAAACCGGCGCGGCGTGTGATTGCGCGGCTGTCGCGGAAGCTGAGATGAGCAACCCGTTTTAAATGCAGGATGCGATAGTGTTCCTCGCAGCGTTAAACGAGAGGGTTCTGTAGGTGTTACATTAACATAATATATCTAATATACGCGGCATTTTGTTCGCATATACATAAGTATATTATCATTAACTCCTATATTGAATCGTAATAATAAATACGTAAAGGGAAAACTTTGTACCCCTTTTTACACATTTGACGCGGACGGAGGAGTGTGAGATTTGGCAGAGTTAAAGTTTATTCGGAGTAGGAGTGCAGAAAGCTAAAATTTATATGTAATCATCATCATCATCATCATCATAATTAAAAGTCCATCACAAGTCCACTGCTGATCATAGGCCTCCCCCAAGGAATGCCACAAAGCCCGTTTCTGAGCCACCTGCATCCATCGACTTCCTGCATATCTTACCAGGTCGTCACTCTATCTAGTGGGGGGACGCCCTACACTTCGTCCGCCAGTACGAGGCCACCACTCGAGAACCTTTTTACTCCATCGGTTGTTGGTTCTTCGAGATATATAGCCAGCCCATTGCCACTTCAGCTTACTAATCCGTTGGACTATGTCAGTGACTCAGGTTCTACTGAAGATATCCTCATTTCTAAGTTTATCACGCAGGGAAACCCCGAGCATAGCCTTCTCCATAGCTCACTGAGCGACCTTGAGCTTCCGCATACGGCCAGCAATGAAGAACCACGTCTCAGTTCCATAGGTCATCACTGGTAACACTCACTGATTGTACAGTCTAGTTTTCAAATTTTGAGGTATATCTGACGAGAACTTGTGCCGTAATTACCCGAACGCTGCCCAGCCGAGTTGAATCCGTCGATTGACCTTTCAGTCGATGTTGGACTTACCTAGGCTATTTGTCCCAGCTAAATATACTCGTCAACAACTTGGAGCTTAGTGCTCCCAACAACTACCGGCATGGACGTTTATACATGACCTTCGTTTTGTCCATGTTCATCTTAAGGCCTATTCGTTGGGAGACACTATTGAGGCCATTGAGAATAGTGCTTAGGTCCTCCAGCGATTCTGCCATAAGGACTATATCGTCGGCAAATCGAAGGTGAGTGATGTACTCGTAAAACGTCTTCCAATGCAACGGTGAAGAGTTTCGGGGATATAACGTCACCCCCTCTGCAGTTAAATAGGTTTCGTACTCTGGTTCCGTACTCGGATAGCCATCGTAGCCTACTGTACAAACACTTAAAAACTTCGATATACCGACAGTCAACTTGGCATCACTGAAGGGACGGCAACATCACCCAAATTTCAACGGAATCAAAGGCTTTCTTATAGTCCACATACGCCAGACAGTGGCAAATTGTACTCCTCCGACTTCTGTATGATTTGCCGAAGGGTATATAATATGTGGTCTATGGTGATAAAGCCTTTCGGAAACCAGCTTGTTCGGGAGGCTGGAAGGCGTCGAGTCTGAATTTAAGGCGATTCGTAATAACTCTCGAAAACAGCACGTAGACGCAGCTCAGAAGGGAAATCGGTCTGTAGTTCTTCAAGAGAGCATTGTCGTTTTTCTTGAAGAATAAGACTCCGCCCTTCTGCTCCATGCCTCCAGAGTAGTGCCACCATGGAGGATGGAATTAAACCTCCAAGTACCGGTTTCCCACCCGCTTTCAGAAGCTCCGCTGTAGTTTCATCCTCGCCCGGGGACTTGCCTTTTTTAAGGTGCTGGAGAGCCATTCTAAATTCGCTCAGACTAATGTCCGGAATATCATCGGAATAGTGTTGGATAAGACTTGATCTTGGATCGTTACTCACACTTGCGTGTGGTTCCGATGATGATGTGTACAGCTACCCATAGAACCTCTCAATCTCACTCAAAAGCTCAGGTGTCCCGGAAACGACGCTGCCACACTCGGTTTTCAGCTTTGACAGTTGGCTCTTTCTGGCAGACAGATCTCTAGCAAAGACCTTAGAGCCCTGGTTCCGCTCGATCGCTTCTTCAATACGAGCAGTATTAAAGTCACTTAAGTCCCGCCACATGCATTTGGAGATCTATCTGTTCAGTTATCTGTATGCTATCAAATCCACTGAAGACTGCAGCTTCATTTCCCGTCTAACAGCCATAAGATTAAGAGTGTGATCGGAGAGTTTTTGTGTTCTTCTGCGGCGGCTCATGTAAAACTTAGCTTCGACCGCATGGACAGTTTCCACGAGCTTCTCATTCATATCGTCCACTGCATTGCAATCTTCTAGGCACTGGAAACGATTTTGTAACTCGAGCTGAAAGGTTTCGGTACTTTGGAAAAGGGCATAAGGGGGACCGAGGATTGACTTCATTAGACGACACCTCTCAAACCTAACGTTTAGGTACAGTGTGCCTCTAACCATTTGGTGATCGCTACCAGTTTTCACTCTCGCGATCACTGAGACATCACTGAACAGTTGCCGTCTAGTCGTCTTAATGAAGTCAATCTCATTTTTGTTCGAACCGTTGGGGCTCGTCCAGATCTACTTCCTGTGGGGCCGCTTCTGGAAGAAATGGTTCATCATAAAGAGTCCCTCTTTCTTCATGAAGTCGGCCAGCCTCTGGCCCCTTGGGTTCCGTTGCCCTATTCCGAATTTCCCTACTTTCAGCTCACCGCTTTCTCTTGTGCCTAGTTTTGCGTTGAAGTCTCCCATTAACACCGTATAGTGGGTTTTGGAGGAATGCATGGCTCTAGAGATATCCTCATACATTTCCTCCACCTCCTCATCGGGATGTGCCGAGGTTGGTGCGTAAACCTGTATGACCTTCAGCGAATACCGTTTGGTGATTCTGAGTATAAGGTACGCAATCCTCGTCGACACACTCTCAATCTTTACAACGTTGTTAACGAGAGACTTGTGGACGATAAATCCGACACCTCCTTGGGACAGATGGTCGCCCTCCCGGTGATAGAGCAAGTTGCCGGATTCGATAATCGCCTGTCTCTTGGCACCTCGCATAATCTTATAATATGCCAGGGTAACTTGTCTATCTCTTCTTCTAGCTCCACGATCTTCTCGTCAGTCCTCAGGGTGCGTGCGTTGTATGTTGCCAGGTCGAGTCGTCTTAGGTGGCAACCGAACCTCCACCGGAGATTCTTTGCACCCCCTGCCCCGCCGTTACCATGGTTGCCACCGTAGCCAGGAGTAGCGGAGCTGCCGGGGACTGGGGGCCGTCTCTTTGTTACTCTCGTCATGGGGGGGGGGGGTATTTGCCATAGTTGCCACGCTTGGCGAGCGGGTTGACAACCACAGATTTTTTTATTGTAATTTCGCTGTTATCAGGTAGATGCTGCTGCCCAACTTGTCTGTTTTCCACTGTCGCCTCTTACGACACCCACGGGAAGATATGGGGTAGTGGGTATTTTTACCCGCCACAACACGGAATCTTTACAACTGATCTTCAAATGTAAAACACCGACTGAAACTCCACTTGTAAATAAAACCAAAAAGGTATATATTATATTTGTTGACGAAAATAAGGTACCTATTTATATATTTATATGATATAAAAACTTGTCGCGAGATTTAAATTTCTACTCATTTCTGCTTACTCGTATTTACTTAGTTTGAAAATTTAAAAAATTATAATAAATCAGATCCTGTTTGTCTACACAGGTAAATCTCGCGATAAGCTTTTATATCACTTAAATTGTGTAATGACGTTATATATATATGTAACATATATAACGTCATTACACGATAGTAAAAGTTTTAAAGGAAAAGTTTATTTTATTCTTTTTAGCGCATTTTTAACTGTATGTCTTTTTAGTGCAATTAAACTGTATGCCAAATAACTGCTCCTTAAATGCTTCAGTGGAATCTGAAATTGCTCCACCAGTATTGCTATTAGTTATTTTAGAATTAATTAAAAAAAAATTAAGTATCGAAAATTTCATTTTGCTCTAAAACATAAAATATCAATTTTTTAAATTAAACTGTTTTCCAATTAATTTGAGGTTTGACAAATCAGTATTTTGCGCTAATGTTATCCGAATGCTTTGGTTATTATAAACCAAGAGCATGGAGAATGGAGAACTAAATATGACTTTCATTATCTATCAGATGTTACGAGAAATCTTTAACGTTAACCCTTTTTTACGTGGGGCATTCCTACAAGTGACTATGCCAGACTTCTCTCTTTTTTATATTTAAATTTTTATAAAAACGTTACCTTCATCCTAGGATTTTTTCCATTAGCTCCTCTATCATGGGGCAATTTACGCACATAAATTTCACATGGACAAACATCCAGACCCGAAATGAATATTTTTAGGCCATACAAATACTAGTTCCATGCGGGATTCGAACCCGCGGCCCTTAGCGCTGCAACTCAATGTTAAGCCACTGCGCCACGGAGCCGTCAAAGGATATACGTTCACGTATTTCAGGTGGCGGTTTACAAAACATGATTCCACAAAATTCAGTCAATAAAATATAATTGCAAAGTAGTTTCTGAAAATACTTAAGTTTTCAACTTTCTCAGATTTTTAAATAAAACTAATTTTACGGATTTTATCGCGTATATTAACTTATTTTTATATTCCCGACGTTTCGGGTGCTTTCCAGCACCCGTGGTCACGGGGGACTGAGGTGTTTGACGTCATGCTGTCATAGTTAGCCCGGCTACCTTCAGTTTTTTAATATTAATTTTTGGTTCGATTTACGCAGAATGAGCTTACAGTATCTTGAAGTCTAGCAGTGGTATACTTTTTTTCTCAGATTTCCATAAAATAATATTGAGTATAATAAGTACAATTATGTGTCACGTGTTAATAAAGCTATTGGGCTATTTTGATTTTAATAAAGTGATTTATCTTTAATTTAAATAATTTATTTTGCCCTTCTATATCAAGTAGCGTTTTTTCTGTCACTCCTATACCAGAAGGAAGTTAGCGTAAAAAATTATTTTTTTAACAAAACTGTATGCGAATTAATTGCTCCTTAAATGTTCCAGCAGAATCCGAAATTGCTCCACCTCTATTGTTATTTGTTAATTTATAATTAATTTTTTTTAAATTTTAGTATCGAAAATTTTATTTTGCTATAAAACATAAAAGATCTAGGTACTTTTTGAAATGCTCCAGCAGAATCCGAAATTGCTCCACTTGTATTGCTATTAGTTAATTTAGAATAATTAAAAAAAAATTTAAGTATCGAAAATGTAATTTTGCTATAAAACATAAAACATCAAATTTTTAAAATTAAACTGTATGCCAATTTGCTCCTTAAATGCTCCAGCAGAATTCAAAATTGCTCCACCTCTATTGCTATTTGTTAATTTATAATTATTTTTTTTAAATTAATATCGAAAATTTTATTTTGCTATAAAACATAAAATATCTAGTTCTTAAAATTTTATTAATTATAAATTAACTAATAGCATTAGACAGAAAAATTACGGATTCTACTGGAGCATTTAAAGAGCAATTAATTGACATTCAGTTTAATTTTATAAAGTAGATATTTTATGTTTTATAGCAAAATTAATTTTTCGATACTTAATTTTTTTTTAATTAATTCTAAATTAACTAATAGCAATACAGGTGGAGCGATTTCGAATTCTGCTGGAGCATTTAAGGAGCAATTAATTGGAAAACAGTTTAATTTAAAAAATTGATATTTTATGTTTTAGAGCAAAATGAAATTTTCGATACTTAATTATTTTTTAATTAATTCTAAAATAACTAATAGCAATACTGGTGGAGCAATTTCAGATTCCACTGAAGCATTTAAGGAGCAGTTATTTGGCATACAGTTTAATTGCACTAAAAAGACATACAGTTAAAAATGCGCTAAAAAGAATAAAATAAACTTTTCCTTTAAAACTTTTACTATCGTGTAATGACGTTATATATGTTATATATATATATATATATATATATATATATATATATATATATATATATATAACATATATATCGTCTAATGTATCGTCTAATCTATCGTGTAATGACGTTATATATGTTATATAATTAATGTGTGTGTAATGACGTTATATATAGAGAAGTCTGGCATAGTCACTTGTAGGAATGCCCCACGTAAAAAAGGGTTAACGTTAAAGATTTCTCATAACATCTGATATGACAATGAAAGTCATATAATTAATCCATTATATAAAAGCTTTTACAAAAATTTACTTCGCAAATATCCGCTTTATACAATAAAATGATGTGTCTTACCTAGTACGAACAGCACCTCCCGCCCTCTCTCAATTGCGTGCACTATCCCCTTCACCACTAATCCCAGCACCTGCGTCATGCGATAAAACATGCGACCAATCATTGGTCGCATGTTTTATCGCATGACGCAGTCGCTCGCTCCTTAGGTAGAGAGCGGTTGCATCATCGGTCTGTATAAAAGGCACTTGTTTTGGCTCGCCGCTCACTTAGCGGTTAGCCACCGTAGAGTCTATATCACCTGAGGATGCCTCGTGTAGAGGCGAAACACGTGTCGTATTATCGTCAGTGGTGTGTCTTGCCTAATGAAGTGGTGTTGGGAATAGCGGTGCTGGGATTAGTGGTGACGGGGATAGTGCACGCAATTGAGGGAGGGCGGGAGGTGCTCTTCGTACTAGGTAAGACACATCATTTTATTTTATAACGCGGATATTTGCGAAGTAAATTTTTGTAAAAAAAAAGTCATATTTAGTTCTCCATTCTCCATGCTCTTGGTTTATAATAACCAAAGCATTCGGATAACATTAGCGCAAAATACTGATTTGTCAAACCTCGTACACAGTACATGGCTAGACTAGTGTATATTACTATACTAGATTCTACACGGGTGTGTATTTAGTAACTTATGAAAGTATTCTTTTTTATAGAATGAGGGTGACAAAGCGGAACAAAGTCCACATACGAGTAATGGTAAGTGGATGCTGTGGCCCATAGACATCAACATCTATCCTCGATTATGAATCAAAATGCAGAGTGCATCGTCACTTCATGTCATCTCCATCAATGGACTTATATAATGTTATGATAAAAAAGAAGCAGAATTTGTAAACAACTGCAACACATAATAAAGACCTAAAATCTATCTTGCCTTATTTGTCAGTGCAATAATATATAAAATGCCTAGTGCAAATATTCCCCTGAACGGAATCGAACACTACTACATTTTGAATATAATCTGAATACCAAAATGAAATAGTAGACCAGAGACCCTTTTTACTGAAAGCGAGGCATGTCCTCAGCTGTAAAAACGCATTTTATAATTTTATTCTTAATCAAGGATAGATGATGTCTAGGTACCACAGCGTCCACTTACCATGAGGTGGATTGTGTACTCGTTTATCACCCTTGAATAATGAACAAAAATAAAGATTTCTTATATTTATGCGAACACTACATATTGAATAACACTACTTTTATGGATTCTATTGCGTTTAATTAACTTTTTTTTATTAATTAATGACGTTTCGGGTACTTTACAGCGCCCACGGACGCGGGGGGACTGAGGTGATTGACGTCCCGATGTCAGAGTTACCCCGGAGTACCTTCAGCGTTTTAATTATTTATTTTGGTCCGATCTACGCAGAATGAACTTACTGAGTCTTGAAGTCTTGCAGAGGTATGCTTGGGGTTAGTTTTAACTTTATTAATTACAGAATCCCAAGCAGATGGTAGTACCCAGCTTCCCTCTCTATTGAAATTAGGATGTTTTTTAATTTCAATAGCTTCAATAGCCTCACGATCGATGTTCTTTCGCGAGAATTTGTGGTTTATCAAATCTAATGTAATGGCGGGGGCCCTCTAGGATGTAATCCCAAGCTGCAGACTTCCCGGTACGTTGGTGTTTCACGTCAGCTATGTTTTGTTTTATGGGGGTTTTGATAGATCGCTTTGTTTGCCCTATATATGAGAAACCACATTCACAATTAAGTGTGTACACTCCTGCATCTTGTAGAGGAATATTGCACTTGATGGATGGTGAGAACTGACTAATCTTCTGCGGCGGCTTGAAGAATGTTTTAATAGAAGCTCGCTTCGAGATGTAGCCAATCTTTTCTGTGACACATCGGACATATGGTAGTACGGCAGGCACACGCTCGACTGTGGCCGGCTTCACTCGGTCACTGTGATGTTTGCGCGGGACCCGAAGCTTATTGTCGTGCAGAACCTGCTTGACGTGCTGAAGCTCGGAGGCCTGGTGTTTGTTGTCACAGATCCCTCGTGCTCTCTGTAACAAAGATTTGCCCACGGTAGCTAACTGTAAAGGATGATGGTGGGATTCACCGTATAAATATCGGTTTGTATGGATCTTTTTTCTATAAACAGTGTGACCTATGGTTTTGTTAGGATTTCGAATGACTAACACATCAGTTTTCGAGAGTCATTACGAATCGTCTCGCGCGCAGACTTGACGACTTCCAGCCTCCCGAACAAGCCAGTTTCCGAAAAGGCTTTAGCACCATAGACCACATACATACCCTTCGGCAAATTGTACAGAAGTCCGAAGAGTACAATTTGCCACTATGTCTGGCGTATGTGGACTATGAGAAAGCCTTTGATTCCGTCGAAATTTGGGCGGTGCTGCAGTCCCATCAGCGATGCCAAGTTGACTGTCGGTATATCGAAGTGTTGAAGTGCTTGTACAGTAGGGCTACGATGGCTATCCGAGTACAGAACCAGAGTACGAAACCTATCCAATTGCAAAGAGGTGTAAGACAGGGTGACGTCATATCCCCGAAACTCTTCACCGCTGCATTGGAACATGTTTTCAAGCTTCTGGACTGGAAAGGATACGGTATCAACATCAATGGCGAGTACATCACTCACCTTCGATTTGCCGACGATATAGTCCTTATGGCAGAATCGCTGGAGGACCTAAGCACTATGCTCAATGACCTTAATAGTGTCTCCCAACGGATAGGTCTTAAGATGAACATGGACAAAACAAAGATCATGTTTAATGTCCATGTCACACCTATGCCGGTAGTTGTTGGGAACACTAAGCTCGAAGTTGTTGACGAGTATGTTTACCTGGGACAAATAGTCCGACTAGGTAAGTCCAACTTCGACCGAGAGGTCAATCGACGGATTCAACTCGGTTGGGCAGCTTTCGGGAAATTACGTCACATCTTCTCGTCAGGTAATCCTCAAAACTTGAAAACAAGACTGTACACCCAGTGCGTGTTGCCAGTGATGACATACGGAACTGAGACGTGGTCCTTCACTGCTGGCCGGATGAGGAAGCTCAAGGTCGCTCAGCGAGCTATGGAGAGGGCTATGCTCGGAGTTTCTCTACGTGATAAACTCAGAAATGAGGATATCCGCGGTAGAACCAGAGTGACGGACATAGCCATAGATTAGTAAGCTGAAGTGGCAATGGGCCGGCCATATAGCTCGAAGAACCAACAACCGATGGGGAAGAAAGGTTCTCGAGTGGTGGCCTCGTACTGGCGGACGAAGTGTAGGGCGTCCCCCCACTAGATAGAGTGACGACCTGGTAAGATATGCAGGAAGTCGATGGATGCAGGTGGCTCAGAAACGGGCTTTGTGGCATTCCTTGGGGGAGGCCTATGATCAGCAGTGGACTTGTGATGGACTTTTAATTATGATGATGATGATGATGATGATTACATATAAATTTTAGCTTTCTGCACTCCTACTCCGAATAAACTTTAACTCTGCCAAATCTCACACTCCTCCGTCCGCGTCAAATGTGTAAAAAGGGGTACAAAGTTTTCCCTTTACGTATTTATTATTACGATTCAATATAGGAGTTAATGATAATATACTTATGTATATGCGAACAAAATGCCGCGTATATTAGATATATTATGTTAATGTAACACCTACAGAACCCTCTCGTTTAACGCTGCGAGGAAATATTGAAAAAAATCAGCTTACGCATATCTTCAAATTACTCCAAAATCTACTGAGTTTGAATTTCTCGCCGTCACAGAAGTGTTTATTTTCAAGTAGAGAGAGATAAGCATCTCTTTAATAAAATTTCACTATAATTTTGTTTCCAGCAGCTCTCGCAAATAGCTTCTCCGAATGAAACATCTTAACACTACTTTCAACTACTTTTTATTTATACTGCTTTTATTTGATAAAAACAGTAGACTATGTTGTAAGAAATTCTAAATAAATGTGATGCTTTTAGTGCTGAATATCACTATGTCGTGTGGTGTCGGTAAAAGAGAATATGTTTCATCTCGCGTGTGTCGTAAGATCACTGTAGAATGAAAAAAAATATAAGAAAGAAAAAAAATTTTTATATGTAAGGTAAGAAAGAAACTTGCAGAACACCAATTTCAAAAACAAACAAATACTAAATTGGATATTAAAAAAATGGACTGCAGCAACAAAAAGGCCACCAACTCAACATAATTTAACAGAGATACTACAGTGTTGACATTCTGTCGGAGCCACATAAGTGGACTCGCGAATAATCGCTGGCCATTATTTAGCACTTATTTTTTAACTTATAATCACTAAGAACTTAATCAAAGTTAAGATTACATGTAATAGATTTACGATACGGGAGAAAATCCGTTATAAACATCAAGTTTACACTAAATATAAAAAACCCAGACTGATGAGATGAGACAGGCAGCAGCGTCAACGGTGTCAGAATTTTGGTACTGCAATCGTTAATTAATCTGCCAAGCGCGAAAGTCTTCTACAGCGAAGAAGACTTCTACATGCTAATAATAGCCCGTTAAAATTCTAGTACATAATGGCATTTCCCTAATTTCTCTGGATTAATCGGACTCGCTATGGCTTGGCTAGTGGAACGTCGATCACAGTCCCAGACATATCAGACCTTTGACCCTGCCCTAAGTCACTGAAATGGTTATTTCTTCCAACACTATAGTACCTAGTCAGGTCATAAATTCTGTCACATGTTTAATATAAAATAATTGAAACAAGTTTATTCATTATGTAACCATTTATATACCAAAATGAACTTAACAAAACATAGATTCTTATGACACTACTCTTCGCTTTATGAGCTGGCGCCAAATCTTGTTGGAATACCCAGTGCCTGTTATTGAACATGGTATGAGAAACAGGTTCCACAAGGTTCGTCAGGACTGTATTTTGATACACAACTGCATTCGTTTTTACACCTTTCTCACAAAAATGTACCTCTATTAAGCCCCAATAAGAAACTCCCAACCATACCATGAGCGAGGATGGAAAATTACCTTGTTGGACACGCGGAATACGGTTGCTCGCTTCTTCACTACTGTGTGCGTACACCTTATCATTTTGTTTGTTTTAGCTCTCTTCTAAGGTAAAAAATTTTTTATCCGAAAAAATAATTTCCCGATATTTTTTTCCCGCGTACCGCTTCAACAAAGCGCGGCAACTCTTCAGTCTCAGGTCCATTAGACAAGCATTCAAACAATGTCCTGTTTTTCTTCGATATGCCCGAAGCCCTAAGTCTTCATTTAACACCCTTTTCACCGTGGTTCTGCTTAACCCCATCTGAAGGGCCAACAGTTTCTGCATACGTTTGGGATTTCTTTGAATTCGTGCCTTCACAGCTTTTATTACTGCTGGAGTCCTAACAGACCGAGGGCGACCACTTCTTGACCTGTCATCTACACTAGAGTCTTCATTGTATCGTTTGATGGTACGATAAACGAATCTTTTGGTTATATTCAAATTTTTCAATATGTAAAAAATTTGAATTGGCGCGTAACCGCAACGATGCAACGCAATAACTGCAACACGGTCTTCTTTAAGCGTTCACTCCATATTTAAAAATGAGTAAAATTCTAAAAAGTATACAGTTTTATTTTCATGAACAATTCGAAATTCGAATTCAATAAACTTTTTTGTGGCCAGCATTCTAAAAGAAAAGTTTTTAATGTGTGACAATACTTATGACCTGACTAGGTATGTAAAATATAAGTTCACATGACATGTATTTTTTAAGCTTACTGCTACGACCTAAAGTCCACTGCTGAACATAGGCCTCCCCCATAGTTTGCCTCATCGATTGGTTATTTGCCATAGATACCACGCTTCGCAAGTTGGTTTGCAACCGCATTTTTTATTTTCAGTCGTTATAAGGAAGACGCTGCTGCCCATCTCCTGATTTTTTCCCCACAGCCGCCTCTTATGACACCCACGGGATTCTATGGGGAATATTCTTACACGATATTTTTTAAGCTTAAACATTTTAATTTATAAATTAGCAACCTGTCCTAGCTTTGCCTGTATAGGATCGTATAATATAGCTTTTTTTTTAGAAGAGGGGGCTAACGAGCATGCGGCATACCTGATGGTAAGTGACTACATCCACCCAAGAACAACCGCAACACCAGGGTAATTGCAGGTGTGTTCCCGGCCTTTTATAAAAGTGTAAGCTCTTTTCTTGAAGGTCCCTACGTCGTATTGGTCCGAAAAAATCGTCGATGGTAAACAATTCCACAAAGAAGTTGTAAGAGGAAGAAAACTCATAGTAAAACGCACAATGGTGGACCGCGAAGCATCCAGATGGTGAGGATGGTATCGTGAATTAGACGCGATGACTTTCGTGAAATTTGGCGGCTGGAATTAATCCGAACAATACCTCAGAGTACTCTCCGTGGTAGATTCGATAGAAAATGCAAAGGGATGCAACATCCCTACGCAGGGCCAGTGAATCGAGGCGATCAGGAAGAACTCGTTCGTCGACGATTCGAACCGATCTGCGCTGGGTGCGGTCAAATGGAATAAGCTGGCACTGGGGACCCCGGCCCTTAAACGAGAACAGTATTCCATGTGAGGTCGAACTTGTAAGTTGCAAGCGATGTGCCGGTATGAAATACTGTTTTTCTTTGCTGAGCACGCCAAGCTTTTTAGAGGTCATTTTGGCTTTCCCTTCCAAGTGAACACGAAACTGCATACTATTCGATATGTCGACGCCGAGGATTCCGATGCCAGCTGAGGTAGCAAAAGGAGTGCCTTGAAACTGAGGAGATGCTGTTTAGCGACACCATTAATGCCTGGTACATGGCAACACTAGTTACCACTTGTGCCCTCTAGTAGAACAGAATAGAATAGAATAATTTTTATCCAATATTGATTACAAGTAATTCTTATTGAAAGTAATTTTTTACATTACCACTGGTTCGAAAAAAACTCTCTGTTCTGGGAAGAACCAGCAAGAAACCCAGCGGGACTTTTTTTTAAAATAATTTTACAATATAAATGATTACAAACTATTTACAAAATTTATTTTAGAAACTACTTGGAAGCGACCACCTCATTCCCAGGGGTTATTTACAACCATGTATTCATTTATATTATAATAACCCTTTTTATACAGTTTTTGTTTAATTAAATATTTAAACTTGGTAATAGAGAGACTTTGTTGTAATAGCGTATACATTTCCCCAAGAATGAATTACTGACTCTGTGGAGTCGAGAGACTGGTATCACTAGCCTGTGTTTGTTACGAGTGTTTACAAAGTGTATATCCCTTTTTTTTACTAAAGCTACCTTTGTTTTTGTAAATATACATAAAATTTTCGTAAATATATTGAGGGACCGAAGTTAATATATTTATTTCTTTAAATTTTGCTCTAAGACACTCTCTCCATTTAAGGTTGTAAATAGCTCTTATGGCCCTCTTCTGCAACACAAAAATAGTTTCTAAATCAGCCGCATTTCCCCATAGCAAATACCCATAAGACATTATGCTATGCAAATAACTGAAATAAACTAATCTAGCAGTCTCGACACAAGTGAGATCTCTAATCTTTTTTACAGCATAAGCTGCAGAGCTTAGTCTGCTTGCTAGTTTGGATATATGGGGACCCCACTGAAGCTTCACGTCGAGAGTGATGCCAAGAAAAACAGAGGATTCAACAGGACTCAGTTCTTCCCCATTTAAGAACACATTGGTGTTCAGATTTTTAACATTCGTTGTTGTAAATTTAATACATTTAGCTTTATTGCCGTTTAAATGCAGATTATTAACTTTAAGCTCTTACGTATAAGCAAACTCCAGCCCGGGGCACAAAGTAGTGTTTTAATTTGTACCCAGGGTAGGAGAGATATGAAGTATCAGCCGGAGAGGACACCTGAGTCCATGTTAAAAAGCGCAAGGCCGGCTTCGCCGTCTCCAGATGGAAGTGGACGGCGTTAAGTTTTGAATGAAGTCCGCTGATATTGTAGAAATTCACGGAAAACGTGGCAAGGGTTACCTTTGTCTTATTACTCCGCTTGCACCGAGCAGGTTTCGTCTTGAGCGGAATTTCGCTCCCCTCAAAATACGCGGGGCAGCCTGAGCACTCACGCTCAGGAAAAGTAGAATAGCTTAGATTTTCCGTCACCAGGGGTGCTGGTACCCTCCTGGAGTTGTTTTTTATTTAATTCCGCAACCGTGTTAAAAAGCATTCTCTATTGCAAAGACTTATAAAACGATACAATTATAGTTGTATTGTAATATTTACTTAAATATAATAAAATATTTTTTTTTATGAAAGGAAATACAAAAAATATACAGCTTTATTTATTACATTTAACACGGACACTAAATCTATACAAATAAATAAAATTGAAGTGTCTGTTTGTAATGTCAAAATTACAGTTTTTTACTAAATGCATATGAAAGTAAATACGATACCTATAACTAAAATACGATTTTTAAAATTTTTGTCTGTCTGTCTGTCTGTCTGTCTGTCTGTCTGTCTGTTTGTTCCGGGTAATCTCCGAAACGGCTGGACCGATTTTGACGGGACTTTCACTGGCAGATAGCTGATTTCATAAGGAGTAACATAGGCTACTTTTATTTTAGAAAAATAATTAGGGTTCCGCGCAGAAACATAAAAACCCTAACACGCGAACGAAGTCGCGGGGAACAGCTAGTTTTAAATAAAACTAATAATTATGGATTTTATCGAGTTTCATTTAAAATTAGTTATGTTGGGAAATAAAAAAATCAACTTTTAATAAAATGCAAAAGCCGACATCAAAAAACTATAAAGAATTAAGTTTTTTTCACCCTTACGAGTGCGTAGTATCAATAGTTACCTTACAATACTTGTATAGATTATTTCATCCCTTATTTACAACCTTAGGGATAGAATGTTCTCTTCAAGTATATATTGGGCAACTCTTATTGTATAGGTTATAATAAAAAAAAAAGGAATCATCAAGATCGATTCACAATTGACGAAGATATCGCGTGACATACATTCAAAGAAATACAGTCAAACTGAAAAGACATTTTTTGAAGTCGGCTGAAAACTAAAATTAAACGCGATAAAATTCGTATTTTTGTATTTAACATTATATAAATTCAAAGATATACAAGGAAAAGCGAAAGTTATTAAGTCGAATATAGATACTATACTTCCTGAGTGTAAAGTTATATGTTTACGGTCTAATAGCAGTGTCCTGTTCGAACAATCTCAGCGGTAAACTCTACTAAGTAAGCTACCGAAGAACTTAAGAAAGTTAAACCACTTTTCTGGCAATCGAAATAGAAATGCCTATATCAAAACAAACTCAACAAGTTCATGAACTTGAAAATACTTAATTACAAAATCCCACGATACAAGTTTTGTTTAAATTAATAACGTCAAAACTTATAATGAGCTTTCATTAAAACTAAAAACTTTATTTAAATTAAGTTATATTATAAAGACAGTGGAACCACAACTTAAAAAAAAACTTGTTGAATCAAAATAGTGATACAGAAACGAAGTATGATCACTTTACTCTAGGTAACTTTATTGACATCTAAATGATAGTCAATTTGTAGTTCTTGAATTGTGTCGTGAGTTTTATAATATTTCTGACCTTATAAAAAGCTATATAGAACTTTAACAAAGTTATCGGATAGGCCCTGTTTGGTTGTTCTAGTCGTAAGTGGAAATATTATGGTTGGAAATTAAATTATGAATTTGCTATATCAATTATGCGACTATTTTATAAGTGCACGAAAGTCACTATGACCTGATTTTGACAATTTTGACAAAATTTGACGAGTTACGCTGTGAACGTATGTTAAGTAATAGTTGCATAGATTATAAGTAGTACTTATGTTTAATTTACCACTGGTCCGGAAGATACCTCTGTTCCTGAAATAACCAGCAAAAAACCAAGCGGAACCATTTAAAAACTGCTTATAATAATTTATGTAACACAATAAACTACAAAATCATATTAGGGATCTTTTGGCAGCGATTACCACATTATTAGGGGATATTATCATCCAAAAGCCTCATACTCCCACGTCCATAAACTTTAACCAATGAGAAAGTATTCGTAGATATATGGATGTAAAGGAGCGAGAGAAGTGTGTCAGGATCGTGCCAAAAGGAAGTCCATATTATCTCCCTACACCTCTTGGAGACAGATGTGAGAGTTTATGTTATATTACCTCTTTATGAAATTTTATTCAAATAACATAAGGCACAACGTTCTTTGGAATAAAATATTACCTGTTACGTTGTTTACATTTTATATAAACTCCTTTAATGGCTCTTCTTTCAGAGCTTTACATTATTAAAAAGCTCTCAACGACTGAGACATATATACATACATATAATCACGCCTCTTTCCCGTGGGGGTAGGCAGAGACCAGTTCTTTCCACTTGCTACGATCCTTGCATACTTGTTTTGCTTCGTCCACTTTCATTATTCCCTTCATACATGCTCTACGATTTAGGGTACTCTTGACCTGGCCTTTTTTCAAGACGTCCCTGATTTGGTCTAGAAATGTCCGCCCTTTTTTTTTGATAATCATAAAAAAACGACTGAGACTGCTCCATAATTAAGAGCTTTTTTGATTCTTAAACGGTACACTGAGTCTTGTATATTTGCAAGTGTATGTCAACATTTTTATTACATTTACTTATTCTCTTTTTAGTAAATTTATTGTAAAAAGGAATATTATTACATATTATAGTTTTCAAGGACACCCAAATAAGAAGTCAAATTTTAGAATAACATTAATCACTATATATGCAATAATTTTAAGACAAAGTATCAAGTTTCAAGTTCTGACAGTAGAATGTAGCTTTTATGCTTTTATGTTTTAATGTTTTCTGAAATGATGGTTTACAATTTTTTATTTATTTACACTTTGACCCATTCGTGCTGCAACCATAGTATACCTGCACTGTAGCTCTACCACGTATAAAATCATTTGTAAATTTAAAACATTCAAACATTCACATAAAAAATCACCAAAATCAGTCCAGGTGTTGAGGAAGAGCTTAGTGATAAACACATGCACAGAAGAATTATTTATTTAGGTATTAGGCCCAAAGTAATAAAATCCAAAACAAATTAACAGAAAGAAAAAAAGATTCTACGCGATCGAAGTCGCGGGCACAGCTAGTTATAATAAAAAGTGTATTACGAATGAAGATTAGTCATACGGCTCACACTGCAAAACTGGTACTTTCTTGTTGAAACAAAAAACACCGGACCCATGTCAGAGTAAATTGATGAAGTGGGCAGGATGTAGGAGTTAAATACGTTGATTTCATTTTGTTACGAGCAAACACTCTACGACTTATATGAAAATAATTTCTCAATTCTTAAAATTGTTGCAGTTGTAAAATTTGCTAAAACAGTAACATTACAAGAAGAGGTGAATAAAAAACTTTTTTATTACTTAAATGTCTGAATATAGACAACTTAGAAAATAGTTATATGTAATTCTGCACGATATGTAGCGGCATAAAGCATGTTTAATTTAAATATGCTTCCACTTACGAGCGTTATATAAGAAATAAAGTATTTTGAATAAATCGTTGCTATACTTGGAATTTCAGTTTATTATAATATATAGTCAGTTCGATGATACTGCGAATAGTAACAATTGTATTACCACCTTATAAAATTGAAAGCAGTCGGAATAATTTGATTGCCTGACGTAACAACATTTTATATACAGATTTTAAACTACTAAGTGATGTGAGCGAAAATAATGATAAGTTCGATCGATAGATTTTATCGAATAGAAGGGACCGTCTTGCCAAAACCAGCGTAATATAGCTAGCCATAATGCTGCTGTTTCGTTGAGTTACGAGATCTGCGGACCTTTTTTACTGGGATCGAGGACGGATTTAGAGGTCTATGTATGTATGACACTATGCGAATGTTTATCAATATTTATAACGAATTATAATATAACTAGCTGTCCAGGCAGACGTTGTTCTGCACTTTCCGACGACCATTTGCTTTCCTAAAAAAACCTCCTGAAATTAGCAAAAAAATTGAGGGTCACTTATCAGGATAAAAACTATCCTATCTTTCAAGTTGGACCAAACTGCACAGAGTGTGCAAAATTTAATTGAAATCAATTCAGTAGTTTAGGAGTTCATCGCGAGCAAACAACGTGACACGTAATTTTCATATATAAAGATATGTTCTATGTTCAAATTTCAATCTTATTAAAGCAATTGGTTTTTGTCTGAAAGTATGTGTACTACTCCTCCCTACTTTATAATTGGATGACAATGATTCGACGGCTCGTTAGAGTAATAGCATTTTATTCACCAGAAGTTTGTCTACTGTCTGTAGTGCCTACGATACTACAGACAGGGGACAAACTTCGAATATTTTGACCCCAAAACACAAATAGGGTTTTTTTTATACGCGTAAAATACATGCGTATTAAAATTCCCGATTTCATATTTAATATTTAGTTTAGTAATTTTGAACTTAAAACAAAATGGTTATGTATTTCATTATATTTTTACAAGGAAGTTTTTCCGAGTGTGCATAACCTGAAACTCTTGTGCGTGTGAACAGGGCCAACTGAACTGTGAAACTGTCTGATAAGTTCTCCTGGGCAAACTCGCTCCATTGCAGACCTCATTTTTGCCCTTGGGCGCGATGGAAGTGAAGAGTGAGCCATTTTCTAATAAAAAAAAGGATTCATTAACCTATTTAACCTACTAAAATATAACATACGTCACTATTACGTGTAAAAATATTGCAGAACTATTTTTAATATTTGACAAGTTGAAATCGCAATTAATCTCCCCTTTGAAAAACTATACGCGCAATTTTTAAAAACCTTAAGCTTCCAAATATAAAACGATATTTCGAAGTAAAGACTTTAGAAATGAGTTGGGGGATGACGCGAACTTTAGACCTAGTCAGTTTGAATAGCCTATCGTGTAGAGGATGTCATGGGGATCACGATTGAACTGGGGCAAAAAGTTCTCATTACACTCCTAGGAGGTCAAAATGGCCAAAGACCAAAAAATTTAAAATTCTTATTTCGGTTATAACTCCGCCTCCTTCGGAGGTTCTTACACAGTCTTTACTTTCCGTATCCCACTAGTTATACAATTATACTTTAAGGCTTTAACTAGCCTGAATGACCTTGACGAAACGGCGATCGCAGAGATTTTAGCCGACGTCAACACCGTCTAGCAACTACGTTCTGTATTACTTATAAAAGTGCAAAAGTTAATAGACTGCAGAGATGACAATTATATAAGTGACATACTGCCTGTTATGCTTGCGCATCACTGAGAATTATGTCGCGGTTACGCATCTTCAATTACATTGTGCTGTAGCTTTGTACGGTAGGCGTCACGAGCTATCAAGTGTTCAAGTTTCAAGTACGTAAGAGTTTTTTATTATATATGTTAAATCGTATTTATTTATGTCGTATGAGTAGATCTGGGTCAAAGCGTTCGCTGTAAATTTTTACCGGCTTTGATCCCCGACAGCACGATAGAAATTTGTAGTTGCAATTTTTGTCAACACGCATTGGGGCAGCGCGGCGGGCATTTCCTTGCCCTAAAACCCTCTCAGAAATAAAAAGAGTCCTGTGCCCAGTAGAGGGACTTGTATAGCCTATTACTTTACTTTGTAGCAATATTTATATTCGTTTCAGATATAGAAGGGTACCTTATGCTGACAAAAATATCATGTGGAGGCGACGAAAACGTAAAACATCTTTGTACCTAGATAAAACGTTCGAGAGATTGTCAGTCATGTCATAAGCCACATTTTCTATAGAGCGTAGAACATTGCAGCGTAGAACTTACAACTCGGCGGAAACTTGACAAGAAGATTTTGTCTGTTCTTAATTATCTTGTGTATACCAATTTCACACAAGTATTGTTTACAACGGGCGTGGTTTCGAAAAGCGTGATTAAATGTCAGCGGTATATAATCAATTAAATACAGAACTTTTTTGAAATTTATTTTTGTTTATTTTTGTTATATCTTCTACTGGGAATATCTTCATTTCTAACTTTATCACGTAGAGAAACCGCTCTCCAATTTAAAATTTTTACATTTTTTAGATGATAGTTTGTCTAACATTAAAAAAAAACCATAAACCCAAGAATGTCTTTAAATAGTTATTTATACTTAGGGAAGCACCATTTTTTTATTTATTTAAATTGTTTGATTTAATTTGATAACAGTATACCTAAATGTAAGTATCTGTATCTATATTTCCCTCCCCAATAATATTTTATAAAGTCATACTCATAAAAACAGCGTTTTATTGTAATACATAATTATAAAATTCAGTATCAACTAATTAATAAAAATATGCAACAATAAAATTACATAGGTATTAAAAACTATAGAAATCTAAGTAACGAGAGCATGTTCGTCGTTCCACATCTAAATTATATAAAAATGCATTTTTCGATTTTACTAATCAATGTCGCCGCGTAATTTTTTTCTTTTTGGGGCATTTTAAAAATTAATTTATTTAGAAAATAATATTTACAGTTACCAGTGTACAGATATTAACTAAATTAAGTATTTCTAGTCATATTCATATTTCATTATAAAACAGGGAATAAAAATCAAACTCTCAATTAAAAATATGAATATTATTAAGACCTTTTTTTTAGTGTACGAACTATTTAAAAAGCTTGTGCCGTTTTGGAGAAATTTTGCAAAATATGACAAAGATAGGTACTCATTGGGGATTTTTTTCTAATAAAGAGTTGACAAAAATACAATTTTGTTCAATTAAAAACATTTACCAAATCCTCTTCTGTTAACCTGTATTTTTTCTTTGTTGATTAAATGAACAATTATTGACATTTTTTTACTTAAATATCCACGATTTAGGCATTTCAACCACTGTTAAGGTCTAATAGGAGAACAAACTTCATTACGACATTTAACATAAAAACACAAACAAGAACCCATGCCCTTCAGCGCCGCAAATCAATGCTAAGCCTCGGCTCCACGGAACTTTAAAAAATGAGTGTGCTTTGGAAAAACACGCTTAGATTTATTGCGCAGATGCGGGTAGCAAAAGTAAGAAAAAAAAAACTGACATATTCCTCCTTTTCTCAGAGTTTACGCGTTAGTATTAGAAATTCATCCACCAATCACAGAGAACAACGTGTAGGTAGCGATATAAGAAATAAAACTGAAATAATGGTATTATTTCTTTAGTACAAATATTCATATTCCGTAAACGTGCAACGAAAAAGGAAATGTAATTAAATTTGATTGCCGATAATAGGGTAAATTGGTCGTAAACACTTAATAATTCATAATGAACCTTATTACAGAGAGAACTCGCAAAAGTTGTAATTAAATGTGGTTTCATCTCATTGAACACGATTCTGGTTTTGTTCGAGTGGTTTATTTAAATAAACTTTAATCGATAATTTTTTATATTCTTGGTACTTGTATAAAATTCGTTAATAATTCAGTTCTGAATGCGTTTTCATTACCCGATTTAAATAATTAATTAAAAATGAAGTGAGTTGACATGGTACATAATTAAAAATCAGTCAATGATTAATAATGACAGGAACACTGCAAATGTGTTCAGTGTTCAGTGCGTGTGAACGCTTACGGACAGGGTGATGTCGTCTATACAGTTTAATATTACCTACATATATTAAAATTGCTGTTGCAAACTTTACGTCCTGAGAACGTATTTATTTTGTTAAATTGTTTGGATTTCTATAACAAAAATGGCATGATCAATTTCAATAATTTCATTAAAGAAATTTTGATTACACTGCAAAGGTTGTCCAAATATAGTCCAAAAGAAAGTAATCGCGGCCTTGCTCATATAAATGTATGCTAATTTAGAAAATACAAATATTTTATGTAAATTATCTTTTCACCAACCTACAATAGAAAGAGACGGGCAAAAACTGTAAATCTTTATATATAAAAATTACGTGTCACGTTGTTTGTCCACGATGGACTTCTAAACTACTGAACTGATTTCAACGAAATTTTGCACAATGTGTGCATTTTGGTCCAACTTGAGAGATAGGATAGTTTTTATCCCGATACATGACCCTCAAAATTTTTTATTGCGTTTTTAAGGACTTTTATAGGAAGGGTCGTTGGAAAGGGCAGAACAACGTCTGCCTGACCAGCTAGTACTGTATAAATTTCACTTAAGTAATAAGCCCTAATCAACGATCATAAGTAAGGCGAAAGATATATCATGTACCATTACACGCCTCACAACGCGAAGCGTCATTAGGTGGTGCTTTACTCTCGACACATCAAGGTCAAGCAATTTTGTGTTCTTAAAATGACTCTATCATAATCATATTGCATTTATGCGATAATATATCAAGAAAACACTCCAATTAATCAATCTTATATTTTCTAAAATATCATTTAATATTGCTACTTAAAAAAAAAAACGGTTTGAAAAAGAATTATGTGGAAGTCCGGATGTTGATTTTTTACTTGGTTGCGATTACTCACGGGTGACAACGCATCTGCATTTTAATTCTTTATGGAGGATAGATGTAGATGTCTATGGGTCACAGCAACCACTTACCATCAGGTGGACTGTATGCCCGTTTTTCTCCTTATCCTATAAAAAAAACAAAGAATTAACAAATGGAACTATACTTGGAAATATAATTTTTTTTTTTAATGATAACGATGTGTCTATGCGTGTGTGGGAAAGGGAGAGAGATTAAGAAATAATTAAAAATTAATATAAGTATACTATAGTCGATGTGATAACTAAAGCCTATGGACAAATATGTCCTAGCAGACGTTGTTCTGCCCTTTTCGTTAAGTTTGTTCCTGAAGTTTAACTTCCAGTTAATTGTGAATATGTAACTCGTAATCACAACATAAGCTTGTTGTGTTAGCTTTGTTTCTTCATAAATAGAGAATTCGTTCACTTCACAACAGTGCAATCTATTCGATGTCATTCTGGTGACAATGCAACCTTGATTGGTCAATGTAGTTTAGAAGTTATATGATTACTAAATGTTGCACCAATTATAACATAATAATAATAATATGTATATAAATGTTTACATTCAATTGGCATTGCTATGTTCAAAGCATGCAGTAAATGAGTTTCAACAAAATAAAAGTATATTTAAAGTTATAGAAGAGTGTTGGTTATATTACTGCTCAAGTTTTCTTCATGAATATTGTTCGTAAATTAAAACTACGTAACGTTAGTATACTCCTTCAAAGACTAAGTCGGATTTAGAATTTTCCTCTTTAAGTCCTAAGTAATTTATTATAATAGCTTCTTTTAATATCATTAACTGAATGGAATAGAATATAAATATTTTTTGTGTAAATTTCTATACAGCCTATAAAAGTCCATTGCTGAACATAGGTTTCCTCAACCGATTGCCTCATAGGAAGGATTTACCCTAACTGCCACGCTTTGTAGGTGGGCTGGCAAGTTCAGTTTTTTATAACTTTGAGTTGTTGTCAAGAAGATACTGCTGCCCTTCCACGTACGGCACATATATACGATACATAATAACGGAATAATATGTGGTAGATATTCTTACACCGCCATTAAACGGTGATCGTGTAGTGGCGGTGTAAGAATAATGAATTAGAATAAGAATATGGCGTTCAGTTTAAATTATTGAATAATAATTATTAAAGTCAACATTTTTATTTATCACTGGTCCCTAAAAATAAAACAAAGTAGAACGAACATTTGATATAAGTCGAAACTCATTATAATATCGAACTTTGCATTTCTTAACATTATGAGCCAGGGTTTGACTTCTTTTCCCTCTGATGTATATATTCCAAGTGAGTAACACCTGTTACCGCAGCACATAGCTACATCTATATAATAGTATAGTATCAAACATAATATCTCTCACTCTTTCTCTCTCTCTCTCTCTCTCTATATATATATATATATATAATATATATATATATATATATATATATATAGTCTTTGAAGGAGTATACTAACGTTACGTAGTTTTAATTTACGAACAATATTCATGAAGAAAACTTGAGCAGTAATATAACCAACACTCTTCTATAACTTTAAATATACTTTTATTTTGTTGAAACTCATTTACTGCATGCTTTGAACATAGCAATGCCAATTGAATGTAAACATTTATATACATATTATTATTATTATGTTATAATTGGTGCAACATTTAGTAATCATATAACTTCTAAACTACATTGACCAATCAAGGTTGCATTGTCACCAGAATGACATCGAATAGATTGCACTGTTGTGAAGTGAACGAATTCTCTATTTATGAAGAAACAAAGCTAACACAACAAGCTTATGTTGTGATTACGAGTTACATATTCACAATTAACTGGAAGTTAAACTTCAGGAACAAACTTAACGAAAAGGGCAGAACAACGTCTGCTAGGACATATTTGTCCATAGGCTTTAGTTATCACATCGAATATAGTATACTTATATTAATTTTTAATTATTTCTTAATCTCTCTCCCTTTCCCACACACGCATAGACACATCGTTATCATTAAAAAAAAAATTATATTTCCAAGTATAGTTCCATTTGTTAATTCTTTGTTTTTTTTATAGGATAAGGAGAAAAACGGGCATACAGTCCACCTGATGGTAAGTGGTTGCTGTGACCCATAGACATCTACATCTATCCTCCATAAAGAATTAAAATGCAGATGCGTTGTCACCCGTGAGTAATCGCAACCAAGTAAAAAATCAACATCCGGACTTCCACATAATTCTTTTTCAAACCGTTTTTTTTTTTAAGTAGCAATATTAAATGATATTTTAGAAAATATAAGATTGATTAATTGGAGTGTTTTCTTGATATATTATCGCATAAATGCAATATGATTATGATAGAGTCATTTTAAGAACACAAAATTGCTTGACCTTGATGTGTCGAGAGTAAAGCACCACCTAATGACGCTTCGCGTTGTGAGGCGTGTAATGGTACATGATATATCTTTCGCCTTACTTATGATCGTTGATTAGGGCTTATTACTTAAGTGAAATTTATACAGTACTAGCTGGTCAGGCAGACGTTGTTCTGCCCTTTCCAACGACCCTTCCTATAAAAGTCCTTAAAAACGCAATAAAAAATTTTGAGGGTCATGTATCGGGATAAAAACTATCCTATCTCTCAAGTTGGACCAAAATGCACACATTGTGCAAAATTTCGTTGAAATCAGTTCAGTAGTTTAGAAGTCCATCGTGGACAAACAACGTGACACGTAATTTTTATATATAAAGATTTACAGTTTTTGCCCGTCTCTTTCTATTGTAGGTTGGTGAAAAGATAATTTACATAAAATATTTGTATATATATATATATATATATATATATATATATATATATATATATATATAAAATAATTGCTGTCAGTCAATCTCACTAAAACTATAATATTAAAAAATATGTGGTTGCCAACCCGTCTGCCATGCGTGGCAACTACGGCAGGGGACTTTTGATGGGCCGTAAGGTATGATAAATAAAAAATATATGATAAGACATTAATCATACACAAAATCAGTACACATTGCGAAATGATTGATTTTATTTTCAACACTAATCCAATATTTTATGTTTTTAAAATTGTTTAGACGATCTAGTAACTAAAGGTAGTTTTTTTCTTTTGACGCACACGTTTCCGTAGTGTAGCGGTTATCACGTGTGCTTCACACGCACAAGGTCCCCGGTTCGATCCCGGGCGGAAACAGTTTTGATTTTTCTTGAGAGTTCAATTTTTTTAAATATTAATTGTATGATTTTAAAAATGGATAAGAAATAATAAAATAATTTCTATATAAATCACTGTGTTGAGAAGCTCCATTCGTGCTACTACCATAGTATAGCTGCAGCATGGCTTTACCACGTGTGCAACATGATTCTGCCTGATAAGTGTAATGTAGCAAAATGTGTTTAAGCGAACTGATTTAGCTTAACAATAGATTATTCACAATTACCTGGAAGACATTGTAATCGGATGGATAAAAAGATGTTATACACATTATGGACGACAAAGCAAACCCTTTGGTTCGAATGTGCGGTATCTCGACATGAAAGGCTTGAAAACTGGGCTAGCATAGATTTCTGATAGTAGAAGTGAGGAAAATTTAATTTCTTTATAAAATAAGGATGACAAACGAGAACACAGTCCGACTGATGGTAAGTGGATGCCCATTGACATTTACAGGTATCCTCGTTTAAGAATCAATATGAATATGCGTTGTTACTATTGAGTACTAAGACGGAATACCTCGTTTCCGGTAAAAAGGATTTCGGGTTTTCTACACTCATCATACGAAACACAGCATCATTGTGCTTCTATTTTCTGCCGACTTCCAAAAAGGTAACGCTACTCAATTCGACTGTATGTTTTTTTTATGTGTGTTACCTTATAACTTTGTACTGAGTAAAGCGATTTCGACGATTTTTTTTTATATGAAAGCTGATTGTTCTCGTGTAGTCTCATATGAATTTGATCAAGGTCAGACCAATAGTTTTTGAGTTATTCTTAAATAACTTATAGTGAAGTCGGCTGTACAAAATTTTAAATTTTAAATTATGAATTAGAAATTTGGTTTGGTTAAATTGATATGTGGTCCCATGTTATGGCTTTAACATCCTTTAAATTTCTAACAGTGCAATCATAGAAACGATGGAATAGTTAACTTACATTCAAAAGCAGCTGCTGAGTATTAAGATATTATATCCAAAATTACACTACGCAGCGTGTTCGTCAAGTGGTTCTATGTGAATCATGTGAGCTTAATCGATCTCCTTTCGTGTGTTCTTAAACGGGTCAAGTCCTATAAAGTGAGTTCTTAAAATTGAATCTCAATTTAGTTAATCTAAGCGGGTTCATCTCCAAAATTCAACTGTAGGTAATTAATTGATACGAACGTATTCCAACGTGTGGCAACATCGTTTCCGGGACACCTGAGATTTTGAGTGAGATTGAGAGGTTCTATGGACAGCTGTACACGTCATCGTTGGAGCCACACGCAAGTGTGAGTAAAGATCCAAGAGCGAGTCTTATCCGACACTATTCTGAAGTTATCCCGGACGTCAGTCTGAGAGAGATTAAAATGGCTCTCCAGCACCTTAAAAACGGCAAGTCCCCGGGCGAGGATGGAATTACAGCGGAGCTTTTGAAAGCGAGTGAAAAACCGGTACTTGAAGTCCTTCAAAAGCTCTTTAATTCCGTCCTCCATGGTGGTGGCACTACTCCGGGGGCGTGGAGCACAAGTGCGGTGGTCTTGTTCTTCAAGAAAGGTGACAACGCTCTCTTGAAGAACTACAGACCGATTTCTCTTCTGAGCCGTTTCTACGTGCTGTTTTCGAGAGTCATTACGAATCGTCTCGCACGCAGACTTGACGACTTCCACCCGAATCAGCCGGTTTCCGAAAAGGCTTTAGTACCATAGACCACATACACAACCTTCAGCAACAAATAGTACAGAAGGCAGAGGAGTATAATCCGCCACTTTGCCTTGCGTATGTGGACTATGAGAAAGCCTTTGATTCCGTCGAAATTTGGGCGGTGCTGCAGTCCCTTCAGCGGTGCCAATTTGACTGTCGGTATATCGAAGTGTTGAAGTATTTGTACAGTAGAGCTACGACAGCTATCCGAGTACAGAATTAGAGTACGAAACCTATCCAACTGCAGAGAAGTGTAAGACAGGGTGACGTTATATCCCCGAAACTCTTCACCGCTGTATTGGAAGACGTTTTCAAGCTTCTGGACTGGAAAGGATACGGTATCAACATCAATGGCGAGTACATCACTCACCTTCGATTTGCCGACGATATAGTCCTTATGGCAGAATCGCTGAAGGACCTATGCACTATGCTCAATGACCTCAATAGTGTTTCCCAACGGATAGGTCTTAAGATGAACATGGACAAAACAAAAATCATGTTTAACGTCTATGTCACACCTGTGCCGGTAGTTGTTGGGAGTACTAAGCTCGAAGTTGTTGATGAGTATGTTTACCTCGAACAAATAGTTCGACTAGGTAAGTCCAACTTCGACCGAGAGGTCAATCGACGGATTCAACTCGGCTGGGCAGCGTTCGGGAAACTAAAACACATCTTCTCGTTAGACATACCTCACAACCTGAAAACGAAATTGTACAACCAGTTCGTGTTGCCAGTGATGACTTACGGATCTGAGATATTCGTGGTCTTTCAGTGCCGGCCATATGAGGAAGCTTAAGGTCGCTCAGGGAGCTATGGAGAGGGCTATGCTGGGGGTTTCTCAGCGTAATAAACTTAGAAATGAGGATATCCGCAGTAGAACCAGAGTGACCGACAGAGCCCAACGGATTAGTAAGCTGAAGTGGCAGTGCGCCGGTCATACAGCACGAAGAACCGACAACCGATGGGGAAGAAAGGTTCTCGAGTGGCAGCCTCGTATCGTTGGGCGAAGTGTAGGGTGACCCCCCACTAGATGGAGTGACGACCTGGTAAGACATGCAGGAATTCGATGGATGCTGGTGGCTCAGGACCGTGCTTTGTGGCATTCCTTGGGGGAGGCCTATGTTCAGCAGTGGCCTTATGAAAGACTGTAATAATGATAATGACGATGATGAACGTATTCCGCTGACCCTTCCATAACTTTAATGCATATTTTATTATGTATTTTGATTATCATAACTCTTTTTTGTCCGCGATGAACTCCTAAACTACTGTACTGATTTCAATTAAATTTTTTAAATGTTTAATGCTTTCTTAATAAGTGACCCCCGATATTTTATATTAAGAAGTTAAGGCCTTTTTATAGGACAAAGGGTCGTCGGAACAGGCAAAACGATGTATGCCTGGACAGCTAGTATTGTATATTTTCTTAAATATCATGTGTATTTCAAAGTCAAACATGGTGTGCGTTTAGCGTTCACAGTAGTCACTTGAGCCATAGGTCAAAATAAAGTTAACGAGTTAAATACAATCGAACTGATAATCTCCTTTTTTAATTCGGTCAATTAATTATGAAATTAAATAAGAAATGAAATATTAGTTTCTACGACATAAAAAAAAAAACAAATTTTCGTTAGTCAATTTTTTTTTCAAGTCTACCATGATTTCGAAATGAGGTTCCTATGACCGGAGTAAAAACTTTATTAATTGAAAATATTAGGTGCATGAATCGATTAATTTACATTCCTATTATCAATTTAATCAAATTTTAGTAATTCAAAACATATAGATATGCATTATATACAAGCTGTCGTAACATCTGCTGTGTTTTCTAAGGCTTTTTTCTCGTCTTTATGTGAAGCGTAACTAGTTAGTGCCGCTATGTCGTAAAACGCAAGGTGTAACTAAATTAATATTTTATCATTTTACGTTTAGTGCAGATGACAAAACGCGAAAGACAACAAATGCTTGACTAATATATTATAGTGAAACCATAGGATTTTTCAGACATGTTTTATTTTTCTTCCTGTCGTTAAAATGTTAACAATGTAATAAAAATGGCGGTCACCACATCGCCATATTATCATGGATCGCCGATACATGATGGATTTGCTACAATCCGCGCACCAAGAAGCCGTATCAAAATAAGAAATCTTGTTGAACCAAATATGCTGCTAATCTACCTCAGAGGCATTCAGAATACTTCACGCTACAAAGAAATTCCTCGAATAACTTTTTAGACAGCAGTGTAGTAGTGCAATATACAAACAATGAGTCAGTGAATATTAGCAATGACTCAGACAAACCCTTGAGACTCAGCTTTACAGAACCTATTTATGCCAAAGTAACTCCACCACATTCTAAAAGTACGTCCCCTGTGAAATACGTAAATGGCAAGTCAAAAACTCATTACGATTCTATAGATACCAAGCCCCGGCGACGATTAAAAAGCTTAGAGTTCTCAACAGGCACGGATCTGATGGTAGATGAAAAAAATGGAATTACAAGTTTAATTAACGGGGAACAGCAGCCATTTGAGCAGTATATAGAAAATCAGGACGGCTCCGAGCAGCATTCCGTGCGCATGGACACTACGGGATCATCCATCGACTACAAAAAGAGACACGTCGATCGCGATAATTGTTCGGAATCGTCGTCATAGCTCACAGATAATGAAAGACCTATTTCCAGTTATATTGATAATTCCAACATACCATCCACAGACACTGAAGATGTTTTGAAGGAATTACCGAATAAATCGAGATTTCATAAGTCACCACAAAAGTTCGCCACGTTAAATATGCGAAGATCTAAATTTATTGATTTCAAACCTCCAGGTCTCAAAGAGAATCAATTCTATGGAAGTCTGCAAAGGAACAAATTGGGCTACCATTCGGAACCACATACTCCGCTTTCAGGGGATCGGATAGATTTAACCGATAAATCCAATATACTGAACCAAGATCAACAAATACCGAGAATGTCTTTGCAAAATAATAGAAACGGTTTTAGAAGGTCTGTCAGTGAAACTAATGCTTTTTCAAAAAGGCTTAACTACAGACATTCTTTTAGCGCGGATTATAAGTCTGAAACAGTCATTAAAAGATCGCGTAAATGCTGCGAATGCGTGACAGGAACACCTGCAGAGGAAGAAGAAAATCAAACCACTAGAACGTTAGGGACTTTATACAAAGCACAAGATCCTAAAGTAGGGCGCCAAATAATAGTCAGATCAAAACCAACGATTCCATGGTGGGAGCTGGCCATTAAGAAGTCGCGTTACAAAAGCTGTCCCATTCTTAAAGAGGTAAGTAAGCTTTTATTCAAATTTCTTATATTTACGCGAACACTACACATTTAAAACTAGTTTTTACTGTTTTCACGGCTGTAAAATGCTCGAAACATCGGGAATAGAAAATAAGTTAATATAGGCGATAAAATCCGTAAAAACTAGTTTCATTTTAATTTATCTGCCGACTTCCAAAAAGGAGACGTACTCAATTCGACTCTATGTTTTTTTATGTTTGTTACCTCATAACTTTTTACTGGGTGAACTGATTTCGATGGTTCTTTTTTTATTGGAAAGCTGATACTTCTCGTGTAGTCGCATATGAATTTGATCAAGGTCAGACTAATAGTTTTTAAATTATTCTTAATAACTTGTATTGAAGTCGGCTGTACAAAATTTTTAATTTTTAATTATACGCTGGTATTTTGTAAGAGCGTGGTCCAGTCTCGATCGAGCAGACTCATTCGTGCTACACCTTAATATAGCTGCAGCATGTGCTGCTCTACCACGTAAACATTATATGATTCTTTATTCTATTATCTATTTAATTGTATCTATTTAAGTTTGGCTTTTACTTACACTATTCAAATGTTTCGTTTAGAACACTGAAAGCCTAGTAATGCTCTTGTACTTGAGACTGATGTAATTGGCTTTGGTCTATGAAGAAAGTTAGAAAGAAAGGAAATTAGTTTTGATACAGACAATTGTGCGTCAAGATACAAATATATGACTTAAAATACGTAAACATAACTTAAATATTCTTGTAAGTCGAAGGAAAATAATAAAAATAAATGAAAGTCGAAGGTTTCTGTAATTTTCAGTAATACAGAAAATCTTTAAGAATATAGCCCCGAGAATTAATGAAGAACTATGTACTTATATATACCTCTATAATAATAAAGTTGTTGTAAAATTTGATTCCGCTTACAGTTTTCGTAAAAAAAATGGAGTGTGATATGTATGGCTAGTAATTAATTCCGTGCAACCAGCTCGTGTATTCTAGTACCATATAGATAAACTACGTTCTTTTCTTTCAATATTGGTAACTTTAATTAAGTAACTTAAAAACTTTAAATGCTGTGTTTACTAGTAAGTAGTCACTGCACTTTAGCTAACAGACTTTTCAATTCAAACATTTAAGATGTCGTTATGTAAGTTGACTGTTACTAAGCCACATGATGAATAAAAAAAGAATAAATTAATAAAATAATTCTGTCCTACGCAGATAGTTAGACGTTGTAAACGGCCGCCTTAATCTAAATTCGGTCTAGAAGATCCCGAGCGCATGTAAAAGCCAACGCCACCTCCGCGGCTACCACGCACGGCAGCCGGTACCCTGTTACAACATGCGCGTGGCCTTCCTCGTCCTCCCTCAACCATGTTTCATTTATTGTCATAATGTCAACCTGGGAGACCTCTAGAGCAGCTACCCAGCAACCCAGCATTAAACAATCCAATCTTGAGTAATTTGTTTTTCACTTTTATTAAGTTGCTTGAATTGTAAATATAGATTTTGATTTCATATTACTGTGTTTTCCCCATAGATTTAAGTCATGATATATAAATGGACGATCACAATATGTTATGTTATATAATATATTTAACATTGTTATATAATTTAATAGAATTTTAAGAGTGCACTTTTCGCTTATAATAATTGGTAATGAGTATGAATTAAAATGTATGTAAGCCAACGGTAGCAGTATAAGTACATGGTGACTATGAATATTACAAAATTTACAACCGAACATTTTTGTAGCTTATGCATAATCTTTATAAATAAAAATTACGTGTCACATTGTTTGTACGCGATGAACTCCTAAACTATTGAACTGATACCAATGAAATTTTACACACTGTGTGCAGTTTGGTCCAACTTGAGAGATATGATACTTTTTATCACGATAAGTGACCTTTAATATTTTTATTGCGAATTTAAGGATTCTTTTATAGGAAGGAGCGTCGGAAAGGGCAGAACAACGTCTGCCTGGCCAGCTACTAATAAACATAAAAAGCAGTATATCAATTGGCCGATTATAATATAAAGTATAAATTATGAAGTGAATACAACTATTTTTACGGATTTTATCGCGTTTAATTTACTTATTTTATATTCCCGACGTTTCGGTTGCTTTCCAGCAACCGTGGTCACGGGGGACTGAGGTGATTGACGTCCCGATGTCAAAGTTAACCCGGAGTACCTTCAGCTTTTTAATTATTAATTTTGGTCCGATCTACGCAGAATGAACTAACTGTGTCTTGAAGTCTTACAGTGGTATGCTTGGGTTTAGTTTTAATTTTATGAATTACAGGATCCCAAGCAGGTGGTAGTACCCAGCCTCCCTCTCTATTGAAATTAGGATGTTTTTTAATTTCAATAGCCTCACGTATCATCCTTGGCAGGAATCGATGTTCTTTCGCGAGGACTTGTGGTTTATCAAATCTAATGTAATGACGGGGGCCGTCTAGGATATGATCACAAACTGCAGACTTCCCGGAACGTTGGTGCTTCACGTCAGCTATGTGTTCTTTTACGCGGGTTTTTATTGATCGTTTTGTTTGCCCTATATATGAGAGACCACACTCACAATCAAGCTTGTATACTCCTGCATCTTGTAGAGGAATATTGCACTTGACGGATGGTAAGAACTGACTAATCTTCTTCGGCGGCTTGAAGAATGTTCTAATAGAAGCTCGCTTCAAGATGTAGCCAATCTTGTCTGTGACACCTCTGACATATGGTAGTACAGCAGGCACACGCTCGACTGTGGCCGGCTTCACTCGGTCACTGTGACGTAGGCGCGGAACCCGAAGCTTGTTGTCGTGCAGAACCTGCTTAACGTGCTGAAGCTCGGCGGCCAGGTGTTTGCTGTCACAGATCCCTCGTGCTCTCTGCAACAAAGATTTGCCCACGGTAGCTAACTGTGAAGGGTGATGGTGGGATTCACCGTTTAAGTATCGGTTTGTATGGGTCTTTTTTCTATACACAGTGTGACCTACGGTGTTATTAGGATTTCGAATGACTAACACATCTAGGAAAGCTAAAGAATTATTTGCCTCTAACTCCATAGTAAATTGAATTTTAGAGTTTATGGAATTAAGATGTTCTAAAAATGCAGTTACTTTGTCTGATGGTAAAATTGTGAAAGTATCGTCTACGTACCGCTTGTAGAAACTTGGAGTTACTGGTGCAGTAAGCAGGGCTTTCTCCTCAAAGTCCTCCATGAAAATATCGGCGACAATGGGAGATACCGGTGAGCCCATCGCAACACCATCTACTTGCTTGTAAAACTGTTCCTTCCACAATAGGTAGCCAGATGTAAGGCAATGTCTGAGTAATACTGCATATTCTGCTGGCATGTTGTTTTCCTCTAGTTTCCTAGTTATAATTGAGATGCAGTCTTCAACAGGTAGGCATGTAAATAGAGACTGAACATCAAAACTGACCATAGTTTCATTGTCAGTAAGACATAGGTCTTTTATCTCACTGACAAAATGGTATGAATCCTTAGTGTGTGCTCTTGTATGTCCTCTGAGTGGTGATAGTACTTTTGCTAAGTGTTGAGCCAATCTGTAAGTTGGCGAATCGATCTGACTCACTATTGGACGTAATGGAGCGTTCGGTTTGTGTATTTTTGGTAACCCATACAACTTCGGCGGTTTGGCACACGTAGGTATTATCGAATTTACGTCTAGATTCAGTTTCTCGGAGTATTTCTTTATTAGATCGCTAGTTGTTTTAAGCGTATTAGTTGTAGGATCTGTTTTGACCTTTACGTACGTACTTTCATCCGATAAAAGTTGTTGTATTTTAAAATTGTAATCCGACGTATCCATTATAACCGTAGCATTACCTTTATCTGCGCGGAGAATCGTAAGATCTGATCTCCGCGCAGATAAAGGTAATGCTACGGTTATAATGGATACGTCGGATTACAATTTTAAAATACAACAACTTTTATCGGATGAAAGTACGTACGTAAAGGTCAAAACAGATCCTACAACTAATACGCTTAAAACAACTAGCGATCTAATAAAGAAATACTCCGAGAAACTGAATCTAGACGTAAATTCGATAATACCTACGTGTGCCAAACCGCCGAAGTTGTATGGGTTACCAAAAATACACAAACCGAACGCTCCATTACGTCCAATAGTGAGTCAGATCGATTCGCCAACTTACAGATTGGCTCAACACTTAGCAAAAGTACTATCACCACTCAGAGGACATACAAGAGCACACACTAAGGATTCATACCATTTTGTCAGTGAGATAAAAGACCTATGTCTTACTGACAATGAAACTATGGTCAGTTTTGATGTTCAGTCTCTATTTACATGCCTACCTGTTGAAGACTGCATCTCAATTATAACTAGGAAACTAGAGGAAAACAACATGCCAGCAGAATATGCAGTATTTCTCAGACATTGCCTTACATCTGGCTACCTATTGTGGAAGGAACAGTTTTACAAGCAAGTAGATGGTGTTGCGATGGGCTCACCGGTATCTCCCATTGTCGCCGATATTTTCATGGAGGACTTTGAGGAGAAAGCCCTGCTTACTGCACCAGTAACTCCAAGTTTCTACAAGCGGTACGTAGACGATACTTTCACAATTTTACCATCAGACAAAGTAACTGCATTTTTAGAACATCTTAATTCCATAAACTCTAAAATTCAATTTACTATGGAGTTAGAGGCAAATAATTCTTTAGCTTTCCTAGATGTGTTAGTCATTCGAAATCCTAATAACACCGTAGGTCACACTGTGTATAGAAAAAAGACCCATACAAACCGATACTTAAACGGTGAATCCCACCATCACCCTTCACAGTTAGCTACCGTGGGCAAATCTTTGTTGCAGAGAGCACGAGGGATCTGTGACAGCAAACACCTGGCCGCCGAGCTTCAGCACGTTAAGCAGGTTCTGCACGACAACAAGCTTCGGGTTCCGCGCCTACGTCACAGTGACCGAGTGAAGCCGGCCACAGTCGAGCGTGTGCCTGCTGTACTACCATATGTCAGAGGTGTCACAGACAAGATTGGCTACATCTTGAAGCGAGCTTCTATTAGAACATTCTTCAAGCCGCCGAAGAAGATTAGTCAGTTCTTACCATCCGTCAAGTGCAATATTCCTCTACAAGATGCAGGAGTATACAAGCTTGATTGTGAGTGTGGTCTCTCATATATAGGGCAAACAAAACGATCAATAAAAACCCGCGTAAAAGAACACATAGCTGACGTGAAGCACCAACGTTCCGGGAAGTCTGCAGTTTGTGATCATATCCTAGACGGCCCCCGTCATTACATTAGATTTGATAAACCACAAGTCCTCGCGAAAGAACATCGATTCCTGCCAAGGATGATACGTGAGGCTATTGAAATTAAAAAACATCCTAATTTCAATAGAGAGGGAGGCTGGGTACTACCACCTGCTTGGGATCCTGTAATTCATAAAATTAAAACTAAACCCAAGCATACCACTGTAAGACTTCAAGACACAGTTAGTTCATTCTGCGTAGATCGGACCAAAATTAATAATTAAAAAGCTGAAGGTACTCCGGGTTAACTTTGACATCGGGACGTCAATCACCTCAGTCCCCCGTGACCACGGTTGCTGGAAAGCAACCGAAACGTCGGGAATATAAAATAAGTAAATTAAACGCGATAAAATCCGTAAAAATAGTTTTATTCAATGTGTAGTGTTCGCGTAAATATAAGAAATCATTAAGTGAATACAAGTAAGTACACACATTTGTTATGCACAAATCAAAAGGTTACACAGTTTAAATGTAGCGTACAGAAAAATCATACTAAAAAAAGTATAAATCTTACAACAAGAGTTTAATCTATGATAAAAAATATGCAAGTATGTACAAATATAAATAATATTCAAAAATAGCAACGTCATTAAATTAATTTGATGGTAGCCTAACTGCATCGTTGCCAAAAACACGGATCAGATCTGCCTCAGATTGGATACAATGAGCAGTCTTTCCATCACCCTGACGAGCATAGATTCTACCACGTCTGGTCCATGAATATATCCACCGCAGTTGCCTTGTTGCCTCCCGAACCCGGTAGAATAGCGGGTGATTACCTCTTGAGAGACGCTCATTTATATAGAAGCGACAAGGTGGACCTGGCAGACCAATATCAGCGGTGGTAGAATTGCGACGCACGCGCGCGCTTCGTCAAAAACGACAACTAGTCGCGCAGCTGGTGGCACGCTAGGCGGATTACAATGAGTCGTCCCCGCCTCTGCGTACTGTCACCCTATTTCCTTTTACCCTCACGATCCGCAAACACGATGTCCCTCTCGTCCAGTGGTACGATAGTCCAGCAATACTCCGAGCTTGGCAGCCACCAACACGATCGCATGAGTGATATTCTCAGTTCTTTTTCCGGAATATTTGTGATCTCAAGGTCAGCTGCAAGCAACTCCTGCTCTCGATCTCGAAGTGTGAGTCGGGAAATGGTTTGTTCGACTTCATTTATTTCGATTGACCTGCTGCATTGAGTCTTAAGTTCTAGAATGCTAATCCTGCCCTTCATTACATCCATTATTTTATTAATTATCACTAAACATTCCCGTAGTTCATACCATACCATACCATACCATATCCCTCCGAAAATCCTTCAGCTCCTCCTTGAACCTGCAAAATTCCTACCTGAAAAGCCGAATTTCTGGAATCAATTCCTGGTGAAAAGACTCAGGGGAGCTGGTTGTCATATTTTCTAAGGCACTGCTTGTTCCGGAGATCGCAGACTTTAAATGTTCACTCTCTGTAACCATGCCTCTAACAGACTCCAACACAAGCTCGATGATATATTACTGGACATTGTCCACATTTAACGGTCTCTGCCGTAGAACGGAATTTATCACAAGTTCCACATTTAACCATATTTAAGAAGTACAGTTCATATATCTTATATACTCCACTCACCCATTGAAGGCACTGGATGTATTATAATCAGTTCAATAAAGTTATCAGTACGGAGGTGTATGCATGTAGAATGTATGCAGGTAAGTAAATAAGGAAGTTTTACGAGTGACCGTGACTAGCAAATAACAAACCAAAGCAATTGTATTCGTTCAACTTGTTTTTATGTTCACTAGTTTAGTAACTAGTAACTGCACTTATTTACTGTAAAACACTCACTGATATGTAATGTTATTATAACTATCAAATAAATAAACTTTAAGCTAAAATATTGCGTTAGCTATATTATTTTATCAATTAATAAGTAACATGGCCTTGTCGAGAGAATGAATGAAGAACGATTGACGAAAAAAGTGTATAAGGCGAGTGTGAATGAAAGTGTTGGAAGGGATAGACCTAGGCGGACATTTCTAGACCAAATCAGGGACGTCTTGAAAAAAGGCCAGGTCAAGAGTACCCTAAACCGTAGAGCATGTATGAAGGGAATAATGAAAGTGGACGAAGCAAAACAAGTATGTAAGGATCGTAGCAAGTGGAAAGAACTGGTCTCTGCCTACCCCTACGGGAAAGAGGCGTGATTATATGTATGTATGTATAAGTAACATCTTATCACTGCACCGACACGTCCGTGACTTCAATCTTCCTATATAAACATAAAAGTTAGTTATGTAGTCTGGAATGTCGTTAATAAAAGAGTCAAAAAGCATACTAAAATTATTTGATCGAAAATCGTTGACCACAACGTAAAAATTTAGATGACAACCATGTTAAAAAAGGACAACCCCATAACATACTAGTTTATTAAGCTGGATCACATGAGGCACTTTGTCTACTGTTTACAGTTGCAGTCTGGCGCCAGATTCTCAACAAAGCTTGATGAATTTGTGCATGTTTCAACAAAACCATGTGATTGTCTTTAATGTAAAGCTTAAGGTTATTTTGAAACCAGGGACATACTACAGCCTCAAAGATCTTCTCAAAGTAGACAAAATCGAGACAGGCCTACAATTGCTATCCAAACATTTATCATCAGACTAGTTTATCGGTACCACTTTGGCATCTTTCCATTGTTTGGGAAATAAACCATTCTGCAATAATATATTACATACTAGCTGTGCCCGCGGCGTAGCTCGCGAATATAGGTTTTACTTAAAGAATTTGACGTTTAGGGTAAGAGAATATTAACCGATTTATATCATTACTCTATGAATAAGTGGTAACAAAATAAATCGATATTCTCAAAGTTCTAAGTCGTTTATGCTAGAGCTTCTGTGTAAACGACGATAGAAGTAGACTTAGCCGGGGCGTACAGAAAAAGATTACGGGGACTGCTAACGCGAGAAAAAGCAATATAGAGCTGGCCATGTGCAAAACAATCAGTACTGACGCGTAAAGTTTGACCTTACGCTTTATTTACGATCGTCGCATAACACACGCTGAGTGGGAAACACACTTAAAATAGGGATGTTAGATGATCATCGATGTTAAAAATTAAAACTTCGATGTTTCAACATCGATGTTGACATATGTCAAACATCGAAACATCGACGTCAATGAACCCATAATCGATAATTGGGAACTTACAAACAATGCGAACTCGCGAAATCAATATCAACTAAATCTGATTAAAAATTAAAAATTTTGAATAATTCAGAATTTCTGAACGCATCGTTAATCTAAAAAAATGTCAGTATGGTGAGTCAAACTTAATTGTCAAGTGTCTCCTGTAATGTCACAATGGTCACTGCTTTCGCTTTATTTTGTAGAGTTGTTGTCGGTTGTCGCATAATAACTATTCTACATAAATTGATATTCAAGTGAATTGTTACTTTTCCCTTGCTGTGTATACCCACATAATTTTAAAACAATGTGTAAGTATCTACACATATACAAAAACCATCGATAATGGTCAACATCGATGTTTTGAGTAGCCTAAACATCGAACATCGATGTTGAGCTAGCGATGCCAACATCGATGTTATTATCCCTATCTTAAAACTGAAGTCTGAGCCGTGGTAGCTCAGATGGTTAGCGCTCGCTGTAAGCTTCACAGTACTCGAGCAACCCGGGTTCGATCCCCGCCGGCAATTAAGTGCTGATTTACCACGTGCTCGGCGGTGAAGGAAAACATCGTGAGGAAACCTGCATGTTTGAGAAATAAAAAAAAAATATTTCGATGACATGTGAAGTTCGCCAACACGTATTGGGGCAGAGCGGTGGACATTTCCTTGCCCTAAAACCCTCTCAGAAATGAGAGCAGGCCTGTGCACAGCAGTGGGACGTAAATAGGCTGCAACTTTACTTTACTTAAAACTAAAAAAAAAGTTGTTTGGTATTAGAGGGATTCTGGGTATAAAACAATATCACTATCACGACGTTCATTGCAATTTTGCTATTTTTATTGAGTTTTGATGAATAATTACATATTTCAATGCCTCTGTAAATATACCTTACAGGCTTACAGCTTCGTCGGACTCGTGGACACAAATTATTACAGTGAGTCTCAATACGATTCACCTGCGAAAAATCTTAACACCGCAATTCAGAAAAGGTTGTAATTTGTACAACGCCATCTATTACGTTCTTTGTGAGAAAACATCCTTTTTTAATTTAAGGAAAACATATTTTTACTGTGTTTTAAGTACTATAATAGAACGATACGAAATATATTATAATAGAACGTTTTTTTACACACGAATCTTTTTATTACTATTTCTGGGATTTTGTGGCGCCATTAAACAAATTCGAACCTACATTTCAAAATAATAATCATGACTTTCGATAGAATTAACCAATTTCAATAAAACAAAGATTAAATGAACTTGATAATACGCTTTATGATTTTCTTAAGGATTTCATTTAAAAAAAAGATGTTTACTCAAAACGTCATGCGTCCATAAACAAACAGACAGACCGTCAGATAGTACAATTCTAAAAATTATAAAAATGTACTTATTTAATGATTTACAGTCCCCATAATGATTTAAGTCGCAAATTAATATACTATACAATATTCAGAAACAGACATAACGTGTTATTACCATTTTTATTATATGTATAGATTTAAGAGAGATGGCGCTGTTAACATCAATTCTAAAAATAAGAGATTAATTCACACGATTGATACAATAAAAAACATAAAAGAACTTATAAATCAGTGCCTGCATAGTAAGCAAAAAAGAAAGTTTGATCCTCGCCGAAAAACGAAATTGTTAATAGCTCTTAAAATTTGATTTACCACATAGAGTACTCGGCGGTAAAAAAATAAAAAATAAATGAGATTGTCAACACGCAGTAGGGCAGCGTGTCATTAATATAAAGGTTAGAAGCAAATATGAAACTCAACTACAGGAATAAATTTTAACCTGCCTTTTTGTATCACATTTATACCACACCACCATCTATCGATGAAATTGGTTAACTATTGTACTTTAATTTAGTTTAGATAATAAGGTTAATATATTTTGTATATATTTATTACGTTCTTTATGTAATACTTTTGTTTACTGCGTTTTAGATATAATTATATCATTATAGAACATTATTTTACATCATTTAATTATGATTTATAATATGATATTAATTTTAAAATGTACTTGATGACTCATCCAACGCCACTATTGAACAAATTCGTACCTATACTTAGTACCCATACTTCAGAATATTTGTCATAACTTTTGATTGAATTAACCAATTTTAATGAAATAAAGACTAAATGTAACCTGAATATACACTTAATAATTTCCTTAACTATTCTTATGATATAAATTAGTACTTTATACGTGATACGTTAACAAACAAACAGACAGACAGACAGACAGACAGACAGACAGAAAAATCTAAAAATGGTAGAAATGTATTTAATTACTTATTTTTAGTACCTCTCAATCACTTTTATTACAAAAATATAAAATGTACAGACATCTGCTATTTACATTTTTATTATATGTATAGATATGTATAGATTATATAACACAGCGGGCTAGCTAACATGAAGGCACACGATGATATGAAAAACGTCTGAATTCCATCTGACCCAGCCCCTTTAGATCGATCCAACTATTGTCGTTCCTTCCGAAACTTCTTGATTTCGGGTTGCTATTGAGAATTTTATGTCAGATAAATCCAATAACTGATTTTGGCCCAACACGGGAGTCGAACCCGGGAATTCATGATTAGCCACTACATCGCATTTACAGCCGCTAGGCCAATGAGGCACCAACATAAATTCCTGTTTATATTAGTAGAACCACTATTGTGCTATAAAACATATTTACAGCGTATAAAACAATTTAATCACTGCAATACGGCACTCACGCAATTATGGAACAAAGGAAACTCAATACCATAATTGCTCGAGGTTTCATTTTATTCGACACAACACTATATCTATCATAATTACAAATTATTTGCTTTAATCATAAAATAACTACAACTAATTATGAGTAAAAACTGTTAAAATTATTATTTACCGTGTAACTGTAACTATCCAGTACCCAATGTCGCGCCTTAGGTTTTATCCGAACACAATGTGGATTACAAAATCCTTTTATAAACAGATAACATCTCATCATCATTACAGCCTATCACAAGCCCACTGCTGAACAGAAGCCTCCTCCAAGGAATGCTACGAAGAAATAGATATTTTAGTTAGGTGCAAGCAAATTTGTCGACTTAATTGTTTCTTTAAAATAACAGTCAATAGGTTTCTAATATGCTTAGTCAGTACGTCTTACTATCTACTGCTACATCATCATTTAACATCAGGTGGGATAGTCGATCACTGGCTTATTATAGTAAAAAAATTCTCTACACGAATTATTTTGTCTAAAACTAGTTACATATTGTTATACGATTGAAAAGATTTCCTTTAGACACGAAAAGGAAAGAAAATCCATATCATTGTAAATGTGAAAATGCGGAGAGCCTTATCAAAGCCGCGATGGGTCGGTGAAAGGATAAATCTGGGTTGCGTCGTATTCACTCCATTTGCTTTATTTGACGTAAAATGTATGTAAAGTATTGAGTAAAACCTGAATGTAATATCATATAATACGTAATAATGAATTTGTACGTGGAAGAACCACGCTTCAGCTATATTATGGTTGTAGCACGAATAAGTTGACTAGGCTGGGAAGGACCACGCACTCACAGAATACTATCTTATTTTGTATTGTAAGTGTAGAAAACCAGAGACGCTTTTTACTGAAAACGAGAACTTCCTTCGTAGTCGTTAGGCGTGACTACGCATTTGAATTTTGCAGTGGCAGGCATAAGCTATAAATTGGTGCTCAGAAATTTATTGTTTAAGCATTTATAAGACAAAAATGCATCATATGTAGACAGATAAAGGACATTTAAAATAGTTTCACTGTCATGACGTCGGGATATTCTGGATTTGCAAGTTTTATATAAAAGAAATTTAATTTTCGTAACCCAAGTAGATATCTTTGTAAATTCATTACTCCTCTTTCATCGGCTCTTCTTAGAACTGTACTAGGATTTAAGTCGCCAATACCCATACTTTGCAGACTTTTTAATACTTATAATAATATAGTAGATTTTCACCACGACTATTTAAAACTTTTTCGGCTCAAAATGTATCAAAATATAAATATATTTTATTATTATACCTTTGTAGTATTTTCTTTGTATTTTTTTTTGTATTATTTTTTTTTTCCTTTTTGAATGTTATATTTTTCGTTATTTAATAACGGCTTGTAGCAAGTGTGCTCATAGCACTAAGCATGTTGTGTTTACATATTATTAAATGTGCACTTAGTTTATATTATTTGTCTTAGACATAAGCATACGTATTTGTGTAACATTTGTTGGTGATCCAAATAAATAAATAAAGATGGTGTATGAGATAGCGTATGAGATCATATTTTAACGTTATTAAAAGAATAAAACAAGGTAAGAAGAAACGTCCGCTGAATTTGTCAGGCATTAAAAAGTTTAAATTAAACGCCTTAAAATCCAATTAACAGAATCAGGCGTTACTTTGCGGAAATCCATTATATAAAAGCTTTTACAAAAATTTACTTCGCAAATATCCGCGTTATAAAATAAAATGATGTGTCTTACCTAGTATGAAGAGCACCTCCCGCCCTCCCTCAATTGCGTGCACTATCCCCGTCACCACTAATCCCAGCACCGCTACTCCCAACACCACTACACTAGGCAAGACACACCACTGACGATAATACGACACGTGTTTCGCCTCTACACGAGGCATCCTCAGGTGATATAGACTCTACGGTGGCTAACTGCTAAGATCTTATTGCGAAGTAAATTTTTGTAAAAGCCTTAAAATCCGTATAATTAATTTCGCTTAATGTGTAGTATTTGCGTATATACAATAAAGCAGTATGCCTGTTAAAAACTTTAATTTCCTTCAATTTCTTTTCAAATGAAATCATAGATTAAAGACTCTTTCCTGGAGTGGTACTTAAGTTTTGTGTTATAAAGCTAAAAAGTAAGTTAAATACTACATCTAACAAAAATACTCTTAGAATAGTACTCATCATCATTACATTCTAATTTAAGTCCACACATAAAACAAAAACCACTTATATCTATCAGTCCATAGAAGTCCATTGCTGGACAAGTAACTCTAACCTTGTAGGGAGGGTTTGCCTTATGTCTGGTTTCTACGCTTCAGTAAATGTTACGTTTTCTATGCTCCGCTCCTTTAGATAACCGGAGACCCTTTTTATTGTTAACGGGGCCATCTATTTATTCTATTTTCAGTGGTAACAATGAATATCAATTTTAAGTCTTGATGAAAGAATAGTCTTAAGTTTCTTATGCCACACTATCCACTTACGATCAGGTTTACCGTGTGCTTGTTTGTCATCCTAATTCTTTAAAAATTCTATATTATTGGTAATTTTTTCTTTAAACAATTTGATATTTTCTTTTAAAAAGACTAATATTGGTGGTAGAGACACGTTGCAGCTAAATTATTGTTGCAGCATAGATAGAAGACCCAGGCTCTTCCAGTATGAGATCACGCTCTGACAGAATGAATGTCAGCTAAAAATGTTACTGTATTGCATATGGTCAGTGTAGAGAACAGGAGACCCCTTTTATTGGAAACAAGGCATTCCATCATAGACCTCAGTGGGGACAACGCATCTGTGTTTTAATTCTTAATCGAGAATAAATTTAAACTTTTATGGATTGCATTCACTTACTACAAAGTGGACTATGTGCTCGTTTATCACCATTGTTATAAAAAAAACGTCAAAGTCAGTTGCAGTAAATAGTTCGACAGATAACCTTTACCAGCGTGCTACTAACAAAACCCATGGAAAGAAATGAGTTGATACATTTTCGACACACATAATCAAAGTCCAGTGTTCTGTAAATTCCTAAAATGTTAATAATCTATTTATTATGTAGTGTTATTAAGTCTGTCAAAAGCATAACGGCATATAAGCAGTTCAAAGCGCAACGCTAAAATTTCTAAGTCGAGATCAGTCTACACTTTCATAAACTTGCTTCGTTTCAGCAAGATGATAATAAGTTGCTTCTTGTAAAAAGAGAAGACCTGCTCAAAGTTTGACTACGCTCCTGTAGCAACTTATCGTCATTTCCTTTGTTAAATTTCAGGAGATATATTATATAGCGACTTATATATTTTAGTTTTCCAGTATGTATACTCGCCGATTGATTCAAATGTGAAATAATAATAATAAGCCTTATCCTAAGCTTGGGCCGTGTGCTGTGAAAATTGTTTATATTGTGTACTTACTTACTTACTTACTTACTTACTTATCTTCACGCACAATCCCTGACGAGGTATCCAGAGAGAACAGATCGCCAAGTGTCACGATCCTTAGATACCTCTTTCGCTTCTTTCAGATCCATTATCTTCTTCATACATGCACGTCTAGGTATCCGAGAACACTTGACCCTCCCCTCTTCGAGCAATTTGCTCACATGGTCTTCGAAAGTTAGTCTCGGTCTACCTCGACACCTTTTAATGTTTACTTTCGCGCTATATATTTTCTTCACCATTCGGTCTTTACTCATTCGCTCAACGTGCCCAAACCATCGAAGCACGCCCTTATCAATTTTTGTGATAAGGTCATCTTTCAAACCTGCTATATTGCGAATCTCTTCGTTTCGCTTTCGGGCGGCCATGGTAACGCCGCACATTTTACGAAGAGATCGCATCTCCACTGCATTCAACTTACTTTTATGTTTCTTCTGGCATACTCAGGATTTACTGCCATATAACAAAGTCGGTACCAACACTGCGTTATGTATTGCGAGGCGTGCACTCTTCACTACGCCTTGCCATTTGACTAACGCAGTCAGGGCACCATTGACTTTATTCCCGGCAGCGACATGCCTGTCCATATCTAAATCACATCTTCCATCCCGGCTGAAAGCACTCTCCAAATACACAATTTCATTTACCTGTTCTAGACATTCCTGATTTACCCATATTTCACACTTCGTTCTCTCTTCGTCCCTTTCAAATACCAGAACCTTAGTTTTATGAGCATTCAAACGGAGACCTTTAATTTCACATTCCTCTTTCATACACGTGACTACTGCCTGCAGTTCTGCCTCTGATGGTGCAATAAGCACTGCATCATCAGCATATAGCAGACAATTTACTTTAATGTCACCCAATTTCACACCCAAACAGCTATCTTTCAGCTTCTGTAAACAGCTGTCGAGATACAGTATGAACAGCCAGGAAGACATGACACAACCCTGTTTTACGCCCGTTTGGACACTAAACATGGGTGACAGATCATGCCCCACCCACACACTGGATTTACAGTCACAGTAAAGTGACTGCACATGCCTCAGCAATCGACCATCCACACCATACCCCGGCAACAGTTCCCACATTTTCTTCCTTACAACCTTATCAAATGCTTTCTCAAGATCCACAAACGCACAGAAAATCTTCTGGTTAGCAGCCAGAAGCTTCTCCGTGATCACGCGAAGAGTAAACATTTGATCCGTGCATGCTCTTCCAGGTCTAAATCCGCATTGTGCCTCCCATAGAAATCTTTCCGATTTCTCTTGCATCCTACGTGTCAAAACCTTCGAGTAAACTTTACTTACTAAACTGGTCAAGCTGATCGCCCGATAGCACCCGCAGTCAAAATGTGAACCTTTACCTTTATATAAAGGCACAATGACTGCGAATCGCCAATCATCCGGGACATCCCCCGTCCGCCAGCACAAATTGCACAGCAGATGAAAGCTGTACCAGACGCGAGGCCCACCATACTTGACCATTTCAGCAGTAACACTGTCTAGTCCCGCAGCCTTACCACATTTCAAACTTCGAATCGCACGTTCAATCTCTTTTATACTGATGACCTCAGTGTCATCGAGGTCCGAGTCTAGCGTACCAGTCACGGCGTCACCCCCGGATCCTTCACTAAGATCATCACACGCATACATTTCTCTATAAAATTCGCTCCATCGCTGCATGACGTCCGATTTTTCTTATAGGCAGTCATTGGTTCTCGAAAGCACTTTGTTCATTCTTAAGGCCGTCGCACCACTTCGGATCCTTCCAACCTCTTTCTAGAAGAGTTTGGAGTTCTCCTTAAAGTTGTGCGACAACCTTTCGCTCGCTTCCATTCTACACCTTTCACGCACTTCCTCAATCAATGTTTTCGTATGAACTTTCTGCAGCTTATATCTTTCTTTCATCTTCTCTCTCATATCCTTATCATCATTAGAGGCCAAGTAGTCTAACCATGCTTTCTTCTTCTTCTTTACAGCTTCTTTCACTTCATCATTCCACCATGCATCTCTTCTTTTACTACTACCTCTTTTTATCGTTCCACACACTTCTTCCGCTGCACTTACCATTCCATCCCTAAGGTTCTGCCATGTTATTTCCACACATTCTTTTCTGCCATCGATGATGTCAAGCTTTTCGGCTACCCTCGCATGATATTTGTCCCTAGTATCCGCTTCCTGAAGCTTCCAGCTTCGAATGCGACAGACCGACTTTGGTTCTGTCACTGCCGTCCAGTAGCGCCAACCCGCGAACAGACCCCCAAATCTAGTAATCACTAGATAGTGATCCGTTCCCAGGTCAGTACCCCTGAACACTCGCGTATCCATCACCTGTTTTCGCAGTCGGTCATCCACCAGGAACAAATCGATCATACTTCTCTCATTCTTTCTTTCTCTAGTATACATATGGATTTTCTTGTGATTAAACATAGTGTTTGTCACAAGAAGACCCTTTTCCTTGCATACAGCCAGTATAAGCATGCCAGCATCATTAACCCTTTTATCGCCAAACTTTCCAAGCACCGACTCGTACCCTGGTCGAGCGGTACCATCCCATCCATTCAAATTACCACATACAACAATTCTTTCGTTTCCCCTAACCAAATCTAGAACTTCTCTTACATTCTCCCAAAACTCCTCCAGCTCAGCCCTGGACAATGAAGCTATCGGCGCATAAACAGCCAAAAGGAGTAACTTCGTCAGTCCCAATTCAAAGCGAACCCAGAGAAGTCTTGAGTTCACAACCATATATTCAGTCATAACATCGACCAACCGAGACGACAGCAGCACCCCCACACCTTGGCAGGCGCTCTCGCTCTCCGGGACTCCGGACCATAGAGCTAACGTCCCGCCAGGGAGCTCTTCAGTACCACTGCCCTTCTGTTTGGTCTCCGACATACACACGACATCTAATTCTCTTTCTTTCAATATTTCGATCAGCTCATTCGTCTTATCTCTCATGGCTCCTCTAACATTACACGTGCCAACTTTGCACTCTGTCCACCATGGTGGAGGACAGAGTGCAAAGTGGTACTAAACCAATAATATTGGTTTAGTACCATAAAATTCATAATATCTCTAAACCAATAGAAACTGTTAATTGGACATAATTATATGTATATGTTGTGTGAATACGACCGCAACGGACTAAGTCACTCCGAAGTTACACGATCGTTAACAGATGCATTAACGATAACAAAAAAAAGAAACTCCTGTATTATAGACTAGCTTATCACTCCACGGTGTTACCTGCGACAAATTTGTGACGTCCAAACATGCACATGGAGTACTTTGAGGAGAAAGCTCCTCTCAATGCCCCTGCATATCTAATATTCTACACGTGGTACGTAGATGATACTTTTACAATTTTACTATCTGAAAACCTTAATCTTAACTACTTAAATACTAAAATACAATTCACAATGGAGATAGAGACAAACAGTTATTTAGCTTTACTTCATTTTCTTTACCTACACTCTATGATAGTACCATAATAAAGCAGAAAAATTTAAAAAGTAATTCATATAATGAAAAAAATAATGTAATTGTGTATAGTGAGGACATAGGCAAAAACTTGGGTATATCATTGAATAACTGTTTAAAATGGCAACAGATAAGTAATTAATGCATGCCTGGAGCATCATTCAGTGATATTATGAATAAAATTTTAACTAATAAATTTAACCCTAAGAGTATATTAATAATTTTTGTTGGGAGAAGAGGCAATATGAACAAGAATCAATTATTAAAATATATTGAATATCTCAATAACATAAATGTGGTTAAAGTTATCTTGTTGACATTGCCTTACATAGAGGGGTGGCCACAGGAAAATAAATTAAGACATAATTTAAATTTAATGATGCATAACTTGACATGTAACAATAACTTAAATTTGACATTTAATTGTAAGAATAATAATGATAAATTTCATTTAATTGATATTAATAATTTAACTAAGAAGTTTTTGACAAGAGATAGGTATTACCTATCAAAGTATAGTTTAAGACTGGTAGCAAATACGCTATCTTATTATTTATATTTTAACTCAGCCAATGATTTGGCTACCTTGACACCTGTTTCTTTTGAGCAACAAAATAATTTTACATTTGATTTGGAACCAGTTCCAAGTAATTTAAATTAATTAATAAGACAATAGAGGTAATTTCTAGCAAAGATAATTTAAATAGCTTAGGATGCAACTTACCAATACATAATTATGCAGTTTTACAAAATAACAATAATAAAAACTGTATCCACCTGGTGCATCAAAATATACAAGGTATGTTAGGCAAAGAATTAGAAATTGAATTATTTTTAAATAGTAACAGTATACATATTTTATGTATTACAGAACATTGGTTGAAAGATTACAACTCCATATTTAATTTCAGTAATCACTAGGTGGTCAGTTCGTTCAATAGAGATAATAAATTACGTGGTGGCTCCTTAATATTAGCTACTCGTAATAAGTCCTTATCATGTAAAGAACGTAAAGACATTGTGAGCCTCTGTGTTGAGCGTACTGTAGAAATGGCATGTTATTGTTGTCAGTGTTTACAGACCCCCATGTTCAAGTTATGATACTCGTACTTTGGAAAAAATTATGGAAGAAGTTTTAGTTAAGCTTAATAAACAGAATAAATCTCTTGTAGTGTGTGGAGACTTTAATATCAATCTACTGGAAACTTCTTCCATAAGTATTACATTTTGTTCTTTGTTCTAATCCTATAATCTTAATAATTTATTTTTTGAAGCTACACGTATTGCAGGTGTCGTAAGTCGCAAGGCATTTAATTAGTGGGCGACAGTAGGAATTCCTAAAAGCAGACGAAGGTTATATGACCTTTACCATGAAAGATCGTATAATCTTTCCGATGCTTTTAAAGAATATGTAAAAAATTATTCTAAAATGTTTAAAAGAGTTTGCTCCACAGCCAAATCATATTAGTAACAAAATTAAGACGGCTAAGAATAAAATTAAAATGACGTGGAGTATAATTAACAGCGAAACCGGTAAAGAGAAACCTCGTAACTCAAACTATCAATTAAAAATTAATAATGAATTGACTAGATCAAATCAAGAAGTTGCAGCGGTGTTTGAGAAATATTTCACTGATGTTACTATCTTGACAACAGAGTCATTGAATACTTCTCCAACTGTTGCCAAGTCATTACTTAAACAGAATGTTAATATCTGTTTAAAAGAATTTAGATTTGAAAAAGTATTACCGCATAATATTGTAAAATACTTCAAAACCATTGCTATAAAGAAAACCGCAGATTTGTGGGGGATTTCCGTTACAGTGATTGCATCCATAATAGATTTAATTGCACCTCATCTTGCTATTATTTTTAATACTTGTATCGATTCTGGTGTGTTTCCTGATTTAATGAAATATAGTAAAGTAATACCTTTATTTAAATCTGGTAGTACATTGGACCCCGCTAATTATAGACCTATTTCTGTACTACCAACTTTCAGTAAAATTTTTGAAAAAATAGTTTGGGATCAATTGTTAATTTTGTTTTATTTAAATAAATTACTTCATAAAAATCAATTTGGTTTTACAAGGGGTCGCTCGACGTCTGACGCCGGTGATGATCTTATGAAATATATTTTTAATGCCTGGGAGAATTCACAAGATGCCTTAGGTATTTTCTGTGACCTTTCCAAGGCTTTCGATTGTGTTCATCATGATACATTAATCAGGAAACTACAACATTACGGTGTAAAAAATTTGGCGCTTAAACTTATTACTTCATATTTAAGTAACAGAACTCAAGAAGTCGTCATTAATGGTAAATGTTCCTCCGGATCGATAGTATCAATGGGCATTCCTAAGGGCTTGATTCTTGGCCCATTCCTGTTCTTAATCTATATTAATGACTTACCTTATCTTGTAGGGGACAATCACGATATAGTATTATTTGCTGGCGATACCTCTTTAATTTTCAAACTGAAACGGCAGTCAATTAAATATGACGATGTAAATAATGCTCTATCGAAACTAGTACATTGGTTTAACGCCAACAATTTGCTCTTAAACGGCAATAAGACAAAGTGTATTAAATTTACAATACCTAATGTAAAACATTCGAAAACCAAACATACAATTGCAAGACTTCAAAACACTGTAAGCTCAGTCTGTCCAATGAAAATTACCAAAAATTAATATTCTTTAACTGAAGGTAACTGGGCTGACTATGACATCGGGATGTCAAACAACTAATTCCTCCCCCCACCCTCCCCAGTGACCATGTGTGCGGTACAGCCCCCGAAACGTCGGGAATTAAATATGGGTCTGGATGTTTGTCCTTGTGCAATTTGTGTTTGTAAACTGCCTCCACGATACAGGAGAAAATCCTAGTGTGGGGGTAACGTTTTTAAAAAAAAAAAAATATTCAAAATTTAACGCGAGAAAATTCATAAAACTACTTGCATTTAATGGGCTGTTTTCGCGTAAATATAACAAGTAATTAGTTTTGCCCATTCCGACGACTCTGTTTTATAAAAAATCCCGAAATTCACAATAAAAATTATTGGGATTATCAAGATTAAATTATCCTACCTCTCTAGTTGGAACAACAATACACATTTTTTATTCAAATCGGTTGAGCGAATTGGACGTTAGCGTGAGCGAACATATTTATATATAAGGATATTTTACAGTTTCTACAAGCTAAATTTGTTTATTTCATATTTATTTATCATGTTTATCTTCACGTCAGGTATACCTCAAAACTTGAAACCAAGATTTTACAACCAGTGCGTGTTGCCAGTGATGATTTATGGATCTGAGACGTGGTCCTTCACTGCTGGCCGTATGAGGAAGCTCAAGGTAGCTCAGCGAGCTATGGAGATGGCTATGCTTGGGGTTTATCTGCTTAATACACTTAGTAATGAGGACATACGAAGTATAACCAGAGTAAATGACATAGACGAACAGATTAGTAAGCTGAAGTGGCAATGGCCCGGCCATATAACTCGATAAACCGACAACCGATGGGGAAACAAGGTACTCTAATGGCAGCCTCGTACCGGCAAGCGAAGTGTGTAGCGGCCCCCCATTTAATGGAGTGGTGACACGCATGGTGAGACATGCAGGAGGTCGATGGAAGCAGTTGGCTCAGGATCGTGTTTTGTGGCTTTCCTTGGGGGAGGCATATGTTCGGAACTGGACTTGTGAAGAGCTGCAATGATGATGACGTAATCACATTTTACGAATGCTGTAAAAATACTCCTGCCTTCTTTGAACATTTCTTTTGTTAATGTATTTAAAAAAAAACCGGAATATAATAATTTATTAAATAAGTAAAATAAATCTCATTCAGTATTAAAATCATGAATTTCAACAATAATAAATTTCAATTAAAATTCTACTAAACTGGAATTCACTGAAAAGAAAACAAAAAATTGACGTATTATTATGAAATGTAAGCGAAATATATATAGCCTTGGGCTACCATGATTTTAATAGTTTATGAAGAGAAAATATTATCCTATTAATTCTCATGCTCACGAAATCTTTACATATAAATACAATTGAAATGTCTGTGTGTAACATTGAAACAACTAAGTTCGGCTTAATATAAAGACAATTTTTTTAATTGATTGAGAATGACAAACGAGCATACAGTTCATCTGGTGGTAAGTTTGTGCTAATGTCTAATAGTATATCCTTGATTAAGAATTAAAATGAAGATGCGTTGTCACCCCTGAGGACTAAGATGGAAAGTCTCGTTTCCAGAAGGGTCTCCGGTTCTCTACACTCACCACATGAAACACAGCAGCATTGAGCTGCTATTTTACTCTGGTATTCTATGAGAGCGTGGTCCTCCCCTATCGAGTCGATCCATTCATGCCACAACCATAATGTAGCTGCACCATGGCTCCACTACGTAAAAATAAATAACCATTTTTAAAAACTTCGTCTCTCTGTCTGTCTGTTTGTCCGCGCTAATCTTTAGATTAACTGTACCGATTGTGATGAAACTTTAAGAAAAGAGTAATACCAGATTAGATCTAGACTATATTTCATCCAAAGAACTTTATTGAAAAAAAAGGAAAATTGATAATTGATTATCCTAAATATAGATAACGCCACGTCAATCCAATCCTGTCCGGATGAAGCCGGGGCGTGTCGCTAGTTACAAATAAAATAATCTCTAAAATGTATGTCCCAACAAGTACAAATTCTTGGTATCCATCAGTGTCAAAGTAAAATGAGGAACGTTTAGCGGTTAAAGCAAAAAAATTACATTACTCAAAGATTAGAGCCGTGGTATCTCAGAAGATAAATACTCGTTTTTAGTTTCGTAGTATGCGGGTAAACTCTGTTCAATCCCCGCCAAACCCTATGAAATTGTTAAAATCAATTCAAAATCTGATTCATCACGTGCTAGGCGATGAAGGAAAAGTCGTAACACCGGATCCATCTTTGATTAAATTGCTATTCTTGATCGATTCTTAAACGAGCATAGATGTAGATACCAGGTTTCAGCATCTACTTACAATTAGGTGGATTATGGTCTCCATTGTCAAGGTATTCTACAAAAAAACAACAGTGATCAAAGACAACTAAGGTGAACCTCATTTTGTTGAAATTATGATCGCAAACCCCGCACTTTTTACTAAAAATTTGAGCTATTTCAAACCCCATTAGTGTCATTTAACGAGGAAAAGAGAACGTGAAATATATTTCATCACGCTTCAGCTTTTGCAGTAAAAGACTGCACGCCAAAAGTCTTAATGCAACATACAACAAATCAAATTTTAATACGCAGTTCTCTCATTTTGATTTGCTAAAAATATGTAAAAAATATGTAAAACTTACTTTTACTGGAATTAATGATGACAGGAGATCACACTGTTCTTATGGTTGGTGGATGCTGTGGCCCATTAACATTTTTTATAGAATAAGGGTATCAAACGACCCATCGCCGATCAAGAGTCAAAAAACGTTGTCACTCCTGAGAACCAAGATTGAGTACCTCGTTTCCAGGAAAAAGGGTCTCTGGTTCTCTACACTCACCGTACGAAACATAGCAGTCTTAAGCTGCTATTTTACGCTGGTACTCTGTGAGAGCGTGGTCCTATCTCGGATGAGCCGACCCATTCGTGCTACAACTAATATAGCTGGAGCGTGGCTCTACCTACGTCCCATCTCCTATAAAAAAAATAACCTGCAAAGGCAGCCCCCTTTTTATTTGTATTAGCGAAATCGCAACAAGCTGCAAATGAGTTTCCTGAAGTATGAAAATTACTGGATGAGCACCGGAAGCAATATTGTTCTAGTTATTTCCAAGCACTTTGTATCTTAGTTTGTTTGGCCGCATAAAATAAATTTTCTCATAGCTTTTTTTTCTTCTTTTGAATTCCTATGAATAATATCTAAAAAAGCAATATATAACACCCAGTTTCCAGTGTTCTTGAAAACGACTCTGACCATTTGGATGATATTTATAATATAGGAGTTTACAGGAGTGAAAAATCGATCTAGCTAGGTGTCATTTCGTGTTTTCGCTGTTTTCACGCACAAAGCAACAAACTTGATTTGTCCGCGCAATATGATTGGCAATTTTGCCACAGAATTTACCTTTTCAATAGCCTGACGGAGTAAAGCCTTGCTGCAGCTGTATTATGATTGCAGCATAAAAGAGGTCGACTCGACCGGGGAAGTACTATGCTCTCAAAGTCAAAGTATCGCTCTATTTTACGCTGTATCCTGTATTTCGAATAGTGAGATCCTTTTCTGGGAACGAGGCATTCCAACTTAGTCCTCTAGGGTGACATCGTCACGTGATTCTTAATCGAAGACATATTTAGATACTTATGGGCCCCAGCACCCACTTACCACTTACCATTAGATGTACTGTGTACTTGTTTGTCAACCATGTTCTATAAAAATATCGATTGTAGAAGTCGCTGCTGGCCATCCTCAAATTTTTTATCACTGCGGCCTCTTACGACAACCACGAGTCGATATGGGGTATTGGATAATCTTACACACCCTCTACACGGTCCTATATGGATTAAAGAAATAAAAACCATTTTAATGCATGAACGATTAGGAAAGAAAGCAAATTATTTTTCTGTTTGCTGTTGTTACGTTTATCTTTATCGTGTGGTGGCGCAACACAATGGTATTACTCTTTTTTTATACTAACTTCTACATTATAACGCCTATTTCTCGTAAATGAAAATGACTTTGTAGTTCCTAGATGAATATATGCTATTATTATAGGTGACCGCACATTTCCCTTCCTTCATAAACTGGCGTTACTGGCAGTCAAACCTACATCATATAGATAACATTTTGATTTCTACGCAAGACAATGCTTACTGGTCGAAAATATACAAGTAATCAGTATCAGTAAAATTGCAATTTTTTGTTTAAATAATCAATATAATCGCGTTACAAAAGAGTAAACTATGCTCGACGTAGTAAAATACAATGATTCATAACCTGCCGTGTGAGAATGTAAATCAAGAGGAGTCAATAAAGAGCTGACTAAGCGCGGTAGAAGCAGAAGACCCGCAAGTCTATTCGCCTTAGTTTACTAAGTTTTTTTAGTGCTACCTGCAATGAAATATGTCTAACGCTGGACATAGCATTGACGTCTACAGGCTAATGAATATGTATAAATTATTAGAGGACGGCTCTCTGGCGCAGTAGATACGTACTGAGAAGCGGCTCTGTGAGCCACGGGTTTGAATCCTGCATGTAACAAATGGGGACGAAGTGTGATTGTCATAATGCAAATTAACTAAGTAAACGCCTACACGACACAAAAGACATTAACATTTTCTTAAATAAATATAATTAGCATTTACTGCTATCTCTACGGATTATCCAGTGAATTAACATGTATTTTCTATAGACCTTTCCCTCCACAGATGTCAGTTCAAAGCACTCTTTCTATCATTATTATTAGACAGTAAATGCTCGACATTTTACTCGATCGCTGTAAGTATGTTAGGCCCTCTGTTGCCGACGAATTCTCCGCAAGGTATTACAGAGCTTGGTTTACATAATATATTTAATATAGTTATCATTCGATCGGTTTACGCTATTATAGCACGATGACTGTAATGCCATACAAGATTTGTCAAGTATGCTTCATATGTTGAAAGCGATGCGTTCCATCCTATTCCTAAATTATGATACATAATCGAGGATAGATGTTGAAGTCTTTCGGCCACAGCGTTCTCTTACCATCAGGTAAACTGTGTGCTCATTTTTCACCGTTATTCCATAAAAAGAAACTATTTTTTGATGAATCAAAATTTATTTTTATAATTAAATATGCTGTTAGTAATTGTTTTAAAAAAAAAAACTCTTATAACTTATTAAATTTCGTTTGTATGAAAATAATCTACTTTTTACTATTACTTTCTTTAGTGACGAAAATTCCGAACTTTTAGATATTTATGACCATATCTCAGTAAGCCTATAGAATGAGCCCAATAGCGTCTAAGCCAAGTTGCTGTAATAAATTAGAGACCTTTTATTAGCGAAGAGGTCCCTCGGGAACAGTTTTCTCATCGGTCTAGCGTCATGATTATAGATGTTTGCTGTACCTTATCGCCTTTAACCAAAGAAGCATAATGACACCAAGTAATTTCGAAAACAATAACTTGGCTCTAGTACTACGTAAGTATTGGAGAATAATAAAGTTCTTTTACGTCATAGTAAATGAAAATTTCCTGTAAGTATTTTTACAAATCTATATAAATAAAAATCAATTGCCGCATGTAGTACTGAACAGATTTTGTTGAATTTTTGTGTGTGTTTCAGTGGTTCCCTGGATCGTTAATATTCACAATTGGGTCCGGTAGGTAGCGCCGTTGTTGAAAACAAGGCATCATCAGTGCAAAACCGGGGCGGATCGCAATTAATAAAAACATGTTTATTTTAGGCGTTGGCTTATATATTGTTGTAATATTTACTTTAACAACTATCTTAGTACCTCAAAACGTTTAGTAATTGTTGTAAACTTAGTACACACAAATGAAAGGAACAAAAGGTATTAGTTAACCTAACAAAATATTAATTTAAATACTTTGGCTTTGAATTTGACTTTTGCCTATAGTTTTCAGGACTTACGTGTATAAAAGCTGTCAAAACTATTTAAATTAATTTTAATTTTTACATAAATAATGTTACAAAATATTTCGATACGTTGACGTGGACGTGTGTATGTATGTAATGGTATTGTTATATCAATTTCCTTCCGTTTCGGGACGTCGGAAAATCTGAAAATTTGCAGATGTTTTAGGAACCGATGACAGTACGAAAACTTCATGACTATGACCTAGTGTTCTCACTATTCTCAGTGTATGTTTTTTAAGTTATTTTAAAATTCTAATTACGTACATGGTAGAGCCACGATACAACTTTACTATGGTAACGAAGGGGTTGGCTTGTCCGGTGAAGGACTACGCTATTACAGTATACCAGCGTAAAATAGCAGTGTAATATTGCTGTGTTTTGTATTTTGAGTGCAGAGAACCGGAGATATTTTTACTGGAAACGAGCCATTCCACTTTAGTCCTCAGGGATGAACTCACGCCCTACATATTGCCATGGCGTTTACTTGTCGTTAAATGACTGTAAGTAATATATTAAGTTACAGTAAAGTGAAGTGGCAGTGGCCTGATCTTACCTGGTCAACCGACAACCGAAGAGGAAGAAACGTTTTTGAGTGGAAACCTCATACCGGTAAGCGAAGTAAAGGGCAGCTACCCACTAGATCGAGTGACCTGGAAAAAGATGCAGTAAGTCGATGAATGCAGGCATTCCTTTGTTAGGTTCATGTTCAGCAATTAACTTGTGATAAGTTGTAATCAAAGAATGACAATTTTTCACAATAGTGGGTAGTTAAAATCACTACACCAATATCCGATGCTGTCATATGAATTGTTACCCCTGAGGACTAAGATGTTGACTAGAATGCTCAATGCTGTGATTATAGAGAATCGGAGACCCTTTTCACTGGAAACGAGACATTCCATCTATAAGTCCTTAGGGGTGACAATACATCTGAATTTTCATTTTTAATAGAAGATAGATGTAGATGTTTTCACCCCATTTTTTTTAGGAGAAAAGCAGGTTCACAGTCCACCCGATGGTAATGGATGCTGTGACCCATAAACACCTAAATTTATCCTTATTTAAGAATCAAAATGTGTTACAAACTCTAAAAACTAAGACCTCGTTTCCAGTAAAAAGGTTTAAACTATCATCTGTTTCATGAAAGAAGTCCCGCGGAACTAAACCACATACGAATTAAAATGTAAAGTATAGAAATTGACAGAAAATGTTAAATTTCGCGAAGACTAGCGCCGTGGCTATAAGACTTATTTAGTAAGAAGGACTTTTCTTAAGCTATAATAATGTCCTCCAGACCGACTTTCGGTCACAACGGCCAGTACCAAGAGAGCTATCATGTGTAAGGTGCACACTTTGTACCCTCACTCTGAAAGTCCGATGGGACGCCAATCCAATACGACCGGAGAAGAATCAGGCATAAGTCCAACCGTTTGCGTATTTTCCGAGGTACGGGCGCGAATATATCCAATTTCTGGAGATACTCAGAGATCGTCGGAAGTTGACAATCTCTGTGTAAGTCGGAGTTTTGCTGGTACTAGCGGGCTCCGGTGGCTATGCGAATGAATCTAATTTGGACTACTTGTAGGTCTATGTCTATGGGCCGCGTGCACAAAAGCTACGCTTGCGTAAGACATAATAATTCTTACGCATGCTTTGTACAGATGGAGCTTGTGTCTCAAGGACATTTTGCTCTTTCTGTTAATTAGCGGATGGAAGCAACTAGTAACGATTTTTGCTCGATAGCGAACATTGCGAATTTCATGCCTTCATCGAATGTGACTCCTATCTGGCGGCCGTATAGGGTGATCGTACCTAACGATTTCTTGGGGTTCCTGATTTGACGGTTGGAAGTGGAGATCCTTTGAAAGTTTATTCCTACACTTTTCTCAAGATTTACTTCGATTTTCCATAAGCGGAACCAATCGCCGAAGCGTTTGACTGCTATTTGGAGCTTCTCGGGTAGGATTCTTTTATTGTGATGGGCGACGAAAGGTGCCGTGTCATCGGCAAAGAGAGCAGTATTCACTACTGGGTCTTTCGGGATGTCACTCGTGAAGCGTGTGAAGAGTAGTGGGGAGAAGACGGAGCCTTGTCAGACTCCAGCCTTGGTAGGGCGCTTTGTGGAGTGAGTTCCCTTTATTCGATAGCGAAATTGGCGATTGGCAAGCAAGGCTCTGATACCTGAGCCTATCAGGTACGTTGAGTTTATACAGCTTGAAAAGCAAGCCGTCGTGTCCAGACTCTGTCAAACATTTTTGCGACATCGAAGAAGACGGCACCGGTCATGGTGGTTTTGCGACGTCTTTCTTGATGAGGTTAGGTGAGGTTGAATCCTTTCAGAATGTATTCTGTGAAGCGATGCAATTAGTCTATGCACGAGTGTTCGGGTCTGAAGCCGAGCTGCTCATCTGGAAGTTCGTTGGTTAAGACGTGTTTACGAAGGCGATTCAACATGAGTCGCTCGTAAAGTTTCCCCAGTGTGCTGAAGATAATGATTGGTCTGTAACTAAAGGCGAAGATGCGTGGTTAACCCGGTTTCAAGATTTCTATTACGTCTGCTTCTTTCCATGCATCCGAAAAGGAGCAACTGGAAAGTAGAGCTTTGAATATGCCTAATGCCATCGGAGCCGGGTGTTGATTTCTTTTAAAAGCTTTTGATTACTTCTGTCAGGGGATCGCCTGCAGGTGGTAGTGTTGTATTACGCTCGATCTCCGCTTCAATCTCTGCAAGGTGAGCGGGGTCTGTAGGTTTGCTAGAGGGAGTACATTGGCTCTGTATACTGACCGCGATTGCACGACACACGAACCCTACGAGAACATTCTTCATCTGTAGAGGTGAGGTGGGCCGATAGGACGCTAATCGCCTCTTTGGCCTCCCTGGGCGAGTCTATCTTGCCGGGGATTTCGTCTAAGTGCTGGGAGGTCGTAGACTCGAGTTTGACCTCGAGCTTCCGCCAGTCAGCAATGATTTTGGTCTGAAGGAACTGGCCTAGCTCAGTTGCAATAGGACTGGTCTATGGTCCGAGTTGAGTTCTATAATAGTTTCGATCGATAGTAGATAGTGAGTGGCAGATGGCCAGAGGAGGCGTCAATCGGTACGCAGTGCAAGGACCTTTTGAAGTAAATCAAGGTGCCGCCTCTAAGGCTGATCAGCCTATCATTTCTAAGTCAGATGTAGTTTGCGATCTTAGGATGGCGATTGCTAGATTTTAAAAAGTCTCTTGCACTAAGATTACGTCTACATCGGGGTTGCGCAGGAAGAGCGCGATCTTGTCTTTTTTGGTTTCTGGGGCCGTTCGCGTTAAAGAACGCAATAGTTAGAGAGCGTGGTTTAGCTCTACTGACATTTTGTGCTGCCAATCTGGTATTTAGAAGAGGTGTTTAGGCGCACTGGAAAGACCAGATTCCATCGATAAGTCGTATGAGCTCAATCGTAGCATTGAGCTTGTCCTGAGATGAAGTGGCTACGCGGAGTTTGCGAGCCAAGGAGTACTCAGCAACGTTGAAGTTGCTGATGAAGCCGCAGACTAGCGAGAAGTAAGCGGCAAAGAAGGACGAGCCTTGTGGGACAGGCTTTGGTTTTGGGGCTTGGGGAGGGGGCACTGGCTCTGAGGCGACTAAAGCCGTCGGTTTCACCCAAGCGTTGGGTTTTGGCGCGAAATGTGCGGGAAGGCCCCGGCTACTGGAGCGAGCTTGGTGGTGACTTGAGGTGAGGGTGTAGGTACAGAAGACGGTGCGGGTTTGGGAGAAGGCAGCTGAGAGCGAGATACACTGGCATAACCCGCGCGTCCGGGACGGCTTCTACCTCCGCGCTGCTTCCTTCGCAGCGCTTTGGAACACCCGTGATAATTTGCTGGGTGTTCCTCCTCTTTGGGGAGGCCTCGGACGACCACGCGCAAGTTACGTTCCTCAGGGGGGCGTACGTATGAAAGCTGACTTGTTGGGCACGGAGGTGGTTTGTCACGCTGCGAAAATCGTCAATCGTATTTAGAAAAATTCGAATGCCCTAACTGGCGTTTTGCACATTTGGGTAGTATATATTTTTTTTATAGGATCGGGTGACAAACAAGCACACAGTCCACCTGATGGTAAGTGGTTTCTGTGACCCATAGACATTTACATCTATCCTCAATAAAGACTCAAGATGCAGATGCGTTGTCACCCGTGAGGACTAAGATGGAATGCCTCTTTGCCAGTAAAAAGGGTCTCCGGTTCTCTACACTGACCATACAAAACACAGCAGCGTTAAGCTGCTATTTTACGCTGGTTTTCTGTGAGAGCGTGGTCCTTCTCCGGTCGTGCCGACCCATTCCTGCTACAACCATAATATAGCTGCAGCATGGCTCTACCACGTAGTAACTATAACTATTCTTTTAGAGTTCAACCAATTGGAAAGATAATTCCATTTGGTTTTATCTTGAACTATCATGGGTGGCAGCGGCTTTTGCCTACGTTCTGCAGGGGATCCATTTGCTGCGGGCTTGGCCGCAGGCTTTGGGGGTTGAGCGCGCACTGCGGGGGCATGCATTTTTACCGGCGTGGCGGTGGGGAACGCAGGGGGGCAGAGTTTTTCTCGGCTGCCTTTTTGGGGCTGCGTGTTTGCGCTTTTTGCCCTGGACGACACGCGAGTCAGTCTCCATGTCGGAGCCTGACTCGGCATCCGAGAAGACCGGAGAGGGGCCAGAGGGCGCGGGGGACGCGGTGTCGTAAATTGTGTCTATGGATACAAGGGTTGTAGGTGCGGTGCTCGGTGATAGAGGGTCATCGATTCACACGGTCGGACGGTCGATAGGGGGCCAAACACGCTGGGTGGTCGGGCCGACTAGAGAATCTTCATACAAGGTAAGACACATAATTTTATATAATTACGCGGATTTTAGCTAATTCATTTTTAACATCTTTGATATAATTGATTTCCGCAAAGGAACGCCTGATTCTTTTAATTATTATAGACTGGTACTTTAATTTTTAAATATTCACGTATTCAATATTCAACATTCACGGGACGAAGTGGGGTTATTGATTTATTTAACGCCGTCACCATACGGCTAGCTTATTAATGCTAATTTACTTTATAAGCCCCTAATTCCTTCAAAAATAACTCTCTCCGAAAAATGACAACGAGCTAATGATGGCCAGTTTTTACGTGGCTAATTGGAAAATTCATCACGAATAGGTTGGATCGACCGAGGAAGGAATACAGCGTCTCACAGAATACCAGCGTAAAATAGCAGTTTAATGCTGTGTGTTTCGTATGGTCAGTATAAAAAACCGGAGTCCCTTTTTTCTGAAAGTGAGGCATTCCATCTTAGTATTCACGGGTGACAGCGCATCTTAATCGAGACATGATTAAGATGTCTATAGGCCACATAATCCACTGTAGTTATGTATTATTCTTCCTTATGCAATTTCACAGAATAAACATGCTCAAAGTTAAACGAAACACTCATGAAACTTTTGTAATTTGCGTCATTTTAAACTCTGCTTGTTTACGCTTTCGGACTAAAACAAAATCAATTAAAACAAAGATTCGGTTATTCGACTTAGTTAAAATTTCGGTTAATAAGTTTGACAACTTCAAAGGCTTTGCCGTTTAGAAATTATGCCGTGTAGCCGCAAAAACGATTATTCGAGATTCCATAAATCTGTGTATAAACAATGTAGATTAAATTCAATGTTTATAAAAGCTTTGAGATCATAATGAGAGGTTAAATAAAGGCATCATTGCTTTATTATGGAATATCGGCTCGCCCCAGTTTCTCCTGAGCAGGATATTCTAATGTAGCGTCATTATGATTTTGTTATTATATATTATCAATAATATATTATATCAGTAATTCAATTTCATAAAAAATTCAAGAACAAAGCCTTGTAGACCCATCGACCTCCTATTAGTCTGATGGTGGAAAGGAGAGGGAGAAATTAAAGCTTGTAACTCCTGCGCACACTCAATCACTGAAAATCAAGGTTACCAATGCGCCTCTTAGCACGTCTCTCCACTGAGGCAACCGCTGTTAGGTGGCTTTTGGCAGCACCAGCCATAGGTAAGAGACAAAAAAATTATCGATACTTCCCGACAGATGCTGGGGTCCAGTCCCACCGAGCTGATATTACTGGTTTGAAGAATATTGTATGCGTCTTTACTTTATAAGTAGATAAAGTAGAGACATTCATAAGTGCTACCGGTTGGCTGTTCCATCTCAAAACCTAGTAAAGACTAAAAATTAGTTTTACGCGTGCGACTCAACATAAATATAAGTTGTCCTGGTAAAGTTTTAATAAGTCGTAAAGACTTTACGATATTAATATTTCTGATTTTTTTTAGGAATTTATTGCTGATATTTTATGCATAAGCACGAAATTTATATGTAACTAAGATATTGAATAAAACAATGAAAAATACTTAAGAACATTAGCAACACAAACCGATTCGAAAACCTATATAGCACGTCTGCAATGCGAAGGGTAGAAAGGTTACAGAGGATGGGCTTTGCTGTTGACACGTCAAGGTCATGCGACTAGCTTACTTTAAATTGGGCTTATTATTTTTTACAGCACGAACTATTATTATTAAGAAGACTTATTATTAAGAAGATACACTAGTAAATGACACTAATGTTTTTATTACCTTTAGCAATACGTAATCGTAATAAAAGTCCATTATTTATTTTCATTATTTCAGAAATTATGTTGGTTTCGTTTGAGATTCGAATCGCTTGTTAAAAATCTATTGACGACCTTTATACGTATCAAATTCTCATCGCTAGGTACAGGCCTCCTATCATTTCTACGATGGTGTTGGAGACGATAATTCACACCACATCCTCGAAATATTCAAATTCAAACATGCTGGTTTCCTTACGATGTTTTCCATCATTGCTTTACGAAGTATAGTACTTGTAGTAGAACACTTACCAATTTAATCAAGAACTTAAGTTACTCTCGTACTGTGAAATTTACGGCGAAAGGTTAGCCCCTGAGCCATGGCTATAATAAACTTACGCAAAGTAGGTAACGTAAATGAGGCTGTAAAAATAATCTAAAATCTGAAATAATTTTTCCTGACGAAAAAAGTAATTTTGCAAAAAATTGCGAAATTTACTGGTATATTATAACTTTTAGAATCAGACTCAAGAAATGCGATGCTCAAAGAATGCGTCGACTAGTCCGAGTCCTCGTAATTGCAATATGTCTACTTACTCAATACATAATACAGCAATATTGCCTTCCTATGTCGAAGTTTTACAACAAAAGCCACGTGACTTGACTCGAGAATGATTAATAAAGGCAAATAGAAAATTTTCACGTGATAGCTGCAGCTATATTATGTTTTAAGCACCAATGGATCAGCTTAGCCGGGGTAGGACAACGCTCTCAAAGACCCTTTTTACTGGAAACTAAGCATTCCATCTTAGACCTCAGGAATGACAACGCAACTGCAGTTTGATTCTCAAGCGAAAAGAAATGTAGATGTCTGTGGGCCACAGCATCCACTTACCATCTGGTAGATTGTGTGCTCATTTGTCACCCTTATTCTATAAAATAATGTCAGTCCTTCAATTGAATGTAGACTTGGTTATTATAGACATAAAAATAACTACTGGTAAGTGATTGTAAAATTTCAAGCCTGCCTCGATATATATTAGTCAAGTTGTGTAAAAACATTGCCGCTTTTAAATCCTTTATATATGAACAGTTAGTGGCCCGCAAAGGAAATTATTATATCTTTGAATATAACTCGGTTAGGTTTATAATTTCATCAGATTACGAGTAAATGTGTTGGGTGACCTTCGTTAGTGCGTGGAGCTGTCTCGATCTACGTCTGGGTTGTATAATCTTGGAGACAAAGGGCACTCGTCTTGAAACGTCCTTGTTGAGTTTCCTTCATTATATTCGCAAATCGGTACCGCAAAATGTACGTGCATAGACAATAAATACACTGTGACAATTGTTATTGACTTTGATACATAAAAGTTTGAAACATCGAAAGTAATTGTATGATTTTGAGTGAATGGGAATTGATCCAATATTTTCGATCAGTTCTTTAATCCGAATGAGATATGGTTCAGAAGATTTACTAACCAGCCGAAAGAAAGTTATTTATAATATTTATTCTTAATTCTTGCGGTTGCTGACTTAGTAGTTAACCACTGCAGAGTCTACTGAGGCCGAGAATACCTCGTGTAGAGAGGCGAAACAATGTCGCATTATCGTCGGTGGTGTGTCTTTCCTAGGATAGTGTTAGTGATGCTGGGATTACTGGTGACGGGGATAGCTCACGCAATTGAGGGAAAGCGGGAGGAGCTCTTCAAACTACTTAAGACACGTCATTTTATTTTATTGAGCGGATATTGGCATTTTCCAACTTTCATTTATTCCTTTTAGGTTAATAACTTACTCGACAATCCGACACGAATGGAGAAGTATCAGGCGCAGGAGCAACGGCTTTACGTGCTTTCGAGGCATGTGGGTGAAACACCGATAACTTATGGACTCCGAACTGCTATTAAGAATGTTTGATAAAAATCCCCAACTGATTTTTTGGCTTGATCCGAGATTCGAACCCAGGACCTTATAATTAGCAGTCGCACCTCTATGACCATTAGACCTACGAGGCGGTGAATAACTTAAATATTCATACAATACCACCTACCTACATGCAACTACTACTTTCATGAACTATGAATAACGTTATTGTGAGCGACAGAAGATTTAGATTATAGATTTATACTGAGTAATAATTTTAAGATATATTTTTAAAAGCCACGAATTCAATGGTTTTAAATAATAAAGAATATAGCCTTTTAACAAATGAGAAAAAAAAGATGTTTTCTTTGTTGTGTTTTTTTTTATAAGCGTTAACCCTGTTAACCCCACCATACTAGCATTTTCTCCTGTCTCGTGAAGGCAACTTACAAATGTGAATTTCACAAAGACCAGACCCGGAATAATTATTTGTAGGCCATATAAATTTGTTACGAGCGGGATTCGAACCCGCGGCCCCCAGCGCCGCAACTCAAGGTAAGCCACTGCGCCACGGAGCCATCGTAATGTATATACGTAAAGGAATCAGTAATGTGTAGACAAAAGTACGAGAGAAAAAGATTTTCAATACTTTACGACAGCTGCAGGGGTCCTGGCTCACTTTGAAGGGTTGAGGAATATTGATTGTGCCTTCAGTTCAAGATGCTTCGAAAGTAGATTAATTAGAAGCCTTTATAAGTGGCACAAGTCAAGTATAACTTATTTTTATGTCATAATGAAACATAAATCACGAGACTAGAAAAGTTTTTCATAATTCATAAACTAAAGTAATATTAAAATTTCTGGATATTTATAAGAATTTACTGCAGATATTTCATCTTTCTAAAGCGAGTTCATCAAGTAGTCGTAAATACCGCCGACCACGAACTACTGCAACACTAGTAAATTAGCAGGAGCGTTGCCGGCTTTTTAAAAAGGAGTAGGCTCTTTCCTTGAAGTCGTATCTATCCGAAAAATACCCTCCGCTAGATGCGGTGAATTAGAATGAGACAAAGTCCCGGGACACAAGATATATCAATAAAATAGCAATTATAGTAAAAATTAATATATATTGTACATAAAATCAAATCCTAACATTTATAACTTTAGCTAAAAAAGTTAGTTACATTCGCATAGCATGTTAATTTTCTCGCTCCCCGCAATGTCGAGTGAATTAGTATTGAAGCTGCGAATATTAGAAAAACAACGTTCATCCAACCGCAAAGATGTTACTGTGGGCACCACAGACTAACTAGGTGGGCACTGGTCGGCGGCCATGTGCGCTTGATCTGTTCGATTTTTAAATATTTTTAAATGTTAAAAATAAAATTGAATTGTGGAAGGTATTCTTAACACGACCTTAAAATAATAAGTCTTTTTATTAGATGTAACATTTACAGATGCAAAGAATATACCAGCGTGAAATTGCAGCGTTATACTGTTGTGTTTCGTATAGTGAGGGACAAGACCTGAGGCCCTTTTTTTCTGATAAGTACACAACAAGTCGCCGAGTAGTGGCGGATACCCCATATAATCACTTGAATGTCTTAAGACTAAGGCGCGGCAGAGGGAAATGAAAGAGGAGTTTGGCAGCGTCATCTTCCTTACAACGTCTCAAAGTAATAAAAACTGAGGTTGCCAATCTGCTTGCTAAACTTGACAACTATGGCAAATATCCACCCTGTAAAGCAATCTATGGGGGAGACCTTTGTCCAGTAGACTCATCATAGGCTCTAATGAATGAACAAATGAATGAGACATTCCTTCTTAGTTTCAGGAGTGACAACGGATCTGCATTTTGATTCTAACTCGAGAATTGTTTTTGGTATCCTATGGATTTCAGTATCTACTTATCATAAAGTTACTAACTTAGTTCTTATTAGTCTACGGCCGAAAACTCAATATTTTACGTTATGGTACTAGAATAAAATATTATTTTATTCAATATTAGCGATCCGCCCCGGCTTCGCACGGGTGCTTTCTGGATCTCGACAACAGCTCCAACTACCGGGTCCAATTTTGAATCTAAACCATCCAGAGACCCAAAACATACAAAATATTTCATCAGAATCGGTCGAGACAGTTTCTAGTTTTAGCGAGACTAAACGACAGCAATTGATTTTTATATATTATATAGATAGAGATAGAATAATACGTAACACTTTTAGAATGTCTTTGTTTCATTTACCACTGGTTCGGAAAATACCTCGGCTCTGTGAATAACCAGAAATAAACCCAGCGCGAATTTATTAAATAAAATTTGAGAAGTAGTCTGTCGCATTTTCTACAAGGATTTTATAATGTAAAGAGCTTAGAATACAATATATAGAAAGTAATTAAGAAAATTCTAAACTAAAATATATAGAAATAAAAAAATCCATTACAAATTTGTACACGTATTTTACTTACAGGTTCTTTTCAAGTTGAGGAAATATGAAGAAAGTGAAGTCGGAAGGTAACTACGAGCCCTGTTCAATGAACAAAAGCACTGTCTTCAGTCATTTTTCATTTTACTTCAGTCATTCAGTCATTGATCTAAAGTTAATTTACGAACGAACATAATTGAAAATTAAAAATTTTTCACAGCCGACTGCAATGTAATTTATGAGGAATAACTCAAAAACTATTGGTCTGACCTTGATCAAATTATGGGACCACACGAGAAGTATCAGCTTTCATATAAAAAAGAAGAGGTAACACACATAAAAAAAATATACAGTCGAATTGAGTACCGTCTCCTTTTTGGAAGTCGGCAGAAAAGCATCTGAGCTTACACTTGTATTAACACTTAATTTCTTTGATATGTTTTGTTTTTCAACATACTAAACTTTACTATAAATTTTGCATTATTTAGGCACTTCATTTAATGTTAGTTGATTTCAGTTAATTAGAAGACTTCCTTATTGTTATCGTTATTGAGCAAGTTATTTAAATTTGATCATACAGTTATTATATGTTTAGCGTTCTGTAGTTAAACAAGGAACCTGTTTTGCTGTCCGTGCGTGCTACAAAACTGTAGTTTGTCATAGTTATACATATTAATGACGCCTAAAAAGTAGTTATATAAAAATTTTACGGAACTGTATATCTATAACCATTTTTGTAGGGCCTTGGGATGTGAATGATGTGTTGTAGATTCTATTTTTTTCAAAACCGAAAGTTTTTTGACTTCCTATAACTCTGCTTGGAAAATAAGTCCTTCAGTTCCCATAGTCCTATTTACGCCCATTTTTAATCATTATAGCTATCATACCGCGTACTCACTTAATATGCTCATAGTATCAAGAACGCCCCTTTAAGTTCACTTATAGTGACGGGTTAGTTGCCCATCACTCTCCGTGAATCCAACCCCTATATTTTACGGTGCGCGATAAGCACTTTGCAGATTTTTAACATTATTTCCGCCGCCAAATAGTAGTGCGTGCACTGCTGTGCTCCAGTTTGAAGGGTACAGAGAGCCAGGATAATTACGGCTGTAAAGCATTCATCCTTAGTCCTCAGAGGTGGCAACGCATCAGTAGCCTCCTTTAAATGAATTGCTTGCAAGTGTTCATCGGACTGTAGGTTAATTTTTCATACATTCTTTTATAAAAAGCAACTTTTTTGATGGTAATAGAAAATATCGTAAGGAAAGCTGCATCTTTGAAACATATGAAAAATTTAGACAAAATATAATACACTTGCGATTGTCGTCACTTGGTGAAAGGCCAGCTTCATTTTTGTGATTTGGTTAAACACTTGTACTAGTTTCACAATATTTATTTAAAATTATTATTACACTAACTACTAATAAAAACATCAACCACGGCATCAACATGGTAATATATTTATATTATTAACTATTTTTTGTATATTTATTTTAAATATTGTGAAACTAGTATAAATGTTTATTAAAACACCACACAAAAATTTAGACAAAATGTAAAGCCTGCGAACACGCAATAGGAAAGCACACTGGACTTGTTGTTCGTCGGACTGGCGCGTTGTTCTGGTGGTCGTAAACGCATCTGCTGATCATGAGAACCCGGGTCGGCTCAAAAGAGTTGCGTATTTATGTCAAGAAACTCACAATAGCCGTCCAGATTCAGATGTTGGCGGTGTTTCGCCCCTGTGCCTCGAAAACCACCTAAATCTGTTGATCCTACGTCTGATCTACAGTCGTGCCGGATTGCCGTCACATCGAACTGTGTAATTGAGGAAAAAGAGAGTATCTTTGCTTGTGCCCACACTCGGGCACTATAATCCTGTTTTGCACAGATCTTTTATTTTGTTCTGGAGGCCAATATAACCCTTCCAAATTTATTAAGCGACCTGTGCCCAGCTGTGGGATTTTTGCTAAACAAACTTAGTAGTGTGTATGTATAATTTTTATATTTTGTAATAAATATCTTAAGAGAATATAACTCTACTTAATAAATAATAAACAGAAGTTACAAATCAGTTCTAAGGTTACAAATGATAAGAATTCAAGAGAATACAAAACGAGTTCAACAATGCCTTAGCCGAATTCCCTGCAATAAATTAGGACCCATTTGAAAACGAAGTGGTCCCTCGGTGGCGATTTTTCTCATCGGCCTAGCGACATGCATACAGATGTTCTAAATATATTGTTGGCATTAAACCATTGGTGTAAGTCGATGCGGTATTTCTCACCTAAGTTATGTAAAGCCGCATTATGGATCTTTTAAATATATTTAGTTTTTTTTTTTTTATAAAAGATAAGTGACAAACGATCTTACTATCCAAGTGGCTACTGCAGTTCCTGGACACCTGCAGCTAGCTTCAAACAAACAAGGCTACGCAGGGCACGCCGAGACTACTCTCAGTCGGCAGCTATAATATATATGACGTTCCGTGACGCAGTGGCTTAGCAATGAATTTTGGCACTGAGGGGTTCGAGTCAGGCACAGAACAAGTATTTGTATAGTCTACAAGTGATTGTTTCTTGTATATGTGTTTGTCCTAATGCAATCTATATATTATAAAAACTCTCTCTAGCCGTGAAGTGGCGGTTAAGAATATCCAATACCCCATATCTTCCCGTGGGTGTCGTAAGAGGTGACGAAAATGATGAAGAGACAGCCGCCAGACCCCGGCGGGCCCGTATTTCTTGGCTACGGTGGCGACCACGGTAACGGCGGGGCAGGAGGTGCTAAGAATCTCCGGTGGGGGTTCGGTTGCCACTTAAGACGACTCGACCTGGCAACATACAACACACGCACCCTGAGGACTGCTTAAAGCCACTCAGCGAGCTATGAAGAGGGCTATGCTCGCGGTTTTTCTGCGTGATAAACGCGTGACAAGTGGGATAGAAGCCGCAGTTTTTTTATTGTAACTTTGCTATTATCAGAAATATGCTGCTACCCTTCTCCTGCCTCAGTTTCTTTTTGTCGCCTCTTACGACACCCACGGGAAAATATGGGGTCAACCTATAAGGAAACGGTCAAAACTTTACGATCGCAATAATAAGAATCATCGATCTCTCGTATGTGCTTTGTCTATTTATATTAGGACTTTATAGTGGATCAGCTATAAATAATAACCGATGGATAGCTGTAATTAGACAGCTTGAAGGATTCCATCCACCAATTTCAGTCATATTTAGTGCATATTACTTCAATGTATTAACTTTAATAAACATTAAACATAGTAGAGTGAACTCGAAGAACCGACAACCGATGGGGAGGAAAGATTCTCGAGTGGCAGCCTCGTACCGGTAAGTGGAGTATAGGGCGGCCTGCCACTAGATGAATTGACGACCTGTTAGTACATGAAGGCCGTTGATGGATGCAGGTGGCTAAGACCGTGTTTTTGACATTCTTTAGGAGAGACCTATGTTCAGCAGTGGATTTGTGAAGGCCTGTAATGATGATGATGATATTGATGACGGTTAAAGTAACGAAGGGCTCACAGCTTAGTAAATACCTAAACAATTTTAAGAAATTCATATCACAGAAATATCATTCTTTAAATATTCCTTTCGAACATCTTAAATGAATTTTAAATACTGACTCCAGTATACTTCATGTAGTAATTCGTGTCAAGTGCTCAATCAATCTTCAAATGGCCGAACTACGTCGCCTCTTTCAAGTCTTCAATAACCATATAATGAATTCTTCAACTGCTGTGATCGAGGATCGCGAGATGGAATGAATCGTACACGTTATGTGAGTCACTAACGATCCGCTTCGGCTTCGCCTGGATAGTATCTACTAATATCAATATTTTCGGATAAAATATAGCCTCAATCAGATATTGCTCTCTATACGTTCGTAAGATTTCATGACATTCGGTTTAACAATTCGAAGATTTGTCCCGATAGACACACACGAGATATTTCATCTTAGTCGTCAGGGGTGACAACGCGTCTGTTTTTTGGTCCTTAAGCGAGGATAAATATAGATATGTATGGGCCACAGCATCCACTTTTCATCAGGTGGGCTGTGTGCTCGCTTGTTACCTCTATTCTATAAAAGAAAAATTTAACGCAAATCTATATCGTTTTAAAATTTCGCATGAAAATATTATTCAAGTTAAATTTTATATTCAAATGTATGTGCACGTGAAATAAGGCACGTTCTGGGCGAGCACGTTTGCATTCCGTGGAGTTTTTAGAAAGTTTTCCGCAAAGGCTAGGTTTCGTTGTCCAAATACTTCTAAACTTGAAAAATTTAAACGATCATGCATCGAATTTAATCCATAACTTTATTCCACGTAAGGGTATACGTATACACGAACCTTAAATAACTTAGTTTTGGCCGTTTTTGTAAGATTTTTATGTGAGGCACTTTATATGAGTTGCATTTATTGATTTAATTTCTATACAAGAACGATTACAATTTGAGTGCCTTCAAGGCAAGTGTGAACAGGGTTTTGTTACGCTAATGCCCACTCAAACGCTACTCAATTTTAAGATGCCGTTAATTTTCATGGTGTGTCAGTCAATTTGATTTAAAGCGATAAAGACAACAAGAGACCTAAAAGCGTCTTACATTTGAGTGGAGTATTCGGGCATAAGACTGTGCGATTTGATATCTTGGACTTCATCACCTCTCAGGGGAGAAGAGGGAGCCACTAGCAGTAATCGTTCTCTTTTCCAATATAATTAAACTTTGGTTATATTCTACTAAAATAAAAACATTTTTTTTTATTTTTTAATAATCTACTAAACATATGAAAAAAACAAAAAGTTTCCTGTCCGTAACTACCCGGTGAATATCGGGATTATACGGACACCTGTTAGGGTAATTGCTAATTGATAATTACAAACGACCTATTATTCAATACATGATAATACTTATAGTACCATAACTATTTTTTTTGCAATATGCGGCCAAATTCGCGGGAAAACTTCATAATAAGCAATATAGGCGTTTGGTGAAGAACAATTAATTAAAAAACTCTCAAATAGTACGCACTTTTTATGTTTTAAATACAGAATGCGTGGTAATAAACTCTATGTTGTGGTAGGAACTTTAACCGATTGTCATACATAAATTTCTAACGCCTTCTATTTTACTGCGCACTCACATTATTTTTTTATTTTAATAAATACACTTTGCTTCAATCGGGACTCCGGGCTCTGCCGCCGCGCCGTGTGAGTGGATTACTGTATCGTTTATAAGGTCTCGGATTGGGGGCGACTCAATCTAGTCCAGTTTAATCCTCAGAAGACACAAGTTTGCACGTTTACCGCTAAAAATAACCCCTTTGTCACATCTCCTCAGTTTCAAGGCACTCTTCTTGTTGCCACAGCCAGTATCGGAATCCTCGGTGTCGACATATCGAGTGACTTGTACTTTCGTGGTCACTTGGAAGAGAAGGCCAAATTGCCCTTTAAAAAGCTTGGCGTGCTCAGTATGGCGGGACAGTATTTCATGCCGGCACACCATCTGCAACTTTATAAGTGCGCCTTATAAAGTTGCAGACGGTGTGACGGACGGTTTGGCCTCACGCGGAATACTGTTCCCATTTCTGGGTTGGAGCTCTCCAGTCCCAGCTCCTTCCACTTGACCGCATCCAGTGCAGGGCGAATCGAATCGTTGAAGACAGAGTCCTTACAGATCGGTTCAATACAATGACTCTGCGAAGAGATGTTGCATCCCTTTGCATTTTCTTTCGCATTTAACATGCCCTGAGGAATTGTTCGGATTAATCCCAGCCGTCAAATTTCACGAACGCACATCGCAGTAAAACTTCCGATACCATCCACACCATCTGGATGATTGGCGGTCCACCACTGTCTGTTTCACTTGGTGTTTTCTTCCGCGTACGACCTCTCACTGGAATAGCTTACCACCGGCGATTTTTCCGGACTCATAAGACTAAGGGACCTTCAAGAAAAGGCCTTCTTTTTTAAAAGGCCGGCAACGCACCTGCAATTCCCCTGATGTTCATGTTTGTTCATGGGCGGCGGTAATCACTTATCATCAGGTGAGCCGTATGCTAGTTTGCCTCCTCTTCTATAAAAAAAGAGAATACATGAAAAATTACGCCGCAAGAAATAAAATTTAATTTGATTAAAATTGGTAACTAACAGGTTATACATGTGACACGGGCGGCCGTCGCGTAAACCCAGGCTTCACATAATATTTTATCGTCCGTGAGTTCATTAGAAACAATAATGAAAAAGAAAACAAACATATTTGCAGTCACTTCGAATACTGTAGCCGACAACAGTGTAACCAGATTATAAAAATAATTAATTTGAAGAAAATTGTTTTGAATACATGTGTATTTCAATGAACAGTAACATATTTACACAAACAACGACTGTAGTTACGTAATAAGCATGATTAAAAGCATTATTTCTTGTATAATAACGTAACAATACAAATTTAGCGTCTGTTGAAACCACAATTGTATACACACTCGGAACAAGAGAGGCATTGTATGAGGATCCTTGAGAACTTTCTAAAGTAGCAGTGAAGATAAGTGCCTACCTAAATATAATATATTTGTATTAAACACATTATTAAATAAGTTCATTGAAATATATTGTTTTGCTTTATAGCAGTGGGTATTTTGTCATATTAATAGGAACTTCATATGTTCCAAAAATAATTATAGGTAGTACGTAGAGATATTCTCATACCTTGCGGAAAATTAGCATATAAAATTGCAAATAATCAATTTCTTTGGTTGCGGTAGGACTCGAACTCGGGTTGCTCACACAGCTAGTACAGTTACAAGCTGTGAGGCATACCATTTTACTCCTCAGTGGTGTCAAAGTATCACATTCTTTCTTGTTTAAAGTTAGTTGCAGTTGTCCATGGACTGCAGCAGCCATTGTTTTAAAGAATAAGTGTGACAAGCGAGCACACAGCCCACCTGATTTTAATAGGATGCTGTGGCGCATAGACATCTTCATCTATCCTAGATTAAGCATTATAATGAAAATGTGTTGTCAATGATATATACCTAATAAAACTCATCTTTAAAGGGATTGATAAAACTACTATTAAAAATTAGTGAGGCAGAGACAATGTTTCGTATAATGTTGTACGTGTGCGTACTGAAAATAAAAGAAGAAAGAAAGAAAGAACTATTTATTTGATATACACATTTTACACACATTAAAAAAAATATTATAATCAAAAGCAAGGGGGAAAAGAATGCATGTACTAGTCTAACACTGTTTACGCATTTACAATTGAGAAGCAGTACATACACAATAATAAAACAAATAAACAAAAAGGTAAAACCGAAAAAAAAAATCAATATGAAAATGTGACATCAAATAGGTCTCCAACTCAGCATAATGCTGCAAATACAGCGCTGGTTTTCAGTTGGAGCCTTGTGACTTCACAGACAAGTCGGTGTGTGATCTTCCAACTAAGAGTTATATACAAGTTCATAGTTATCTATTAACAATTACGAGTTAAAATGTAGTGCTAACATATTATATAACGTATACACACATGCACTGAGACTAAACCTAGGTAACAGGTGTGTTATATTACTATATATTAAAATAATACCTACTTATATACTTATACATACAATATTAAGATGATATTTGACTATTCTGACTATTCTATGGGGAAGACAACTTTTACTTTTTTCATAAAATTAGATAATTCAATATTCTGAGTCAAAGAGACGCCATATTACTACGAGACCTGCTGTGGATTTTTAAAGCAAAAAAAAAAAAGGAATAAGATTGAATCCAATAAATAATCATTCATGAAATATATAACAGAAACACATTAATAATCAATAATATTCGAACATGAAAAGTGTAGAACAAATAAAACTGTACGGTAATTGCATACACGTTTCATTACTTGCATCGCAAGTTAAATGCGGCGTGAAATTTGTTTCCTGTGTTGTACTCCGCTTCTCAATGGTAATTTTTTATTTATGCTTAAAATTAGGTCAGAAATTTAATTATTAATACAATTTTTGTTTATTAAATAACTATAGTTGCCAACGCGCCTGTCAAGCTTGTTAACTATGGCAAATTCCTCTTATCCGGCACTCTATGGGGGAGGCCTTTGTTTAGCAGTGGACTTTTATAGGCTGTAAGGGACTTTTATTGTATAATCTCTTAAAAAAAGTTATAATGCATTAACTTCTATTTTGACAAGAATATATAGAAAACAGACAGAGCGCGGCGGAACAGAGTACGGCCATCAAAGCAAATACAAATTCAAGCTAGTGTGAAACGAAGATATATTTATATTTTATTTATTTTAATAGTCAAGCTATAAAAGATTCAAGAACGTGAATCATTTAAGTCGAGATATTAAAGCAATAGTAGTAATAAGCTTGATGATCTATCTTCTTATTTTCATTGTTTATTTATCCGTCCGAATAAAACGAGATTAATATAGAAATATATACTTATAACGTTACATCTATATATTTCTTCTTCTTCGGCTTCTTTTAATGTCAGGTGTCATTTGCAAACCGTGAAAGCATGAAGAATTTTTTTTTTAATTTTTCTATTCGTGCTAATCTTTGGGTAGTAGAGATAGAAAGCAATGTCAGAAGTGATCTCGGATATGTTTTCGGATAAAATATATAGATATTTGATGATTATCTTAAATCTAACTGACGTTTAATTAATAGTTAATAGTTGCGAAGAAAGGCCGGGTCGGTTAAATAAATTAAAAAGTTATAATACAATATTCAAACTTCGTTAGTCAGGCAATGAACATGAAAATATTTTTTTCTGAAACATATATGTATTGCGTATGTTAGCGTTGAGAGATATACTACCTTACAAATCGATAGTTGTTAATTTTAATGGAATGTGATGCAATAATATAAGGTACGCACAAATCCTTGGTACAGATGGTCGCCTCCCGGTGATAGAACTAGTTGCCCGATTCGAGTATTACCGTGTCTTCTCTTCGGACATAAGACAATCTTATATTGTGCCAAAGGAACTTGTCTCTCTGTTCTTCCAGCTTCAGGATCTTCTATTCAGTTCTCAGGTCTTTTATTCGTCTAAGGTGGCAATTGAACCTCCACCGGAGATTTTTAATATCCCTGCCACGCCGTTAGCTTGGTTGTCACCGTAGCTAGGAATATCGGGGCCGCCGGGTACTGCGGCCGTTTATTTACGTCGTTGTTCATGAGGGGTTACTTGCCGTAGTTGCAGATAATATAGTATAGTCTCAATATTACATCAGAGGTCTAATTACTATAATTCTAAAAACATATTGTAGAAGGCGAAGCTATTAAGCTATATGTGCGTGCGTGCGTGCGTGCGTGCGTTCGTGCGTGCGTGCGTGCGTGCGTGTATGTGTGTGTTCATAATTCTTCTCCTACTAAATGGTTTGACCTATTTTCATAAAATAATTATGGGGTACTTTATGGGTCACTGGTTGTCGATATTCAGAAAATACCTGTGCGAAGACGGGGCAGGTGGCTTGTATTTTAATAATAGCTGATCATGGCGCTTGTTAATAAAGGCATAAATATAGCAAAAGATTCCTTTCATTCATTAATTCATTACAGTTTAGTAAAAGATAGCATAGGCCTTCCCCAATGTAATCATTGGGGAAGGCCTATGCTATCTATCTGAGGTAATCCTCATAAGAGTGATTTCGCTTCGCAGACGAGTTGGCAACCGCAGTCTTTATTATTTTCAGTTGTTATCAGGAAGACGATGTTGCCCGTCTCTTTGTTTATTTCCCTCTGTCGGCTCCTACGACATCCACGGAATGATGTGGTGTTAATGGATTCTCTTATCCAATCAATACACGGTCCATGTGTATTTAAATAAATTAAAAATAAAAATCAAAAGATTACAGCTTCAGCAATGAACATAAATATTTTATATTTTCACTTAAAAGTAAATTATTCAAAACTTCCAATAAAACGCCCTCACAAATATAAAGTCATGATCGTTCAAATACAAAGAGCACTTATATTATATTAACGTCTCGACGGCTATTCTAGCTGTTAACTTTTCCGATATCTCGGCCCTCAGGCGATTGATGACTGGAGTAGCGATACAAGTGAGAAAGACTGCAATATAAAAGTGATTTAAAAATACAACGAATATTATTTGTGTAATTTGATAACAAAATTAAACAAATGTTTACTGGTGTTATTCAATTATATATTCTTTGAACTTAAAAATTCACTTTAAATTGAAAGAAACCATGTCGTCTTCGCGTAAATATAACAATTTTATATATGTTCGGGCATAATTCTTTAAATATGAACCGATTTAAAAAAAATATTTGTGTCATGCGCTTAAAGTTAGGTTAATGAGTTTCTTTTTTCTATCTTTTCTTTGGTTTTTCGAAATGAATCTCGAATAGTTTATGAATTTCTATAGAATAAAATGTCAACGGTGTTTGTCTTACGTGTGATAATTTCCATAAGATATGTGCCCAAGTTCACAAATATACCCGTGAATGCTTTGAAATTACCATAAATAAATATATTGTTATCGTACCACATAAATTACGTTGCTGGAACATTAAAAGTTCTTAATATTTTTGGTTTCCTCGTTTTATATTCTATCGAAATATTATAGTGTTTTTTATTATATGTACTGTACTAGAAACAAACTTTACTAGCCATATTCATAATTCAAAATGAATAAGAAAGAAAGAGCTTTTTTTAAAAAGAGTAAAAAGTTCATCCACCGCCACTATAAGCTAACATTTCATGTTATTGTTAATTATTATATCTTGTAGATTAAAAACATATAATAAATATATGACAGTACTAAATAACCCTGAAATCGTATAACAAATACGTGTGAACATTAACAAACATTATGTAAATAATTATATGCTACAGTAATAGAGTGGTGGCTATTTATAATTTTATAAGAAAAAATATCATTCAATTCTACTCCCCGCGGTATAATGCCAAGAACGCTAGCTGCGTTTCCTGACTGAATTACTATACTTAGCCTTTGGGCGATAAAGGACATTTATATGTCCTTATACTTTCTTTTAACAAAAATAACGTAATTTGTATTGTTGCTTTGTTATACATAAAATTTATCTGGCGCCAATTATGACTCCCTGAGACTTTTGCTGTAGAGACTATCGGTCCTTTGGGTCCATACGAGGTTAAATTCGCTAGCATCACTGATGACTAGATCGCCGTTTCTTTTCTCAACCAAAGGCTTAATATAGCAATACAGCGAGGAAACGCAAAAGTTAATTTAAGTTAATAAGTTGCAACGTTTATTTTTGCCAGCGGAGATCTAACCCGGGTTACTAAAGTACGGCGAAATCTAAAATCACTGAGAATCTTGCCCTTGCAAAACCAAAGCTGAAATGCGACCTTATGACTTGCATTAGACGGTATTACTTACGACTTTTTTACGTGGTGGAGCCATGCTGCAGCTATATTAGTAGTATAGTTGAACCACGAATGGGTCGGCTGGACCGGGGAAGGACCACGCTCTCACAGAATACCAGCGTCAAATAGCAGCTTCATGCTGCTGTGTTTCGTATGGTGAGTGTAGAGAACCGGAGACCCTTTTTACTGGTAAAGAGGCATTCTATCTTAGTCCTCACGGGTGACAACGCATCTGCATTTTGATTCGCAATCGAGGATAAATGTAAATGTCTATAGACCACAGCAACCACTTACCATCAGGTGGACTGTGTGCTTGTTTGTCACCCGATCCTATAAAAAAAAAGTAGTCGAATGGCGGATTCAATCTCACGTCCTTTGAGATCGTTTTATCCGAAGCTTTCCATTGACGCTTCGTACTGTATAAACCTGACTTTTTACTACAATTAAAGCACAAATTACATTTTATTGGTTAGCCATCTCTTCTATCCCAAGTTGTGGATTTTTTATGCAAATTTTTTTGTAATGGATTAAAGGATTGGCGACATTTTCCGTAAATAGACATTATGCGTAATTTAAACGTTAAATTTAAACTTTGATGTCCTTCGTTTACATACGATATCACCAAAAATGAATTTTATTTAGGCGGAATATGGCATATTCTAGTATGTTATAATTTAGTTAGTTATAAATATTAGTTTAGTTAGTATGTTAATAAATAAAACGTCACCCCCACCCTGTATTTTGCTAACATAAATTTGAATAATAATCAATCTAAATTTCGCAGTGTAATAAAAAATTCATTGAAAGACGGCCAATTTCCCTAATTTGTTAAAAACTTTTTAAGACAATTAAAGACGATTTAAGCTTTTTTACAAAACCATCTAATAATTATACAAATTAACGACAAAATCATAATTTGAAATTGACGTGATTTATTCCAGTTGAGATAAAACTTTTTAGGCACATTTTGAGAGCAGCTGTGATCTTTTCAGAGGAAACTTTGACAAAGACAGTAACTGACTAATATGTAGTATTTCGTGAGTATAATAATATGTGTTGACTGCCTCGTTGACCTAGTGGCCGTAACCGTGACTGCTGGTCTTGGATCTAAATCCTGGGTGGGGCCGAAATCTGTTGTTGGGTTTTTCTGCCACGGAATTGTCAGTAGTAGCCCGAAATAAGGAAGATAGCGATGTTTTACCCCGTGCCTCGGTAAACGCGTAAACCCGTTGATACAAACACTTGCCGTTCCACCGGACTATGAGAGTGAGGAAATAGGGAGTGCATCTGTGCTTGCACAGACTTATGTACTTGGGCACTATAATTTTATCCTGCACAGATGGCTAGTCTCCGTTGAGACTGGAGGGCGTGCCCAAAATTCGGTCTGGAGACATTATTGTGGATTATTAATGATTTTCTTTTTAAACCTTCTCAGAAATGAGTTTATGAGTTATGTTGAAATTTTTCCTCGTATAAAAATGTATGATTTTTGAATACAAAGTAGAACACTTATATACTTTCGTAAGAGGATTACGTCGCAGCACTTTGGCATTGAGCAAGTCAGGCAAGAAATATCTACGAAGGTACTTGGCAGTCTTCACAAATATTAATGGAAACAAATGGTAAAATAAGTTTGACGGAGAATCTACATTTGTGTATTGCTTTAAAGTGTTTACTAACACGTAGATCACTAATCCATTGTGTTTTTTTGTAAAGGCAACTATTTAAGTACAGAGCCTTTTTATTGGGACAAGAATTGATATTTATTAACTTTTTATGCCCTGTAGTGTCAGCATAGGAGACTTCACTCCCCATAATATCCTGTGGATATTGTAAGAAGCGACAGATGAAAATGAAACATGAGATGGGCAGCAGCATATATTTTAAGCCGGCTCGAGGTGGCCACTCCACCCTCGCATCGGACACGAGGATATCCTTTGCGCAGGTAAAGTTGGAGGCCGCAGAGAACGGCACACCATGTATTCGGGTGAGCCTTACTTAAAAAGGAGATGAAAAAGGATTAGTAATACTCCGATGGGGGTCCACCATGGGGTGGCCGGCACCGGTGAGACTGCAGATGTATGCGAAAGTGTTCTCGTGGCCGCGCCAATATGCGGTGAAGGTGGAAGAACACCATGAGGTTTTAGTCGGTGCGAGTCCGAAGTAACCCGTCCTTGCCCCGCGAGGCGAGTATGCATAGGCGTTTTCCCATGTTAAGAAAAAGGCCCTTCTTTAGCAGTGATAAAATTTTATAGATATCTAAATAAATAAAAGACACACTACATCGAATGTTTCTACTTTATATTTGTAAAATAAAATAATAAAAAATATTTCTTATTATTATGACATTAATAAAATGAGTTAACAGTGCTAATGGTGGTGTAGTAAATTGTCATTCTTGAGAACTAAGACAAAATGCTTTACAGCCTGAAATCTTTGCTGGCCTTTTGATGTGTAGTCCGCAGCCAGTGAAATTCGAAGTCTTGATTCAAACATTTGTAATTTCGGTTCTAAGACTGCCGCAGCCTTCAGATAGTATTTGGGTGCACGATTGTTTGATGATGAAAACAGAATATTTGAGAAGTAAAATTTTTAGGAATGAAATATAATCCAGGCATTCTGGCACTCTTAAGTTCAAAGTCTGTCTTCGAACACTTGGTAAGTAAATTCGAAGAGGCGTTTTGTCTGTCACTGCGAATCAACACAATAGCTAATGAAAAGAGGCGTGTTATCTGTCACTGCTAATCAACGCAATACAGTTGATGCACTTTGCATTAAACTAGCCTCTAAATAGAAAAGGAACCCCCTTGTAAGTTAGCTTACCCTTACTGAGAGTTCGCTGTTACTGTTATAAGCTTCCCCTTTAAAACGGATGTTTTCGAAAACAATACGTAACATTTTTAATAAAATTTTAAAACTACTTTTCGTTATGTTACTAAAGAATTTTACTTTGGTCTTTTGTTTCCCGCAAAAATAGCTTAAGCCTTATACTTACTGCGAAAATTTGGTATATTAAACTCACAGGAGAAACCCACATAATATTCGTAATTAAGAGCGGACGTCCATAAAGCGTAATGCTAGTGCTCAACGTCTCGTTTCTAGAGGTGAATTTTCCCCCTTCCTACGTTGATAAGATTAAGTGATTACAAAGTGGTTATTGCTTTATACCTCGCTTAAACATAATCAGATAAAGAGTCATCAGATATCTTTAAAAAATGTTAAGTGTGAGTGAGCCCTTACGCACACATGTTTCTATAATTTTACAGATAACGCATAATATTTTATACTGTTTAAATAATGCACCGTATATTGCCGGTGGAGGAATAATCACTACCTCTTATCGTCCCGTGGGTGTTCTAAGAGACGACAGAGGGAAACTGAAATAGGTAATGAGCAGCAGCATCTTCTTAATAATAACTCAAAATAAAAATTTAAAAACTGCAGTCGCGAACCTGTCTGCTAAGCATGGCAACTGTGGCAAAATCCCCCATATGAGAGAATCTATGGTAGGGATATATTATCAGTAGTGAACCTATAATTTACGCTTTAATCGTATATACAATGTCGGGAATGAGAGTAAAAAAAAATAAAAGGAAATACGAACAAGTAAAGGTAGAATGTTAATCTTCCACTTGTTTTAGCAGTATAAAGTATCGCGTAGGCGACTAAGAGGCTCAGTCTGTAATTCTAAGAGCCCTACTGTCGTTACTATGCCCGTTGGGGTATTCTATTAGTGTAGGCAAGGGAGTTCGTGTTGCTGAGAGGCTGCCCTGTGTACATTGAGATGGGTAGTGATGCTGTTGGTTTGCATACTTTGGTGTTAACAGGTAATAGGGTCCTGATAGCAGGGTTTGTTACCGAGTAGTGTTCTTGTATTTGAATAATTTTGAAAATGATTTTTAACATTAAAAGTGGAATAGTTTCTGAGGACATACTTTTTTATTGAATAAGGATGACAACCACCTGATGGTAAGTGGGTGCTGTGGCCCATAGACATCTACATTTATCCTCGATTAAAAATCAATATGCAGATGCGTTGTCACCCCTGAGGACTAAGATGGAATGCCTCGTTGCCAGTAAAAAGGGTCCTCACGGGTGACGACGCATCTGCATATTGATTATTTATTGAGGATAAATGTAGATGTCTATGGGTTACAGCAACCACTTACCATCAGGTGGACTGTGTGCTCGTTTGTCACCCTATCCCGTAAAAAAAATCATTTTTTTAACAGAAGAGCACTGTTCTATAGTGTGTACGGGTTTCTTTTTAATTTAAATTATATTCAGCTATGTTTATAATTAATGATAATATACTTTTTAGTGCAGCCTTTGTTTTATAAAAAAAATAAACTTGTTAATACACAATGATCCTTGTATATTTTCTGGGACATTGTTTTAAAGGCATTGTCCCATGAATAAATAACTGACCTTGTTGAGTCGAGTAGTAGTCGAATATTGTTGCTATAACTTGTGTTTGTTCCTAGCGCTTATAGAATCCATATAATATTTTATAATTAAAACTTATTTTGTAAAAGCACAAAATATATATTCATTATTTTTCATTAAATCATTACAGTAATCAAAAGACGTCTGGCGAGTTTGCAACCGCATTGTTTTATTAATTTCATTTGTAAACCGTAAAATGATTTTAATATACTGACTAGGTTACAAATTGCTCTCATGACCCTCTATTGTAGAGCAAAAATATTTACCCCGTCATTCGCGTTTCTCGAAATTAAATTTCATGCGACATACATCACCATCATCATCATTACAGCCATTCTTAAGCAATTGAACAAGACTTAACTCTTCCCATTTAGAAGCCCGTTGTTATTCAGATGAGTGATTGTGTAAAATTTTATTATTTACTAAATGAAGTAAATAATAAAATTTTCATGCTGCCTTTACTAATATTGTAATGAGATTTTTCATTATTCGTATTTTAAACTTATTTCTACAGTGTTTTGTTTGACTTAGTTCTTTTCTTAATTATATGAATGGTCGTAGAAAAAAAACTACATGATATTTTTTTTTTGCTTCATTTATCACAAAATTTACTTTACTAGTATAATATATAGTTAAAAAAAATGGAAGACCTTTGCTTCATTACATCATTGATGATATCTGATTTTCATTTTGATTCCTTTTTGAAAAGTTTCTAGCATTTTCTGTTGTATCGTTATTTTACACACAGACAAACACTCAGACTTTGGTTTTGGAATAAGCATTGTTTAGGCCCAAAAAAGGTAATTTGTACGCCATGCAATCACGTTCGACTTCGAGAATCGCCCGATGGTACCAGGTGTCACGCGAGTCGCGGTGCGGGGGCGGTTTTATATTGAATTGAAGCAGCATTAAAAGACAATTCGTCGTTGGTGATTTTCTCTATTGCTTTTTCCATTATCTCCTTTGTATAATTTTTGTAATTGCGGGTACCTGCTGTCTTTTTATAGATACGAACGATGAGACAGCTAAAACAAAACAATAAATAGAGGTTAAATTGATAACGTATACAATACTCCTATAAGATTGGGAAAAACCACCATTGGGGTGAAATTGATATAATTATGAAAGTCACCTCGTATACTCTATCAATGTAGGCCCGGTAAACTAAAGTGTTTATGCAAAATAAAATGGCTGCCGTAACCAAAAAATGCAAACATGCTATTAATCTTAAAGAAACGTGCAATTAAAACAGCGAAAGACTACAAACCAAACAATAATACTTACGGTTGTACCACTGAAGTTATTCATAATGCTATTTTACACTTAAGTTTAACAATAATTTTTATTTGCGTCTGACAACAGCTAATAGTCGACGCGTCGACAAAATATGGCCGACATGTCAGTCTGGCCAACAGAACAAACAAAATTTTGGTTGCGTTCAGTATCACGCATTAAATCCGAAAAAACTTACCAAGTTTAGCTATCATCAAAGTTACCCCAGTTCGCAAAGTAACCCCGTTTTACGGTACGTAATAAATAAGTAGTAAAAATTAGAATTAACAATTTGCACTGGTGCTGTCGGGAATCGAACCAGGGTTGCTCATGAATGTGAAACTGCAGCTCTTCGGTGAAAAGGATCTATTTCTTGTCACTCACGTGCGCGTGTGTTCGTCTCTCGTAGAGCTGACTCCTTCGTGCTACAACCACAAACGCGATAGCGTGGTTTTAACATCTTATTTTATGTGTAATTATTACAAATTCTTCTCCACAGTATGAAAATTAAAGGAAGACAAGATATTTTTGTAGGTGTAAATATGTTATTTCATTAACTGTTAAAGAAAAACAATCTAGAACAAGTGACGTGACCATGGGTGCTGTAAAGTGCCCGAAACTTCCGGAATCACAAAAGATAAAATTAAATGCGATTTAATTCAGTTAAATTTATTTTATTCCATGTGTAGTATTCGCGTAAATATCAGTAATCATTATATATATAAACAGATTATTATTAAAATTACAGCTCATGTACGTCGCATGGCTGGTCACAGGCCTCCTCTTTCTTCTAAGAGGAGTTTAGTCGTGGTAAGTTCCCGAAACATATTTAATTTTTTTAATTTCTTGTACATGCAGATTTCCTCTAGAAGTTTTCCTTCATAGTAGAGCCCGTGGATAATCAGCACTTAAATCACATTGGTGCCAGTGGGTATCGAACCCGGACTGTGACTACTCGCGTACTGTTAAGTTTAGGGCTAGCACTTAGCCCTTCAGATATCACGGCTCATATAATAATATAACTTATAAATTTATTGAATTCATTATTCCAAAATGGTTTTTATAATTTCATTTATTTGAAAAATTAACGTTTTGAAGTCAATCAAATAAGGGCTGACTCATTTAAATCGAAATCTATTTAAAGTGAAAATAAATTAAGTTGCTGACTAAAGTCTGAAATTTATTTGTTTTGAGACGAAACAATGTCAATCTACCCTACAGCTTTGATAAGTGATCAAAAGCATACACCTAGTTATAAAATAAGTAATAATACAGTTTTAGTTAAAATTTGTTACGTATTTTTTACGTGCATATGCTGGAGGCATTTTGCTGTAAGAATAACTTAATGTAAGTAGAATAAAAATTCTACACAACAACACATAACAATAAATATATAGTACTTTGTGAATAAATATACAGTATTTTGTAATTCAACTGACCTAAATCGTAGAGTGTAGATATATGCGTAGGTCTATTACGTGTATGAAAAAAATTTCTCCAAATTTATCAGTTACAAAGATTTTATTATTTGTTAAAAGAGAAGATAAAAGGAACAAAATGACATACTGGGCTTATAAATATCAAACCTATTAATTATGCGAGAGGCATCAAGCTAATTTCAAGACTATTAAGGGATTATTGGGCTAAGCGGCCACTAGGCTCGCCGAGCCGAGTCGAATCGAATCGCAGAAAGTTGTCTCCTATATATTTACTAAGAAACTGCATCCATTAGCGACAAGCCGAAGCGCGCAGAATTGAATCGACCGCGCGAATTGCTTGACAGGCGAATTTATTCGCCGATGCGATTCGATTCAACTCGGCGTGCCTCAGTCGACGCGGAGAAGCGGATGCACGCCAACGTTGCTCGATACTGCCCGCATCTCTCCCTTTCTTCCTAACCTACGGCCGTTTGGTCTCCCCTGCTTAAGGCTTCCATCTAGTTGGGTTTTTATTTCTTTACGCATTATTTATTTATTTATTTTTCTTTATTAATATAGATTTATGTATATTTTTGTAATTTTCATTTATGTATTATTTATACAGCCCAACCAGATGAGAGCACTATATAAATACCCCATAAAAATAATATTATAATAATATTATGTATGCTTTGCATATAATCAATGTAGTTTTTCAACTGTACTGTTACACTGCAACTTCGTATACAGTTCTTTGAATTTGGTTTTTATATTTTTATAAAAAGTAAAAGCCGACTTCAGATAACTAAAAAGGATAAAATAATTTCACTTTGTGAAGTTGCAGATTTAATTCTTTTATACACTATGTCCAGCAGTGAATTCCTGGCTTAAAAAATACTAAATATAAAAACAAAGGAGTTCATAAATTTTGCTTTCTTCAAATTTCGTTGCATTTAAATGTATATTCAGTGTGACTTGAAAAATGAACTGCGCGCGTTTCTAGCAACACTGACGGTGCCATATCTCTTGCTACAACATTAATCAATGTAATGACAAGTAAAAGAGAGATCTCTACTCTGCTCTGTTGCTGTTTCTGATTCTGATCATCTTATTGCATGCTGTAAGCGCAAAGCACGGAAGGTATGTTCTGCTAGGGCCTAAAAATTTAGTTTCCAACGTTTTGTCGTATGAAATCGTATCTAGCAATCATATTATATATATTTTTTTTTTGTTTTATTAAGGACAACAAACAGTTGTATAATAAAAGTTACAATTCAAATTATATATAAACAGATTAGCTAATTACACAACCAACACCGTTATCCACAAAAATACCGTAGTAATTAAAACGCTAAAAGGCACATATAACACAAAAATAAAACAAGAGGCAAAGATGCATACCTAGCCGTTAACAGCAAAATCATGAATGTTACATTTATTACTAGGAAAGAAAAAAAAATTTTGATTAAAGTTATAACATTAGAAGAAAAGAAAAAGAAAAATTACAATTTATTCAATACAAGCTTTATAGCTTTCCTAAATTGAGGTAGTGACATGGTAAATAAGTCTACATCGGAGAAGCTGTTGTTATACAGTTCCATTATGCGGCGCAAAGGCGAACGCTTACCCGCATTTGTTTTACACAGATTAAGAAAAAAGAAACGATGCACGTGAGTGTTTCGTATTCTTTGAGAGCGACTTGGTACACGAAGGTATAAACAATTAACAAATTGCGGACAATCGAAAAAGTTACGACAAATTTTGTAAAGAAAAATACAATCATGCAACAATCGCCTATTACTTAAAGTTGTTAAAGAATAATTATGCAAGAGATTATCATAAGAGGACCAAGAACGGTAACATCTATAGTTTACAGAACGTAAATATTTACTTTGAACCGATTCTAGTAAATCACGATACCTTTGGTAAAAGGGATTCCAAACTTGTGTGGCATATTCCAATTGAGGTCTTATAAGAGATTTATAAAGCAGTAGATAAGTGCCAGATTTTTTAAATGGCTTACAAGTTCTCATGACAAAACCGTAAAGTTGCAAGGCTTTGTTGATAATGTGGTTAATGTGGTAATCAAAATGAAGTTTGGAATCAAAGAACACGCCAAGGTCTTTAATAAGCGAGACGTTCTCAAGAGGATTATTACAAAGAGAATATGTGAATTTAGTTATATTGCTTTTTTTAGTGAATGTGATAGATTTACATTTAGGTAGGCTAAGAATTAATTTATTTTCAAGACAATAGGAAGATAAACGATCCATGTCATCTTGAAGTAGAACACAGTCATCCAATGTTTTTATAATACGAAAAATTTTTAAGTCATCAGCATAAAGTAAGAAATGGGAATTTTTGAAACAAGTCGATATATCGTTTATAAAGATTAAAAACAGAAGAGGACCCATTGTCGAGCCCTGTGGTACACCAGACGATACATTTATTTCATCGGATGAGAATCCATTAATGACCACCTTTTGTATCCTGTTTATTATATACGAAGAAAACCATCGCAATAAATTTCCGCGTATACCATTATAAGCAATTTTACGAAGGAGAATTTCGTGATCCACCTTATCGAAAGCCTTGCAAAAATCTGTATAAATTCAGTCAATTTGAAGGCGCTTGTCCATATTATCAAAAATAAAGTTAGCATATAAAACAAGATTACTTACAGTCGAGCGGTTTTTGACAAAGCCATGCTGTTCCTGAATTATGATATTGTGTAAGCTTGGATAGATACAGTTATGAACTAACCTTTCCAAGACCTTCGACAAGGTAGACAGAAGCGAGATCGGGCGGTAGTTAGAAACAACATTTTTTGCTCCTCCCTTAAAGACAGGGGTAATATTTGCTGTCTTCAAAACCTTTGGTACGTAACCCTCGCGTAGACTACGGTTGAAGATATGAAAGAGAGGAAAGCTTATGGAGTCTGCGGTATGCTTAAAAAAGAACGGCGGAAGATCATCAGGTCCTGAGCCTTTAGCAACATCTAAGGATTTAAGTGTTCCGATTATAGTATCTAACGAGAAGGATATATCACTTAGAATGACGTTATTAGTAGAAGTACACGGCAAGGAGTCAAGGTCTATCAATGCAGCATCACTTTCCACATATACAGATCCAAAATATTTTGAAAACATGTTGCATATGTCTTGCGGGTTGTTAGACTCAGAATTATTATATATCATGTTGCTGGGAATGCCATTTTTATCCTTTCGCGTTTTCACAAATGACCAAAACAATTTTAAATCCCTATGCATAGCAGTTTCGATTGAATTAATATAAGTGTTATAACATTTTTTACATAATAATTTTAATCTTTTACGAAATACTGCGAAAATCTCATAATCCAACTTATTACCGTACTTTTTCCATTTAATCCACGCTTTGTCTTTGTTTTTAAAAACATGAATAAGAGGACGTGAGAACCATATAGGAAATTCTTTTGATTTAGTAGGCCGTAAGGGTACATACTTTCTAATAATTTTATTTATCTCCTCATAAAATAAGAATACAGCCGATTCCTATGAGAGCCCGTACAGTATATTGGCCCAGTTAATAGAGTTTATCTCTCTATTAATATCAACATAATTAGCTTCAATAAATTTATACTTAGGATCTGCACAAGAAATCATTGGTTTTTGTGGTACGTCTAAAAATATATGTGCTATAAAAGGTGGGTGGTAATTATCTATTTGAACCAAGGGAAACAGTGGCAACTCACAGTTGCAAGTATCAGTGTTACTTATAAAGAGGTCAAGAATGCGATCTATAGTATTTTTAAATACGTTATATTGTTTGGCATTCAATAATGACAAAAAGTTAGAAAGTAGTCGGTGGGTAGGTGTAAAGCTATATAGCGGATCACGCATAATTGCATAATTATCATTAGAAACCCATTCCACATGTGGCAGGTTGAAATCCCCAAAAATAAAAATCATTAACCGCACTAGAAGTCAATTCATAATGGATGGCATTAAATAATAAATCATATGTGTTCATATTTTGGTTTGGGGGAATGTAAACGCCACAAACTACACTACATTCATGGTGCATAGATGTTTCGAATCTTAAAAATACATAGTCAATATTAGAGGGCACATTGCAACATACATTATCTTTAGACGTTGGTGGCGGCCTGATTACGCAACGAATGGCAGTTAATCCACGACGTACCGCCACCAAGACACCACCTCCATCCGATTTACCACAGGCCTCCCGGTCTCTGTCACACCGAAATACTAAATAACGGGAATCCACTAACTCACAATCAGCAATATTAGGTATTAACTACGTTTCAGTCAACACTATAATATCAAAACACTCTGCAAGAATATTGTTGTATAAAGTATTAAGTTTGGTCCGTAAACCTCTGCAGTTTTGATAATAAATACTTAATTTATTATTCACTTACAATAAAAAAAATATAATTAATTGTTACCATGTTGGTTAAAAAATAGGCTAAAATAATGGAAGGCGATAATTTGTTATTACGTGTGTAAATTAAGTGACAATTGGAAGAACTGTCGGAAGTCATTCAATGAATGGGCGACAGTAGGAGTCCATAAGAGCAGGCATAGGTTATATGATCTTTACCATGAAAGGTCATATAATCATAGCGTCGAATTTAGGGAATATGTAAAAAAATATTCAAAAATATTTAAAAGAGTGTGCTCCATAGCCAAGTCTTTGCATTTGAGCAACAAAATTAAGACAGCTTCCAATAAAATTAAAATGACATGGAGTATAATTAATAGCGAAACTGGTAAGATCAACTCTCGCAATTCAAATTACCAGTTAAGTGTTAACAACAAATTAACTGTATCAGATCAGGACGTAGCAATGGTTTTTGAGAAATATTTTACTGATATTCCGATCTTGACCACTAAGTCACTAAATTCTTCTCCTGCCGTCGCCGAATCATTACTTAAACATAAAGTAAATGTGTGTACAAAGAATTTTACATTTCATAAAGTGACATCAAAAGATATTGTAAAATATTTTAAAACTATTGATGTTAAGAAAACTGCGGATCTGTGGGGGATTTCCGTTAAAGTTATTGCGTCTATAATAGATACAATCGCGCCTCATTTAGCTATTATTTTTAATACTAGTATCGAATCTGGTGTGTTTCCTGATTTAATGAAGCATAGTAAAGTAATACCTTTATTTAAATCTGGTAGTACATTAGACCCCGCCAATTTTAGACCTATTTCTGTACTACCAACACTTAGTAAGATTTTTGAAAAAATTGTTCTTGATCAAATGTTAAATTTTTTTAATATAAATAATTTACTTCATAAAAATCAATTTGGTTTCACAAGGGGTCGCTCGACAACTGATGCCGGTGTTGAGCTGATTAAATATATCTTTAATGCATGGGAGAATTCACAGGATGCTTTGGGTATATTTTGTGACCTATCCAAGGCCTTCGATTGTGTTCACCATGAAACATTAATCAGGAAACTTCAACACTACGGTGTAAGAAGTGATGCCCTTAAATTAATTATTTCATATTTAAGTAAGAGAACGCAAAAAGTTGTCATTAACAATATGAGCTCTTCCGGATCGATGGTACAAATGGGCGTGCCTCAAGGCTCAATTCTCGGCCCCTTTCTGTTTCTTGTATACATTAATGACTTACCTTACATAGTAGGGGATAACCATGATATAGTATTATTTGCAGATGACACTTCTTTAATTTTCAAATTAAGTCGACAGTTACTAAAATATGACGAAGTAAATAATGCTATATCTAAATTAGTAAATTGGTTCGATGTTAATAATTTGCATTTAAATGGCACTAAAACAAAATGTATGAAATTCGTGACTCCAAATGTCAAACAATTAAATACTAATGTAATTTTAAATGGGGAGAAACTAAGTCTTGTATATACCACCATTTTTCTTGGAATCACACTAGACGCGAAGCTTCAATGGAGCCCCCATATATCAAAACTAGCAAGCAGACTTAGTTCTGCAGCATATGCCATAAAAAAGATTAGAAGTCTAACTAGTGTTGAAATAGCTAGACTAGTTTACTTTAGCTATTTCCATAGCATAATGTCGTATGGTATTTTGCTATGGGGACACGCAGCTGACACAGAAATTATATTTGTTTTGCAGAAGAGGGCCATAAGAGCAATTTATGATTTAAAGCCTAAAGAGTCGCTGCGACAAAAATTTAAGGAAATTAATATATTAACTTTGGCCTCTCAATACATTTATGAAAATTTAATGTACGTACACAAAAATAAAAGTAGTTTTATAAAAATAAGTGATATTCATTCTGTAAATACTAGGAACAGACACAAGCTAGTAGTACCAGTTACTCGACTCCATCGAGTCAGTAATTCATTCTTGGGGCGATGTATACGCTTTTACAACAAAATTCCAGAAAATATACAAAGTTTGGCCTGTTCAAAGTTCAAAAACTTTATTAAACTAAGTTTGTATAAAAAGGGTTATTATAATATTAAGGAATTTATGGATGATAATAACCCCTGGAAATGAGGTGATCGCTACCAAGCTATTTCTAATTTGTTGTGTTGTTAATTTGTGTAACATCATGATTGTAAGCTGTTATTTAAAAAAAAAAAAGTCCCGCTGGGTTTCTTGCTGGTTCTTCCCAGGACAGAGGTTTTTTCCGAACCAGTGGTAATCAAACAAAAGAATGACTTTCAATAAGTATAATTTATAATCTATATTGAATAAAAAAGTTTCTGTTTCTGTTTCTGTTTTATTAACACAGTTTACATCATACGTAACCATCAAATCTGCAATTAAATGTTTTTTTTACACACGTCATTCTAGTATTGCATACAGAATGTATAACAAAGTGTCGCATAAAACTATAAAAACAGTAAAAACTAAGTTTTAACTTCAATAATTCCTCATAGCAGGTAGCGAATATTAATGCGGGGTATTCGGTAAAACACTCGAATACTTGCGAAGTCGCAGAGTAATGCACGCTTGAGAGCGCTCGCCTCAAACAATCAAAGAGAGTAAACACTAAGCACCTAATCTCACTATAGCGTGTATAAAGTTGACAAATATCAGCTTTGCCGATCAAACAACCCAAAATTAAAGTAAAAACGTAATTATACAGAAATACAGTATAAAACCTTAGACTATGTTGCGGGAACATTAATTGGTTTAATTTTGAGTAAATCCTCTTCAGAACCTATAGTAAAGGCAGGGGAGGTGTCTTTTGCCCGAACAAGGATGTTTCCATGTTTGACCCAGATGAATCTATATCCATGCTGTCTGACTGCATCTCTTGCTCGACGAAATAGCTTTTTATTCTTTAACGTTAGATGCTCGTTGATGTAGATTTTGTGAGACGTTCCTTCAATTTTTAGTTGTTCAGATATTATATTTTTATTAAGACGTGCTGCAGATATAAAATTATCACGCATTATTTGACTGGAGAATCTGACAATTATATTCTTCGGTCGTGAGCTAGTCGGATTTAGTTGTTGTACGCGATGAACGGCTACAATATCTTGTGAAGTAACCGGCTGTTTTATAATACTGGCTATATTTTGCACTACACTTAACAAATTCTCGCCACGTCTTTCAGGAAGATTACTAATTTCGGCATTACAACTTCTCGAAATTTGCTCCATATAATCCAGTCTTGCCTGAAGCTCGACGAGTTGAATATGATCTGACTCTGGGGAGATAGACCTTGATTTTTTTTCCAGGTCGCTAAGTCGATTGTCAACATCCTCAATTTTCTTATTTAAGTCGTCGAAGATGTCACTCATAACTCCTATTGAGGTCTTGACGTCCTCAGTATCTTTTACCAGCTTGGAGATCTTTTCATCTTGTCGTGAGAAGTAGTTTTCCATCATGCTTAGAATTTTATTCTGGAAGGACTGGAGCTCACTCCTGAAGTCTGGATCTGTAGAGCTTGAGGCTGCTTTACGAAATGTCACAAAAGGTGGAGGTGACACCGTTTCAAGGTTTTCGTCTACGCTCATGTCACCAGACCTGAGCGGTCCTTCGCTGTCGCTTGACTGATCCTTTCGACAAAATGTGTTGTTAAGTTTATCCATGATATTACTATAGCACAGCACGCAGTCACCTCTATACCAGTTATTACTCTGTGCCAAATAAACAATAGCGCTAACGCTGCGTCGTGCTGCCGCGAAGCTGGCCGGTTAAGACACACGAACACTGATAAACTACTCGTACACGGAAAGCGCTTGTACGTTAGGCACAGGTGATGCGAACGACGTCGCGCGCGCTAATGATATAAAAAGCACATTGTCAGAAAGATAAATGATTGTTGAACTTATTAATATTTTTTAAATCGATTAATTGCTATTTTTACATAAAAAAGGGGTTTTAGTAGTTTGGATTTATCAAGTCCACATGTCTTCGTAAGCACGATAGCTTTTGAAAATATCAATTTTTAAACTCAGTCTATTTTTAAAACTCTTCATCTATCATGTGGGAAGCCGTAGAATGTAAATGGCAGTTTAATTCTGTTTTGTTTAGTTATAATTATTTTTTTAATTTACTTTGGTGCTCTGTGTCAGCGTGATGCTTCCTATGTTCAACCGACCCGTTCGTGTTCTAGCTACAATTCATCTGCATTGTGACTCCACATGTTTGGTCATGTCATTAAGTATGACGTGATCAAACATAAATGTAAAGATCTCAATTTTATTAAATTTTATCACAAACTTTTTTGTGAATATTTTTTTCATCAATTGACAACAACATTGTTTTATTCATAAAACGTAATGGCATTAAAATTACCTAAATAGTGCTGTCAAGATTGAATGACCTACACGGAAAGCGCCATCTTCAGAGCCAAACATAACAGTATGTAAGTGATACGAGTGTTTACTATAATATTACAATTCTGAACACCACATATAAAATAGCCTTGGCAGTACCTGGTAGTAGCCAATAAAAGTGTATCTGTATGTGAATAGCCATTACTCAATTCCTTTCCGTGGGTACGACACCCCAAGAGGCTACTATGGGGAATGCCAGTAAAAGAGTCTATAGCTTCCGAATAAAAGGCAGTATAACTAACCAGTTTGCAGTAAGTAGTAGCCTTAAACGGTATACTTATTCGTGGTACTACTCACTGCAGCTATATAATGGTTGTAGCATGAATGAGTCCGAGCAAATATCACGCTCTTACAAAATTCTAGTGCTAAGTAGCAGCCTGGTGCTACTATGTTTCATATGGTGAGTATAGAGAACCGGAGATAGGTAAATAAGGGATCCCATCTTAGTCTTAAGAGGTGATAACCCATCTGCATTCTGAGATTGAATCAAAGATAGATGTAGATGACTATGGGCCGTAGCATCCATCGCTATGTGTTCGTTTGTCAGCCTAATTCTATTAAAAAAACGCATCCTGCAGGACATCTGTAGCATAAGGCACAGATTGTTCGTGTTGTCTCTTATCGCAGCCAACTTTAATAGAATTCTGTAAGTCAATTGGAGCCATCATTGTTCTGCACATACTGCAATATATTTTTCAGAATCAATTTCTTGCATTCGCATGCAATGCAATAATTGAGTTAACAATAAAATAAGAGAGCTAATATAGCAAATTTGGCAATTGCTTTCCACGCAATTTGTTAAAAAAGTATTAAAAAAAACCGAAACAATTGGGAAAGTCATTGTTTTAGTACCTTTTCTCCCATATTATGAGAATTGGATCAAACACTGTTAATAATATTTTTAAAAATATTGAAAATTATATATCAGAACAAAAATTGTAAGCTGAAAATCGTAGAAAAAATATAACTAAAGAAATTTTTATGATCTAATTAATTTATTCACTCATCCCAGCCTATCAGTAGTCCACTGCTGAACAAAGGATTCCCCCGTAGATTATTTCATAAGGGGGACATTTTCTGTAATTGCCTCGCTTGGCAGGTCAGTTGGCAACCGCAGTGTATTATTATTACTATGGGGATATTGCTATTGGTTTCTCGTCTGTTTAGGATGCAAAAATAAATAAATATAATATACCATAAACATAAAACTATGGAATAAAATATTATACAATAAATGCAATAAAAAATAATTTTGTTATTCTATTTTTATAATTCTGGGTTTGGTTTGGTTGTTTGGCAGGGGACACTAACGAAAAGAAACTGTCGGACGGTGGGAGTTGTATCACGGAGAACCGCCTTCCGCATTTAAATCCGGAGCGGTACGTCACGTAGTCCCCAGTCGCCTCAGATGAACCGACAGGATGAGCGCGATCAACCCCTTGTAGAAAGACTACTTTTACGAAAAATTTTAGTCAACATACCATCCCACATGTCGATAACCTCATGAGCCAGGTACAGATATTTTGTTTTCTTATCTGTTTTTGAGTTCGGTTTTCCCGAGGTTCTCGGCATACGGAATGTTTATATCGACCAAAAATATCCTTGAATGTGCCCGGATCACCAAAACGTATCAGGTTTACTTGCAAAATTAATTATGTCTGTGATGACGGCCCGGTCCCAGTAAAGCATGGTGCAGTCATTTTTGAGCACGGCTTTCAGCAAGTTCTTGTGTTAATAAAGCAGTATCCAATTCACTGTACCTTATTTCAAATCGAGCTCCTATTGTAGAATCCTAACTACTAGGTTGTGCCTGTGCAAATCCTCAGAGTTAGGAAGCGCCGAATAATCGAAGAGGACATACCAAAATGACCCGCTGTAATGGCGATAATTTTGACAAATGTCGACATTGTCATACTTTAGGATGTGTCTGCTATAATTGTTAGTCTTAATAACCTAATCTTGTATTGCACAGACAAAACACTCGGTTTCCCCAAAGAGTTTACCGAAACGTAGCCATTGAAGGAAAATAATTGTATTAACAAAACGCTCGTGAAGAATTTGGTCGAACCTCCCGTAGAACTCCTTCTCATTTCATATGGTCTTTGGGTTAAATGCTCTGAACGGCCGGGTCTTGCCATTCGTTGGCTGAGTTCTTTATCACGTGTGTGACATGAGTCATCCGATCCCATCTGAAAGTAATTATGGGAGCTGCACACTTCGCGATTATGCATTGTGAGGGCACTTAGAGAGTAACACCCACCATGCTTCCACGGCAAGCACCAACTCATTACAGACGATCTCGGACTTAGCTCATTTAACCCAATGGACTCGAATTGCATGATTATTCCCCTCGGTGAAGGTATTGGATTTAAAAATCTTGTGCGTTTTTAAAAACTGCTTACGGAATCGATTTTATCATGTCAAGAATCGTTACCGCCGAAGTGTAGCTGCTCTTTGAAAAATGCAGATCTGTGCGGTTAACGTGTGCATAAAGCAGTCAAATACTTAAAATTTACAAAACGATGGGGTTAAACGAAAATGGCACGTTAATTGCAAAGTGAGATCACAATATTTTTTTGATTGCTATGTATAATAATGTGATCACTAGTATTTCCTCTATTCATTGTGTGACGGCTCATTATTATTATTAATAAATAATAATTATATTTAATATAAAGACGTTTAAAAATATCATAGCAGTTATATTTTAAACAATTAAAATGCATTAATAAGCATAGTGTTCAAATATATTCATTTCGAATATTGAATATTATAGAATAGTAAGCCATACACCATACAACCGTAAATTATTGTCTATAAAACTCTTTAAATTTAATAAAAACTCTGCTTAAAATATTTTAAATGTATTAAATAATACAAGTACAAGTCGTTCATTCGCCTCGCCCCCGGAGCTCGGTGGTACTAGCGAAACTGAACATAGGGACTGTCAACTTTCGACATTTTCTGAGTATTTCAAGTAAATGTTTCGGCGCTATTTCGAGAGGGCCGTGACATATCTCAACCCGCTAGTGGTAAACGCAGCCACATACGCTCCGACTCCAAATGTTACGGAAAGCCTCTGGAGGTCCCGTAACATTCTAATCCCCCCGTTCCGCTATATGCCGAAGACAGAGATGTCGTCGGCCATTCACACATAAACACTACACACTCACCTAATGCCACAAACATAGGACAACAACGGATGGGACGAAGCGAGCCCGCAGACGGGCGCGCTGCACACCCCTCCACACTGCGTAAACACCATACATCCGCGTCTCCGTCCCTGGGCGGTTCTCACCGCCCAGAACATCGAACGATACGAGTTAGCCGTCAAAGCCAGGGTCCGCTACCGCCTGTTCTATCGGCCATTATATAACTCATCCACGTGTACTGTTAACTGTCCTGGGAATCATCGTTACGCAAGTAACGATGCAGTGTAATAAAAATTCACCTTTTTTAGCCCTGAGTTCAATGACTCCATAAAAACCAAAAGGCTAACAGCACAAACGTCATCAGAAACCAGTTTTAAACATTGTTTTATTATGAGACTATGTAAAAGATTATCTCATAATGATTTCTTCTATTTACGCGAACACTACACATTTAAATAAGTTTTATGTAGAAGTATGTAAAATAGCTGTCCAAAAGTGTCAATGTCGATGACAAAATGAAAGAGAGTGCTCAGAGGAATTGCTCGGACTTATTTCAGCCGCTCAATTTCACTATCGTGTGTCACGACAAAACTCGCGATACCATCTGGATGATTTTTTTATTATAGTATAAAGGTGACAAACTAGCATACAGTCCACCTGATGGTAAGTGGCTGCTCTAGCCCATGTCTATGGGCTCGATGTCTATCCACATCTATCCTCGATTACAAATCAAAATGCAGATGCGTCATCACCCGTAAGGACTAATATGGAATGCCTCGGATCCAGTGAAAATGGTCTCCGGTTCTCTACATTCACCATACGAAACACAGCAGCGGTAAGCTGCTATTTTACGCTGGTATTCTGTGAGAGCGTGGTCCTTCCCCGGTCGAATCGACCCATTCGTGCTACAACTATACCAGTAATATAGCTGCAGCATGGCTCCACCACGTCATAAATTGGTGGTCCACCACTGTGCGATTAACTAGAAAATTTCTTCCGCTCAGAACTTCCTTGCGGAATCGACTACAACCAGTGACTATTACTAAATACGGTAACTTAATATCGGTTGTATAGATTAGAATTAAAAAAAATTAAATTAATGGACATGAAGGTACATTGGGGCACAGTGATCATTAGTCAAACTGAAATTAATGGTATAGGCTTAGACAAATGTCTAATATTCCCAAAATTATATTTTAAATATTGTTTTTATGGGTCTTAAAATAGTGACAATTTGCTAAACAGCCTAAACGGCATTTCGACGGTTTTATAGTCTAAGTAGCTGTACTATATATGTTATGGATTATGTCATGCAGCCAATGGTTTTTTTTATAGAAGAGGGGGCAAACGAGCATGCGGCTCACCTGATGGTAAGTGACCGCCGCCGCCCATGAACAACTGCAACACCAGGGGAATTGCAGATGCGTTTCCGGCCTTTTAGAAAGGTGTAAGCTCTTTTCTTGAAGGTTCCTAAGTCGTATCGGTCCGGAAAATTCGCTGGTGGTAATTGATTCCACAAGGAAGTTGTGCGAGGGAGAAAACTTCTTCTAAATCGCACAGTGCTGGACCGCCAATCATCCAGATGGTATGGATGGTAACGCGAGTTTTGTCGCGATGTGCAATGGTGAAATTGAGCGGTTGGAAGTAGTCCGAACAATTCCTCACAGCACTCTTCGTGATAGATGCGATAAAATACGCAAAGAGATGCCACATCTCTACGCAGTGCCAGTGTATCGAGCCGATCAGAAAGAACTAGATCATCGACGATTCGAACCGTCGGCGCTGGATGCGGTCAAGTGGAAGGAGCTGGCACTGGGGTGCCCCGGCCCAGAGATGAGAACAGTATTCCATGTGGGGCCGAACTTGCGCTTTGTAAAGTTGCAAGCGATGTGCCGGCATGAAATACTGTCTCGCTCTGCTGAGAACGCCAAGCTTTTAAGAGGCCAATTTGGCCTTCCCTTCCAAATGAACACGAAACTGCACACTATTCGATATGTCGACACCAATATGTCCATCAGTGGTAGAGCCACGCGGCAGCTTTTGCTGTCGCACGGATGGGCCGGCTCGAACCGGGGTAGTACCACGACCTCACAGAAAACCAGCGTGAAGTAGAAGTTTACCTCTGCGTTTCGCTTGGTGAGTGCAGGTGGCCGGAGGCCCTTTTTACTGGAAATGAGGCATTCCATTTTAGTCCTCACGGGTGACAACGCATCTACATTTTGATTTGTAACAGAGGATAGATGTAGATGTCTATGGGCCGCAGCATCCACTTACCATCAGGTGGACTGTGTGCTCGTTTGTCACCCTTATCCTATAAAAAAAAAAAAAAAAAAAAAAAACCAAGGATTCCGATACAAGCTGAGGCAGCAAGGGGAGTGCCTTGAAACTGAGGAGATACGACAAAGGGGTTCTTTTTAGCGGTAAACGCGCAAACTTGTGTCTTCTTGGGATTGAACTGGACTAGACTTAGTCGGCCCCAATCCGAGACTTTGTTAAGCAAAGACTCGACTTCAGACACAAGTTTGTCCCGGTACTCAGCAACGTTTTCCCGAGAAATATTGGCACGGCCGATATATAAGGCATTACCAGTGCTGTCGTCCGCATATCAATGAATGCTACCAGTTAGCAACATATCATTGATATGCAGGAGAAACAGCGTTGGTGATAGCACGCAGCCTTCTGGAACACCAGCGTTGATAGGCTTGAAATCAGAGCATGCACCGTCTACTACGACCTTGACACTCCGATCAGCAAGGAAACTGGTGATCCATTTGCAAAATTTCTCGGGAAGCCCATAGGAAGGAAGCTTCGAAAGAAGCGCTTTGTGCCAGACCCGATAGAAGGCCTACGCTATGTCCAAACTAACGGCCAATGCCTCCCCCTTGGACTCTACTGCCTCCGCCTATCTATGAGTCAGATAGACTAGAAGATCACCAGCTGGTCGACCTCGACGAAAACCGTACCGGCGGTCACTAATCAGCTGGTGATCCTCAAGGTACCTCATGAGCTGACAGTTTATAATGGATTCCATTATTTTTGAGAACAAGGAGGTGATGGCAATAGGCTTGTAGTTAGACGGGTCTGAGCGGTCGCCTTTTCTAGGGATCGGGTGGACCAAAGCTGTCTTCCATGAATTCGGGACTACGCCTTGGGAGTAGGAGTACCGGAAAAGATGCGTTACAATCGGTGCCAACTCCGGAGCACACGTCTTCAGCACAATGGGAGGGACTCCATCGGACCCACTCGACTTGCTGACGTCCAGGGAGAAGAGTGCTTTGCGAACCGAGCGCTGTGTAAACCGCACATCCGGCATGGAGCACTCACATCGCGGGATGGTCGGCGGTGTATTCTCCCCGTCATCTAGAGTCGAGTTGGATGCAAAAAAGAGCTCAACAGATCGGCTTTCTCCTTTGCGGCATGGGCCAGTGAGTCGTCCTCTCTGTGCAGAGATGGAAGAGATGGCTGACAGATTTGCCCTTGTACAGCCTTGTCGAAAGACCAGAATGCACGGGTTCCCGAAGGAAGGCGAACTAGCTTCTCGCCAATTCTGCCGATGTGCTCAGACCTTGCCTTGGCAATGACGCTTTTGAAGGACCTGGAGGCGGAATTATACTTCTTTTTAAGTGCGCTGGTATTTACATCCCGAGACGTTGATGCGTCAGCCCAGGCCCGGTAGCACTCCTGCTTATAGCGTGATGCTATTTTACAGGAGCGACCAAACCATGGCTGGGATCTGCCTCCGATGGGCACCACAGAGGATGGAATAAAAAGTTCCATACCCTGAAGTACCACATCAGCAACAGAATCGGCAACAACGCTTGGATCTTCCGGCGAGAAGCAAACCCGCCCCCAAGTGTAGGATGCAAAAAAAGACCGCATCCCGTCCCAATCAGCTGACCTATAGTGCCAAACACGGCAACAAGCTGCAGATCGCGACTGCGATTGGAGCGTGAGTGGCACCGTACTCCGGATCAGACAATGGTCCGAAGAGCCCAGAGGGGCATCGACGGAGACCTGATATCCGTCCGGATGAGAGGTCAGCAGAAGGTCCAACAGGGAAGGTACATGGTCTTCCACATCTGGGATCCGCGTAGGCGAAGTAACCAGTTGTGTTAGACCATATGCCAAAGCAAAGTCATAGACAGATCTACCCGCATGATCGGTTAAACGAAAACCAAGCCATTCAGCGTGGTGGGCGTTAAAATCACCGAGTATCACGATCTCTGCGGATGGGACCTGTTGTAGCACGGAGTCTGCAGCCATTTGGACGTGGTCGATGAGTCGGTCTGTGTCGGCATTACCGCTATGGGACCTATAGAGGCACCCTTAGACGCGGGGATGGTCGTGGCTGTCTACGCGCAGCCATAGGATGGACAGGTCCGTACCTTTAAGACTGCCGAGGCTTGAAAACAGATGTCCTCTCTGACGTATACGCAAACTCCAGCCCGGGGCACAAAGGAGTGTTCGAATTTGTACCCCGGGTAGGAGAGATATAAAGTATCAGCCGGAGAGGACACCTGAGTCTCGGTTAAAAAGAGCAAGGCTGGCTTCGCCGTCTCTAGATGGTAATGGACAGCGTTAAGGTTGGAATGAAGTCCCCTGATGTTGCAAAATTCACGGATAGCTTGACAGGGGTCGCCTTGGTTGCATTGCTCCGCTTGCCCCGAGCAGCATTAGTCGCGAACGGAATTTCGCCCCCCCCCCCCCCCCAGAATACGTGGGGCAGCCTGAGCACCTACGCTCAGGAGTGAAGTAGTTTGGTCGTGGATGCTCAGCGAGGGATTCTCCAGGGGTGCTGGTACCCTCCTGGGGTAGTCTCTTATTTAATTCTACTACCGTGTTAATGGGGGGGGGGGTGGAGATTGGGCCTCCGGCCACCTGCACTCACCAAGCGCAACGCAGAGGTAAACCTCTACTTCACGCTGGTATTCTGTGAGGTCGTGGTACCACACCGGTTCGAGCTGGCCCATCCGTACGACAGCAAAAGCTACCGCTTAGCTCTACCACTGTTCAAACTGTTGGTTTTTAATCAGTTCTATAATCAGATATTTTTATTACTTACGCTGTATAGCAGTGATTTCAACATAACATATAAACCTCTTTAGAGATTCGCATAAATGATGAAAAGCTTTGTGTTGAAAACACTGTTGGATAAATTTCATTTAGATTTAACATGATCGCTTAACTGCACCAATTTTTTTCCACATATTGACAACAAACTAATTTTGTTCACTAGCACAATATAAACACGCAACGCATGCAAAATGGCGATATTCTGTCACTTATACAGATTTAAGTTGTTCTATGGCTGTTATTTATTTTTTTAGTTTTATATCACTCTCTTAGATAGAAGTAATAAAACTTCTGTATTTACAAAAGTGTACAAGGATACCATAAGAATAAGTTTTTGAAAGAGAGTTTGTATACACCATTGTTCAGAAATAAGATTTTAGTGATACTATAATACTATAACATAGAGAGCTGTACAATCAGGAGACAGCATATAAAATATAGCTCATATACAACTTTAATGATAAAATCAGATTGAAGTGTTACAAAATACTTAAGGTTGTATACTAGAGTTTTCATATTCTGATTAAGAACCCTAAGCTTACTTAGATCCCATAATACAGACTTTATACAGCTTGAGCTGTATAATAACTCATAAACTACTCTTATAAAGATATAACCTCTTTTCAATCCTCTTATACGCTTTCAAAATATCTCTAACTTTTATGTAGACTGGTATATTGATGTTCATAACGCTTGGGTTGTTACGCTAAGACTGTGCAATTTACGATCTAAAGCTTCATCACCACTTACCACCAGGTGTAATTGTAGTCAAGCACTGGCTATACAAATAAATAAAATTGAAGTGTATGTTTGTAATTTCAAAATAACAAATTTTTACCAAATGCATATTAAAGTATATACCTTCATATGCATTTGGTACGTATATACGTTAGTTATAACAAAAAACAATTTTAAATTTTTTGTTTGTCTGTCTTTTTGTCGATCTGTCTGTATGTTTGTTCCGGCTTATCACCGAAATGGCTAGACCGATTTTGATGGGATTTTCACTGACAGATAGCTGATATTATACGAAGTAACTTAAGCTTAGGCTACTTTTATTTTAGACAAAGAATAAGGGTTTCGCGCAAATAAAGTCAGTAAAGTCGCAGGGAACAGCTAGTAATAAGTAAAAAAAAAGAATAGAAAGAATACACATGTCCATTTTTATTTTCAGCAGAGTTTAAATGGGGCCCATTATTTTTTTAGGTGTATTGATATCACATGTATATCATCCATCCCTTATCAGCTTCTCCATATCATCCCTTATTCTATAAAAAATAATGAAAGCACTATATAATCAAATAACTAACTGCTCTTGTTATTTGAACTTAATAAAATAAATCTATTTGGCCTCTGATGAAAATGTTGGAATCGCTCGAGAACAATAGCTTTGAAATTAAATCCTTTCTTTAATTAAGCCTTGCTTGGATTTTTATTGTTTGTTACGCTTTCAACCATTTCCAATTAGTTGCTTTGTTTCGAAAAATAATTACAAATCATAGTATAGTATAATAGAAACTTTTTTGTTCAACATAGATTATAAATACTTATTAAAAGTCACTTTTATGTTTAATTTATCACTGGTTCGGAAAATACCTCTATCCTTGAAGAATCCCACGAAGTAACCCAGCGAGACTTTTTTTTAATGACTGTTTACAAACATTAAAGTTACACAACGCAAAAGAAATTTGAAATAGGGATCACCTCATTCCCAGGGATTATTATCAACCATAAATTCCATATCCGTTACGATTAGTAAGCTGAAGTGGCAATGGGCCGGCCATATAGCTCGAAGAACCGACAACCGATGGGGAAGAAAGGTTCTCGAGTGGCAGCCTCGTACCGGCAGGCGAAGTGTAGGGCGTCCCCCCATTAGATGGAGTGACGACCTGGTAAGATATGCAGGAAGTCGATGGATGCAGGTGGCTCAGGACCGTGCTTTGTAGCATTCTTTGGGGGAGGTCTATGTTCAGCAGTGGACTTGTGAAGGGCTGTAATGATGATGATGATGATGATAAATTCCATAATATTATAATAACTTTTTATACAATATTTGTTTCATAAAATTTTTGAACTTGGTGTGATAATATTATATTCACATTTTAAATAACCTATAAACACGTAGTAAGTAGACTATAACTATACTATATAACCACAGTCTACTATATTGTGGTTTTACTATACTATAACCACACTAGGTCAACTGTGGTACAACAGTGTTTTCCATTAGCTTATGTTTCGTTAAAAAATCTAATACCTACCAACCTTACTCAAAATAATATGTTCTCCTGTAACGCCGAGGTTTCACAAAGGTCAACGATCTTTTTTCTTTTTCTTTATTTAAAGTTTTTTGGAGCCGTCTATGGGCTGCAGTAGCCACTTACCATCAGGTAATTATATTTAAAAACAAAAGTTTTTACAATGCACTAGGAAGAGATACACTGGCAGTTAAAATCAATTGCCAGTTTATCTCGTTATCTTTCTAAATTAAAATTTAAAGTAAAAAGCTAACAATTCAAAACTAGATCGACTAAACACAACATTGCTCGATTTCATCTAAAATTTAATCTGATAAAGAGAATTGTTCCACAACTAGGTTGTTTGCTTGAGTTTAAGTTAATAATCTAGATTTACTCCGTTAGTATAACGAACTTTGAATATTGAATATCGTATAAAGATAAATATATAATAATACAATATTTATAATGACATAATTATGTGTGTAAAGCAATGTTAGTCTAATGGTTAGGCATGTGGACTGCAGACTCGGAAAGTCATGGGTCCGAATCTTTTTTTGTCTACTGTCGTGAACATCTACTAACACAAGCACTTCAACCTTAAGAATAATATATACTCTCGATTGGTACTGTTTATAGCGTTACTAGTAGACTTAAAAAAGAACAATTTTATACATTAACTACTATCATATGTTTATAATATAAGAATAAATGAGCCATCTGATGACAAGGCCCTGAACAACTGTCATGCCAACTGCCATATAATTTAATCTAGTTTTATATTATAATTTATAATATTAAGTGTAGTTATTAGATTTATAGAATAAGAGTAAAAACAAGTAAACAGACGAAGGTAAGTGGATACTGTGAACCACAGGCAGGTACATCTACCAGTATCTTCGATTAATAATCTAGTTTTGTTGTACCACCTATAAGGACTAATATGGAATACGCATCACAGAATACGCTAGTAGCGGCGGCCGTAGCCCTGTGCGGGCAGCTGCAACTATCTTCAAAATTAACACATCATTTCTTAGAACTGAAATAAAATGCCCCTATTAACATTTTTCCCTTTAAACGAAAGGATGAAAGAAATGTGTGTTACATAAATATAGCAGAAGGTGCACTGCTGAATGGCGGCAGGCAGGCACATTGACTCCTAGGTTATTCTATTCAGATATTACGTAGAAAACTAACTGTATTATTAGCCACAATTATGACAGACTCACACTAACCAGAACTCTATTGTATTGCACCTTCACTGCATATCGCCTGGTAAACGGGAATGCGACCGCAGCCCCACCAGCACCGGCCTTCTAAAACTTCATCATCATTATAGCCTTTCACAAGTCTGCTGCTGAACAAAGCACAGCCATGATTTAATTGCATCTACACAATAACTTTCAACTTTTACATTTTATTAAAATTATTGTTTTTATTACTCTGACTGCAATAGCGAATATACATCACAATGTCGTCTCAATGGTTACATTAAAAACTTCATCCCTTATTTTGTCAACATTAGAGGTGGAATTTTTTCTCGAAATTTATTTGACCTAGTAATGTAAGCTATATAATAAAATAGAATGATGAAAATTGGTTCACAATTTACAAATATACAAACATAAACGCGCAAAATATATACAAATAAAAAAGAAATAAAATATACAGTCGAATTGTAAAATTAATGTAAAAAACAATGTAATTTCTCGAAGTAGGCTAAAAATGGCATATATTATGTTCGAAAATTTGATAGTGTTATATAAAATTATAAATTTGCTATGTGGGAACATCATTATTACCACATTTACTACGACCGTATTTACATAAATATAATATAAAAATTTTGCGGTTCAACGCACGGCTTAATGCGAAGTTAAATTTGAATTTCGTTCAATAATTTTTACGACTTTATATACCGACAGACAAAATCTGCTAAAGTTGGGCTTTATCCTGTTATTTATTGTTTATTGTTATTATGTTTAAACTTTCCTGTATTTCGCTCGATTGTATCGTATAAGCAGTTGATTTGAAATAAAATATATCCAACTCGAGGAATTACTTTTAAACTCTACTACGCTCTGGTTAAAAAATAGGATCTAGTAAGTCCTATTTTTTCTTCGTATATCATATGTAATCAGTCCGTAAAAGTGCACTTATGGACGTGGGCCTCTCCTACTTTTTTTATTGAATTTCTTCTGCATTGTTGAGGTGTTTCAATTTCACAAATTGCAACTTTTTATGTAAAAATTAAGTGACAAACGAATTCACAATCCACCTGATGGTAAATGACTATTGTAGTCCATGGACACTTGCAGCTTTAAAACAAAGACATAAACATAATCATAAATCATAAATCTTTATTTGCAAGAATCACAGTACAAAAGGATTTACAATTTATAAAGTGCAGTCGTGTTTCCCTAATAATAGCATGCAAATTATAATTACCGTCAACCGACTCCATATCGATTTTAGTACATGTGCGCTACTACCTTACTCCCTAAACCGCAAAGCATTCTGTAGTTATCTTTCTCATTGGCTATAATGCTATCATACGTACTACTAAATGTATAAATAAGGTACTTATAATAAATATTTCTGTGCTTTTCGAAAACAACTCAATTTTTTAAGAAAGTCTTTCCGCTAAGGAGCCAGTCTAGGTAGGTACAAACCTCTTACCTATTGCCGCCTAACAACACTAAGTGCACTGCTGCGTTCCGGTCTGTAGGGTAAAAAAGCCAGTATAATTACAGTCTGTGAGGTATTTGTCTCAGTCCTCAGTTGTGACAATGCATTTGTATACTTCCTTGTTTGAAAGTGGTAGCAATTGCACATTGAATACAGGAGCCGTTTACCATCACGTGGACTGTTAGTTTTTTTTCCACTTAATTTTATAAAAAAAAGTAATGCCTAGAATATTGCATAAATGGATATAATTAAAAACTCATCACGTATTTTTTTCACACTTGTGGTGGAAATTTTTTCTTCTAAAATTTATGGCACCAACCCTGAGGTATATCCTATTAAATTATAAAAGAGTAAATTAAATCAGTTCTGTGTTTTAGAAATCATACAGAAACATACGCGTCGAATATATGTAGAACCTCCTTCTTTTAATCAGGAAGCTACAGTACTATGGTGTCAAGAACACAGCGCTTAAACTTATTATTTCATATTTAAGTAATAGAAAACAGAAGGTTATTATTAATGGTAAAAGTTCTTCCGGGTCACCTGTACTAATGGGTGTACCTCAGGGCTCGATTCTCGGCCCATTCCTGTTTCTGGTGTATATTAATGACTTACCTCACCTTGTAGGGGATAGTCATGATATAGTATTATTTGCTGATGATACTTCCTTGATTTTTAAACTTAAACGTCAATCATTTAAATGTGACGAAGTGAATAATGCTATATCAAAATTAGTGCATTGGTTTAACGTTAATAATCTGCATTTGAACGGAAATAAAACTAATTGTGTTAAATTTACAACAACGAATGTTCAAAATCTGAATACCAATGTGTTTTTAAATGGGGAGGAATTGAGCCCTGTTGTATCCACTGTTTTTCTTGGCATCACTCTTGACGCAAAGCTCCAGTGGGGCCCCCATATATCCAAATTAGCAAGCAGACTAAGTTCTGCAGCCTATGCTGTAAAAAAGATTAGAGGTCTCACTAGTGTCGAGACAGCTAGATTAGTTTATTTTAGTTATTTTCATAGCATAATGTCTTATGGGATTTTGCTATGGGGAAATGCGGCTGATTCAGAAACTATTTTTGTTTTACAGAAGAGGGCCATTAGAGCTATTTACAATCTAAAACCGAGAGAGTCTCTTAGAGATAAATTCAAAGAAATAAATATATTAACTTTGGCCTCTCAGTATATTTACGAAAATTTAATGTATGTTCACAAAAACAAAGATAGTTTTAGTAAAAGAAGTGATATACATTCTGTAAACACGAGGAACAAACACAAGCTAGTGATACCAGTTTCTCGACTCCACAGAGTCAGTAATTCATTCTTGGGGCAATGTATACGCTATTACAACAAGGTCCCGGAAAGTGTACAGGTTCTCTCTATTACCAAGTTTAAATGTTTTATTAAGCTGAAACTGTATAAAAAGGGTTATTATAGTATAAATGAATACATGGTTGATAATAACCCCTGGGAATGAGGTGATCGCTTCCAAGCAGTTTCTAAAATAAATTTTGTAAATAGTTCGTAATCATTTATATTGTAAAATTTATTTTAAAAAAAAGTCCCGCTGGGTTTCTTGCTGGTTCTTTCCAGGACAGAGGGTTTTTTCGAACCAGTGGTAAAGTAAAAAATGACTTTCAATAAGAATTACACATGTAATGTATATTGAATAAAAAATATTCTATTCTATTCTATTCTTTTCTTAAATTGAAATCTAACAAAAATTACTATACAAGATAATACGTAATGAAAACTCTACTATTTATATCCATGATGCATATACATAAACAAACAACATAAACACTTATGCCTGTCACCCAGAAAGTTAGGCAAAAACTATGGAATTCCACTTGGTACGATACTGACACACCTCTCTCACTTCTTTTACATTCGTATTAAATATACCTACGCATACATGCTCGTTGGTTGAGGGTACTCTTAACTATTTCGTTCTCCCGTGTACTACATAATATAGTCCTTTGCTATTGTCTTACTTTTTTGTCTGAAAACCGGACAGTAAAAGCGGTAATTTTAATCCGTCTAGGCTGTTCCTTACAAACACTGCCATTCACTTCTGCTACATAAATTGCTTTTTCACTCTTTCCTCATTCGTTATTTCTACATGAACAAAACATCGAAGATTTCTTTTATTAATAATAGTGACAACATATTCCTGAAAACCACGCTTTTCTCTTATAATGTTATTCCAATTTAGCGGTAACATACTCCTTATTGACCGCATTTCTACAACATTTGTTCTTCTCTCCTACTTCTTCTGTAACACCCAATGCGTATACTCAATAACAAGTTGCAGAGTAACTCATATAAGCAATCATGATAGATCTACGAGACACCAATCTTGCTGCATACTACGCTACTTAATCAAATTGTAAACTTATCCAATATTTTGATGCTATTGGCTACAGAATATTATATAAGTTAAGGCTAAAAATTGGTACACTGACAGACTATACAAGTCAGAGTATTTCTATGAATCTACGACCTTGTTGTAAAAGACTACCATAAACCAAGGTCCCAAACTACCAGTATTAATTGAACTTCTAGGCATTTTGCAAGGTCTTCACCCCGTCGAGCCGCACTAGCCTCACTGCTCTACGATTGCCGGCAAGAAGAGATTGAAGTTATTAAACACTTCCATATGTTAAATGTAAAAGGTTACGGGCCATTTTATAACTGAACACTGGTTTGAACTTCATTTGTTCTAAAATATTTTGTTTCTTAGATATTCAGGTTTCATCACGGTGCGATGTTGTCCTCCATCGTTAATAATATAATAATATATAATAAATAATAGTATAATAATAGTAGTATATCTTAGTGCCGGTCGAGTGGAATCCGGGTTGCTCGCGTACAATTTAAAATCAAATCGTAACATTTATATTAAGCACTAGCCTAGTAATCCGTGTAGTGGCGGTGTAAGAATACCTACTACCCCATATCATCCTATCCCAAGTATTACTTACTATTCCACCTATGAGGCAGTATATGGGGGAAGCCTTTGTTCCGCAGTGGACTTTAAAAGGCTGTAACAGCTAGCCTAGTATCTAAATACCCTCTCAGCTATACTATTGTAATATAGTTGGAAGGAATAAAATTCTCTATAAATTTGGCCTTAGGCGACAGCTGATACGTTTCACCATTTAAATTCAAAGCCAAATTCAGACAAGATGGAGTGCGAAGTGTGGAATGCGCTTATCCGTTTATGATCACGCAAGGTCAACTGTGCAATGTTTTGACTCGACTGCACCTTATTCTATGTAGCTTTTGAGAAGTGTTTGTACTGTCGTGTACCAGTCAAAGGCATCCATCTTAATCCTCAGAGGTGACAACGCATCTGTAACCTCCTTTGTTTGAAGTTGGCTGCAGGTGTCCATGGACTACAGTAGTTACCACTTACCACTAGATGAACCGTAAGTTAATTTTGTCACTATAGTTTTATAAAAAAACAAACCATAGCATGTAAAAACAAAAATTTATACTAGTTTCTAGCTAATTATTTTTTCCTTTTTAAGATTGGGCAAAGTGGCACATCTCGATCTCAAATCGATTCTTGAATACGAGCTTTGAATTTGTAATTGAACAAGTCGCGCCGCATACGTTCTGAAATCTCTCATGTTTGTTCCTGTACACTACCGTGTCGATTGCAGACTGCAGCTACCTTTGCTGTCTCGCATGATATTATAAATGTAATCGAAGAAATGAAAGGTTTCGAAATGGGCCAGGTCTATGTACACAGCCTCCAAAAATGATAAAAATATGTAGAATTAGGGAAAAATTGTAAAATTGTATCTTGTCGTGGTAAACAATTGATGTTTTTCAATTATTTTATCGACTATCAACATGGCGTCTGACCGATTTAGTTACTTTGTGCTTATAGAAATAAAAAAATAAACCATAACGCGACCATTGCTCATAGAAAAACAGTGTCACTTTTCAGTGCCTGAAGTGTCACTTTGTGAAATTTTAATAATAGCAGAACCTCGCTATAAGGTGGCCATAAATATATTATGTGTACGGGCTATAACACTAAAAGTCGTGGGTTCGAATCTGACTACAAACATTTAAAGCTTATTTTTTAAAGAATAAAAGTATCGAAACGGTCTCCGGTTCTCTACACTATTTGAAACAAAGCAGCATTATTTTGCTGCTTCGCATTGGTATTCTGTGAGATCTTGGCCCTACCCCGGTCAAGCCAACCCATATATAATATAGCTTAGTTGGAGCAGTTAAAGAAGCATTAGTAGAATCATTAGTGGAGACAGCACTGATAGTAGTATTTTGAAGTAAAATCAAATGCACGTTACTTTTTAGATTAAATCTTGCAAATGTAAAGAAGCCTTACTCCATTAAATTTCCTTGCAAATGTAAGGAAGCCTTATTCCATTAAATTAAATGTGAAGTATCGCGCTACAACAAACCCTCCAAAAACTCGTTTATAGCAATACCAAATAACAAATTTAACCTTCAAAAAATACTTGCATCGTAAACTTGAGATTCCCATCGTATTTTCGATTAACATTAATATTGACGGAATCAGATATAAACCAGATATAAATAGCTATTTATTGGCGCAAATACGCGGACATAATAATACCTAAATAAAAAAAAACATATAACACATATTTTTTTATTTTATTTTTTATTTTATTTATTTAGGTAATCATACAGCGTTTTCATCGTATTTACAATACATATTATCATACAGTGAGCCCAATAGAGATTACACTATTTTTATCATCTAATAATTAAGCGTGCGTGTGGGCTTGAGTAAGTGTGCATGCGTCTGTGTGTGTCTCTCTCTCTCTCTCTCTCTCTCTCTGTCTCTCTCTCTCTCTCTCTTTCAGCCTATCAAATTCAAAATTATATGATAACTATTCAAAATAATATGGCTGATTCTCTGTAATATTGTTTTGAACTTCAAACGTAAAAAAAAACACGAAGAGAGAAATTATTGCGCTCGGCTATTTCATTTCGAATCATAAAAAGTTAATTCGAACACCTATTAATACGTAGTCCAAAACAATCCAAAACCAAATCAAAAATATCTAAAAACTTTTCTCTTTTTTCTCTTCATCTCTTACTTTTAACTAAGATTTTCGTCTGTACAGTTGAGGCAATTTACATAAGGGGTTTTTCAATTAGCGATGGTAGATTTTTGCAGCCCGTGGTGGCCATTTTATTTAAGTGACATCTATCAAATCTTTTGTTTATTATTCTATTAATTATGCAAAATCACCATGGCAAGTAACACAATTGAACAGCATGTTCAAATGATAAAACTTTATTATCAAATTGAGTGGTCATTTGTCCAAACGTTTCGCGCATTGCGCCCATTTTACGGTAGACATGGGGGTCCTTCACAGTCAACTCTTCAGCGTTTGGTGGTCAAATTTTAAAGGACCGGTTTGGTAAATAATCAGTCAACACTAGTAAGTTCAAGGAACGCAAGATTGGTCAAGAACATAGTCGCGGTTAGTGAAAGTGTAAAGCAGAAGCCGAGACAATCGATTCCTCGCTGTAGGTACACAAGAACTCGGCCTTTCGTAGACTAAAATTTGGCGAATTTTGCGTTCGAATCGTTTGGAAGAGGACCCCAATTTTGACCAAAAAATCCTCTTTAGTAAAGAGGCGCATTTTGGATGAATGGCTGTATTAACAAGCAGAATTGCCGTGTATAGGACGACACCAACCCATTCGAGGTTTACTAGGTGATAATGTATCCTCAAAAAGTTACCGTTTGGCGTGGATTTTGGACCGGTGGCGTCATTGCTCCGTATTTTTTTGAAAACGTCTCTGGTGATGCGGTCACCGTCAATGGCGAGCGCTACAGAACGATGATAACCAATTTCTTATAGCGCGAATTGAACCATATGGACCTAACCGACATGTGGTTCCAGCAGGACGGTGCTATGTGCGCAGCGAACGCCACGATTGACATTCTCCATAAGCGATTTGAGGGTCAGCTTATCTCTCGCAGAGGTGATGTGAATTGGTCACCAACGACAAGCGATTTGACCCCGCTAATCTTTTTCTTGTGGAGTTTCTTGAAGTTGCAGGTCTATGCCAACAAACCGCAATCTACTGTTGTCCTAATGGTGAACATAACACAGGACATCGCTCAAATTCAGCCAGGTCTATGCAGAAAAGTCTTTGAAAATTGGACCATTCGAATCCGTGCCACTGTAATAAGCTGAGGCGGGCATTTGAACTGTGTCATATTCCACACTTAATGGCACATGTGGGCCTTTCAAATTAAAAAATAATTTTGTAAATATCTTACACACAGCTGGTTTTATTTAATATTGTACATATACCCGCCCTTATTGAAAAACCTAATACATAAATTGCACAAGTGTTGATATTTAAATCCGTAATTACAATTTGTTCGTAAATTTGTTATTCCGTAAGAGATTCAAACCCACGGCCAGCAGCACCGCTGTTAATGCTTATCTCAATCTAGCACACTGGTTGGTTTACTGTCATGTTGAAAATTAAGAGGGTAATTGGTAATTGTCAAGTAGCGAACTATTCGATATGGGACTGGAACATTATTATAAGGAATAACAAATGAACGAATTTTATTTCTTATTTACTTCTAGCGTAAATGAGATGACTTTTATAATTGGTAGAGTCACGCTGCAGCTATATGACGACTGCAGCGCGAATAACCCCGCTCATGTGGGAAATGACCATGCTCTCAGATTATAGCGCTGCTGCCTTTAGTATCCATCACCTTAGTCCTCAGGGGTGACAACACATCTGCTTTTTGATTCTTAATCGAGGTCGATATAGATGTCTATGGGCTACAGCATCCACTTATCATTAGATGTGTACTCATTTTCTATAAAAGAAACTATCTATTGGGATCCTTAAGACTTTTCTGGCATTGCCAATAGTCGCCTCCAATGACACCACAAAACGGGGTATTCGTCACCACTTACCGCCAGGTGCTTATCACCGCTTATCATCCCGTGGGTGTCGTGAGGTGACAGAGAGAAACTAATCAGGAGATAGGCAGCAGCGCCTTCCTAATAACGACTAGCAATAAAAGTTGCCAATCCGCTTGCCAAGCGTGGCTACAATGGCAAATATCTCCTATGATGCAATCTATGGGAGAGGCCCATATTTAGCAATGTACTTTAATAGGCGGTAACGGTAAAGGTACGTGTGTTACTAACTTCCTAAAAGGCCAGACCGATTTTGTTTTCTTATGTGCGTGTGTTGGATTGGTTCACAGTGAATCTGGATGGTTCAGACTCACAATTTGACCTGATGTCGAGCTCCAGAAATCAGCCTTGCGATAATGTGGGGGGGCTAATTTGCTTTTTTCTTATACTGAAATATTATCGAAACAATCAAAACAGGATCCATGTCAACGTCCAAAGATAAAAGGAGTTTTTGATCTTTCTACAAAGCTTACCCGTTTGGATTATCCTCAAGAGAGATGTTTCGAGTATCTATGGAATCTTCCGATAAATATGTCCAAAAAAGTTTTCCGTTGATTATTTTTACACAAACATTTTTGTAGGTTTCAAAGGGTAAGTGGATAGATAATTTATTCTTAAACTTATTTTTTAATGTTGGTAGCGCAGTGAATAAGCATTAGGCAGCGATGTTACAGATCCCGGGCTTGAATACCGTTAGGGTCAATTAATTTGTATGATGTATAGATAATAATACCAGTTTTAAATATTTTTCAGTGTGCAATTCATGTATGGAAAGTGCCTCGATGAAATAGTAGAAATTCCAATTCTTTAACTATTTTATAGAAAGAACGCAAGAAAATCATACATAGCTATTAATGAAAGTAGCCTCAATCATACGTGGCAGAGCTATGCTGCATCTATATTATGGCTATATAAGCGTATGGGAATCACTCGTCTAGGGAAGGGTCACGGTTTCATAGAATACCAGCGTAAAATAGCAACTTATTAATGCTATTTTATGCTGTGTTTTGTATAGTGAATGCAGAGAACCGGAGGCTCTTTATACCAAAATTAATGCATTCCACCTTAGTTCTCAAGGGAACAATTTATGCATTAGCTGCATTTTGATTCAGAATCGAGAATAGATGTACTAATAGATATTTTTTACTCTTATTCTTCAAGAAAACCCTCATTGACTACACGCGTAATACGAGTATAAAGGTATTTTGTCAAATACTTACTTCAGTGGTAGAACCCGCGTAAAGAAGAAACGCTATAATACACTGCTGATTGATCGGCGATACTTTGAAGGCGAAGTTATGGCAGAAAATCCACCCAAAAATCGTAATCTAGATTTCAATTAATTTTTTTTTCAAATAACAAATTTGAAAAGGCATATATTCAACTTATACATAAGTCTACTCGCTTGAACAGGCAAAAGGCATTTTTTCGGATTCAAGATTAGAGCATTGCAATCGGATTTAAGGGGATCGCGAATATTGTCAAAACGTCACCCTTACGGTTGCAGCCTATCAAAGTCTGTTGCTGAATCCTTCGTTTACTTTTCCATTTTTTGCCTTTCTCCTGTCTAACATACCAAAACTATATTATAACCATAAAAATGACACTGGCACTACAAACTTCGGGCTAATTAAATAAGTGATTAAACAGAAAGGCTCGTTATATAATTCCTTTTGCTGACTTAAGTTTGTCTGTTAATTAACGTTCTGTGCACGTAAGCACTTTCTGTCTTAATTAACAAGATTGACTAATTCATGCTAACCAATTCAACTGGAAACCTGACAAGGGATTTCATCTTAAATCCTGCCGTTGCTCGTGATTGAAATTCGAAGATATAAAAAGTACCCTTCGAATTATAATAACTGAACACAAAGAAGTTAGATTCATGAAAAATATTGGGTTGTTTTATAAATCTGCGTAATGAAAATGTACACGCCCCTAGCTGCCCCAACCAAGGGTGACGGGATTAGGGCCCATGAGTAATCCCATCGACGGGCAGCAGAGGGGCGGGGCCAGAATATAGCCACGTGGAATATGTTCTAAATACAATAAACAATATGGGAGAAAGCTATAAACACATAGTTCTTACCATTATCCGAAGCATAATCCGAAGGATTGGGCAGGCCGTGAGTGTGTGTAATAGTGGATGGCGAGTAGTGTACAGTGAGGTGTGAATGTGTGGGGCATTGGCAAGCATAGGCGACCAGCAGCGGCCGAGTTCCAGGCTGCTCTAAAATAAGGTAATCTTCCGCGGCGCCGTCCACAGTCACTTTCTTCGTTCGTCACGATGACAGTCCATTAACTCTATCGTACGATTAACTAACTTACAGAAGCCACTAACTCTAATTTGTTATAAAGCGTAACACCCAAAACAAATACAGAATGTCGGTCTATACGAAATCCCGTTACTATAAGCAAAAACGTAACACACCGTACGAGCAATTAATATTTTCAAATCACTTATATACGCTATCGAATTAGAATAACCAAATTCGCGGTAAATTAGGCAGTCAATGTTAACTTCCTAACAATTTGTCAGCCCGGCGTCAAATTCTAGATTTAACAAAGAAACCTTCGTCGTGGCAACGTCTGCTAACAAAACCGACTCCAAAAATGGAGGTTTACCGGGCGTCCTTAAACGTGCTCTCGCTAGCACAATATTATAGCAACTGTTCGACTCGACCCGGCCGCCGGTAGCAAAATAACTCTCTCGCGCGAACGACAAACCGGTACGAATGCACCGCGCCGAGCGCCCCCTGGCGTTAGTTCCTGAAATTGGCGATTGGCGCGAACAGAAAAAATTAATTTTATTTAAAAAACAAAAATAAATTGTATTTTACTGAAGTCATTGCCTTCAAAATTCAAGCAGTGCATTGTCATTGACAATTTCCTTTACTATACTATTTGATTGAACGTTTAGTACTTCTAAGTATCATTGAGTAAAACTACTTTTACGGATTTTATCGCGTTTAATTTAGATACTTATTTTTCTTATTTTTATTAATTCCCGACGTTTAGGATGCTTTCCAGCACCTATGGTCACGGGGGACTGAGGTGATTGACGTCCCGATGTCAGAGTTAACCCGGAGTACCTTGAGCTTTTTTAATTATTAATTTCGGTCCGATCTACGCAGATTGAACTTACTGTGTTTTGAAGTCTTGCAGTGGTATGCTTGGGTTTAGTTTTAATTTTATTTATTACAGGATCCTAAGCAGGTGGTAGTACCCAGCCTCCTTCTCTAATGAAATTAGAATGTTTTTAATTTCAATAGCCTCACGTATCATCCTTGGCAGGAATCGATGTTCTTTCGCGAGAATTTGTGGTGTATCAAATCTAATGTAATGGCTGGGGCCGTCTAGGATATGATCGCAAATTTCAGACTTCCCGGAACGTTGGTGCTTCACGTCAGCTATGTGTTCTTTTGCGCGGGTTTTGATTAATCGTTTTGTTTTCCCTATATATGATGTCAATCACCTCAGTCCTTCGTGACTATGGGTGCTGGAAAGCACCCAAAACGTCGGGAATTAATAAAAATAAGAAAACTAAGTAAATTAAACGCGATAAAATCCGTAAAAGTAGTTTTATTCAATCTGTAGTGTTCGCGTAAATATAAGAAATCATTATTTCTTAGTATCCTTAAAATTTGAAATAGTTTGTCATACAAATAGTTTTGTAGAGAACGGAAACGGTCTAGTCTTTTAAAAGAATGTGAAAATATTTCCCAGTTAAATTCTAATATCATATTTCTTTTGATAGTGAAGTGGAGGTCTAACAATATTCAGTGCCACATATCGTCCGAAGTCTTCATAGGCGACAGAAGTTACAAAGCAGGAGGTGGGCAGCAGCGTCTTCCAGGAAAAAAAACTGTGATTGCCAATCTATCGCTAGCGTGGTAAACCGTAAACGCTAAACCGAAACGCTTAAATCTAATATACAAAAATTAATGTTTTGTTTGTTCGTATTTTATGCGCTACCATAACGTCTATCAGGTTGTGGTAAACGTTGCCAAATTATTGCTTGAAATTTTGAAAGGCTGTAATGATGATGATGATGATGATATCATTAAATTTCAATGAATGTCTTGTCATTAAACAATATAACTCTTCCAAATTTAAAATATCGCTGAATTGTTCATCTTGTAATATTATAGATATTTATCATATTTTGATAGAATATGTCCAGAACTCAAGAGAAAGAGCAAATTGTAATTTACATTTGTTCTTCATTGTTAGTAGTAATAGTATTTCATCGGACCCATTATCAGATCATGCCAAAAAACTTTAACTATTAGTTAATAAGAAATTAAGTAATAACTTGTAAGTATAATTAGTTTATTTGTCAGTAATTTTTATATTTAAGTTTTTTTGTAACCCTGTAGGGTGCAATAATCGCATCAGCGACAAAGTCATTTTTCTATGAATAAAAAAATAATTAAAACAATATTTCCACAATTATTTCTTCTACGCCAGCACCCCGTCGGGTGCCAGCTATAAAAATATAGCTATAATACAGTATAACAATAAAAAGCTAAGTTATCAGTTTATTATAATATAACATTTAAATTATACAGCAACAGTAACAGGAATAATAGAAGTAACAGGGACTGGCAAAGTTTAAAGACAGTTCCTAACGAAATTTATTGCGA